>JAWZYV010017868.1:0-725065 GCA_038373885.1 Cheiracanthium punctorium | reverse complement strand
TGGAAAAACGCACCTTTTCTTTTTCGCCAGACTTCGTTGATCCAATCTAGCATGATCTTTTCACACATCCACCCTTTTTTATTACATCGGATTATAACTTCAGGCGGAAAGTTTCCGTGGGGCAGCGTCTTTCTTTTGAATATTAGCAGAGGCTTTAATTTTTCTCCATCAGCCGCACAAGCGAGGACACATGTAAAGGACATCTTTCATGGCCTGACGTCACGACAGAAACAGTTTTTTCACCAGTTTTACAAACTGTTCTGTTTGGAGGACAATCAAAAGTTAGAGGCACTTCGTCCATGTTTATAATTTGTGCCGCCTTGAACTTTTTTTCTGTGACGATGGCGTTCACATACTCCAGAAAAGAACTTTTTTTTTCTTCCCAATCATCTGGAAGATTTTGGCCAACTGTAGTTCTAGCACGGACAGATAATTTCTTCCGCGCCATAAATCGAAAGCACCAGTTAGGGTTTCCATTAAAATTGGAAATACCCATGCTGGATGCTATATTCCTGGCCTCGAGACGGATGGTGACTGTTGAGACAGGAAGTCCCCTCTCTCTTCTCTCCAAAACCCACTTCTCCAACTTATCTTCGAGCTCAGGCCAATGTGCGATCCCACTTCTCCTCGCTCGCTTGGTTTTCGGCATACATTGTAGTTCGGCTTTTTCTGATCGCCAGCGACGAACACATCTTTCATCGATGGCAAACTCCCTCGCTGCTGCACGATTCCCGATGGATTCCGCTTTCTCAACCACTTGCAATTTAAAAGCTGCAGTATAGCTTTTATGCCGCTTGGGAGCCATTTGATTTTAAATCAAAATAATCAATAAAAAAATAAAAATAAAATAAATAAATAAAAAAAAAACTAACGAAAACAACAACAACAACAAAAAAGCAACGATAGAAAAAATAATAAAGTAACGATAAAAAAAATTCAAGATCGGAAATTTTACACGAGGCAAAGCACAAACTACCAAATCTGTATGTGAAATGGATGCTGGACAGACGGACACACGTGTGCTCACGACGAGTGTTGCCAGATGACTTTTTAAAATAAGAATAAAAATTTCGGAAGCTTCAGTCATAATCGGTTAATAATCGAACGTGTCCGTGTGTATTTCCTGGATCAGGCCTCTCTTTTATGGGAGCGGGCTGTTCTCTCATTGGTTAATCTGTACTATAGACTATACTTCAAGCAAGTGCTCGACCTAACACTGATTTCAGTCTGCTGACATAGTCAGGTAGGTCAGTCATTTTGAATAATCGATTCTAAAACTGTGAATGGTGGCGCCATCTTTTGAGACAATTATTAGTAATTTCTAAAATCGTGTTTTATTTACTTTTTTTTAAAAGATCGGCGATACTTTGAAGAAATTTATAAAAAATTATCGTAAACGCCGCACCCGGCGTAAACGCCGCACTTAATATTTTTAAACTTTTATACTTGTAAACGCCGCGGCGTTTCTTCCATAAAATACGGTAGTTACTTGATTTTATCTGTAAAATAAATTTTGTAGATTTTAGGCAGAGTTGAAACTCATTTAACTTGAGTTGCACAGTAGAAGTCTTGAATATGGTTTGAATATGTGTTTAAACAAGAAAGACAAAGTAGGTACCTTTTCTGTAGTTTATTGAAACAAGATGACTATGGTAGGCTTACACAGTGCACATGATGAAGACACAACACATTAAACAGCATTCATCTAGTAGCACAAGAAACAAGCTTTTAGAAGAAATCGCCAGCGGCGATCTTTTGGTTTCAAAAACACATCACACTGAATACATCAGCACGGTTTGCACGGATCCCCGGATCCGGTTCTAGTTGAATCACATCTGTTGAACCACACGGTTCATAGCTACATCTTTGATTACACACACATCACAGTAGTAGTGGCTGAGCTTTCGGAGAGACAGACCGAGAACACTGAAAAGTTAACTTGTGATGCCCTTTTTATATCTGCCAGTTAGTGTGGGACTACGATGGATATTTGCATAGGGAAAAAAAAAAGAGTTCTTATTTTATGCAAATTAGGAACAGCGCCATCTATCGGCGAGAAATGTAAACTTTTTATTACGGCGTTAAAGATATGACGATGTTTACACCGCCATTTTCAAATGCTAACGAAGTTACGTTTTCACTTAGAAAACTTTTAAAGGAGTTTACAAAAGTTTCGTTTTTCACTTTAGCAAATTTAGAGATAAAATGTCATGGAAATAAAAGGTAAGTAAAGAAATAGCGTTTTTTCCTAACAAGGGCCTGCCTTCCATGACATTTAAGGAACTGGCAGATTCAAAGTAAACGAAAATTAGAGGTAACCTTTCCTCTTTAACGAAAAAAGCACGTTAAACATGATGCATGGAAAATACTTCAAAATTCACTAAAGGTTAGTAGAAACACTATATACAGTTGTTGCTGGCCAGCATGGTTAGTACACGTTTCAAAAAATTACTTCATTTCAAAAAATACTTCAACTTACTAGAAAATACTATATAGATGCATTCAAATATAAACACTTATGCTAGAACATTAAACACATATGCTAGAACATTAAACACATATGCTAGAACATTAAACACATATGCTAGAACATTAATAAACACATTTCTAATCATAAAAATATTCGTACTTCAAAAAGACTCATCATATACGTTCAGTGCACTTTAGAAAATACTCACATTTTGCAAAGTTCATTCAATATAATACAGTACAGTACATTGTAATGAAAAATATGAATTAAATTTGAAAAAAAAGCTCGAATTGAAATCCAACTGAGATCGAACTGGGATGCATCCCAAAAATTATTTAAAAAAAGGTTTGTGTTAACCTATAACACATTATATGCCTGACACAACACCTTACAGACTAGGGTGGACATATAGGAGCTTCCACTAGCAAAAATGGGACTTACTGAAATAAAACTTTAACATCTCCTGTGATTGGGACGAAAATACTCTACTCTTAGAACTAACCAATCATCTCAGAATTCTCTGGCAAATTACAGTTTCACCTCGCGAGACGCTTTTGAGGCTGCTCGAAAACTTCAGAAAAAGACCAGAGCTAAGAATATCGCACTCCGTGGGGAACTTTACTCCCTCGACTGTAAAGATGTCAGACAGACATAATAGGACAAACACAATTACAGAAAGTTCATTTTTTTTTTTTTTTTTCATCAAAAATTTCAAAAAATTTCCTCCCCTTTTCCCTCAAAAAAAGTCTCAAGCCGAAGGGCTTATAGAAGACAAAAAATTGCCTAGGTTCCCACAAACAGGAGTAGGTCTTTTATACTTAACTAAAAATTTTGTCATTGAAAGTGGAAAGGCTGATTTTGGGTAAGGGTTTCGTGAAAATGTCTGCAGGATTTTGTTTAGTGTTAATATATTCCAATTTAAACAATTTTTCTAAAACGAGGCTTCTTAAGAAATGGTATTTTACATGTATATGTTTAGTGCGATTGTTCTCTATAGGAGAATTTGAAAAGTCTATAGCTGCACGATTGTCACAAAATAAGGTAACTTTTAAATTTTCTAGAAGAATGTCTAAACCTTTTAGTTCATCTAGGATTCTATACATCCATAACAGTTCTTTTGATGCCTCTGTCAGGGCAATAAACTCAGATTCCATAGATGACAAGGCTACACATTTCTGCTTAAAAGTTCGCCACGAGATTGGGGTTTTGTCTAACATTAAGATGTGACCTCCCATCGACACACGATCATCTCTATTTGAGGTGAAATCGGCATCAGAATAACAGTTTATTGAAATTTCACTAATGTTTGAAAGTTTAAGCTTTAACTTTGATGTTGATTTTACATATCCCAGTAGTTTTAGTAATTGGTTCCAATGATGTTGGCCGGGGTTAGATTGAAATTGAGAAAGAATATTTACAGCGTAAGATATATCGGGTCTGGTTCCACTGGCCAAGAACGATAAACATCCCAAAATATTGCAGTAGGGCAGTTTTTCCATTTCCTTAGTTTCTACATCGTTACTAGGACTTTGCGTCTTTGACATTACTATTCCAGGTGCGATTGGCAATGAAACTAATGGTATCTGATACTTCTTAAACCGCTCATAAATTTTATTGATGTAATCTTCTTGGTGAATGAATAATCCTTCCCGATTTTCAACAAATTGTACCCCGAGTAGTTTCTTCGTTCTACCCAACTTCTTTAGATCTACTTTATCTTCTAAAAATTTAATTACCTTCTCTATTTTTTCTTTAGTTTTAGATATAAACACCATGTCGTGAACATACAGAAGTAAAACTAAACTATTTTCATAAATGTAGACACAATTAGCCCACTCTAGCTTATTAAAATTTAACTCACTTAAAATTCCATGTATTTCATTGAACCATTCACGTCCACTCTGCTTTAAACCGTAAATAGCTCTGTTGAGCTTACAGACATAGTTTTCTTTGCCTTCCTCTTCAAATCCTTTGGGCTGCTTCATATAAATATCTTCTTTTACTGGGGCGTATAGATATGCAGAATTGATGTCTACTTGCAAATGAAACCAATGAAAATGTCCAACTAAGAAAGAGAAAAATAATCGTATTACAGAGAAATTGACCACTGGACTAAAAACCTGGTCGTAGTTTTCACCTTTCCTTTGACCGAATCCTTGAGCGACCAGTCTAGCTTTGTATCGTACAATTTTACCTTTTGAGTCGTGTTTTACTGTGAATACCCATCTATTGCCTATTATTTTTACATTTTGAGGTACGGGTACAAGTTTCCACACTTCCCTTTCGTACATAACATTCATTTCTGCAGTCATAGCTTTCTTCCACTCATCTGAATTTTGAGAATCTATTGCTTGAAAATATGAGTTTGGAATTACTACATCCTCTAGTCAGGAACAGGTTAAATTAGTCTCATCTTTCACAATGCCGGTATAAGTATCTTTACCTTTAAAACTAAATTTTTCAGGGTCATACTTAAGTCCATGTTTCTTGCAATATGCTTTGACCTCTTTACAGGATCGTAATCTTATATTGCTCCCTGATATACCATAGTATATATCATTTCTGGACCCGTCTGATCTAGGGACGGCTTTCCTCATCCAAACTACATCTTTAAGTGGTGCTACTCGGTCTTTAGACTTAGAAAAATGAATAGTTTCTTCTCCCTCCTCCTCATCGGATTCACCGCTACTTATTTCATATTTTTCTTCAGATGTGCTAGGTTTCTCGTAATCTTCTATTTCTGGTTCCCTTTCTTCATCGGAACTTTCTTCTGCTGTAATGGGTTCCAGCACGACTCCACTGCTCTCACGAGTGGGTAAATTTTCATCAAAGGTTACATTACTTGTTTCTACAACTTTCCTGTCACTCGATAGCCAAACTCTATAGCCACGGGTAAACATAGCATACCCAACTAATATGCCTTGTTTTGCCCTCATTTCAAGCTTACTTCGTAATTGACGTGGTACACCTACGAACGCTTTTGATCCAAAAGTTCGTATATGCTTTACTGAAGGTTTGCGACCACAAAATAGCTCAAATGGTGTTTTAGATTGGTTTGCGTGACATACCCTGTTCCAGGTGTATGTGAAACATAACAGTGCTTCCGACCAAAAACCATTTCCCAGTTTACTGGAGTATAACATAGCTTTTACAGCATCCAAGGCCGTGTAATTAAATCTCTCACTTAGACCATTCTGTTCCGGCATATAATTGTTGGTTCTTTCAGCTTTAATGTCCTCCTCCTCCAAAAACTTCTTAAATTCATTATGGCAGAACTCCATGCCATTATCAGTTCTGATATTGATAATTTTTCTGTTTAAAAACCGTTCTGCACGTTTTTGGTACCTCTTAAAATTTTCGAAGACTTCAGATTTCTGCTTCATAGGATAAACAGTGACTTTTCTTGAGTAGTCATCTGTTATCGTTAAAAAGAATTTATGTCCCGATATTGATGGGTTAGGTAAAGGTCCACAAACATCCATGTGCAGAAGTTGGAGGGGTTTGTTTGATCGAATCTTGGGAATACTTTTAAAGCTCTTTCTTCTAGTTTTTGCTACTTTACAAACATGACAGGGTTTATATGATTTAGATTTAAAAACGGGTAGGCCAAATACCTTTCCCTTACTAGTTTCAATTATAGCATTACAGTTAATATGACAAAAATGGCTATGCCAAAGTTCTAAGTTTTGGTTGTCATTTTTTGAAGAAAGATTAGCTTCTACTTTCTTTTTACTAGTTATTATTGTGGGGTAAACATGGTACAGACCACGTTTTTTGTGTGCTGTAAATAGTTTTTGTTGGTTATGTGAAAATACCTCTACTTTGTTATTTCCCCCTCTAAATGTAATGCCTTCAGTGTCCAACGCAGGACCTGACAGGAGATTTCTCCTTAATTTAGAGGAATTGAGGATGTTTTTTAATGTTTTAACAATTTTACCACCTTGAAATTTTAACTCGACTGTTCCCCTTCCCTCTATGGAACAATCAATGCCGTTTATGGCGACCGACATTGACCGGCCTTTAATTGGTTCAAAGTTTTTAAAAAGTCTTTTATCCCGACAAAAATGAGCACTAGCCCCTGTATCAAAGATCCATGAAGAATCATTTAAATCCTCGCTTGTGTGGGCTTCTATCATATGATTCTTCGGTTGTCGTTTGTTACTTTTACGATTACTGGGGGGAGGGAGCCTACAACTAGCAATTAAATGTCCGATTCTGCCACACCTATAGCACTTTCTAGTGTCTTTCTTCACATTATTTTTAGGTGGGACCCGTTTCACTTATACTTGACTAGACATTGCGATGGTAGCTTGATCCCCTACACTTTGCTTTAGTCTGGCCTCCTCAGCCAAAAGTTCGGCTAAGACTAAATCGAACTTAACGTTTCATCAGGCCAGCGGTAAATTGTTTGAACAATTCCCTGGTACTCAGAGGGTAAATACCTTTGCAATTGAAATGACTGATACCAGTCAGCTGGGGGCGCATTAGCGTCTTTTAATTACTTAACTATCATCCTCAACCTGGCTGCAAATAAGCCTATTTCCTCCCCTTCATTTAATCTACATGAAAAAAAGTCATCTCTGAGTCTCATAGCACGAGTTCTAGATTCAGGTTTAAAGTGTTTATTTAATTTTCCCCAAACTTCTTTGGGGTCATAAGTGCCAGAAATAAGAGGCTTGTATTCATTTGAAATGTTCAAAAATATCGTGCTATAAGCACGCCCGTATCTAATCTTGTAATCCCTCAATTCCTTAGTGTCAGTGTCAGGGGGCCTTTTTTCTACACCACTGACTATTTCCCAACAATTCCTGTCCATCAACAATACCCTTACGTCTTCCTGCCAAGACTCGTAATTATCGGCAGATAACTTTTCTATTTGGGTAACTAAATTTGATGCTTCCATTTTGAAAAAGTTGGGATACCACACACTTTACAAGAAAAGATTAAAAACACTACAGGCCCGCCCTCTTATAATTTTAAGGCACTTAAAATCTGTTTGTAAACGTTAAAAACACTTTAAAAACTAAACACATTATAAATACACTCAACATATTCAAAACACATTTAAACTTGGGCAAGGTGGCCCATAACCGTGAAGAATTAATTATATTATAAATTAAACTAATCCAACAAACAAGTTAAATTACAAATTGAAAGTCATTGACTGAAATTGAATAGTTACTTGATTTTATCTGTAAAATAAATTTTGTAGATTTTAGGCAGAGTTGAAACTCATTTAACTTGAGTTGCACAGTAGAAGTCTTGAATATGTGTTTAAACAAGAAAGACAAAGTAGGTACCTTTTCTGTAGTTTATTGAAACAAGATGACTATGGTAGGCTTACACAGTGCACATGATGAAGACACAACACATTAAACAGCATTCATCTAGTAGCACAAGAAACAAGCTTTTAGAAGAAATCGCCAGCGGCGATCTTTTGGTTTCAAAAACACATCACACTGAATACATCAGCACGGTTTGCCCGGATCCCCGGATCCGGTTCTAGTTGAATCACATCTGTTGAACCACACGGTTCATAGCTACATCTTTGATTACACACACATCACAGTAGTAGTGGCTGAGCTTTCGGAGAGACAGACCGAGAACACTGAAAAGTTAACTTGTGATGCCCTTTTTATATCTCCCAGTTAGTGTGGGACTACGATGGATATTTGCATAGGGAAAAAAAAAAGAGTTCTTATTTTATGCAAATTAGGAACAGCGCCATCTATCGGTGCGAAATGTAAACTTTTTATTACGGCGTTAAAGATATGATAATGTTTACACCGCCATTTTCAAATGCTAGCGAAGTTACGTTTTCACTTAGAAAACTTTTAAAGGAGTTTACAAAAGTTTCGTTTTTCACTTTAGCAAATTTAGAGATAAAATGTCATGGAAATAAAAGGTAAGTAAAGAAATAGCGTTTTTTCCTAACAGGAGTTACGGAGGTTGTGGGCGTTGACACTGTTCCTGATGGACATTCTTTACGTTCGGCTGGTGAAGCATTGTCCGTACGTTCAGGAGCCCAGATAAATTCTGGTTTGAGGCGGTCGATGTTTATAACAGACTCCTTGTTGTTTACCAAAATTTTAAAAGTGTTTACATTTCGTTCGAGGACTTTGTGGGGTCCGGTACACGTGGGTGCGAAAGCAGTCCTTCACGCATCATATCTCAGGAACACATGCGAAGAGTTCTGCAAGTCTTTATTCACAAACACAGTTTTTGAGCAATGGGCGCTGGTGGGTACAGGACGAACAGCTGACATGTAGTCTTTTAACTTTAGCACGAATGTTTGCTGGTTGGTACAGCATGTGGGTGAACTGTCTGCTTGCATGAATTCTTCGGGCAGACGGAGACTGGTGCCATACACCAACTCGGCAGCAGAAGCACCGATATCCTCTTTAATGGCGGAGCGCAGACCAAGTAAGGCTGTGGGAAGAACGTCGGTCCATTGAATCGAAGTATGACATCGTATTGACTGCTTCAATGAGCGATGAAAATTTTCGACAATGCCGTTAGAGCGCAGATGATACGGGTTAGTGCGCACTCTGTGAGTGCCTAGGAGCTTGGTTAACACCGTAAAAAGCAAGGACTCGAACTGACGACCTTGGTCGGTGGTGATTCGCTCCGGAACTCCAAAACGCGCAATCCACAAGCTATAAAATTGTTTGGCAACAGTGTCGGCAGAAATGTCTACTATGGGAATTGCCTCGGGCCAGCGTGAGAAACGATCAATGCAAGTGAGCAAATAAGAAAATCCATTGGATGGAGGTAGAGGTCCAACTAAGTCGATATGCACTTGTTGAAAGCGGTAAGTTGGCAACTCAAATCTTTGTAGTGGGCTGTGAGTGTGCCTATGGATTTTTGATTTCTGGCACTCAATGCATGTACGTGTCCACTCGCCAATGTCTTTTAACATTTCTGGCCACACAAATCGCTGTTGTACTAACTTCCTTGAAGCTTTTATCCCAGGCAAGTTATTGAAGATGGCACGTTGGAACCTCGCAGGAACGTAAGGTCTGATCTTACTGCCCTGAATATCACAATAAAGTGATTTATCAGGAGCGAGCTGCATGGGCTGGAGATTCAGACTACTACCGGTTGTATTTTGTAGGAGGGCTTGAAGCTCCGAATCCTGTTTCTGTTCGTTTGCCAGAGCTATGAAATCGGTTGACGAGGACATCAAAATTTCCTCTATGCGGGACAGAGCATCGGCGACGACATTTTCGGCACCATCAATATGGCGAATATCTGTCGTAAATTGGCTGATGAAATCGAGGTGTCTCAGCTGGCGAGGGGATGCTTTGTCGGATTGCTGTTTAAATGCAAAGATTAGGGGTTTGTGATCTGTAAAAATAGTAAAGTTGCGTCCTTCCAGGAAGTGACGAAAGTATTTGATGGCGGCGTAGATCGCCAAAAGTTCGCAGTCGTACGTACTGTAAAGCGTCTGGGTTGAGGAAAGTTTTTTGGAAAAGTAAGCGAGAGGCTTCCAGGTGCCCTGATGGTTTTGCTGCAGAGCTGGACGCATCTACCATAAGGGAAAGGGGCTTAGACGCCGATGGATATTGCAGGACGGTGGCAGAAATTAAGTCACTTTTGCATTTTTGAAACGCTTCGCGCGCTTTGGGAGTCCAAGCAATAGGACGCTTGTCTTTCTTTTTACTGCCTACCAAACAGGCATTTAGAGGAGCTTGAGTGGTAGCAGCGTGCGGAAGAAAACGACGGTAAAAATTCAGCATAGCGAGGAATCGACGCAACTCCTGAATTGTAGTTGGTTCGGGGATATCTCGTACAGCGGCAACTCTATCCATGAGAGGTCGAACGCCGTCGGCTGAGATTTCGTGGCCAAGGAAAGATACCTTGGGTTGACCGAAAACGCATTTAGATGGGTTAAGACTAACGCCGTATTCCTGGAACCGTTCAAACACCGCGCGAAGGTGAGTCAAATGCTCTTGCTCCGAAGCCGATGCGACTAAGACGTCATAAAAATACGGAACCCTGAAATCTAACCCGAATAAAACCTGATGGATGAAGCGTTGAAAGGTCTGCGCCGCGTTGCAGAGGCCAAAGGTCATTACGGGGAATTCGAAGAGACCAAAGGGTGTTGTTACGGCAGTCTTCGGATATCGGCAGGGTTAATTGGGATCTGATGGTATGCCCGCTCGAGATCAAGAGTAGAAAATATAGTTTTACCGTCCAACACCTGCATACAGTCCTGGATGTGAGGGACAGGGTACCGATCTGGCACGGTGACAGCGTTTAAACATCGGTAATCGCCACATGGGCGCCAGTCGCCATTGTGCTTTTTAACTAAGTGGAGCGGGCTGGCCCATGGACTTTTCGAGGGGCGACAAAGGCCCTGCTCGAGCAAATAAGAAAACTCATCTTTCGTGGCTTTCAGCTTGTCAGGAGGGAGACGCCTCGGCTTAGAGCAAATTGGCTGTCCCGTCGTCTCAATGTGATGAGTAACATTGTGTTTAGGTTGGCTGTGTCCCATAACAGGACGTGTTATCAAAGGAAATTTCCTAAGCAGCTCATGATACGGAGTAGCTCCAGAAATAAGTTTGACGCCGAAATTCGCGCTGTTACGAAAAAAACCTGGGTATGTGAGGTTTGTCACAGTGTTCACTAGGCGATGATTTTTAATGTCGACCAACAGTGCAAATCTATGCAGAAAATCTGCGCCGATAATAGGGTGTGACACCGATGCAATAATGAAAGGTCATTGGAATTTTCTCTGTAAGCCCAAATCGACCTGTAACAGACGTTCTCCAAAGGTTTTGATGGGGGAACCGTTTGCAGCGAACAGCTCGAGTTTGCTGGCGGACCCTTTTCGCTCATGGGACAGCGGAGGAACGACAGATACGTCAGCCCCGGTGTCAACTAAAAATTTCAAGCCAGAGGTTTTATCAACGACAAAGAGGCGCGCAATGGATTGGCCCGCACTCGCTCATGGCTTCGAGCGATGGCCGATTAAGTTTACCGAATCATTAAAATTACAGAGAGGGGTACATTTCGGGGCCTTTGCCCCGAAGTTATGATGGTAAAAACAAACATCTGCCGGGGGATCTTTTTATCGCTTTTTTGAGTTACTTCGAGTCCTGGACCGCTGCCGGAAAGAAGGTCGACCCCGCTGCGGCTGCTGCTGTTGCACAGAGCATAAATAAGCAACTTGCTTTGTAAGCTGGTCTATTTGCGCTTGTAATGTTGCAATATTGGGACCTAGAGCCTGCAACTTGTGTACGTGCACCGGAGTAGCTAACTCATGAATTTTATCGGCTATACCGGTAAGGTTGTTGAGCGGTTTCGCTACTGGCAGCAAGTATGGCCTGGGTGTTAGATGGGAGGCGATTCATCCACAAAGTTTTAAGAATGCTGTCACTTAAACTACCGGCGGATAAGTCAGACATCTTAGACAGCAGCTGGGAAGGCCTCATATCGCCAAGTTGCAGATCTTGGAGCAAGTGTTTAATTTTTACAGTCTCCGACTCCGCGTATACGGCAATTAATTTGGCTTTAAGAGACTTGTATTTGTCGGTAGGTGGGGGATTAAGGACAAGCTCCCGTACCAATTGTAACACTTCCGATTCCAAAGCAGAGATCTGAAAGAAACTAATTATATTATAAATTAAACTAATCCAACAAACAAATTAGAATTACAAATTGAAAGTCATTGGCTGAAATTGAATAGTTACTGGATTTTTATCTGTAAAATTAATTTTGTAGATTTTTAGGCAGAGTTGAAACTCATTTAACTTGAGTTGCACAGTAGAAGTCTTTGGTTTGAATATGTGTTTAAGTAAGAAAGACAAAGTAGGTACCTTTTCTGTAGTTTATTGAAACAAGATGACTATGGTAGGCTTACACGGTGCACATGATGAAGACACAATACATTAAACAGCATTCACTTAGTAGCACAAAAAACAAGCTTTCTAGAAGACAAGTCGCCAGCGGCGATCTATTCAGATTCATAAACACATCACACTGAATCATCTGGATACACCAGCACGGATCCCTGATCCGGTTCTATTTGAATCACATCGGTCGAACCATACGGTTCATAGCAACATCTTTGATTACACACACATCACAGTAGTAGTGGCTGAACTTTCGGAGAGACAGACCGAGAACTCCGAAAAGTTAACTTGTGATGCCCTTTATATATCTGCCAGTTAGTGCGGGACTACGATGGATATTTGCATAGGGAAAAAAAAAAAAGAGTTCTTATTTTATGCAAATTAGGAACAGCGCCATCTATCGGCGAGAAATGTAAACTTTTTATTACGGCGTTAAAGATATGACGATGTTTACACTGCCATTTTCAAATGCTAACGAACTTACGTTTTCACTTAGAAAACATTTAAAGGATTTTACAAAAGTTTCGTTTTTTCACTTTAGCAAATTTAGAGATAAAATGTTACTCTTATGTGCCTCTTATAATTTTAAGGCACTTAAAATCTGTTTGTAAACGTTAAAAACACTTTAAAAACTAAACACATTATAAATACACTCTCAACATATTCAAAACACATTTAAACTTGGGCAAGGTGGCCCATAACCGTGAAGAATTCATTATATTATAAATTAAACTAATCCAACAAACAAGTTAAATTACAAATTGAAAGTCATTGACTGAAATTGAATAGTTACTTGATTTTATCTGTAAAATAAATTTTGTAGATTTTAGGCAGAGTTGAAACTCATTTAACTTGAGTTGCACAGTAGAAGTCTTGAATATGGTTTGAATATGTGTTTAAACAAGAAAGACAAAGTAGGTACCTTTTCTGTAGTTTATTGAAACAAGATGACTATGGTAGGCTTACACAGTGCACATGATAAAGACACAACACATTAAACAGCATTCATCTAGTAGCACAAGAAACAAGCTTTTAGAAGAAATCGCCAGCGCCGATCTTTTGGTTTCAAAAACACATCACACTGAATACATCAGCATGGTTTGCACGGATCCCCGGATCCGGTTCTAGTTGAATCACATCTGTTGAACCACACGGTTCATAGCTACATCTTTGATTACACACACATCACAGTAGTAGTGGCTGAACTTTCGGAGAGACAGACCGAGAACTCCGAAAAGTTAACTTGTGATGCCCTTTTTATATCTGCCAGTTAGTGCGGGACTACGATGGATATTTGCATAGGGGAAAAAAAAAGGAGTTCTTATTTTATGCAAATTAGGAACAGCGCCATCTATCGACGAGAAATGTAAACTTTTTATTACGGCGTTAAAGATATGACGATGTTTACACCGCCATTTTCAAATGCTAACGAACTTACATTTTCACTTAGAAAACATTTAAAGGATTTTACAAAAGTTTCGTTTTTTCACTTTAGCAAATTTAGAGATAAAATGTCATGGAAATAAAAGGTAAGTAAAGAAATAGCGTTTTTTTTTCCTAACAAGATCGCCGTGTAAAATTGGGTTTCATCGGCGGTGATTCCACTTAATTTAAATTGTGCATCTAGTTGGATAAACCATAGCGAGGGGTCGGTATGACAAAATGGGGGAGGTTTAACAGCAACACGTGCTAACTGGGTAGGGCTGGACGTGCCGTCGCCGGTACTGGCATTTTCACAAGGCAGACATGTCAAAACAACACGAGGGGTATCAAATACAAGCTGCGCAATAAAAGAGAAAGAAAAATAAATAAATTGGAAACGACTCACCCAGGGTTGGCTATAACACCTTTGAAGAGACGAAATGTTTATATATCCAACTTGAGTTGCGCTGACACAGCCCTCTACAAAACAACACGACTCGCAGGCAGGAAAAAACACATGAACACAGCTTCACTTGCACACACTTAGGCACGGTATCACTTGTGCTTGCGCACATGTAAAAAAATATGCATTTTGGCATAAGCACGTGTACTTAGACGAAGCGGCACTTGCAACACACACAAAGTGAAAGCGTACTTTAGAATGCACATGACCGGATGAAAACACAGCGCAGATTACATACGCCTTGACAAGCACACTCTTGATGATTTGAAAAAAATAAACACTTGAGATTCCGTACTGCATTAAAACACTTGCGATTACACGTGGCGATGAGGAATTTTGTCGACCACCTGGCGAGCAATATTTCACGCGATACTGCCGGAAGAAGAAAAAAATAATCTTCGCTTAGTGGAAATTGATACTGGAATGCACAACACTAATGCTGGATGTTACGAATTGATGACAAGAAATGTCTTGAGACTCCATAATTCTTGGATGAACTCGGATTGCAGGATTGCGTATACAAAATGTCCAGAAGTCACCGATGTGGAGGAGCGTGCTATCAGCTCCTTACAATAGATAAAAATTAAGAATACGTCGAGTGTAACATCCGTTGAATACAAATACCATCTAGTAAAAACATAACAACATTTTTATTCAGACTTTAAGTCGAGCATGCAAGCTCTGCACGATACGGTCAATTTACATCCATAGAGTTCTGGTAACAACAACAGCAACACGATAATAATAATAATAATACTGCTGCGAACCATGCATGAGCACACTTCCTTTTATACTGCCGGACCGCACATCAGCGTTGCCAGATTCCCTGGCTCTGCTATCATGGGAATAGCCGCTAGCGCTCCTCACAGGATGCGCGAAGAGATGCGCGGAAACCTGTTCGATGTGGTGGCCGCTGAAGGATCAGATTGGTGGTCGGGAACGCACCGATCGCAGGTGCGGTGGCCCTCACACCAGCAATAATAGATAAATTTCTGATGTCAACTTCTTGAACAAGGGATAATTTCTTTTAAAACCATCATGCATGAAAATTTAAATGTCAGCATCCTACTGGGTCATGTTAAAATATTTTGTGGAATTGAGGTTCGATACTCGTGAATAAAGACTAGGAAAAATAAATAACGTTTCAACTGATAGCAAAAATGCTATCCTCAAAAAGGGACGCTAGGCATAAATAGGTCTATATAGTTTAGTAAATATTGGATTTTTGATTTAAAATAGATGTTTTGTACAGCAATGTATAAAATAACGGAATTTTTTATTTATTTCATAAGCTTCTGACTCGCCTCCCTCTTCCTCCCCCCTCCCCCCAAAAAAACCTAGTTTTTGTTATTAGCTAAGTGTTTTTAAGAACCTCCATAATTTTCATTTTTTAGATTCTCATTCTTTAATGACTTTTCCCTTTTCCTCCAAAAATAAATTTTGTGTTTCAAAATTGACATTCTTGTGCTCCAAAAGTGACTTTCCTACTCCAAATTGCTCCAGAAATCTGTTTTTCTTGCTCCAAATTGCTCCATAGATGTCTTTTTTGTTGCTCCACAAATTGCTCAATAATTTAATTTCAGCTGGCACATCCCTGAATACCTCATAAAAATAACAAAATGAAAAAGACATTAAAAAATTGAAATATATTTTAGCATTCTGACAAAAGCATACTCAATCAAAAGTAAAGAACTAGTTTAAATCATAACAAATATAAACAAACAATGCTTCTCTCTCATACCTTGATTAAAATCGCTAAATTATTGCAATATTGAAATAATGGAATCAAAATATATCTAATATTTCATGGTATAAAATATTAATAACGTAATTATTTGTTGCATCTACCCTTAACAAATAAACAAAGGAAAACAAAAATATTAACCTAAAGGTACTATCAAAAGAATGTTAATTCATACTAAACTGTAAATAAACAGTCAGTATGAAACTAAACATCCATTTTAAAATAAAAAAAAGGAAGAAAATCTGAAACACTTTCAGATTTTAAATATGCACCAAAGTGCTATATACTTAAAGTGTATCATGGTTTATGCGTCGTCCCTATTTTTCTTCCTTATTTCATTAACTTGGAGAGTGTATCATTATTCATGACTGTGCCGTATTTTTCTTCCTTGTTTCACAAAACCCATCTTTGGAATCGAAATCTATCCTAAAATTGCCTATTTAAACTATTTTGCAATCGTTGCCAAGTATATTACAACTATACTTCACCGTCTTAAATATTGTTTCGAATGCCCATCAGAATCCATGAGTGTGCCGTGTTTCTCTTTCTGGGTTGATTCCTACTTTAACACCCCGACTCTTGCCAAGGTGGCAATCATTAAACATATGGAGGTACAACGACGTTTTTTTTTATATTTATGTGGCAATCGTAATTTAGAATTAAAATTGTGATTTAGCACAACAGTAAGTAAAGCATTCCGTTACATTTTTATTTATTTTGGGTTGCCAATTAATGTTGTTTTAATAATTAAGTGTCTTCAAATTCCTTAACAGGTGCGCTTATCACTAATTTGTTTACTTTAATTTTCATATAGTTCTTTTGGGAGCGTTGAAACTTGTCCATATGTCCTAGAGACCCATGACTGCAAAGCTCGCCAAAGTGCGGGATTTTTTAGGTTTCCGAGAGCGGGGGCGTTAAAATAGGAATCAACTCTTACTTGTACCGTAAAACACATCTTTGTAATCGAAATCTATCTTAAAATCAACTACTGAAACTGCTTTACAATCTTCTGAAGGCATATTCCAACTATATCCCATAGACATTTTAAATACTGTTTGGAATGGGCATCATTATCCATGAGTGTACCGTGTTTTCCTTCCTTGTTCCATAAAACACTTCTTCGGAACAGAAATCTACATTGAAATCGCCTACCAAAACTGTTTAACAATTTTTGCCAGGCATAGTCAAACCATACTTCACCTTTATAAATACCATTTGGAAAGTGTATCATAATCTATGAGTGTACCGTATTTGTCTTCACTGTTCTATAAAACACTTCTTCGGAATTAAAATCTATATTAAAATCGGCTACTAAAACTATTTTACAATATTCGCTAGGTGTTTTCTAACTGTACTCGAAATATATTTATAATAAATTGTCGCGTTTTGGTGCCAAATTTAGCAATCAATTATCAAAAATTGAAAACCCTGTGCTACTTTCAATAGTTTATTAATGCCCCCCCCCCCTCCACGTTATCTTGCTAACACATTTCAAAAGTGACTCGATGCGAAAATTGTACCAAAATCGTGTCTACACAAAAAGCAAGGTTGAAATTAATAACACTCTGGTGCTAAAAATAATGAAATAATACAATTTAATTTAAAATAAAGCCATTAAAATAAAATCAAAGCACGTTGTCATCAGCCAGTAGCCATTTTCGGAAATAAGTTACCGGCTTTAGGATTAACATGTCGTAGCCAGTTTATGAATTTATGCAATGAACAGTGATAAATTTGTTTCTGTAGGGATGAAAAAAATAGAATTAGTTGTATAAAATGGTAGAATAAGAAAAGCATACAGTGTTATGCTTAAAACATTTATTTGCAGATTAAAAACTAATATTCTTAGAGGTCTCATCATAAATCATTACCTGGTCATTTCTTTTCAAACATGATTTTGGTGCCATCCATTTTTTAAAAAGGAAAATTATGGCATTAACAATGACTTTATTATTGATTTAATAGGTTGTTCACTGGTGACTTTTTTAATGAAAATATTTATTTTCATACTATTCAAGTTTTTGGCTACTTGTAGCTTACTCCAGGCAAATAACTGGAAAATGAGATTTAGGTTTTTGTCAACTCCCTTTTCTTTTAAAAGTTAACTAACTGGCGACTTTTTTATATCGGTCAGGCTACTAATGATACTATTTTTATCTCTATTGGTGGGCACCCTGTTTTAAACTTATTACATTGAAGTAGCACTAACTTTAATACATTCAAATAGCATCAATATTTTTTTTTTAAATCAGAATTATTAAGTTGAAAAAGCCAAAAATTGATTAATATATACATAAGTTTTTATCTAGTTTTATTGTTTGATTCTCCAGAGAATAAAGTAACAAAAACATGTCTATCTTCTGTTACACATGTGCTATAAAGAGCTTGTTGTGACTATTTTAATCAAATACTCTGATACTGCATGAAAACAGATTATGTATATATATTTACAAAACTTAGTGTCAAGCAAACTTCTGAAACTCGTCCGTGAGACCAATTTATTATCTTCTGATCATACCTCTATAAAGTAATGATATCCCCCATACAAAAACCCTTAACGGGTTAAAAGTTTGGGATGCAGCATTTTACTTTATGGCTATTCATTCTAAATATGGGTCTTAAAAATAATGATATCAAATTTTGAGTGATGCCCTGGTGTAACTTTATGAGATTTGTTTTTAAACTCCATTAGAATTACTTTTGTTTTATTTCCTAAAGAAGATATATACTTTCAAGTGATGCTTTTAAATATCAGATACACTGTCAAACATGCCACACTTTCACTGAGCCTATATTACGTATTCAAATGAATTTATTTCAATAATTTAATTTATCTTTTGTGTCATGCTATGCAAAAGGGCACACTATGTATTTGAATACATTTCACTTAGTTTGGATACTCTGACACAAAGTAAATATTTACATAAATTTTATTTGCCCTTTAAAACCCGTTAAGGGTTTTTGTATGGTAATTATATAAGGTTAGTAAATATCTGTAATAATTATGAATAATGTGTAGTAAGAAAGCCGATTAAATAGAGTAAATTGTTCAGAAAAAAAAAAACCTTGCAAGTGTGCAAAACAATTAAAAATGCCGAGAAGAGCAATAACTATGCAGCTGGCGATGAACTCTAGAATGATAATTGTTAATAATTCACAATTACTTATTTATCGAACGTAACTACCGATATTTGAGGAAATGAAATTTTTAGATGACTAAAAAATTTTGAATTTCCCAACCGGATTTTCTTCCCTCAATTAATAAGTGAAATGCGCACGTAGTTCTGCCGATTGAGGTCAGTTCTGCCAATTACTTGAGTCAGCAAAAAACAAATGGCAGAGAGGTACTTGCAGGTTACTCAGCTTGTGCAAATGACAATGAAAAATATGGCCCCCACTAGGGATGTAATGAATATTTGGCCACTATTCGTCGTATTTCTGTGAAGGGGCCGTTTTAATAAATGCATTTTCGTGATGAGCCACAAAACGAACCCAAAATCGTGAATGGAAAATGAAAAATTGTGATCGTTGGCAAATAATAAGAAATATGAGAAACCAAGAGAGCACAGAGGTGTGTAAAATCATGATTCGGTCGTTCCATATTGCTATGTAAAGGCTCATATATTTTTGACAGATCTCTGTGCAGACACAGCTGTGTTGCTTTTAGTGGCATCATCACGGAGCAGAGAGCACTGAAAATGTGCCAAAAAGTTGTGGACAGTTAAAGAAAAATATATTTTTTTTTTGGCAGATAATTAATTAAAAACATTTTTTTTAATGTGCCAACAAAACTGTTTGCGAACAGATTTCTGTGTGCACGACATCGTCGCGGTGTTTCTGCTTCAGGGGAGAGGTGTAGAGCTCGGTTTCTGAATCCACCAAAGTTTTTGAGTTTAAACTGGGCCACTTTTTGCTCATTTTAAATTAGCTGTTGAGAGAGTTGCTGAATTTGCTGAAGCTTTTTAGGTTAAAAATGGAGGTAATTTTTAATGAGACAGTATGGGCCCCGTGTAAACACGACGACAGTCACTGGAGCTTGGCAGTTGCCAAGCTCCAGCAACTGTCACCAACCATCTTACAATCAACAAAGCAAACTCAAATAATTTTAAATTAAAATATCCTGTAATACACTAACAAAAACAGATAAAAACATCAAACTCACTTCAAAAATCTTCAACCACTAGTCTATATTTAACCTAAAAGCACTTCTGCGAATTCAGATTTGCTGAACAGAACAGCTAATTTAATATGAGCAATCAGTGGACTGTTTTTAACCTAAACAAAAACTGTGTAGACTTAGCAACCTAGCTATACAGTGAACCTAAAATCAGCATGATTAGAAAAACACATAAATAACACTAACAAAAACATCCTATTTCATTTCAAACAACTAAATTTTAACTCATGTTAAACAACTAAAAAAGATTCATTAAATAAAAGCACTTGCCTTATTTTTCTTTTTTAAGTCACTTAATTCGCCATCCAGAAATGTCCTTCCCTTAAGCTATCTTCATTGTCTGCACTTGAATATCACCTTATTCCTCTGCTTTCCCCTCCACATTCATCTGCTTAATGCACTGTTATAACTCACTATATCCTATTTCCTCCCCCTTCCCCTTCATCGGCTTAACGGCTCCCTCGGCTCCATGCTTCTCTCATCCACATCTATGAAAAATGTGTCTCTACAGGTTGCCATTAATTACTTAACAATGTACCAGTGGTGTAGTCGAGGGGGGACGCGAAGGAATGCCGCTCCCTTACTTTTTTATTTGAGCTTATGCGTCCCTCCACTTTTTTGCTTACAAGGAACACTCTAACTTCTTTTTACTGTAATAAAATTTTCATTTGGTAATTCTGTTTCCGAAGGGCAACCAAAATGAACTTTTTGGACCACTTGGACTTACTTTCTTTGTAAATGCTAAATAATGTAAACATATGCTTAGAAATGGAATTGTCGTCTTATAAAAGGCACTCTTCATCAAAGAGTGCCTTCCCCAAATGGTTTGGGGGGGGGGGGAACTTAGCTAGCAAGGGGTCCAGTACAAATGAAAAATAAAGTAATAATCTAGTTATTTTGACATTTGGTTTGTTGACAGTGGTAGATTGAAAAATTGTTTTCCTTGAGGGACTGTTCATCAAAAGTTACATTGCTTTTACAACAAAAATGTAATTAATTACTTAAAAAAGTAAAGATCAACTAATAAATAATTAAAATTAATGTTCTGATTAATTATAATTAGCTATACTTACATTTAACTAATTGCCCTTATTTAAGTTTAATTAGTCAAAAACGAGTGTCTCCCTACTTTTTTTCTCAGGACTACATCACTGCAATGTACCACAATGCTTCACTAATCGCCTCTTTCCGTGAGCCAAGCAGAAGCTAAAAATGCAAACTTCTTATTTTGTAAAGAGCACCAGACATTAGAATTTATCTGCAAATATTACTTGGTTTTACCAAATGAATTTCTGACAAATATCAGTAAATTAAAATGGCAGTTTGATTGATTATAACTATTTTTTCTGGAATATTAACTGAAGGAGACATAGAAATGTCAATATTATATATTTAGAACTTGGCTACATACCATCATTTTACCCCACCTCAGAAAATATTAAAAATAGAAATTGTAACCACCATAAACACTCATGTAATTTGTAGCCATGTGACTGTGTCATGCTTGTTTACCTGTTTGTGATTGTTGTGTGTGTGTGTTTGCGTGCGACTTCTGCACTCCCAGGTTTGAGATTTGTGTATGCACTCAACAAATTTATTTGGTAGGATGGCATTATTTCTTTTTTTTGTTCAAAGATTTTCTGTCCAGCTTAATCTGCTGTTCCAGGGATTTTTATATTTTTTCTTGAGAGTTATGTCAACTAAAATATGTTTTATGTTGCGTAAAGTGTTTTGTGTGGTTGTGTATGTAATAAAATGTTGTCTGAATTCTGGGTAGTCATCAATTGAGAGAGGCCTAACATGAAATTCCAGAAGTGAAATAGTAATGTATTATTGCATTTGAAATTTTATGTGCTGTAATTTGTGTTTTCATCCCTTTGCGTAGCAGTCTATAGAGTTACTTGGATTTTCTAAACTATGTTTTACAATTTTGAGGAATTGAAGCAGGAGATTTCAGAGTTCGTATAAAAATGTTTTTTTTTCTAAAGGAAAAAAAATTGACCTGTATAATTTAGCTTTGGAATTAAGGTTTGAGGCGCTTCCCCAGAAGATAATGTCATTGACTTGTGTGATAAAATGATGTTTGACTTATTTATGTATGATATTTAATAATATTGTGGAAGATTGCAAGAAACAGAAACTTGCAGATGAAATGAAATTAGATCTTAAGGAAATGCAAATGAGGGAGAAGAGTCTAGCTTATGAAAAGAGCATATGGACATGAAAGGCTTAAACTGCAAAGCCAAAATCATAGTTCATTAGCTGTAAATTCTACTCAAAGTAATACAAATCTGATGCATATTGATTTAAAAACAGTTCTGTCTACATTTATACCTGATAAAGATGATATGTCACTATTCTTAACAACTAGCTGAAATACCCATTCTTCACACTGAGAGGAATAGATTTTTTTACACTGCCCTCCAAAAGTTAAGATACAACCTGTTTTTTGAAGCTGATGGTAAAAAAAAGGCAGCAACAAGAAAATTTGTAGTTTATTTGCATAATAGTAACGAATTTTACCAAAACATATGCAAAAATGATAGTCATCACTTTTATTTTTTAAGAAATGGATACGTATACAAGAGTGGGAAAAAATGTGCAAAAACTAAACTTTTGTATTGTCGGCTGTAATTTTTGTGTGTGCTTGTTGATTATATGTTTTGTCGTTAATTGTGTTAAAGACAGTCTAATAATGTTCAGGAGAAATCGCTTACCTGATTCTTTACGGTGGAAGGCGGTCGGATGGATGGAAATGGGGTTGTCACAAGCTGATGCTGCTAGACGTCTCAATGTGTCTCGTAGTGTGGTCCAATGACTGTGGAATCAATTTCAAACCACAGATTCAGTGTCTAGAAGACCTGTTCCAGGCCGACCACAAGTTACGACACCTGTAGAAGACTGTTATCTAGCACTTTCGGCCCGAAGAAGGAATACCACTACTGTACCTCAGCTCGTTGCAGATCATTTTGTCGCATCGACAAAAGAAGGATCTCAGCCACTACAGTGTGAAGACGCCTTCATAATGCAGGTATGTATCCAAGACGACCATTTGTGTGTGTCCCCTTGAACGGACGGCACAGAAGTGCTAGTTTACGTTGGGCAAGGGAACATGTCTCCTGGACCAGACAACAATGGGCTTCTGTACTCTTCACTGACGAGTCTCGGTTTACATTGTAGTGCGATTCAGGGCGTGTACTGGTCTGGAGAGAACAAGGCACCAAATACAACCAATCCAACATTGTTGAAAGACACAGTTTTGGAGGTGGTGGAATCATGGTGTGGGCAGGGATCTCTCGTGTGACCTGCATGTGTTCCTGCATGTGCTCAGGTTCGACTGACCTGCATGTGTTCCATGGAGGATATTTGACTGGTGTGAGATATCGTGATGAGATCCTGGATACCTATATTCGGCCATATGCTGCTGCTATTGGCAATGATTTCATCCTGATGGATGACAATGCCCGATCTCACCGAGCTGTGCTTGTTGAGGATTATCTTGAGAGTCAAGGTTTGGAGCGAATGGAATGGCCATCTTAATCTCCAGATCTTAATCTGATAGAACATGTTTGGGACTACCTTGGCAGACAAGTGGCGGCTTCAAGGCCTCCTCCAAGATTGTTGCATGAGCTGGAACAAGGACTAATCCGTGAATGGTCTTCGCTCCCTATTGAGGTGGCCGACAACTTAATTAGCAGCATGGAGAATCGATGCTGCCAGTGCATTGCAGTTAAGGGTGGGTACATTCCTTATTAGAACTCATTTTTGTAATGTTTCACCACATGTTTCCACAAAAAGCTTTGATGAACTGTTTTCTCCAAAAGTGGACTTTTCTACCAAAAGTGTTCTTTTGCTTTTACACCATGTTTGTGTTGAATTTATGTAAATTTCTATGTCGTACTCAATAAAGAACTATTTAGTGCTCAGTTAGTCCAAATTTTTTGCTTCTATGTTTATTCGTTTCCATTTTATTCACACACAAAAAAGTTATACCTTAACTTTTGGAGGGCAGTGTATATTGCAGCTTGTTGTAATTACTATTTATTGTAATAAATAGATATTGAAAAATGATATCGTATATTTATTATCCGTTATCAGTAATCATGCACACCGAATTTCATGGTGATCATTTGTATGGTGAAGATGATGCGGTTCAGCGCCATCTACTGATGAGTTACAGCAAAACGGATGTGGAGAGAATATTCTTCACGTTCAGATATCTATGTATACCAATTTTCATGGTGGTTGTATGGTCCTGAAATTGATATGTTGAAGCGACATCTATTTGCAAGTTATTGCAAAATGGATAGCATCAAAATAGTCTCATGTTCATATATCTATGTGTACCAATTTCAATAACAACCTGTTTAACGGTCAAGATATGCTGCAGCGCTATCTAGTAGTGAGTTATAGCAAAATGGATAACGCGAAAATATTCTCAGTGTTCAAATATGTATGTATACTAATTTTCAGAGCAGTCAGTTGAAGGATCAAGAAGTTGATTGCTGCAGTGCCATCTAGTTGTGAATTAATAGTTAGTAGAATATATTCTCAGTGCTCAAATGTTTTTGTATACCAATTTTTAAGGCAATCAGTCGAATGGTTTTGAAGTTGGTGCACTGCAGTGCCATGTAGCTGCAAGTTATAGCAAGAAAAACTTAATGATCCTGTTGTATTAGCTGAAACACTGGATTTATGTAAAAACATATTATCTCCTTATTCGAAACTAGCAAATTCTCTACAACCACAAGAAATGCAAGTAGTCCAACATTTACGAAAAATCAGTTAATCAAAGCTGATAGGAATGATGTTTCTAGTAATTACGAAAACACTTTTCCTAATTCAAAGTATGCAGTTTCACAAAATCCCAATAACAGTTTTGACCGACCCCCCGTTTCTTGTTATGGCTTTTGCATACCAGGATTTATAAAAGTAAAGTGCCCAAATTGTTTGTTAAAGAAAGTTCCGCACTCATGCCAATGCTATACAGATGTGTGTTTACTTGTATTACCTCTCCAGTTGTTCTACTTAAGATTGAAGTTTATGAAGCCACGGGAATGGTTTGTGCTGACACAGGAACCAGTGAGTTCGTTGGTGGAGAGTTGATGTTTGAGTTTAAACAAACATGGCCAAAAGTTTACAGAATTTCAAGTTGCAGTGTGTCTTGTTGATGGTTAGCAGTCCGCATCAGATGTTCAAAAAACTTCAGTGCCAATACATGGTTGAACTTAAAGCCTTAGTTTTTTTTTTTTTTTTTTTTTTTTTTTTTTTTAAATCGGAATTTAAACCATTTATACAGAGGTCTCATCATGTTGAGTGAGAAAATAGTAAAAGAGTTGGACAAAGAATGGCAATAATTAGCAGAGAAAGACAAAATTGAAAAAAAAAAAAAAAAAAAAGACTTCTAAGAATCAAGAGGTGAAGAGGCAGCAGACGTCTCTCATCAGTCTATTAGGCTGCTTGCTTCCCAATACAATTTGAAGATATCTCTCTGTTCTTGAGTGACTTCGTTGAAATCAGCCTATTTTGTACTGGTACTAGTATTCGGCTTGCAACTTTTTTTTCTTGAAAAGGCCGCAAGTAGTGTAGTCCTTCATTTGGTAAAACTGTATGTTATCTTCTGTTATATTGGCTTCCTGGATGATCAGGATATCTTATGGGGGTGAAACTTTTTTCTTTTCTTTTTTTTTTAAAATTTAATTTTTACCTATTTTGTATCGTTATAAAAAATCAACCCATACAGAGAATGCGAAATTAATGGTTGTGGAAAGTATATGTAGTAATTTTGTATGTTTAGTTTTATTTTGTATAAAATTTTTTATTTGAAATAGGTATTGTAGCAGTTTTGGAAGGTAAATTTGAGTGGGATTGAAATTACAGCATTCAATGACCATAGCATTGATTTAGGTGTGTAGTGGAAGCGCTTCATATGATGTCATGCCATTATTTTGCTACTTGGTTCTTGGTAGAACTAGAATATAATTAATTGTATAAAAATGATTACATGATGAAATTTGTAAAAATATAGTATTTTATTGAAAAAAGAAACAGGTTGAGGTACAATTAACGATAACACAGAGGCTTCACAATACATGCTGTGTGTTCAGAAACTCTCTTGTACATCCACTCAATGCAGTATTCCATTATAAGCTGAATTTCCTATTTCAGTTTTGTGAATAAATAATAATTTTTCCTATTTTAGTTTTGTGAATAAATAATTGTTTTATAACGCAACTTAAAAAAAATGTGATTATTTTGTATGTACACCCTCCAAAAAAAGTATTCGAGTAAGAGATAAATTTCCTACGTTGGTTTCGTATATTAAAAATTATTTATCATAGAATATGAATTAGGCTATATATAAATGACTTTTCATATTTCTGTCAAGTTGTGGGTTTTTCAAAAACTCAGCAATAGATTGACTCACTGATGAATCTTTTAGTTTTGCATAGGCTTAGTGGTCTAGTATGATATTGAGAATATCTCCTACAGTGATGGCTGGACCCAATAAATTCTTTCTTTCTTTTTTTTTTTTTTAAGTTTAGCATAAAACCACCAGTATCATATTTTTCCAAGAGGGTCCTGTATTGTGTGCATTTACTGATTTTTTTCCAAATATATTGATTAAAGCTTTTTCATAAATTAAGTTGTTATTGTATTTTTTCACTAGTTTTAATACTTGTTGCATTCTTTTTTCTCTTTTGAAAGATGTCTACAGTAAGATGATCATATTGAAGGGTGTGTATTTTAAATATTAAAAAGTCTCTTCAAAATTGTATTAAAAACAGGAAAGTGTACAAATTTTGTTTACGCTAATTGCGAAAGTGGAATTTTCTGCACCTGCTGTTGTAATCATCTGCCAGAGATTCTTGGAAAAAACAAAAAGAAATGCATCATGAAAAGCCCCGCCAGTGGCTGAGAGGATCTGACCTCGAAACTGGAAGGCAGGAGGTGCCAGGTTCAAACCCCGGTTGCACCTGTCGACCCAGCTGTTCATAGTTTTCCAAGGTCTTATCCAAAACCTTGCATAAATAAGGGCTAGGATCTCTTAAAAAGTCCTCCATGTAGGGCATCCCCTCTGTAGGCCTAGGATCCTAGTGGTTACAATCGGCCTTCAAACACAAATAAGCATTATGAAAAAATAGCCAATTTGGCAGTCTCTCCAAGTTGGGGTTCTGCATTTTAGCCGTTTTTCAGTAGCAACGAATGTTTATTAAAACTACTTAGGTTTTCTTCTTTCAATAGCAAAAATGGAATAGTTATCCTGTATATAACAACCCTCAGTTTTATACTTGATTATTAGTATACAATGTTTATTATAAATAAGTCTTATATTTCTCAATTGTTACATTGTAAAGCTTAATTCTTCAATATTTTCCAGGTTTTGTTTTTGTGGGATGTGATTTTAGCTTACTTATGAATAGAATGAATGCTCCAAGGTCATTTTGCCCCCATATAGTTACTATTGGGGACTACACAAAAGAAGACATAATAGATAAACAAGAGGTAATATGCATTTTTAAATTTTGATCTAGAATTGGACTGAAGATTGATTTACTCATTTTTAACCAATGAAAAACGGAGGAGGTTCTCAAGTCAATGCGTATATATATATATTTTTTGTTTTATGTATGATCACGCATAACTTTTTACAGAGTAATCCGATTTTGATAATTCTTTTTTTATTGGAAAGGGTATACCCCGAAGTTGGTCCCATATAAATTTGGAAAAAAAATTCCAAACTTAAGGGTAGGCAAACAGGGGTTGATTGATTTTTCACTCACTGATTGCAATGTATGACCACGCATAACTTTTTACAGAGTAGTCCGATTTGGATAATTATTTTTTTATTGGATAGGGTATACCTTGAAGTTTGTCCCATATAAATTTGGAAAAAAAAAATTCCTACCCTAAGGGTGGGAAAATAGGGGTGATTTATTGTTCGCTCACAGATTTTAATGCTGAGTTGTGTATTACAAAGTAGACCTCTCAATCTCTGCATTTTTGCTAAAGCTCGTTCATCGTGAGCGATGTGAGGAGAGTGCATTTTTTGGAATGTTAATGTTTATAGCTGGAGATTTATAGCCACAAAAAAATTATAAAATAAAAAATTTTTAACAAAAAAATTAAACTGCCGAAAAACTAAAAAGCAAAAAATTATAAATCTCTTTTAATTAACCTTAATAACTAAGTTCTTAAACTAATGTAAGTATACCTAAATAATTTTGAGTCTGTGCCAAACAATCAATGAACAAAGATCACTAAATTACCTTAAATTTAAAGAAATAACCAAATCAAATTAACAATGCAATGTGAAATCTCCAACGATAAACATTAACATTCCAAAAAATGCGCTCTCCGCACATCGCTCACGATCAACGAGCTTTAGCAAAAATGCAGAGATTGAGAGGTCTACTTTGTAATATACAACTCAGCATTAAAATCTGTGTGTGAACAATAAATTACCCCTATTAACAATGGCGATTTAGGCAATTTTATTATTTTTTGCTTTTTAGTTTTTCGGCAGTTTAATTTTTCTGTTAAAAAGTTTTTATTTATTGTTATAAAGGGAAACTTGATCTGTTTCGTCTATTGACAGTAACTATCCAAAATAATCCCTCCTCAACATTGCATAGCATTTCTCCTCAAGTATGACAAAATGATGCATGCTCTTTCATCAGCTGCCTACTTTTTATTTTTTATGCATTGTGGGTAAAATTTTATAATTTTAAAACGTATGAAGATTCAATAAAGGGGTTACTAAAGTGAAAAAAGTGTTTGTTTTACACAAAAAGTTAACATATAAAAAGTCATGTAATGCATGTGCACATTCAATATGTTGGGTATACTTACTTTAAAAGAAACCAAAATAGCCTGTGGTAAAAAAATAGTGTATGGATATCAAATGCTTGAATTTTTTTTTAAATCTAAATTTATTTAGGCCTTCTGACAGGCCCTTCAAATTTCTCAAAATATGCAAAATATAATGTTTTTTAAAAAAATTTTATGTATCAAAATTTTTAATCACCTATAGTGCAAATAGTTGCATAATAGGACCTTTTGTTTGTGAAAAAAAAATTAAAAAATTGTGAAAAGCATATCATATTTAAAGTTCCCACCAGGCCTTTTATATTTGTATTATTTACTATTCTTTAATATTTTAAAGCAGCTCTATCTGTATCATTTTGTTTTTCTTACTTCACCAGCCCAACAGAGGGCTTAAATATCACACTGTATCAGAATATGTATATATTTTTAATAAACAAACAAAAACTATTAATTTGCAGTTATTTGCACTACAGGCAACTAAAAATTTTTATACATCAAAGAAATAAAATGTTGTATTTTAAATACAGTGAAACCCCGGTTTAACGTTACCCGTATTTACAGTTTTTCCGCTTATAACGTCATTTTCTATTGGTTCCAAATATATTCCTATACTTGTAATGTTAAAAAATCCCGTCAATAACGTTAGATTTCCCGCATTTAACGTTTTTTCGGCGAGAAAAATGTGATACGTTTTCTCTAAAACAAGTCACAGTAATTGTGATGGGAAGGAAATAGTTCTTGAGAATGGCAGCAATGCGCATTCCTTTTCCTTTATTTGGATAAAAAGAGGGAAAATTACTCTTTATCTCCTCCAACTGTCAGAGCGCCTTCATTCCCATAAAAACGGAGTGTAGCCTTCTAGGAATTTCCCCTCCCCCCCTTACAGATGTTTCGGGTGTGTCTGGATTAACAAGCTTGAAGAATGAGGCGGACAATTTTTGATGAATTGGGTTTAAGTGCTGGGGGAGTTTCCGGTACAGCGGGAGAGAAGCGTAAAGTTACTTTAAAATTTTGTCATTGCTACCTTCCTGTATTCTGGAGTAGATACAATAGACCATCTTCGGATTTTCACAACAGGAAGCCTTTCACGCGATGCAAAAAGGGAGGTTACATGGGGAAAGGGTGGGTAGGCCATTTTCTGCCGTTTCGATGGGAACCAACAGCTATGAGATTCTCTTTGGGAGCTAAAGAGTTAAACTGACCACCAATGAATACAATTCATGGAAGGGATAATAAACGGCTTAGTATCTTTTAAGCATCTATTGATGATTGTGATGAGAGAGAAGAGTTCTTTCCTTCGTCGTATGATTTTCATTAATACCTATCCTATGATGCAAACATCGTGACTTCAGAGATTCCATCAATCAATGATTTGATTGACTCAGAATCGGATAGCTCTGAGGAAGAACAAAATGATAATGAAGAGGGAAGTGTACTACCCTCGGCGTGTGAAGCGATCCAAGCTGTAAAAATAGTGAAAGCATTCCTTTTAAGTAGTGAGGGTCAAGAAAAAAATCTACAGAAACTCATTTGTATAGAAAATTACATTTGTAATGCAATTAATAAGAACAAAACTCAAAATAAAATAACCAATTTCTTTAAGGTATAATTTTGAAAATTAAATTGTGAAGCATTGTATACAAAGAAATAAAAGGTATGTAATTTAAATTAGACTTTATTTCAATGCTATTAATTTGTTTTTATACAACCCCGATTTAGCTTTTCCCCGCATATAACGTTACTTCTTTCCGGTCCCTTGAATGACGTTAAATCGGGGTTTCACTGTATTTGGAGAAACTTCAAGGGCCTGGTGGAGGAGGGGAGAAATGTTTTAATTTCCAAAGAATGTTTTTTAGAAACATTTGATGCCAGTTCACAATTTTTCATACCACAGGTAATTTAGGATTAAAAAAAAGTAAAATATCTCCCCACCCTAATATTAATCCTCCATTTGATAGAATTAGGTGAAATTTAGTTGAATGTAGAATATCACATTGTAAAAACAAATATTTCAATTTTCTGAAATTGTCTTTTTGACAGTTTATTTGTAAAAATAGTAAAATTCGTCAATGGCATAAATATTACTAATTAGCCATGAATATTTCTGAGTTTACAAAAGCTTTTCTCAAGAAGTTTATTTGGATTCTATACAAAAGATTCACTAAAACTATTTCATGTATCAAGTTTTCAGTATTATGTTAGTTTCCAACAATCAATAGATTATGTGCACAATTTTCTCATGTGTAATTTTTTTATGAAGCATAGTGATTGCTTGACCTACTTTTCTTTTTTCTTGGATTTAATGAAATGAAGTATTTTCAATTTCTGAAAGTTTTTCTATTTTCCCAATGTCCCAGTTAAATTTTAAATATTTTGCATAGTTCCATATTTGGTCCTATAACACAGTGCTTCCCAACCTTTTTATTGCTGCGGACCTGTTAATGTTTGCTAATTTTACTGCAGCTCGCTAAGGGGGATGGGTGATGTTGATTATTAATATTTTAGATTTGTTTTGATTTAATAATATTCGATAATGTTGGTGTTATTAAAATTTTGATAGATAAATGACGTTAAATTTATTTATTGTTCTATGAAAATTTTGTTTTATTTATTTATTTGTTTTGTTTTTTCAGAAAAGTGCAGTTATTTTCAATTTTATGACTGCACTTTAATTCATAATCTTGAAATGTTTAATAAACTATAAACTGATTTAAAATAGTTGCAAGATTTCTTCTGTTACAAAGGCATAAATTAGCACAGGCCGACAGCAATACACTGAATAAAATAGAAATAATTTAATGGTCCTTGGGCGACCCGGTACTATTTGCTTCACGGACCAGTACTGGCCCGTGGGTTGGGGACCACTGCTGTAACATGTCGGCTTTTCTGCATTGCTTGTTTTAGACTTGAACACTATAAGTAAAGAAATACAGAAGAATTCAGTTGCACTGATATTGTCAGATAACTTATCTAACTTTTTAAATTTTAAAGCAATTGTATAACTATATGATTACTCCACATTTTGAGAGTTAGAATTTAAAGAAAAAATAAATATTGAAGCAAATATAATTTTTTCCCCTAAATGCATTAAGTAGGAAGAAAAGCTGACCTAGTCACCCAGAGTAAGCAAAAAGATATTGATTAACATTGAACCATCCTATCAAAATTTAATAGTTATAATATTATTAACTAATAATATTATGCCAACCAAATATATAAGCTCTTTTTTTACTTAGTGCAATGCACACTGACAATACCATTCTGACTCCTAGTGTGATATGATTATCAAATTAAAATAAATTATGCTTTTAATTGTGAGTACAATCCCTTTCCCATGATATATAAAACATGAGTTATTTGTGAGGCGATAAATTTAAAACAAATGCTTTTGCTTGAAAGGCATTTGATTTTTCATGCTAGTTCATTTTTAAAAAGTTGATATGAGTCATATCAGTTTGGTAGTAATATGTTCATTCTGGTTTTGAATGAAAATAATTTTGCATTGAAATTAGATTAAATAATCAATATTTGGATATTTATCTAAAGTAATTAGTAGGTAAAAAATATGAAAATTCTGTATGTTTTTGCTGGTGACTATATCTTTTATGAAAAGTGTGGAAGGAGAAAGAAATTTTAACTGTGTTTTCAATAATAAGTGCTAATTGGTAAGAAATATGAAAATTGTTTGCTTTCGCTCTTGACTTGACCTTTTATGAAAATTGTGGGAGGAGAAATATTTACCATCTTGTTTTCAGTCATAAAACCCCAGATTTTCTAGCCTGCTATAGTGGGGAATATAATAATTATTTTTAAGTTACATATATTTTTTATTATAATTTTTTAAATGCTTATTTGGAAATTTTATAAAATTATTTTGCTAATAACATGACATTTGCCCTTTTACATGTCCATAAAAAATTAATTTTTTACGTACACAATGTCTATGTATTTCTTCCACTGACCAGCATATTTGGTACAGTTTCTACCCCCTCCTTGTTTTTAAAGTTGAGCATATCTTACCTTTAGTTGACTGCTGGCCTTGTGAGAACAGACATTTTGAACAACAACCAAGCCATTTCTTAACAATAAGATTACCTTCTAGTCAGAAGGGGACAAAAGCAATCTCAAGGGGAAGCAAACATGGTACACATGCAGTAACAATCCTGGGCTGCATTCCTGATTTCTTTTCTGGTACAGATGGTGACCAGCTGATATCAAAAGATTAATAAAAAGTTTGACTAGATGAAAATTTTCCCTAGGACTTTTCATGTAGCCCTGATCTCCTTCTCTGGATAATTAATAACAGTCAATATCTCTCAGCCCTACTTTGAAGGGGTCACATAGACATGGTAAAGGAAGACTGGACACTGCTATGCTTTTCATGATAAAAATCATCTGGAGATGGGTAGAACTATGATCAGTATTAGCACACTTTACTGCTTTCATTCTCGCTGCTCAGTGTCATTTATCTTTTCCAGCATTGTTTGAGGGGCAGTGCGGAGAATTTACCTCTCAACCAATAGTATATAAGTTTCTAAAATTGTTTAAACTGATTCCCATCTCAGTAAATAGGGTTTTCTCATCTGTGTATCCTTCTGTATCTATGAGGGCTCTAGGGAGAAAGAGAATTGCTAAGAGGAACTCTCATGGTTGGCTAAACCAGGTTAAACTGTTTATAAAATATCAACAAGACAGTAGATAACTAATCATTGGGTAAGGCCAGTTGGTAAGTTATTTGCTGTTTTGGTGGTTAAGTTGTCAAAGACTGGGGGATAATGGAGCTTTGGGCTTAAAAATTGGTAAATTTTGCTGTCTTATGCCAAGTTGACAATCTGTTTAATATTAATCCCAGGTTCTTTATTTTGGCAAAAAAATATAATAGGGTATTACGAACACTATTGTGAAATAAATGGCCGAAATCATTTTTTAAAAAGTTTTAAAAATGAACATTTATTTAAACATTAAAATACACAATACATCAAAATTATTTACTAATAAAATTAATAATTATTTTTTTATTTATATTTAAATCTTTAAGACGAAACATTAAAATTTTGAATGTCACTTAAAGGTTGTAAATGTCACAGTCACCATATAAAATCCAGCTCATCCTGCGTAATCCTTTGGAATCTCTGTGAAATCTAAAAGATCTACAAAATCTAAAAAAATCTACAAAAATCTGAAAAATCTTAAAGAACTGCTGTTTTTCTCTCCGTCCTCAACTTAAAAGCCCTTTCTACGAATCTCGTTAAACGTCATCTCTACTCCAGTGGCTAGATTTCTACTTAGAGCAAGCACCTCCCTTCAATTTTACTGGCTTAGAATGCCCCTTCTTATAAAAATATTAAAATTTATTATTTTAATTATTTTAAGCTGATTAAAAAAATTTGATAGTTAAAATAAAATATTAATACATTTTTCATTTTCAAAAGATTAAAGTAAGGTTTAAGCAAGAAAATTTAGTGTTTTTAAAGATACCTTTTTAAATATGTTACAAAAAATTAAAAATAAAGCTTTATGAAAAATAAATTATTTAAAATATGTTAAACTTTATTTCATACCTTTGGACAATTTTGGGAGTTAAAAAAAAAAAAAAAAAAAAAAGAAAGATATTTTATACCTACATGTAATATTACTACATTAAGTTTTTTAAACTTACATGTAGTAATTATTTATATTTATATTAAAGAATAGTGCTTTTTAAAATTTTTATATTCACTTTATTAAGAAGTTAAAAAGTAATACGGAGGTATTCCATTTTTAATTTGATAAAAACACTACCCCAACCTCCGGAGAAATATATTTCGGCTGCCGCCATCACAGCCGTCTTCAGTCCGACGTTCCCGTGGGAATGACGCTCTTCCTCTCCTCCTCTTCTTCCGCGACATGGAATGACATGGAAACATGGAAACATGGAATGACATCATGCGCAATAAGAACGGCGCGGAAGAAGAGGAGGAGAGGAAGAGCGTCATTCCCACGGGAACGTCAGACTGAAGACGGCTGTGATGGCGGCAGCCGAAATATATTAATACCTGCCAACTTGTACGGTTTGGCCGTACAATGTACGGATTTTAGCCTAGTTGTACGGTTATACGGCCGCAAGGCAAAATTGTACGATTTTTTGGCAAAGTTTAAGGTAATGTGATTTTATTTACTATGTTTCAAATTTGAGTGGTTTTGTGGAGTATTTTAAAATTTAAATCACCAATTGACGTTACGTCGAACGTAAAAACACTAGATCGTTTTATTTCCCATATTTATGCTAATACCCCCCCCTCCCCTACCTTTTCTGCCTTCTTTCACTGATATGCTGTAGACAGGAATTCCCTCTGATGCTGCGAAAGCTATGATTGGCTCACAGAATTTTTTTCTCCCTCCCATCCGCGGCTTGGCTTGCGACGTGTTAGGAGAAGTGGGATGGGAGCGTTCGTAATCAATATGCCGAGTGTCCATGCTTTGGCAAATTTTGCTGCTGCGCATGCACGGAGGTGGATGTGCATTCGTTTAGAAATATCCCATCCGTAAGCACAAGAACAACTTTCAATCACAAACAAACGTTGCTCATGAAGCAGGTGTTGATGAAATTGTCCAGTGTAGTTTGAAGTTGTGAAATATTAATTTGAAATGTCGAAAATTAAACATAACCAATATAATAAAGTTTTCCTTGATTCTTTTACAAAGGAATATCCATGTATCGTCAAATCGCGAAGGGGATGCAATTTTGCTTTTTGCTCCCTGTATAGGACCGACATCAAAATTGCGTATCAAACATGAATAATCTTGCTAAGTATCGAATATACATAAATAATCTTGCAGACAAATAATTTTCAGTTGTTGCTGTTGTGTGTGATTATGGCAATGCTAGACTAGGGCTATCTGCCAGGGGGGAGTGCCTTGGTAGGAGGACTTTCTAAGGGGTTCTAACGCGCATTCACGTTACATCTGGAGAAAACCTACCAAAACTCCGGATCGACAGCCGCACGATGGGACCCGAACCCGGGACCTTCACACTTCAGCCATCTACCATTTTCAGTGGCAGAACCACTTGTGCCATGGTGAGGCCAAATCATTTTCAAATATAGTTTACTTTTTAAATTTATATTTCCAAATATGTGCTCACATGAAGAGCTTCAATCTCAATTTTGCAATTGCAAATTGATAATTTGCCCGAGGAAGTTCAATCAGAAGAAAGAATGGGCTAAAAATTGAGATTGAGAAAATTAACAGCTGCTAGTGGGAAATTTAAATATGATCGAATGTTATGCTGAGCATATTGACTATACCGCACAGTAATGCTGCTTGTGAACGTTTGTTTAGCAGTGTTAAGAAAAATAGAACACAATTTCATAGTTTTTAGTCTAATGAAACTTTGGAAGACATTTTAATTGCAAAAAGTAAACTCAAAGGCCATTGCTATGAGCAAGACTTTGATAAGGATTTTTTAAAAGCAGCCAGATCAGCTACTTATGAACATTTGCACTCTAAATATACCAAATAAATGCCCCTCCTTTCCTATATTTGCATATGTATTAAAAATAGTGTACTAAATCTGAATAGTAATTTAAAAAATTGTGTTTGATTACATTTTATCTTTAGTAGGCATATTTATTGCGTTACTGCGTGACACCGTGGTATTGTAAGATTTTCAAAAATTGCATGTTGGCAGGTATGTATATTTCTCCGGAGGTTGGGGTAGTGTTTTTATCAAAATTAACAATGGAATACCTCCGTATTACCTTTTAACTTTTTAATATTAAAATTTAAATCTCCACCTTCAAGGCTAACACCTGCTAAGCGGCAGATGTTGTTTTGGTAAGCAAGAATTTTTGAAATCTGGACTCTGCAACTTTTACGTAAACTTTCTCATGAAAGCCACTGACACAAAAAGACACTGTGAACATTTACCATGGGTACACTTTCATATTTCAAAACTCATAAAAATATCTGTGTGTCTCACCTGCTCAATATTTAATAAAAATTGGTCCCCTTTCGCTCCTTAACTATTCTCGCACTTTCTGTAGATCGGAAAAACCTTTTCCACCTTGAATACTGAAAAAGGGGAAAGTGAATGGGCGTTTATGTGCGCCTTGCATTATTCCTAAGTTCGGATGTATGCCCCTCAAAAGATATTTCTTTCGCCTACCGTTTTGAGTTTTCTAATCTTATATTTAGTGAGACAAATTTATGAATTTGTTATTCTGCACTTTTCATATGTTTGAAGCAAAACAACATCTGGTACGCGTTACAGCTGGTTTTCATACTTTAGAATGAAAAAGGTTTTTGTCACCAAACTACCTTTTATGTGACTTTCCTTTCATATTCACCTCAACAGCCCTTTCTCGCTAATGAATCTTGAGATTCGTAATATTCCTTTTTTAGTTAAGGGTATTTATTCATATCTAGAACAATTTCGTTAAAAGCAGAATTTTTGCTTTTAACACTTATCACAAAAAAAAATGAGATCATTGCTTTCATTGTATCCTATCTGACCCAGTTGCTTGTAATGTTGTCCTCCTGGGAAAAAAATAAAAAAATCTGGGGCAATCATGCTAAATATTAATTGGGATTGAGGATTTTTACAATTTGGCTATAGTTTCACTTTTGTGTGATATATTTTTAAAAGTGTTATGATTTTTAGTTTTTGAAGCAGCCTCCTTTAACAGTCATTCTTGATTCCAAGGAGAGTGCTGTACAAAAGGCTTTTTTCCCCTCTCCTTGTTACATGTTAAACACATATCTTATGCATGTTGTAGAGTTTGACCAATTTTTCCTGTAGAGAAAATGTCTTTTATTAATATATAAATGTGTTTGTGTATATAATTACAATATATCTTTTTTTTTCAGTCTACTTGTGAGGTTTGTGAATATGGGGGTCCAAACCTATGGGTATGTCTTCACCGTGATTGCCTTCATGTTGGCTGTAATGATTCAGCTAACAGCCATAGTTTTCGCCACTTTCAAGTAAGCTACAAATTTGTATCTTCAGATAATTAATATGTTTGAATAACTTTTGAGCCCAATTCGGTTAAGATAGTTTTTATTTTTTGGCAAAACTGACTGGTTTAAGACAAAAAAAACCTTTCAGGCTATCTTGTCTATTATAATTACAGTAACTAAGTGCCTGTTTATGAGATGTTATATTTGAATAACTTATTTAAATTTAATTAATCAAAAAGACTCTGACTCAGAGAAGACTCTTGGTTGAACAAGTACTTTTCTGTGTGAAATCACATAAATTTCATTGACTTGGTGCAAAAATTCTTAAATAATTATGTCCCATCTTATGTATAGTTTCCTGCAGTAGTTTCAAATTAATGTTTTATGCACTTGCAATAAAAAAAAATCTATATATTTAATTCTGTAGTAGTTGCTTGTATAAAATTTAAGATTTTTTGAATTGATAATGAAGTTAAGAATAAACCTAAGTTATTTTTTGAAAAATACACTCTCTTAGTACACACATTGGCCTTATTTAGTTTTTTGCTCTAGCATTTTTTTTTTCATTAATCATCATTAGTCATTTACTATAATACTTTTCTGTATTTTTTAGAAACTTTTTCATAGCTGAAGAAATTTAGAGGTAATCCCAGATTGTTAAATATCTAGATCTGGGAATGCAGCTATAAAACAAAAAAATTATTTCTTAGACTTGCAGAAATGGATATGAGATGAATAATTTAGTTCTTAGATTTGCAAATACAGATAGAGTATGAATATTTAGTGTTTAGATCCGTGAACTTAAAAGATACGAATCTTTCAGCTAGCACATTATTTCAAAGCATGCTATCTCATCTCGAACTTAGATTTGTATAAAATGCATTTTATTATATGTATTATTCAACCACATTGAAATTTTACAGATCAAGTATCATGAGAAGCTTTGTTAAAAGCAAAGTGTTCTGAAAAAAAAAATTTCTCATTTTATTTAAATATAAAATTTATTCACTCATTTTTTTTTCAGTTTGAAAGTACTGAAATAATTTATTGCTAGAAGTAAATTACTATTTTATTTTCTGTAGCAGTTATCCGAGATTAATCAATCTAAAGACTATTGAAATAGTAATACAGTAAATTTATATCTTTGCAATTTTAAAAGGTTATATAAATACAGTGAAACTTGGGCACGACCATCCTCTGTTCTGCAAAAATTTGATCGTTAAGATAGGTGGTCGTTTAAAGGAATATAAATATTCGATGGCCTATAAAAAAAATATTGTTTGTTTTGGTATTTATGAACTACTAATACATAAGTAGTGATAGAAACATACATTTATAATTTAAATTTTGATAAAATATGTAGAAATTTCAGATTGTTTCATTCTATTTTCTCTTTCAAACAGTATTTCTCTCTATTTTTACATCTGACAAAAGAGCATATATCCTGGTATTCTTCATGCATTCTGAATTTGCCATAGTAAAATCTATTTGCTTTAAAATTAGCTTTTTAAGTTTTCTTGCTACCAAAAGTAACTGCCAACTTCCTCTCTGAATTTCCTTTTTTAATGTGACTTGATCACATCAATGCACTGCTTAAAATCACTCTTTTCTTGAATATGTCTCTTCTCTAACCTACAAAATTTGTACATAAAGTACTGTACATACTGTCATTTGAGCTAGAGCAATGATTTGGAATATGGTTTTTGTTTACTTTACTTCCAGAAAAAGCCAAGAAAATTTTTGGACAGGAAACTGAGAGTGGTCGCTTATAGAGGGCTGTGTGGTCTCTTCTAGAAGGTCTTTTAACATTAAGTAGATAGGGTAAAAATCGGTGCCTTAAAAAATTGGTCGCTGGAGGAAGGGATCGCTTAATAGAGGTAGTCCATCATAGAAGTTTCTCTTCATACAGTTAGGCTCTGTATGTAAATTAATTAATATAAATTTTTGTTTTTTTTATACAGTCAATTCTGATTAGTTGGACCACTAGTTAATCAAACCAGCTGCTTATAGGACTAAATCCTGTGGAACCAAAACAAATCTTATTCCATTAGTCTGATATAATTCGCCTATTTAGATCAAACTTGCTTTCACTTATGATCGTTTTACTCATTTCCAAAAAGAATTTCGCTGTTTTTTCAGACACTAATCAGTATTCATATTAAGTGTTGTTATATTCTTCTGCTATAAATTTATAATCTTAACAAATGCTGGTTATGACCTTCTTATAATGATACAGTTGTAAAACAATTTTTTGGATCTGTTACAATGCTTAATTATGATGGTTTCAAATAAAAGTAATGCATTTTTTATGTCTCTTGTACTAATTGCTATTAATTTTTTGATGACGCTTTTACTTAAAGGCTAGCCGTATTACAAAAATCTTTCACGACCACTGCGGCTTCATTGGCAGAGTAAACTGTGATATTTCAGTTTGTTAAAGAAATCAATTTATTAAAATACTGCCAGTTTTGTAGTTATTTATACAATTTTTTGTTGTTGTTGTGACTTTTTATTTTTGTTATTGTGATTTTTTTGTATAATGGTTTTGTAAGGTTCGAGCTTTAAGCTCATTTATTTTTGTCTAATTTCTCTCTTTTATTTTAGCCAAGTATGTTTGTTATAGTAAGTGATATTTTGTTTTTAAATCCTTTTTATTATTATAAAGGAAAGAACATATGAAATTATTTTTACATTTTACTATTTTCTCATTTCCATTTAAGTTTATGCCGAAATCTAACATTTTAATAATTTTATATAACTATGTATTAACTGGCAGATTAATTAACCTATAAATTTTTATTAGTTCTAACCCCTCTTTAGCAAGCATTAATAATTTACAGGGATGTTAATTCTGCGCAGATTGCGCCGAGCTGCTCCAAAACGCAAATCTTGCGCCGAACTGCGCTTTTAGCCGATTTTTGCGCCGAGCTGTGCCGAATACGTCATTTTGACTCTTTGTTAATTTTTTGCCACGCTTGCACACTTTGCTTTTCTTATCTGAATTTATTGTAAGTGTTGACTCTTAGATTGATTTTGCAGGGTGCAGCACCCGGTGGCCCTTTTATCGTCTTTTTAGTGCCCGGGGGCCCTATTTCTCTTCTTTATGTGCCCTCCTGCTTTTACATTTTTATTATTATTAGTCAGCAATCACCACTTATTATTTCTTACATACCATTTGCAGCCCATCACGAAAATACGTTAATTAAAACGGCTCCTTCACAGAAATACGATTGAGTACAATAACTCCATCATAAAAATAGGTTAGATTAAAAGCGGCCCCTTCACGAAAACCTATGAAATCAGATCTTTCCCACAAATGCCTTTTCAAATATTCTATTCTTGTAAGTCAGTACTGAACGGGCAAGTGAGGAAAGGCTGAATAAAAATTATTAAGTCTCAAATAATTTCACTAAGTCCGTCAGTGCTAACTAACTAAAACTTCAGCAGACTTCACGCACAATGGAAGCAGTTTTTAAAAGACTTGCTCAATGTAAAAGACAGTGTAAAAAGTTGTAAAGTGATTAAAAATATTTTCAATAAGATAAAAACAGTTTTTATTTCAATCTTGATACTTGAAATCATTCATCCGGTTACAATCCAGGGAAAAGCAACATAGTAAGTAAAACAGAACTTACATTATTATTCTCTGTTACAAATTGAATTATTCCCTTTAAAAAGGGCTAAGTGCTCATTTGAGCCGACGATTATACTACTGTTATTATTTTAACATTGACAAACTAAAAAAATGCTAAAAGAAAAAAGAATTAAGTAAGCAAAAAAACTGAGCAGCACCCCGCCAGGCATCAAAGCTAAGAGTATTTAAATCTCAGCCGCGATCAGCAAAGTACGCTATTCCAAGGACATGCGTACCGGGAAAAACGGCAGGTGCGAGGCACGCGGCATCATTGGATGATTGGCGTTGATCTGCATAAACCGAAAGTCAAAGTTAATTTGCATAATGCAAAAGGAAAGTGCGTTAGCAATTGTTCACATGTAAGAAACCAATGAGGTAAGAAATTTTTAAGAGATGTTTTAAAGCATTACAGATTAAATTAATGCTATGAATTGATTGGCCAATGTTGAACTACGGCAAATAAAAGAATTTTAGAGGTCAACTTTTAGAATCAAATAAATGTGAACTGAAACTTGTTGACTGTTTGTATTTAAGCTTAAAAGAAGTATTTACGAGTAAAGTACGGTAACAAGACCGAAAATAAAGCTTTAATGCCTGATAGGGCTAACAAAGCCCCCCCCTCTTGTTACTGTGCTATAACAAACATAGAAGGTTTCTATTTGAATATTAAGAAAAAACACATACTTCAATACACATTTTCAAGACATTTTTAAATACACCTATTAAAGCACATTTCATAATAGAATACTTATATAATACCTTCATTAGAAAAATACGATCTACTTGATCGTTAAAAAAAAAAAAATCCATTTTTCAATTTCAGTTCATGATGCAAGTGAAAAATTTATATATTACATTAAATACCTTTAAACTTTTAACACCAGTTCAATACAGATACTATATCAATAAATATACAAATACACAATACAAACATCCATCACCATGCAGGGGCCCCTGACTACACACATTCACCCAATATTTATTAACATAGTGCAATATCAAATTAATTATATGCAGGGATGTTAATTCTGCGCCGAGCTGCACCGAAACACAAATTCTTGCGCCGAACTGCGCTTTTAGCCGATTTTTGCGCCTGTCTGTGCCGAATACGTCATTTTGACTCTTTCAGGGTGCACCGAAACACAAATATTGCGCCGAACTGCGCTTTTAGCCGATTTTTGCGCCGATCTGCGCCAAATACGTCATTTTGACTCTTTGTTAAATATTTGCCACGCTCATTTATCTTTTAAAGCGTGTATTGAAAGCTAGTTAGCAAGATTCAAACTGCGTACGAAAGCTGCATTCCGAAGCCATTCTACCCACCCCGGATCAGACCAGTCGGGCTTTGTTAGTCACCTCAATCAGGGCCGGCCAGATAGGCAAACAAGTACCGTAATTTATGGAAGAAAGCCGCGGCGTTTATGAGTTTAAAAGTTAAGAAATAGTAAGTGCTGCGTTTCTACCGGGTGCGGCGGTTACAATATTAAAAAATTCGTTGAAGATCGGCTTAAAAAGCCGATCTTCAACGAAAAATCGAAAAATTCGTTTCGTGATAATTTTCTCAAAAGATGGCGCCGCCACCGACACGTACTCTTTAGCGTGCACAGATCACAGCGTAGCGAATCAGAATGCGAACCTACCCCCATAGAAAAGAGGTTTGATCTTTGATCCAGTTTTGGAGAAAGTCAGAGCACCCTAAGATGGGTCCATGTCCCGTGCTCTGAAGTGGATGGCTTCATACATCCAACCGATGTCTCCTCAATTAAGTAAAAAGAAAGAAAAATAGAAGTAAATCTTTTACATCTACATTTTAGAACTATAATTAAATTTTAATGAAGTTTTGAATATATATTTTGAAGGGTTAAAGTTCTGTAAAATACTGCAAAAGTGCACTACCCTCTATTAAACGCACCCGTTTTTCACATGAACCTCTATTGTTCTTAAAATACTGAATTTCAGCCAAAATTAGTCAATGTTGCGCACGGTCAGAGTTTAACCCTCTCCCCCTCCCACCCCCCCCCCCAAAAAAAAAAAAATAAAATAAATAAAGTTAATCTGAAAGATTTGTTTTTTTCGCCGTGCGGCTTTGCGCCCTGTGCACTCTATGGAATTAACACTGCAAACTAATTGGTATGCTCAAGAAATGCTGAGTGCTTTTAAAATAAATCCCAATGTTATAAATATATAAAAAATAATAAATAAATACCATCAAGGGTTGTTACACAACATTCAGTTTAAAACAACAATATGCTGAAGCAAGCTCATTACGTAATCAACAGCTGGCCATCTGCGGGGGGGGGGGGAAATGTTTACTTTTAACTGGAGCCTCTTCTCACATATCAATTGCTGTTTTCATTTTAATGGCGCCTGGTAGTCTGTCCGATTTTTGTGCGGATGCAAGAAGGTTTTTAGAAGTTATTTTTTTATTTCTATAAATTCACCTTTGTGAATATAAACATTGATATCTGATTATTTGAAAATAGAAATCGTAAGCTTCGTAAAATAGTGGCAAATACTTTGAAACATTCTATGGGAAGGGGGAGAAAAAAGGAGATTTTTTTACAGTTTATCCAATTTCTACCGAAATATATCCGATCAACTTAATAGCTTTTTTAATAAATTAGGTCTAATAAGTAATGCAACATACTTTTTATTTATTTATTTTTTGTTAATTAAGAAATTATTTTAGAAAACATTGAATTTTATCTGGCATTGACTTCTGACCATGATCACCCCCCCCCCCTCCACACACACACACCAACGATCACAGCTGCGGCGTTTATGCCGGGTCCGGCGTTTTTGACGATTTTCTAGCTAACTAAGCTCATTTTCGTGGGTGCGGCGTTTCTTCCATAAATTACGGTAATCATCGCAACGGGCACCGTTTTTTGTTTATGAAGGGGCACGATTTGCTATTTGGAGATGAAACATTATGGACCAATTCGTTTTTCAACATGTACACATGCATTTTTTTTTTTTAATTTTTATTGATATTGTACCTTTTTGAGAAAGAAAAATGGAGGAAAATGTTTTTTTGGTGCAAAATAAATCTGCTGTCTTTAAATGAAAACTTAAAGGAGAAATCAATATGCCTTTCATAACTTGTTATTCGAAAAGATTTTATGTATTCACACTGTTTACAAAAGTGATTCATATGTTTTACCTTTTCGAGCTTAAAAAAAAAAAAAGCTCCCTCCTCTGAAATGGGTAACGATCCGCCACAGCTCTATGTATATGTATTTTCCCGATTTGAACTGGCACTATTTTTTTCGGGCCCCACCACTGAAGCAGGTCACGAGCCGCCACTGGCTGTTATAGAAAGTGGACAGATTCTATTAACGGAAGGGAAGGATAGACTTGCAAACACATTAAAACTATCAGAAGAAAATGAAAAAGCTCAAGAAGAAATTAATAAAAAAAAAAAAGAATAAATAGAAAACTAGATAACTTATGATACTTAATTTGTAATCTCATTATTAATTTCTCATAATCTTAATTTTTAACTTCCCATAATTCTTAATTTCTCTACAGTCATTAAATATTTTTTGTTTACATTTGCTTTGTATATTGTGTTCAAGTATTATAGATGAATATGTAAATATTAGATGAGGTTAAATTACTGATACAAAAGCATATGCTATTAAAAGTACACACATTTAATTATTCTAACCATCAAATTTATTTTGTTTTCGATACTGCTTACCAATTACGTGTTGTTGTATAAGAGGTATAATATTTAGGTTTTCAAAAATCTCCATTTAGTACTACTTGTGATTTGTAATAGAACCAAAGAATGAGATAGAAGCTTTTGTTTTAAAATTTAGTTTTCATTTTATTTGTGCTCTCTTTTTCGAGAGGAAGATTCCCTAAATGATTCTGAAAAAGAAAAAAAAAAGGGACAGGGATTGGCAACCTGTGGCTCGCAAGCCGCATACAAATCATACTCATGGTTCTTGAATAGGAAAAAAATGACTTAACCACAGAAAGGTTGCTGACTCTTGATATGTATTGTTTTTACCAAGTTGCTGATAGCATAGCCTGTATACACCCTTTTTTTTTCCAGAGCTTTCCTAAAGTGCTTTCAAATAGTGTTTTGCTTTTAGCAAATGGTGTTTGCTCGCAAACTTTGCTTTTCTTGTATGCATTTATTGTGTTCCTAAATCTTCAATTTTATGCTCCAAAATCATGTTAATTCTGATCTCGAATCTTAGTTTTCCTCTCGGAAACTATTTTTTTGTGCTCCCAAATGGAATTTTTCTGCTCCCGAGGTGCTCTCAAATGAAATTTTTTCTGCTCCCGGGGTGCTCCCAAATAGAGTGTTGGAGTTAACATCCCTGTATATGTATAAACACATTTGCGAACAGTGAAAAAGATTGAAACTGTTTAAAAAAATGTGCAAACAGAAATTAGTATAACCATGGTATTTAATTCTAGATATGAGCTCAAATTTTTAAATGGTTGCATGAAAAAAGAACATTTTTAATACGTAACACTATCATGAAATACTTCAAAAATACATAGAAAAACTTGTAAATATACACTCAGTATAACATTTAATGAATGAACATTTCAAAAAAAAGCACTGAATATTTTAAGTTTTTGAAGGGTAAGCGGGACCTAGTGGCATTTCCATTTATCAAAAACGAGGGACTTACTAAATTAAAAAAATAACATGCCCGCGACAAGGCCTTTCTGAACTACCACACTACGAAGACCACTATCTCCTACAGATTCTCTGGCTGATTACATTTTCACCGGGCAAGACGCTTTTCCGGCCGCTCGAATCCCGGGGAATGAATCTAACGTAGGGCAGTAAGAACATTCAGACGGGACTATTAAATTGCTTACCCGACAGAAAAAAATTGTACCTCATCCCAATCTTTATTGGGTGGAAAAGAGACTAGATATGTGTCAGTGTGAAAAAATACCCTCTCCTCTATACAACATTTTCATTTTTCTTAGTTTTTTTTTTTTTTTTTTTTTTCAATAAGATAGAGGGAGAAAAAATTCACATTTGCATCACTTTCATTATGAAACTTGCAAGTTCATTTTTGGTAAGAGGTTTAGTGAATATGTCTGCAAGATTTTCTTTACTTCTTATATGTTTAATATCAAAAATGTCCTTATAAATAAGTTCACGTATAAAAAATAACTTAACATCTATATGTTTAGTCCGATAGTTCTCGATGGGAGATTTAACAAAATCTATTGCTGCCATGTTATTTACATATAACAGAGATGTACCTTTTGAATCTAATATAATTTTTAAACTTATGCATTCATTAACTATACGATCGAACCATAGCAATTCTTTTGCGGCTTCAGTCAAGGAAACAAATTTGGCCTCCATCGTACTGAGGCTGATACACTTTTGTTTAAAGGTTCTCCACGCTATTGGGGAGTCGCCTAATAAGACTATTTGACCGCCGATTGAAGTTTGATCGTCCCGATTTGCAGCATAGTCTGCATCGGAATAAGTTATTTTTAAATTACTGCATGAAAGTCGTAGTTTAAGATCTCGTGTTTTATGCGTGTATCCTAGCAGTTTTAATAAACCATTCCAGTGAATTATCCCTGGGTTGCTTTGGAACTGGCTAAAAATATTTACTGCATAATTTATGTCTGGTCTGGTATGACTTGTGATAAAAGAAAGGCAGCCTAATAAATTTCTATACGGATATTGTAGCATTTCTTTTACTTCTGTTTCAGTTTGAGGACATTGGGTTTTAGAAAACACTGTGCCTTTGGCTATGGGGAGTGAGGTAATAGGGATGTGGTATTCTTTAAATCTTTCATACACTTCCTCTATGTAACTTTTCTGATGGATTAGAATTCCATCTTTTTTCTCGAACTCCACTCCTAAGAGTTTACGTGTTTTACCCAAAGGTTTTAATTCCAAAAAATTTACCTATGGATTTAATACTGTCCTCAATTAAGGGGCTATTTTTACCGAAAACTACTATGTCATCAACATACAACAAAAGAACTATTTTAGATTTTAGTGTGCACCATTCAAGCTTTTTAAAGCCTATGTTTGTCAGGACTTCGTTTAATTCCATGTACCAAACTCGGCCACTTTGATGTAGGCCGTATAGTGCTTTATTTAATTTGAAAACGTACTGTTCTTTGTTGTTTTCTATAAAACCGGGGGGTTGATGCATGTATACGGTTTCGGGTAATTTTGCATATAGATATGCACATTTTATATCATATTGTAAGTGAATCCATTTTTTAAACGAAACTAAAAAGGAAAAGAAGAATCTAACTAGACTGAAATTCACTACGGGACTGAAAGTCTCATCGTATGTGTCGCCTTTTATTTGTTTATAGCCTTGGGCTACTAGTGTAGCTTTGTATCTTACGATTTCACCTTTCTCATTTTGTTTAATAGTGTATACCCACCTACAACCAATTGGTTCAGTGTTTTTCGGAAGTTTGACCAAGTCCCAAACTTTTCTTTCTTTTATAATTTTAATTTCTTCATTCATGGCATTTTGCCAAAGTTCATGTTCAGGGGATTTTATCGCCTGCTTATATGTGTTTGGGGCTTTTATCTTTTCTAGTCATACTGAAGTGTTTGCACTAGCGGTTGAACTTCCACTCTGACCTTGTACTATACCTCTGTACAGATTTTTTGAGGAAAAATCAAAAACATATGGTTCAAATTTTATATTGTGTTTTGAACAGTAATTTTTAGCTTCATTTAAAGACCTAATTCTTTGTGTTTTTTCGGGTTTAGTCACCCCTGTCTCGTAGTAGTAAATGTCTGTGCGGCTGCCATCAGCCCTTGTTACTGGTTTTCTTAACCATCTAACTTCGCGTAACTGTGGCTGATCGTCCTCACCCTCAGATTCGTGAGAGGAGGGAGCATCGTCCGATATGGAACTTTCATACTCAGACTCACTACCACTGACATTTTCTATATCACTTTCTGAACTATTAGGTATGTCGCCCATCACTGCTCCACTGAGGCTATTGTCTAGCTCAAAAATTTGTGAGCACGTTTTATTTTTATCTTTACTATAAAAGGTTTGCTCGTCAAAGTTGATGTTAATGGTTTCGATAATTTTATTTTCTTCTGGTAACCAGATACGGTAGTAACCTTTTATTCGGAATGCGTATCCTACCATTACGCCTCTTTTAGCCTTAGGCTGAAATTTATTTTTTCTTAATTGTTTAGGCACACCTACGTAGTGCAGCCGAAGGGTTTCAAATGACGCACGGATGGTACGGTACCTCTGTATAACTCGAAAGGTGTTTTTGACTGCTTACTATGGCAAGTACGATTTTGTGTATATGTGAAATATAGCATAGCTTCTGGCCAAAAGCTGTAGGGTTAACCACTTTCGGATAAGATGGTGCGTACTGCGCCCATCACGGTGCGATTATAACGTTCCGCTGCTCCATTCTGCTCAGGCGTGTATGTGTTTGTGAATTCGTGTTTAATTCCATTATCGCAACAAAATTTCTCAAATTCTTTATTCACAAATTCGGTGCCATTATCAGATCGGATAGCTTTTAATTTTAAATCTAAGAAACGTTCAGCCCGTTTAACATGTCTTTCAAAGACATTAAATACTAAAACTTTATCTTTCATTCGATATATCGAAACGCGTTTTGAAAAATCATCAACAATAGATAAAAAATATTTTTCACCATTCCTGCCTCTTACTCTGGTTGGACCCCAGATATCCATGTGTAATAATTCTAAGGGACGTTTTGATCTGACGTTTGGTAAAGGTTTAAAAGAAACTCTACTTTGTTTATTGAGTTTACAGGGTTCACACTTAATATTTTCAATTAATTCAGGTAAACCATCTACAGAGTTATTTTTACTTGTACGGTTTACAGCTTCTGAATTTATACCGGTGTAGGGGCCGGTGAAGGAGTAACCGGTGAAGGGGCCTCTCTAGTATGTTTTGTTTTTGCTGACTCGATGAGAAGCCGATCGGCCGGGCAGAACTACCTGGGCATTTCACTTAGGAGTTGGGGGAAGAAAATACGGTTGGGAAAATCAAAATTTTCTTATGTTATCTAAAAATTTGCGATTCCATCTGTCAATCCTCAAATATCGGTAGCTACGTTTGATAAATAAGTAGTTGCGAATTATCAAACAATCATTATTCCAGAGTTCGTTGCCAGCTGTATAGTTATTGCTCTTTATGTTTTTAATAGTTTTGTGCATTAGCAAGTTTTTTTTTTTAAATGTCCCACTAAACGATTTCTTCTTTTTAATTGGCTTTCGTAGTACAGATTATTCTTAATGTATAACAGCTATTTACTAGCTATTCATAATTAAGGATGATACAGAAAGTATGCCATAGCAAAACGTCGTTTTGCAATTCGAAAATTTTGCTGGATTTGCTTGTTTGTTATGGCAAGCCTAGACAAGGAATATCTCCTAAGGGGGTGCCTTGGTTGGATGACTTTTTAAAGCGTTCTAACGTGTATTGACGTTACATTTGACGAAACCGACAAAAACTCCAGACCGACAGTCGTGTGGCTGCACGTCAACACTTCCGGCGACTACTATGTTCACTGGCTTTATCAACTCAAATCGATCTAAAAAACGTGCGATTTGCGACGTTTTGCAAATAAAGCAATTGAAAGACATTATACTTTTGCCCAAAAAGGAGCATATAATGATCTTTTGCTTCAGCAGTGTAGCGCTATAGGGTTATTGGCGCCCGGTGCTGTCCTTCAGTTTGCCGCCCCATTCATTCTAAGTTTCAGCATTCTGCCACCATTTCGGTCCTTTAGTTTTCCACCATATTATTTTTAAGTGTCCCACTGGCCACCATCTTTTTTTTAAAATCTTGCCACCCGGGCGCCCCCCCCCTCTTATTACGCCACAGCTTTAATTATATAAAATTAGAGTGACTGCAGAATTTAGTAAATCAGACTATTGACAAGATTTGGTATTCTAAATATTCATATTATATATTTTCTGTTTTTTTTTTTTTTTTTTATTCTCAACATTTTAATGAATGAAGAAAAAATATTAAAAGCAAAAGATAACTAGTTACTAGTTCTGCGAAAGGATGTCTTAAGAAAGCAAACTGTGTCACAAGTTAACAGCTAAGTTATTCATAAAACAAACTGACATCAATTTAAGCTTATTTTCAGTTTTTAAAAACTAAAAAAAAATCGCAATAATTCTGGAAGGTTTTTAATATATAATTTGTTTGAGTACTTCTGGCAAAAGGATGTTAATTATTTTTATTATTTTAAGCTGATTAAAAACATTTGATAGTTAAAATAAAATATTAATGCTTTTTTCATTTTCAAAAGATGGAACCAAGGTTTAAGAAAGAAAATTTTTAAAGAGACCTTTTTAAGTATGTTACAAAAAATTAAAAATAAAGCTTTATGAAAAATAAATTATTTAAAATATGTTAAACTGTATTCCCAGGGCTCCCACTTGGTCCCTTTTTCCCTAAAAGTCCGTTTTTTGGTGCCAGTTCCGTTTTGGTCCGTTTTAGGCTATTTTGGTCCGTATTGGTCAGTTTAAAAAAAAAATTTTAATGAAGAAGAATAATTGTGTATCGTCGTCGTCGGCCAAGAGATCTGAAATCGGCAGAATGACCGTTTTTTCATTGTTGATTAAACCATTATCCTTAGTTCATCTTCACTTTGAAGCGGCGCACGGCTAGAGCTTACCGGGTTGCTACGATGTGACGTAGGTCGTAGGACAGTCCGGCAACACTTTTTTCCAGAACCATCTAGAACACACTAACGTTCATCTAAGGACGGTGATTGGCGGTATATGTGGCTTTGTCCCGGTACCTATATCGGATCCGTGCATGCTACATCTAGCCTTCCTTGGTCAGTAGGACGCTTCAGGAACTAAAACAGGCTTTAAACCAAATAGGTAGGCCGTTCCTGAAGGTAGTAATCCTATACTATCCCCCTGCCCCTTCCGTTACATGGATCATCGCAGTCAAGATTATCGATCGTTTTACAGGCCCCTTTACGAAACACTTTCTATTAAAATGATACCGTAACAAAAATATGATCGATTGAAACGACCCTTAACTAAACACAATGTATAACTGTTCCTTCACAAAATTCCAAGCAACGCAATCAGACATTTATCGTAAATGAAACCCGATAAAATTTCCTTTTAAAAATAAGTTACTTTTTCCCTAATTGAATGCTTATCAGAATCAGAGAGTGACAGTCATCGCTTATTCATTTCATCTGTTTTTTTCGTTCGCGTAAGTCAAAAAGAGGCACCTCTGGGGTGTTCATTTTCACCTAATGTAGCAACAAAAACTAACATAACTTTCAGTTGGGGGTAAGAAAGGGATTCAAAATAACTTCACCGCCTATCCTACAATGTGGGTGTTATATTTGATAATTATTTCACAATCATAATTCTAGACTTCAGCTTTTTGGTGAAAACTGTCAGTATAAATAATGGCAGCTTCTGTAGTTTATAACTGGCTGTTTTACGCACTTGCAAGTTTTAGTTTTTAATGATTGCTTAGTATAATCATTATCTGGCCTTCCTAATTCAAATTATCTATAGTCATTAAAGATATTTACAAACCATTAGGGAATTACGGATTCATTTAGAATTGCGCGACTTCATGACGTCCATTAATCTGAATGTATGTGTCTGACTATAAGAAATGAACGCTTAGGAATAAACTTTAACAATTTTCAGATTGCACCAAACCAGTTCTGAATATTTTCTATATGGTACACAAAATTGCCTTTTTGCGAGAACAAAGTATCCCTATTTTTAAATCCCCCGCGGCTGCATTTGCGTACTCCATTGGTCTTTATTCATGATGAACATTGTTAATTTTCAGCAACGGACAGCTGTCATCAACTTTATGCTGGCCATAAGCCTTATTATGCCGGAATAAATCTTGAAATATTTATTTATTTAATTTTATTTTTTGGTATTAATAGATCACAAGAAAAGAATTATAAATGAATGCTCGCCACTCTTCGGATTTTTGTTCTCAGAAAAAGAGCCCTTGCAAAAACAAACAAGTACAGGTGTCTGCTTCAAACCGTAATCTTACGCATTGTCGTAATCCCCGTTTGAAAATTTCCATAACAGATGATTACTTTTGCTAATTGGTCAAGTGGTACTAATACCCTTTATCAATGATCCAGCTCTCCCCCTCCCCGCCATGCCGACACAGTGCCTGACAGCCCTTTTTTACCCCCTTTGCCCTGGTATGTCCATGTTTTCATACAAAAACTTGCCATTCCCCCTGCCCCTTCCGTTACAGGGATCATCACAGTCAAGATTATTGATCATTTTACGGGCCCCTTTACGAAACACTTTCTATTAAAATGATACTATGACAAAAATACGATCGTTTGAAATGACCCTTAACTAAACACAATGTATAACTGTTCCTTCACAAAATTCCAAGCAATGCAATCAGACATTTATTGTAAATGAAACCCGATAAAATCTCCTTTTAAAAATAAGTTACTTTTTTTCCTAATTGAGATGTTTATCAGACAGTGACAGTCATCGCTTTTTCATTTCATCTGTTTTCTTTTCGTTTGCTTAACTCAAAAAGAGGCACCTGTGGGATGTTTATTTTAACCTAGAGTAGCAATAAAAAACTGCAATCTCTGGAACATAACACTTTCAGTTGGGTGTAAGAAAGGGATTCAAAACAACTTCACCGTCGATCCTATAATGTGGGTGTTATATTTGATAATTATTTCACAATCATAATTCTAAACTTCAGCTTTTTAGTGAAAACTGTCAGTATAAATAATGGCAGCTTCTTTAGTTTATAACTAGCTGTTTGGGGTAATAAGGGGTAAGCTGCGGGGGATTTTTAAATCCCCCGCAGCTGCATTTGCGTACTCCATTGGTCTTTATTCATGATGAACATTGTTAATTTTCTACGACGGACAGCTGTAATCAACTTTATGCTGGCCATAAGCCTTATTATGCCGGAATAAATCTTGAAATATTTATTTATTTTATTTTATGTTATTAATAGATCACAAGAAAAGAATTTATGAATGAATGCTCACAACTCTTCGGATTTTTGTTCTCAGAAAAAGAGCCCTTGCAAAAACAAACAAGTGCAGGTGTCTGCTTCAAACCGTAATCTTACGCATTGTCGTAATCCCCGTTTGAAAATTTCCATAACAGATGATTACTTTTGCTAATTGGTCAAGTGGTACTAATACCCTTTATCAATGATCCAGCTCTCCCCCTCCCCGCCATGCCGACATCGATCTTGGAGTTTAGTTGACTCCTGTCAATAACATCTGTTTTAATGCTCCGTTTCTGTTTTACTTTCAATTAATATAAACTTTGTGTAAAAAAAGGAAAGAGAGTGGGGAAATAAACTGTGGCGACTGGTACATAAATTTGCAGTCTCCACTTTCAAAAATACAGTCGCCACGTGGTGAGTGGCGACCATTAATTTTGACCTTTACGATATTGTAGGGGCTTAAATAAAATATCGTTATAGACAATTTATCTTTGTAGACAGGCTCAGATTTTGCACATTATTTAAGCATTAAAGGTGTTTTTTAATTATGAAAATAAAGATAGAATATGTTTCCAAAGCAGAAATAATACTTCAGTCAGTAACGTGTACAACTTTTAAAATTACTTTTAAAAAGTTTGGGTGATGAATCTATTTTATAGAAGTGAAGCTCAACGCAGCCTTCACTTCTATAAAAACTTTGATTTTGAATTTACTCTGCTGCTCTTTCTTTAAGGGTGGGAATTTTAAATACAATTTTACTAACAATATATATGAAAATATGTATAAAAGGTCCAACAGTTTATTTGTTTATAGCATTACAAAAAAGTAACTTCTTAACAAACCCCAATGTTTTACGTCACATCTCAGATTAAAGGCTTTAGCACATAAAAATCTAAGAGGAACATGGCACTTTATAACTGAAAAAAGCTTACTTTTCCTTTCCCTTACTGCAGTCTTTTATTATCATACATTCTGAACCATTGTTAGTGTTTTCCTGAATAAAAGAAATTGGGTTATAGGTATCTATAAAACTTTTTATAAGAGTTAAAATTATCTTTGTAGACAGGGTACTTATAAAAAATACAGTCGCCACGTGGTGAGTGGCGACCGTTAATTTTGACCTTTAATAATAAGGCCTGTGCAAAGCGGAAGTTTTTTTTTTTTTTTTTTTTTTTTTTTTTTTTTTTTTGAGGGGAGGGATTGCTGATTGGCAGATTTCAGTTTTTTTTTTTTTTTTTTTAAATTCTGCATATTCAGCAAATTGTATTTGAGTTTTGTATGAGTCTACAAGAATGTAGTTTAAGCTTTGTTTAGTTATTATAAGAGCCAGGATTTCATCTAATTATGTGTGTTAGTAATCATTTCCAGAAGAATGTTACACACTTGATTAATGAAATCTTTCAATTTTATTTCTTTGTGAACAATAAGTATGTATTAGGGAACTGAATAAATTATGCAGTAGAATTCTCAATTTTGTATCTTTCAAAATATTCAATTCAAAAATAATGTATGAAAACTTAAAAGTGGTTTAGTGAAGTTTTATATTATTTATGTGAGGATATTTTCATTGTGTTTACTTCAGTATAAAGGACATAAGAAGTAGGAGATGTAAAATTGAGGTTGTATTTCAGAGGAAATTTTTTATTCCTTTAAAAATGACCGTTTATTAAATAGTTCCTTTTTTGTCCTTTTTTCTTACAGATGGTCCCTTTTTGGTCCCCTTTTCTTAAAGGGATGCTCCCTTTTCCCCCTTTTTTTGATAGAAAATTTGGTGGGAGCCCTGTATTCCATAACTTTGGGCAATTCTGTGAGTTTAAAAAAATATTTATTTTATACCTGCTAAAAAACTTACATGTAGTAATTATTTTTATTTATTTTAAAGAATAGAGAGAGTGCTTTTTAAAAATCTTATATTCACTTTTCACGAATGAGCAAACATTAAATTAGAAGTAAAAGAGGAAGAACAAATATATTTCAGTGATTTGATATGGTGTTGTACAGCTGCGTAAAAAAAAAAAAAAGTCCCACTTGTACTTTTTTCGGCCGTCGTTCGTCGTACAGCAAAGTTACAGATACCAATCGTTTACGATTGACGTACACTTTAATTTGCTATGCATAAAAATTGCATAAGGGGCAATCTACATATTAAAATTCGCACCACATTTTTTTTTTCTCGATAGCAACCCCTAGATTTCACTTCATATTTCAAAAATTTAGCTCATTTTAACCCCGGACACCAATTTTCAATAAATTTGGACAGAAAATGAGTGAGTTATGAGCACCCAAAATCCCCCTCCCCTATGTTAAAATATTTTTTCATACTTCAATTCATATCTCATATAATATTGGTAATAAGAAGCTGATTTTTATTCATACTATTAGAACTAAACGACCCAAACATAATTTAATTTAATTATGATTTTTAATGAATTATTAAATTAATATTTAAAAAAATTATGAATAGAGACCTAGCCAAATTTCGATGGAAATAGATGCAGAAATTAATATTACATGGCTGTGCAAAGTTTCAAATTTTTACGTTCAGTAGTTTAATTTATATTAAATAAAATATGTTATTTTCATGAGTTAAGGGACCATATATAAATTTATTAAGTGAAACTTTTTTGAAAATTGCATACAATAAACGTAAATTAGATTTATTTTGTGCAAAAACACAGTAAAAGATACATTAAAAATATCAAATTTTGAAGCAAATAAATCAGAAGTTTTTATAGTTTGATAGGGATTCTATAAAGCGTCTATTGTTGCGTCCGCTACCATATTCCCCGAAAAAAATATTTTCCAGCTATAGAATTAGATACAGTAGCGTGGTTCGGACGGTGCTTAAAATACCTTAAAAAGTACTTACTTTTTTTTTTTTTTCATTTTTAAGGCCTTTAAAAAGTGCTTAAAAAGTACTTAATTTTTTACCTATATCCTTAAAGTTTCTCAGTATAGCCGCAAGGTGCTTAAAAAGTGCTTAATTTCTAGTGGTAATCGACCATAAAAAATCGTCTGGCATCGAAACTTTTCGTTCCCATTTTCCAGCCTCAAGCTGTGTTCATATTGATCGTACCGTAACGCAATGACGTCATACGTTGGAGCCCCTTTTCAATAGCCAAGGTCCCCCTTAGGAGCCATTCGGGGCTTTCGCAATTAGTAACGGGCCTGCGCGTGTATTTTGATGAGCCATCCAAAGAGGCCTACGGATGCTCGAGTCTTCACGTATGCATCAGGCATTTCTTAAGCTTCCCAGTGCTTTCAAACGTTATTTAATGTAGTTTTAAGTACTAACTGTGTTACTAATTCAAGTACGAACTCATGATTAATTTGTTTGCTATGATACATATTGACATTAAGAAAATAGATGCATATAATTTGAGGGAAAAACAAAGTAGCGCTTACTCTCATGATTCACGATTGCTTATTTTAGTTTCGCAAGTGGATATTTAATATACTTTAAAATAACTAAATACACAAGACATTTTTATAATGAATATTTCATGAACGTAGTCGTATTTCCTACGTTATTTTAAACAATTCAAGATTAATCTTTAACAAATGATGTATTAAAGCGCATTTCAGTGTTTTCGGGATATCTTGTTTATTGGAGAAAATTGATAAAATACGCTCTATAGCGCGATCCCTGAATTAATTATTCTTTAATAAAGAAATTTCATGTAGTATATATTATTCTTTTGTCGCTTTCTCAATGAAACTTTGGAATTGAGCAAGCATAATGAACGCTTGTACAAAATATTAACTACATTTGAAGTTTCTGTATAAACGGGCAAAAATCAATAATTTATAATTTACTGTATTTCTGCACTGTACCAGATGTAAGTCTGAATCACATAATCAAGGCATGTATAACTGATAAATAACATTTTCAACTGGCAAAATTAAATTGTCTAAATAGTATCACAACGTGATGCTTATTTACAAGAATAAAAACTACTCAAGTAACTAATACGCGATTTCTGAGTAAAATAATTTATTTATAAATAACACAGGAATAATTATTCACTAAACATGATTTACCTACATATTTTTAGAATTTTTAAATACATTATAAAAGTGTTCACATACCTTTACATTCAGAGCAAAATGCTCGAATTTTAGGATAAATTTTCATGAAAGAAAATGGCGCAAGATTCACAAAACGATTACCTACATCTAAAGTTCTTTAGTACGACAAAAGTATAAAAAATTGTTTTAAAATAATAAAATAATATAACATTTATAATACTTAGAATAAAAAAATAGAACACTGTCACTGGGGGAAAACAGGCCTCAATGATAAACTCATTTTTAGTGATGGCAACTCATATGCAGGCCCGTTGCTAATAACGACGGCCCCGAGCCAGTCCGGGCCTGATTGTTCTTAAAATACTGAATCTCAACCAAAACTAGTCTGTTGCGCCCGGTGCGAGCTTAACCATTCTACCCCCCCCCCCCCCCCCAAAAAAAAAAAAAAAAAAAAAAAAAAAAAAAAAAAAAAAAGGTTCATCTGAAAGTTTATCTATAAGTTATTTCTGCTTTTTCGCCGTGCAGCTTTGCGCCCTGTGAAGGAGTACTGTACCGAATAAACACTGCCTTAAGCTATTATTAAAGTAAAAACTCAACTACACTACAAGTAATTGGCAAGCTCAGGAAACGCTCAGTGGTTTTAAAATAAACCCCAATGTTATAAATATCAAAAGTAATAAATGAATAGAAATATCCACAACATTCAAAGCTTAAAACAAACAATTCGCTGAAGCACACTCATTACGTAATCAATAGCTGGCCGTTCGCGGTGAAAAAAAAATTTACTTTTGACTGGAGCCTGCTCATCGGATCGCTGTTTCACTTTATCAGCATGTGCTATACTGTCCGAACTTTTTGCGAATGCAAGAAGTTTTTACAAGTTATTTATTTCTATAAATTTGCCTTTGTGAATATAAAAACTGATGTTTTATATAAAATCGGACACTGATTATTTGAAAATGGAAATTGTAAGCTTCGTAAAATAGCGGTAAATACTTTAAAACATATGGGAAAGGAGATATTTTTACCGCTTATTCCCCCCCCCCCCAAACCCGAAATACATCCCAGTGCGATGTTTCTTTTTCTTTTTTTTTTTTTTTTTTTTTTTTCGGAGGGAGGGGATCGCGGGTGTGGCATTTCTGATAATTTTCTAGTTTATTAAGCTCATTTTCGTGGGTGCGATGGGTGCAGCGTTTCTGCCATAAGTAACAGTATATGCACATACTCACATACATGTTACTTGAGAGAAAAAAAGGAATTATTTTGTCTGTATTAATTGCTTGTACATACATGTGCAAGAAATTGTGGGCTTTTCAATTTTGAAAATTAGCACATTTGCACTTAAAGCAACAACCTGCCAACTTTACAATAAGAAAATCTAAAGTTTGGTAATAACGAAAGTAATAAGGGGCTGTCCATAAATGATGTCACGCTTTTTAAAAAATATTCTTTGTCTCCTGCTCACACTTCACCATACCACCCTTGGCACATGTCATGCTGTATTACATATACATATACTTACAGTTTAAAAACAAAGCACTATGCTAGAAATAAAATTTAAATGCTAGAAATCAAATTTAATTTTCTGATTTTAAATGTTTCATTTTAATGTAAATGTATAATGTCACACACCTTGTCCCCCCCCCCCCCCCTCCCACATCGTCACAATTTCACAGCCCTCCTTTCCTCCAAGCGTGACATCATTTGTGGATAGACTCTACTTAAGAAAATTTTGGGGGTCCTTAAAAAGTGCTTATTTTTTTTGCTCTGAAAAGAGTCTGAACCATGAGTAGATGTATGTCTTCTAATACAACGTCCTATTTCTGAAAAACTAACATCCTCAACTTTCCAGGCGTGAATGTGACCTTTTTTAATTTCGGAAACATTAGGTCTTTGGGCTTCCCCATACTTTATCAAGCATTCAAAATCACGTTTTTCTGTCTAAATTTTCATCTAACTATAAATTAAAATACCGCCAAAAGTCTTAAGAATATTGCACATTGCAGACGATAGTATTAAATGAAGATAGTAAAATAACAAACACAGTGATAATATTGGGTCAGCAAAAAAGTAATTGCGTTTTTTACATGAAATTCAAACAAATAAATTTTCTATCGGGAAATCATTCTTCAAGTTCGACCATAGCTGAGTAATATTCAAGCTTGTAGTCAGAAGAGAGCAGCCTCTAACTACTGCCAACATTTCACCTGTCTAAGAGAACCATCAACGGAAACACTCAATAACAATTTCAAAATTACAAAGATTTTCAAAATCGTGAGCAGTCATTTTGCATTTTCCCCTTAAATCATGTGTGCGAACCAAGGAAGTTATGAACTCACGGGTCATTTGGACCACAGACTAAATATTCTATTTCTACCCTTGATATTCTCAGTACAAAAAACTTTAAGAGAGATGCAAACAATATTTTCCAATTTGCAGAAAGTCCCTTAAAAACGCGCAAAAATTAATTCGCAATATCTCCGGAAATTCCCCTTGAATCCGGATCCCCCTCCGTAGAAAATTGGTGAAAATTTATATTTAGGATAATTTGAAGGTTTTCTTTCGTTTAATAAAGTCAAAATATGGGGTTGCCATAGAGAAAAACGAAGTTGATGCAGAATTAAATATGAAGACCAGGTGCGGATTCAAGGGGAGGGCGGTGGGGGTGATCGCCCCCTCCTGGGCAAAGCCCAAAAATCTGTTAAAATATATTATGAATGAAAATTAAGTAGCCTTTCACTAAAGGGTGTATGGCGGGTACTACTCCCTGTCCTTTATAATCATCGCTCATATATAGATTTATCAATAATATAATTAATTACATGAATTAGTATAATTGATTCTATTTGTTCTTGTTACTTATTAGGTATCATCAGAACCATTAATTAAAACACAGATTTACTTCCAATGAAAAGGAAAAAAAAACTTAAAGTTCACTTTATTACCATACTTTCTCGCACATGCATTAAATACAATCACATTCAACTACACATCGTCGAAGAGAACAAAATTCCATGTGTGTTCTAGCGATTACCGTTATTCTTACAGTTAAGCAGTGAATGTTTACACAGTTAATACATTACAAAAATTCCTTTAAATAAATTTTAAATCGTAAAATTATTTACAATCAATACACAAATTAAAAAATAATATTCTGAATACTTTGATTAATTTTTAACAAGAATTATTATGCACTGAAATATTATTTTCTGACTCCATGTTTGCTTTAAGAAAAATGCATATCTTGGCTGCATGGTCGCGCCATCTAGATTTGCTACTTATAATTAATTTCATTTTGTATAGTAAACAGCTTTAGCGATATACTTTCTCCTACATTATTCCCCTACCAGTAACTAAGTTACGATACTAGAAAAACCTGGTAGGAGAAATGTTAGAATATGGATATTAGAGAAAATTGGATCAATTTACACTTGGATATACTTCACTAGAAAAACTAACCCATACAGGTTACAATTGCAAAATGTCTAGGATTATACTAAAAATATCCAAACACATGCCTGTACATACCATTAGGATCATTAAACATTTAGCAAAAGAAAACTGACTAACCTGAACCTACTTTGCTAGCCTGGTGCAGTAAATTAAATAGTTTGACTTTATACCTCATACCAGCACCCTTAAAATGCAATGCATCAAATAAATCTACATACAGTTATACATACACTTATAAGTAATTAAATGGTGATGAAAAACATACAGTATACATTGAATACGAACATTGACACTTAAATTGAACTTAATTGTAGCTTAAATTGTAAACAGGTGCACAATATTGTTTCCATTTTTGTAAAATGTAAGTCAGGTATTAGCAGTAATTGTAAAGGTCCACCACTATGTTCTGAACCTGACTGGAAGTCTGATTGTTCTGCCAGAGCGAGAGTTAGTCTGGATAGGAGCATCAGATGTGCTTTGAGGAGGGTCCCCAGTTGTGTTCGAATCATTTAATGGTATATGATGGTTTGGTAAGTCATCAGTTTTGATGAGATAAGCAGGTTTAAGCCTGTCAATAGAAATATTTTTTTCCTCTTTACCTTTCATTTGTAAGGTAAAATATTTTGTATTCCTTTCTAATACTTGAAAAGGGCCATCATATGCTGGCTCGAGTGATTTTTTTACCCTATCCACTCTTACAAAAACATGCGAACATGATTTTAGATCTTTATGCACAAAGATATTATGCTGCTGAGTCTTAGGAGATTTTATTGGTGCTAGGGAAGCCATATATTGCTGAAGCTTGTTGACAAAACTGTCAGGTTCAACATCACATGTGGGTGGATCAAAAAATTCTCCTGGGAGTTTGATATTGGTACCATATATCATTTCAGCTATAGAGTGATTGGTATCCTCTCTAATAGCTGCTCTGAGACCAAGGAGGACTGTTGGAAGGACTTCAGCCCATTTAATGGTATTATGGGCTTTTATAGCACATTTTAAGGTCTTGTGAAGGCGTTCAATTTTCCCATTGCACTGTGGGTGATAAGGTGTTGTGTGACGGAGATTTGCACCACACACTGATGCTAGATTTTTAAACAATTGAGAGGTAAATTGTCGACCTTGATCAGTAACAATTTTACTAGGTACTCCAAATCTGCACACCCAATTTTCATAGAAAGCTTTGCTCACTAATTCAGAGGTGATGTCTTCTAGAGGTATCACTTCCATCCAACAGGAGAATCTGTCAATGCATGTGAGACAACATGTTTTCCCATTGGAAGGTGGCAGTGGACCAATGAGGTCAATGTGCACAACACTGAATCTTGCATCAGGCTCCTGGAATTCTCCAAACTTTGATTTTGTATGCCTTGTAATTTTCACTTTTTGACAATTTAGGCATGCTCTTGCCCATTCACTGATCTCTTTTTTCATATTTGGCCATATAAACCTGGCAGTTATCTGCTTCACAGTGGATTTAATGCCTGGGTGGGATAGGCCATGAATTTGATCAAACACTTTTTTTCGAAAAGCTTTAGGGATATATGGGCGAACATTATTTTGGGATGTGTCACACCACAGAGAATGTCCAGATGGAAGAATACTCTTCTTAAATTTCAGCAAGGCATTACTTTGAATTAATTCTGTCAGTTCTGGATCACTGTTTTGCTCTTTTGCAATGTCTTCATAATCTATAACAGCTACCTCTTCGATTCTAGAGAGAGTATCAGCAACAATATTATCTTTTCCGCTGATATGCTTGATAGCAGTGGTAAATTGAGATATATACTGGAGTTGACGCAGTTGTCTAGGCGAAGCTTTTTCATTTTTCTGTCGAAATGCAAAGGTCAAAGGCTTGTGATCTGTGAAAATTTCAAAATTTCTTCCTTCGAGCATAAACTTAAAATGTTTCACTGAAAGGTAGATTGCTAATAATTCGCGGTCATATGTGCTGTATGATCTTTGTGCATCATTCAGCTTCTTTGAGAAGAATGCAATAGGTTTCCAGCTTCCATTTTCCCATTGTTGTAAAACGGAGCCAACTGCCCAATCTGAAGCATCTGTGCTTACAGATAATGGACAATCTGGTTTTGGGAATGTTAGCAGGGCTGTTTCGGCTAGATCCGACTTACACTTTTCGAATTGTTGGATTGCTTCTTCTGTCCAAGGGACTTTACGTCTATCTTTCTTTTTGGCACCTTTAAGCAATTCGTGTAAAATGGCTTGAGTTTGTGCAGCGTCTTTCAAATATCTTCGATAAAAATTTACCATTCCAAGAAAGGTTCTCAATTCATGGATAGTTGTTGGTAATTTAAAATTACGTATAGCATCCACTTTCTCTGGAAGGGGACTGGAACCAGCAGGAGTAATACGATAGCCTAAAAATTCAATTTCCTTCACACCAAATACAGATTTGGCTACGTTGATACATAGACCATACTTGTCAAGTCTCTCGAATACTAATTTCAGATGGTGTCTGTGCTCGTCTTCAGAAGATGAGGCAATTAGAACATCATCTAGATATGGGAAGACAAAATTTAAGCCTTGGAAAACTTCATGTATAAAACGTTGAAAGGTTGAGGGTGCATTTCTGAGCCCAAAGCTCATTACATTAAATTCATATAACCCAAATGGGGTAATGATGGCTGTTTTTGGTTTGTCCTCTTCAGCAATAGGTATTTGGTAATAAGCTTTTAAAAGATCTAACTTTGTGAAAATGGACTTACCTCCCAAGATTAATTGGAAATCTTCTATTCTTGGAATGGGATACCTGTCAGGAATTGTTTGTTCGTTAAGCCTTCTATAATCGCCACAGGGGCGGAGTGTCCCATCTTTTTTATTCACTAGATGGAGTGGACTCGCCCACTGAGATTTTGATGGTCGAATTATATTATTATCAAGCATAAATTGGAACTCCTGCTTGGCAAGTTGGAGCTTTTTTGCATCCAGCTGTCGTGCTCGTGAATACACAGGCTGTCCTTTGGTTTCAATATAATGCTGCACATTATGTTTAACAGATTTGTTTAACAAATTCGGTTTTGTAATATTGGGGTACTGACGTAACAGTTCTGAAAATTTTAAGGAATCACTTAAAGTGGAAATCACATTATCATCACAGATTGACATTATATCACTTTGAATAGCAAGATGAGTAGTGCCATCAATTAGCTGCTTCTTGTGGATATCAATTAGGAGGTGAAATCGATTAAGAAAATCAGCCCCTAGGATCCCTTTGTTGACTTTGGCAACCACAAAAGGCCACTGGAATGACCGTCGAAGTCCTAAATCTAGTGTTAAAATTTTAATACCAAATGTTGGTATTTCGGTGCCATTTGCTGCGTACAATTTATAATTACACAAGCCTTTGTCTTTTGAATCCGCAGGCAGCAATGAAACGTCAGCACCACTGTCGACTAGAAACCTTAGTCCAGTGTTTTTGTCTTTGACAAATAGTCTGAACTTGCGGCTGTCTCCTATAGTAGCAGCAGGGCTAGCCGCTGACTCTACTGCTGACTGGAGTTTCCCTCTTGGTTCCAGCCACACGGGGGTTTACACTTATCGGGGAATCACTTTTTCCCAAACTTGTAGTGGAAATAGCAGTATTTCCCTTGAGGGTCATAGCGTTTTTTAGAGCTGCTACGGCTTCGTTTATGCTGGTCGGCACGGCGATTACTCGGTCTGCTGGCACGCTGAACCTGTAGGCTGGCGATTTGTTGTTCTAAGCTAGATATTTTGTTTAACAGTTCGTCGTAGGGGGTTTACCTCTTTACTGGCAGCTGCCAACTCCATTCGAGGACTCATTTCTAAGATCTTGTCAGCCATCGTTGCTAATTTTTCGAGGCTTTCATCACTGACGATTAGAATGTTTTTTACAGAATCTGGCATTTTGTCCATCCATAGTGTCCGTAGCACTTTGTCCGACACGTCGTTGCTGTCTCCCAGGGACTTCATTTTTCTGAGCAGCTGGCTTGGCTTCAAGTCTCCGAGCTCCAAACCGGTCAATAAACGCTGAATTCTTTTATTTTCACTCTCTTTAAATAAGTTCGTTAGGCGTTCTTTAGCAGCAGTATATTTATTCTGGGTCTCATCCTTAATAATGTCCCAAATGTTCTCCACATACTTAGGATCGAGTTGAGCCACGAGATAATTAAATTTTGTTTCCTCCGACGTTATTCCGCCGATTTTAAATTGGGCCTCCACCGTGTAAAACCATATTTCTGGTCTATCCGTCCAGAATTGTGGAATTTTGATGCTGACTTTGCTTGCTTCAAGCTGGGAACTGTTATCATCTGGCATGATACGGCGAGGGTGCGAGTTGAAAAAGTCCGAATGTCACCAATTGTTCTTGTTACTTATTAGGTATCATCAGAACCATTAATTAAAACACAGATTTACTTCCAATGAAAAGGAAAAAAAAACTTAAAGTTCACTTTATTAACATACTTTCTCGCACATGCATTAAATACAATCACATTCAACTACACATCGTCGAAGAGAACAAAATTCCATGTGTGTTCTAGCGATTACCGTTATTCTTACAGTTAAGCAGTGAATGTTTACATAGTTAATACATTACAAAAATTCCTTTAAATAAATTTTAAATCGTAAAATTATTTACAATCAATACACAAATTAAAAAATAATATTCTGAATACTTTGATTAATTTTTAACAAGAATTATTATGCACTGAAATATTATTTTCTGACTCCATGTTTGCTTTAAGAAAAACGCATATCTTGGCTGCATGGTCGCGCCATCTAGATTTGCTACTTATAATTAATTTCATTTTGTATAGTAAACAGCTTTAGCGATATACTTTCTCCTACATATTAATTAATTATAAAATGATTATGCGCATTCTACCCCCCCTCCTGTTTCAGGTACAAAATCGCCCCCTCCTTGAGTAATTTCTGGATCCGCCCCTGATGAAGACAGCCCCTGATGTAAATTAAAGTACACATTATTTGCAAACGAATGGTATATATAACTTTACTGTACGACGAACGACGGCGAAATAAAGAGCAAGTGGGACTTTTTTTTTCCGCAGCTGTACATTCCAACAATTGGATGTACCGTAATTTATGGAAGAAACGCCGCACCCACGAAAATGAGCTTAGTTAGCAAGAAAATCACCAGAAACACCGCACCCGGCATAAACGCCGCAGCCGCGATCATTGGTGGGAGGGGGGGGGGAGTAATCGTGGTCAGATGAAGTCAATGCCAGATAAAATTCAATTTCTAAAATAATTTCTTAATTAACAAAAAATAAATAAATAAAAAATATGTTGCATTACTTATTAGACCTAATTTATTAGAAAAGCTATTTAGTTGATCGAATATATTTCGGGAGAAATTGGATAAACGGGGGAAAAGAAAAAAATCTCCTTTTTTCTCCCCCTTCCCATAGAATGTTTTAAAGAATTTACCGCTATTTTACGAAGCTTACGATTTCTATTTTCAAATAATCAGATATCAATGTTCATATTCACAAAGGGGAATTTATAGAAATAAAAAAATAAGTTCTAAAAACCTTCTTGCATCCGCACAAAGTTCCGACAGACTACCAGGCGCCATTAAAATGAAAACAGCAATCGATGTGTGAGAAGAGGCTCCAGTTAAAAGTAAACATTTTCCCCCCCGCCGATGGCCAGCTGTTGATTACGTAATGAGCTTGCTTCAGCAAATTGTTGTTTTAAACTGAATGTTGTGTAACAACTCTTGATGGTATTTATTTATTATTTTTTATATATTTATAACATTGGGATTTATTTTAAAAGCACTCAGCATTTCTTGAGCATACCAATTAGTTGAAAGTGTTTATTCGATAGAGTTTTCCTGCACAGGGCGCAAAGCCGCATGGCGATTAAAAAAATAACTTTTAGATTAACTTTATTTATTTTTGGGGGGTGGGGGAAGGGTTAAACAACATAGAATAATTTTGGCTGAAATTCAGTATTTTAAGAACAATAGAGGTTCATGTGAAAAACGGGTGCATTTAATAGAGGGTAGTGCACTTTTGCGGAATTTTACAGAACTTTAACCCTTCAAAATATATATTCAAAACTTCATTAAAATTTAATTATAGTTCTAAAGTGTAGATGTAAAAGATTTACTTCTATTTTGTTTACTTAATTGAGGAGACATCGGTTGGATGTATGAAGCCATCCACTTCAGAGCACCGGACATGGACCCATCTCAGGATGCTCTGATTTTCTCCAAAACTGAATCAAAGATTAAACCTCTTTTCTATGGGGGTAGGTTCGCATTCCGATTCGCTACGCTGTGATCTGTGCACGCTAAAGAGTACGTGTCGGTGGTGGTGCCATCTTTTGAGAAAATTATCACTAAACGAATTTTTCGATTTTTCGTTGAAGATCGGCTAAAAAAAATTAAAAATATTGTAAACGCCGCACCCGGTAGAAACGCCGCACTTACTATTTTTGAACTTTTAAACTCATAAACGCCGCGGCGTTTCTTCCATAAATTACGGTAATACAAAATTTGCATGACTATGTCATTTATTCTAGCAATCTTCTGTGTTCTGAATTCAATTTTTCAAATTTCTATAGTTACCAAATGATGGATGAGTTGAATTGTTTGATGCAATTCCAAATAATGTCTAATAGTAATAAAGGTATATATTCAGTAACTTTAAAAGTCTTTACTTGGTAATCATTCAATAATTATTGCGAACAAAAGAATTTAAATAAAATTATGATTTATATTATTAAATTTTATACATCCTGCACTGCAGAAATTTTATTATTTTTATTACATGCTATACACATCTATCCTAATCCACTTACACTGACAGTCCTTTTCTGTTTAAAAGTTTGTACCAATATAGGTGAAATATCATATATGAATGTGATCCAGTAATTGTGGTCCAGTAGTGATAGTGTGATAAAATTGAGGAACAAAAATTAAGTCCCTCTGCTTTCCCCTACTGCCTAACAAATCATATCTGGCTAAAAATTTCTGAAACCTTCTTCAATAAATGTATTATTCTTATAAATAATAAACATCTACATCACGTAATTTTGAGAAAAAAAAAATTAAGCAGAAAATTCAAAATTACTTAGATTAAAACTTCTTTTTTTTTTTTTTAAATCAAAAACTTCTAGTTATGTACAGATTTAATTCTTATATTTATGTCATGTTTAGAGGAAAATATTATCAACAAATCATTTTTCCTATTTTGCTTAGACTTACTTCTACAGGATATTTTCTCCAAAAGAAGGGGGGGGGGGACTTAAAGACAAACTGGAAAAAAATCTAACTATGCATTGTAAGTTAGAACACATATTACAACTCTACATGTTAAATTTTCGGGGATCAGGTAGTTTCAAACCAGTTTCTAGATATGTTATCTACCTGTACATTCTCGTGGAACTCCAAAGTGCCCTTTTTGAGGACAGTGTGCCCTTTTTTAAATTTCCCCTTTTTTCTAGAGTCATCACCGTGAAATCTTCAATTTTATGCTCCAAAATCATGTTAATTCTGATAACAAATCTTAGTTTTCCTTGCGGAAAGTAAATTTTTCTGCTCCCAAATGGAATTTTTCTGCTCCCAAATAGAATTTTTCTGCTCCCAAATGGAATTTTTCTGCTCCCGAGGTGTTTCCAAATGAAATTTTTTCTGCTCCTGGGTTGCTCCCAAATCGAATGTTGGAGTTAACATCCCTGAATTTATTAATAGTTTCAGTATGCCGTTGAACTAACAGACATGTAATAACTAAACCTTTTAGTACTGTAATGGGATGATCTTAGAATATTTCATGGAAATATTAAATATTTAGAATCATTCTTCCTAAATGTATGCTTAGCTCTAAATAATAGAGGAGAGGGGCTACCTTGGGACACCTTTTATTTTTAGCTTTCAATTTGCAAACAGGAATTAGTTTTCTTGAGTGATCATAGGTAACAGCCTAGTCTACTGTTTGCTAAAATTTGGAAGCTCTCACATGTATAGGTAAGAGTTAATGTCCTTTTGTTTTTATTTTGAAAGGTGCAAAGTTACTTTTATGTGTTTTTAGCAGATATTTTTGAAGAAAAAATTAAATGAATGAAATAAAAGCATGTGGGAACAAAATTATGAATATTTATGGTAATTATGGTCATTAGTAATTTTAATGTTAAAGCATGCATTGTACAGTTAACCCTAACTTTCAGACAAGTATTGCATTATAGTGATTCAAGTGAGGCAAGTTGGGACACACAGTAGTGGGGCACTTTGGGAAAGTCCCAAGCTGCCCTATCACTGTGTGAATTGCTGAAAAAGTAATATTTATATGTAACTGATAATTATTGTGCGACTTTAAATGTAACCACATTCTTTTAAAACTTGATTGTCTAAGAGAGATAACACAAAGATGCATTTTACTGGAATTTAAGGAACAATGTTTTAATGTAAAATGGAATAACCATTAACATAATTGGGGATTAGTATATTCATTTGTAACACTTATTCTATAAATAAAGACTTGCTTTTTTCAATTGAACATAACCATTTGTAAGTATTAAAGTTTTATTGTCAGAGTCCCAAACCTGCCCCACCTTGGGCAAGATGGGACACTTTAAAGGTTTTTTAAAATGCATGCTTCCTGAATTTTATCCACAAGAAATGATCCATTGAAATTAATTTTATTTAATACATAAATATCTTAACTAAATATGAAAGTGCATTTGGTGAAAATGGAATGAAAAATAAAAATTTTGGAAATAGTTATCTAAAAAGTGTCCCAAGGGGTGCCTCACTCTCCCCTACTGATTTAAACACATCGGATTTGTATTTTAAACAGAAAGTAAGTGTGAAGAAGCAATAATTATTTCTTATAAATAAATGATATTTGTAAAATTGTTTCAAATAAATATAATTTATTGCATGTTTTATAGGTTACTAGCTGCGTGCCCGTTCTTCGCACGGTAGAAATGAAAATTTTCCTTACATGTGTAATTCGAAATTATTCGTGATGTGGAATTAAAAAAAAAAAAAAAAAAAAGAGCAAAATTATTTGACTCTTAATGTAAAGTTTGTTTCATGAGTACTAACCTGACCATTGCAGTATAATGACTCAAAAAACTACGTCAGTGTCATTCATTATCAAAAAAGTGGAAAGCTTAATGGTTTGCAGAGAACTCCTGGCTTTCAAAATATCTTATTTCTACATCATACTGTTTTTTAGGCTCAAGTTGTAGCATTAAATACCTAAGACACTACATGAAATGGAGCACCATTTATTTCTTTCCGAACATGTACCATATAAGAAAAGTATTGTAATCATAAAAAAATTAGACTTCGAGATTTTGGTGTATTTACATGTTTTGAGGTCTTCTGAATTCATTTATGCTATTTTCAAGAGATGTTTTTAAAATAGCTGTGCACCCGCTCTTCATACGGGAAGAAGTGAATATTTTACTACTAAAATCATATCTGCATGTGACAAAACAGAATTTCATTTTAAAAAAAGTTCAAGTAATCTCCTCTGTTGAAATTACTGCGGGATATATTAACGCAAATTAGAATTACTTTTCGTTTAGTTGGTTGTAAGACAACCGTTGAAAAAGGATACACTTTTAATTTCATGAAATATTTATTAACGTGGTACATTGCGATTTATTCATATTATCTTTACAAATCTAATAATACTACCTATTACGTACATTAATACTATATATATTCGCTTCTCCCTCTTCAAGGCTAAAAGAAACAGCTTAGATTATTTGGCCTCAATGGGATCTTTTGATTCTGTGGTGATTCTTTGCAATTTACGCATTAGCATAAATAATAATCATTTCACATAATGGTTGCCATTAAGGAAACTCTCCATATATATTTAATTTATACACAGTTTTATGAGATTGGCGTATTTAGCGCCGCAAACCATTTCATCTTACTGTGGGGAGAAAATATCCAAGGGGTGCCATTTTAAATATCCATGTATCTAATATAGCGATATCTTTTATATCCTCCATAGTCCTGTCTCCTGAAAAACATCAAACTGTGTAATCTCGAGTTGCAGAGTTTACAAATTTTACGCATTTTTTAAAAATTTATGACGTCACTGTTTGACTGCCGTAAAGGATACCCCGGTAGGTTGGGGGAGTTAATTTCGATATTTCGCATAGTAGTTTTCAAACGGTATCTTTAAAACTTTGCGTTATGTACACGCTTAAACCCAAAGAGCGAAAAAAAAAGATACATCGCGGAGCGATCAGTTTCCATGGAAACCGACAGGTTTTTCTGCGAAAGTGCTCATTAAGTAGTCTTTCTTCTGAGAACTTCTTTCTTCCCTTCCTGTTTTTTCCTCACTTATTGTTATATTCCGCTCCGCTCTTGTGATCGAAAAACGCTCCTGAAGGAGAAGCTCACTTTTGAAAACTGGCTCACTTTTCGCTCCGACTGATCGAATTTCGCTCGTTTGGTTTAAGTGTGTAGGACCTTTATGGAGGAACGTAATTCAACGTTAAAATAAAACTATACTCGCAACCTGCATGCGTATGTTAGGCAACGCCTGCGCTAAATTAAATGCCAAAAATAAAAATAGTAAATAGAAAAATTTTAATATATCGCGCTTTGAAACGAACTTTGTAACTTTTAAAATGAACATTTTCAGCGCCGTGAAAACATTTCAATTTTTAAATAAGCACCGGATTAAAATACCACTTCTAATAATAATAATCGTGAATTTCTTAGTTTATTTCTACAGTAAATTTTAATCAAAATATCGTCTCCCTGTGTTGAAAATAGAGCTGGAATAAATGAGTTAAAATTATGGCGTAATTTTAACGTATCTTAAAGCATTTGACGTCATAGATCCTCACTTGCGAATTGAAATTCTGATATCCCATTTAAACACTCGATTGGTTAAAAAAACCTTTTTTTCTAATCCTTTCTGTGGCAACAACCGAACATAAATTCTCGTGCTGTGATCGCAATGTAATGAATGGCGTAAGATCGCGTTGATGCTATTAAATTCTAAACATTAGGCTGCATTAAAATTCGTAAAAAATCATCTAATTTACATAATTTTTTCGTTTTTATTTTAAAAGAGGGAGAAAAGAATGTTTCACGATTTGTCAAAATATCTAAAAGTTATGACGGATAGAATTCAAGATGCAACAGTTTTAAAATTATTTTACGAAAAAAAATCGCGAAGCAGATGCTTAGTAAAAAAATTCCTAAAAATCGGTAAATCATGTTACGTATTCAGAACAAACTGTTTTTAAAAGAAAATTTTCTCCTCTATCCGATGATACAAATGCCATTTTGCTGCGAGCGTAATTTCCGCCGTTATTACGAATTAGGTGAGAAAAAATGCCAAAAATCGCATAAAACATAAAATTAAAAAAAATCTAGGTTGAATTTTGAAAAAATCGCTTCAAGGTGCACAGCTTCATGTTTAGAACTTCCCGAGTACCAAATTTGGTGTTTCTAGGTATAGCCGTTTGTCCGTAACGCCACCGACACACAGACCCACAGACATCTTCTTTTATAATAAGTAGCGATTTTAATTCTGTATTTTTAAGTTTATTGAGAAAAAATCTGCTGTGACCCCACTTGACTTTCTGAACACTTTATCAAGCGTTTAAATAAATTTTATTCAACTCAATTGGATCTAGTGTTCAGGTACTAGTGCATGTAAAATGATTTGAATGTATAGACTGCAATCTAAAAGAATACTTTTTGTAGCCCTATAAAAAACTGTAGGCTGTACCCTCACTAAAATTTATGCAATATGTAAGTCAGTGACCTATAATATGCATTACTTTTTGCAATCCTGTCAACAAACAATCAGCTTCATGCTTACTAACTTGTTTGTTTATTTTAGTAAACGACAACTTTATTGACAGCATGGAAAGTCTATGCTGCCAATGGACTCAAACTAGGGATGGCCATATCCCTTATTAAAACTCATTTTTGTTATATTTTCATGACATTTTACCACATAAAACTATGATGTATTATTTTTTCCAAGAATGAACTTTTCCAGAGATTGATTGCTGTTTTTTTGTTGTTGTTGTAAATCATTTTTGCATTTTTCTTATGTAAACTTCTATGTTGCAGTCAATACATAACTGCTTAGTGCATGTCATCCAAATTTGATGCTTCTACATTCATTCATTTGTAAATTAGGTGCAAAAATCCAGTTGTTCCTTAACTTTTGGAGGCCAGTGTATTATGCTGATAATCTTGTGAGCGTTGTATTTGTTGTTTAACTATTTGTGTTTCTTATTTGATTCTAATTTATGTTTACTGTTATAACTGGAGCTGTGAACCTAGTATCAGTTAATGATTTTAACTGGCTTATAGTAAATTTATAAAATATATACTGTAAATTACCATAACATTTTGTTTCATGACCTTTGATTACATAGAAAGTAGAAATGTTATGTTAAATTCAGTAAAATTTTGTTGATTTGACAAAAAATTGATTGACACTGTTTTAATAACCACATAATTTTGCTTAATCAACAAAGTATCAATGAATATTTTGTTGCTTCAACCAAAAATTTTGTTAATATAACAAAATTATTTAGTTAAATGACTTCAACAACATTTTGTTGAATTAAAAAAATATCACTTAAGGGATATCAAATTTAACTTATACTTTTTGTGAGTAAAGAATGTGAATATTTTATTTATTTTTACAGAAGTACACTGAACATTGCTTAATGTTAAATCTTACATCACTACAAGTATATTGTTTGCTATGCAAATGTGAAGTGTTTCTGGAAAATAATGATCCTCCTATACCTGGAATGCTTACCTCACAGCCTGCTGCTGCAAAATCAGATACTGATTCTGATGATGAATTGGATATGCCTGAAGATAATTTGAAGCCGAGAGGTACTATTTTGTTTATTATCTGAGTGGAAGCAGTGTAGCCAATACTTTATGAGAAAAAGTGGCTGAAATCAAAGGCTAAAAGTGACCAGAAATTGCTAAAAATGTTTCCGAGTTGTCTAAATTAAACAAACAAACAAAAATAAATATAAATAAATAAATGCTTCTGTTTATATCATAAAACTAAATTAAAACTTTACATGCATCATTATTAGCATCTGTAGTTTGAGACCGAGCTTCTTTGTTATGTGCATAGGCGTAAAGTTTCCAGAATTATTGGGGGGGCTCGGGCCCCCAATAATGGCATCCCCCCCAATAACCTCCAAAGGTGGTAACACGCTTTGGAGGTACGCTTACATTCTTTACCTATAAGAGATAAGTGGGCAGTGTAAATTGAAAAAAAAAAACAATGTTCAAAATAAGGTCGGAAATATTACTCCGTTAAGAAAAAACTCCTCTCGTTCATACGAAAAAATTACACTTTTGAAATTTGTATGTGAACCCCATACGAAACAATTCCCAATTAGTAAAATGTGCTCCATACACTAAAGAACTGACATATAAAATTTGAGAATTATACCTTACAAAGTGTCAGAGATATGAAGATAAATATAACGCTGACTTAAACCACTTTTCAATGGCTCTGGAAGAGAAAAAATCAAGTCGAATAATCGCATTTCAGAGGTCATACAGAAATTACGAAAGAAAGTCTTTTTTTTTTTTTCACTCTAGGAATAAATGTTTACATACAAAATCATGGATAGTCCCCGATCTTCTTTCTTTAAAGATATCTCTGTGACATCGTATGATGAAAGGCTCAGATTTGATACATCACCTTATGATTATATGGGACACATTTTACTAATACGGAATTATGGGGTCGTATAAAAATTTAAAAAAGAGTAACTTTTTGATAATAAATGAGAGGAATTTTTTCTTAACAATAATTATTTCCGACCTTATTTAGAACATTTTTCAAATTTATACTGCCCACTTATCTCTAATAGATAAAGAATTAAAGCCTGTTACCACCTTTCTGGGACACCTGTATATGTCCAGGGACAGAAAAATCTCCAAACATTTACATACCCAGTCAGGCATGTAGTCTAAAATAATACATGCCCCAACAAAAAAATTACAAGCCCGAAAATTACTACATTTTATTACTCTATGAAATTTACATTATTCAAACTGTTTGCATTAAAAGGAATTATTGCAACCACAAACTAAATCCATATGATATATGAACAAGCATATTAAAACTAATTTATGAATCTCTTTTGATCGATTTTTTTACATACCCGATCGGGCATGTGGGTAAAAAAATACATACCTGGCTGAGAATTTTACATGCCCCTGGCATATCGGGCAATAGATTTTTCCCGGCTTGTATATCTCCAAATTTTTTAATTAGATGTAAAAATATAGAAATATGCTTACTGTTCTGTGCGCAAATCACTGCACCACTGCACCTTGCATTCGTTTGAAACGTTTCACTTGCAGTTGGTTCTCGCATTTTTTTTTTTTTTTTTAAATTTAATAACATACCTATCCATTATAGTGCCTTCCTACCAAGTTATCCTTCTTAAAATGCAGTGAAACAAAATCAAAAATGGAAGCAGAGTGAAAGATGCAAAGGTGGTGGGGAAGGAACATTTTCAAGTACTGAACGCATTTTAGGCTGGTGTGAACTTATGATTTCATAATTCCCATTGCATAGATAGACTGTTTTTTATTAACCGGTGCCTGGCGCAGCCTGCTTAATAACATCTTGTGTTATGTGGTGTAAGAATGAATCACAAATAATGATTGAAAACGAAATCAGAAGAAAATTTCTATAAAAGAAATTAAATTTGAATAAAAGAAAAGCTTTTTTTTTTTCGATAACTTGAGTGAAATACTTTTTCTTTAAATTGCAAAAATTGCGTGAAAGCAATTTTTTAAAAATTTAAACGTAAATTATTGGGGGGGCTCAGCCCCAACTCATAATTTATTGGGGGGGCTTGAGCCCCATGGGTCCATATAACTCTACGCCTACGGTTATGTGTTTCTTATATTGAATCATGGGCTATCTTTGTTCCAACTCATTACAGAACTGTTTCTGGAATTTTGCATGAAAAGCAATATTTTTGTGCATGGTGCAAACCATATCTAAACGGTGCAAACCATATCTAATCTGTGCTAAACCATATCTCACTTAAGATAATGTTTATGCTTTCACCATTTTTCCTGCATCCTATGTACGACTTTAAAAATGTAGCATTATTATGAAAAATGCCTTATTCTGAAAATGGATTCTGCCTTCTATCATCATTATAATAATTAACCTCTTATAAAAATTTCTCATTTAAAGACACACTTATCCATAGCAATCCTTATTTTTCTTTTGCTCGGTCCATAAAAAGTCCTTATAAGGCCTTAAATTTCATGCAGTGCAATGCATACAAACCCTGTGTATGATATTCTTTGTATATATTTTCTAACTTATAAGTGGGGACTTCGCATTTACTGACTTTTGATGCAGTTAGATGGGTGTCTTGTAGTCTTTGTATTTTGTATAGGTTCTGGGGACGATAGTGGTGGGAAGGGGAGTGGAGTGGGGAAATAATAATAATGATCGTTTAAAGAAATTAACAAGATTGAAGATAGTCAATAGAAAAAAACACAATTTCACTCCAGCTTGGTGGACTCAGTTAAAATCAGTAAATTGAAACATTTTCAAAGCAGAAGACTAGTATTCTATGCAATGCTAACCAGATATTGAAAATGAATTTCTTCTTACAATACTGTTGCAGAAAACTTTCCTTAGGTTCTGGGTTCGTAGCTTAAAAGTCTATTGTTGATGAAAAGTTCTTGTAAAGAGGCTAGTTGACTGGACAAAACTCAAATTTTATTGATTCTACAAATTTTGCCAAGCAATCACCTATACACAGTTCATAGGAATGAACCGTCCGCTTATCACACATGTGTTCTCAAATGCTGTATTTCTTACACAATAGAATCCTTTCATAAGCTAAAATTCTTGAGGAAAACTCTCAGCATATAACTATGAAGAATTAGCAAACAGCATTCAAAAATATACTTCTCAAAACAAGCAAGTACTGCAATACTAACAGACTAGTATAATACTGCAATACTAACAGACAAAGCATTTAGGATCGGAGCTAATGCATTCACAGCAAAGGTCGAAATTGAACTAACTGCTCTGGAGCGACCCTATTCTTTTATACCTTCCACCTGACATTGTACGTACATTCTAAAGAAATCATAATCAATTGCAAACATGATTGCATAATAGAAATGCAGCTGAGTAATACTAGGCTATTGCATAATGCTAATGCAGGGAAGCAAACATTACAGGCCCCATTACTAAAATCGTGCCAAGCTGGGCGACTTTTTGGTGAAAAATTGCCACATTTGCCAAAATAAGTTGCCAAAACTGAGGTCCGCTAAGCGATAGCACCAATATTTCTCAAGAATTCAAGAAAACCCTATGTTGAACATTGGCGATACCCAAAACTCTCTGTCGCCCATTTGAGATTACAGATTTTCATGCAAGAAAATGCAAAATTTAATTATTTGACATGTAGACTATGAATTTTAAACTGTATTTAACAGTTAAAGGGCAGAGAGACCCAGAAATTCGTAACAGGATTACATTCCTATTGATAACACTCATGATAAATAAGTAACACTCACGATGAAATTGTGCAAAATCAATTTTTATAGAATTCAGCCTTCATTATTTACCCAAAACCAAAAATAAGAAATAAAGATTTTAATTATTTGATGCATAGTAATTGAATTTTAGCCTAATTGAATCCCCAGGAAAAGCAGATCATCCTAAAAATTTGTAGCAGTGCATAATTAAATATGTATTTGAATTTTTAATAATGAAAATTGATCACTGATTCAGTTTCTCAAATAGAATAAGAAGCTACTCTGCATACATTATTGAGTTTGCTGTGTTTTAAAATTTGTGTAAAAATAACTTAAAATTTTTGCCTTTTAGTTATTGAATATTTCTTTTGTTAGGTTTGACTGGCCTTCAAAACATGGGTAACACTTGCTATATGAACTCAGCTCTTCAATCATTATCTAACTGGTAAGATATGATAAAATACATGTTAGTTTAATAAAATTTGTACAAATGCTTTTTGAACCTTATATGATGATGTGCCCATTCACTTATTGATAAGTGGTACAAAATTTAAAATTACAAATATTAAAAAATTATTATTATATTAAGAAGATATTTAGGACTTTTTTAAATATCAGGTCAAAACTTTTAGTACAGTGAACTCAAAATAACTTGAGTTCTCAAAAGTTGAATATTCGTTTAACTTGAAATTTTTATGAACTACCGAAATGATTTAATTTTTGTAATGCAAAATCATCTCTATATCTCGTTGTTTCCCCTATAAGTCTAAGATTGTAAAGGTTTGAATTTTATTTTATGCTTGAAAACCCATAGAAAAAAAACTAGGGATGTAACGGATAGTGATTTTACCGGATATCGGATATCCGAAGCTCCTTTGGTTGACGGATACGGATATCTGGCACTAAACATGTATTTAGTTATCAAGTGTTTTTCATTTTTTTTTTTATATAATGGCATCAGAACAATAAATTGCAAACATGTTTCGTACATCATTAAAGTATTTTTAATAATTCACTTATAATTTATAAAAACTAAATATCTTTACATGTATGTACATAAAAAATATTACTTAAAATGTAAATGTAAATATTCTTTTTATGTATGCACTACTAGCAGAAGCAAATAAATTTTAACCATGACACATTTATTAATGTATTTATAATTGCGGATTATCTTCACAAAGAAATGCATACTTTTTTATTTATTTAAGAATAAGAGATCTATTTTGATAAGAAGGATGAGTTAATTTTTTCCAAACATAGGTTTAATGCCTTTCTCTGTTTTAATAATTTAATATAAATTTACATTGCCGTTTTTAGTTTTAGTTTAAGTTAAATTACTTTTAGAGATTGATAAATAAAAATAAATCTCTTTTAAATATTTATAATGAAATTATCATGCTTTCTTTTGTAGTTTTATACAGGTATGAAACAGAATTTTTCAGGTTATGCATTAAATTTATTTAATCAAAAATAATTTTTTTAAGTACAAGTTTAAAAAAAAATCAATATGGCACCATAAGGGGGGAAAATGGGGGGTAGGGGAACAAATTCATAAAAAATCATTTCAAACATTAGTTTTCAAATTTTAGGACAATTTCATTTTTCACTCTTGATTTCGACATTCTGACATACACACAATCACACACATACACAAAAAAGATTAGTAAAAGTACTTTATGTATAGAGTGATAATCATGCACAATATTGTAGTAATAACTAAAACAACTATTTTAAACTAGTAAAACACCATGTTACAACATAGCTGTCTGCAATAGCAGCCATGTTATAATTTTCACCAATAAATGTTTCACAAACACATTTTAAGTAGACTTAACTTTAAAAATCAATTGAAATTGCAGAAAATCATAAATGAATTTAAATAACTAAATTCAATTAAAAAATATGCAAAATAAATTTTAATTTTTAATCATTAGGTATTGGTGACTTCAATAAAGGAATACTCAGTAAAAGATTATCATTTAGAAAAAAGATGAAGATTGAAAATTTCTCCCTGCCTCTGTAAATAAATTTTGAAGACAGAATAATCAGGGTTTTTTTTTTTTTTTTTTTTGCTAATTATCAGATTTCTGCAGCAAATTAAAAATACCAGAGAAACTCCATGGGGAGAGAGTGTAAAATTACATTATTTCTGGGATTACAATGAGAAATCGCATATACTAAATGCGCATATTTTTCAGATGATACTGCACAGTGCTTATAATTGAACTTCCCCTATAAACAGCAGTTTACAGCTGAAAAGAATGAGAAGATCGCCTCCAAATTTGCACATGGACACTACATGAGATGTGCTAAATTTTTTTTTTTTTTTTAAGTTCAGAAAATGCCCGTTAAGCACACTTTGCAGCATGAAATCAACTGTTTTTTATGTTTTTCTACTAGTGTACTGTACTGTTTCTACTATAATACTAAAAAAAGAATATTAGCCTAACTAGTTATAAATTTCCTCAAAAAGTACTGAACAAATGTTGAAATTATGTGTTTATTTTGAATGATCCATTTCCAGCATTAAATTTGCTGTTTTTTCTGTTAAATATATCTCTGTTTTATGTATCACTTTATCAAGAATGTTCAAACATAATTTTAAATTCTGTCCCATGCATATTGTACAAGGTGTGTCTATTAAATTCCAGGACTGGTGATAATACAACGGAATGAATAATAAAAAACAAATATATGTTTAATAGTCCTCAAAATAATCACCTCCGGCACTCTCACACTTTTTTGCACGGCGGTACAAATTCTGGAAACACACTTCATAGTCCTCTGAAGAGATATGCTCCGAAGTTGAGCGGTTGTGCTTTTCTTTATGTCCTCTACATCTTAAAATCGATGCCATGTCAGAGCAGTCTTAAGTTTTGGGAACAAGTAAAAATCAGGTGACAAATCAGGAGGATACAGAGGATGATTAACCTCTACGATGTCATGTTTTGTCAAAAAGCGCTTCACATTGAGATCACAGTGAGGCCTCACATTGTCCTGCAGCAGTAGCCAGCTGCTTTTATCCATATTCAGTTGCACACGATGTACTCGTTTAACTTTGTTTCACTTGGCATTTTTCTAGTTTTGAAACAAAAATTGATATTCACTCTTTGCTCCATCACCAAACGTGACGCGCTCTCTAATGAACCCTCTGCATTTACCTTCTTTAAACCAGAAATGCTGATGCAATCACTGTGCATTTTTTCACCTTTGCACCTCATTGGTTATGCTATCACATCTGCATGATGATGTGTTCCTACACATTTTCATTCATTTACTACACCTACAGTCCTGGAATTTAATAGACACACCTTGTATATAGAACTTTAGTAGTATATAGCTGGATATCCAGCAGATAAGTTGGATATCTAATAGTTACAATTAGGATATCTGATGGTATTTTGGATATTGAAAAATCAGACGGATACCCGTTATTGATATCCATTACATCCCTAAAAAAGACCCACTAAGATTAATTTTTTTTTTCCTCTTTTATCTACGTATTCGTTATCATTCAGATTGTTTTGCAGGAAAAAAAGACATTTTCTCTACTCTGGTAACTAATTCAGGTTCAAGAATGGGGGAAGAAACTTTCCATGCATATTTTCTTATTTTTAACACTTAAAATACTAACACTTAATTTTTAAGCTGTAGTAGTAGTACAGTATCCATTAACTACTACTTAAAATATAAAATTTAAATGTTTGAATGATAAGGGGAACCAAAACACAAACTTCTGACAACTTGAAGTGTTTGGCTGATCCCTTAGACTTCGAGTTATTGTAAGTTGACTGTAGAATACAACAGTATATACAGGGTTACTGTTAACTCGACGTATTCCTGGTAAGGTGTGATAGGGGAGCCAAAATGCTTCAATTTTAGCCCCTATATGTAAGGCTGGAAATCAATAGTTTTTGAGGAAATTGAATTTTAAACTTATTTCTTGAATAACCTAAAATTTGACATTCAGTTGCAAATTAAAAAAAATCTACTAATTAAATGGGTTTCATTTTAGTTTATTTTCATAGCTGAAATTCTAACTAAGCTATCGTAATTGAAAAAAGTACTGAACTGCTTCGAAATTTTTGAATTCACATGCCATTACAGGAATTTTTAAAATTTTTAATTCACGTGTTTCCTTTCAAAAGATGATATTTATTTCAAAAAATACGATGGCCCATGCAAATTAAATTTTTTTAAAAATTATGCATGCCAATGTCTTCTCAGACAAAAGACGCCTTGCCGTCCAGAACAACAGAGAGACAGCGCCAGAATCAGAAAGGAGTCCAAAATTTTGACAACAATGAACATCAAAAAGGGGGGGGCAACTAAAAAGATGTTCCCCAGTCATAAGCCCAGTATTGCATAGAGGACAGAGGGGAGAATCGGCAAGTCCAATCCTAAACAGATGAGCCTGTAGAATATCATGTCAAGTGATGACTCTGAAAGACGTCACCCCTTCAATTCTAGGGAGGAGGGAAAGCTGCATTCGAGTCTGGTCATCAAAAAGACAGGCCCATTTTTTTCATTAACCATGTCTCTAAGAGAGGAAATTCTTCTTTTCTCAGATATTGTTCCTGAGAAGTCTCTTAGCATTTCACAGAGGGATAGGAAGGCAAGGAGGAAGCAGTGTTGAGGCCTCTATAGCCAACAAGTCTGCCCGTTCGTTGCCATGAATGCCACAATGACTGACAAATTACAAATAAAATTTCTTCCATTCATCAGCTATCCAAAAACTTAATAATGTCTATCTAAAGACATGTAATTTGTAAAGAAGGGCCAGTTTCACTTAGCACAGATAAAAATGCCAAAGGAATCCTTCCCGCATCCATTCTTTCACATCGTTGTTAAATCAGTCAAATTATCACCATTTTCTAAACTTATTTTCATAGCTGACACTAAGCTAACATAATCATAAAAAAGTACAAAAATACTTCAACATTTTAATTAACATCCTTTTCATGTATTTTTTTATTTATTTACATTTTTCTTTAAAAATGTTGTTTATCTCAAAAAATACTATTTCAGCAAGCTTACAAATTACAAATAAAATTTTTCCATTAATCAGCTATCCAAAAACGTATTAATATCAACCTAAAAGCATGGAATTCATAAAGAAAGGTCAAATTTACTTAACACAGGTAAAAATGCAAAAAGAGGCACCAATGTTAGTTGAACAATGTTCTACCTAGGATTGTTCAATTTATCACTGCTTTTACATTGTGCTGTGTCCTAGTGTTAGTTTCGATTCTGTGTCACATAAGCATGTTCTGTTGCTGTCTGGCTATTCAACAAAACATGCTTACATAAGACAGTGTCAAAACTGACTAACCCGATGACCTAACACACACACACACACACACACCAGTTTAAATCTCATAATATGATGCGGCTCAAGTAAGATTTTAAGCCTTTAAAAGCAGTGATAACTTGATTGATGTTGAATAGTTGTCCCATCATCCTCAACGATTTGAAGCCGTATCCTTTTGCGTATTTTCCTTGTCCTTTTTTATGAATTACATGTCTTTAGTTGGATATTAATACATTTTTGGATAGCTGATTAATGGGATAAATGTAATTTTGTAAGTAACTACAATGACCTCTCACTTATACGACTTTCAGGGGACTGTAGAGAAAAGTTGCATAACTGAGAGAGTCGTATAAGTGAGAGGCAATCGTATTATACAAGTTTAAAATTTTACATGCCTTAATAATCTACTTGTATTAAAAAACTAAGTTCTGAATACTTAAGAGCATATTTTAACAAAATTTATAAAATTTAATAAAAAATAAAACTTAAAATAATTTTAAAAGTTCACAAAATACAAACTTGCAGTTTACTTATCACTATGTTTATTTTAAATAGTTACAGATGACATTTTTTCGAAAAATGAAGCTATTAATTTGTCTCTGTAGTCGACGAAAAGAGAAAATGTCTTCTAAGTCTGATAAAGTTTTTAAGCTATTTTGAGAATAATCATTTGATAGACATACAACCATACTCCCACCATAGATTTCATCTTTAATAACAGCAAAATTTAGATAAGAAATGTTATTCATTATTGAATATGCACTTTTAAAGTAGTGGAAGAATAAGGTTAAGAAAGTGTGGGTGATTTGTACTTTAAAGATTATAGAATGAATTCTTTGGTTAGAAATGGAAAATCCCTGAACCGCTTAAAACATTGTATAAGTGAAAGATGAGTTGTATAACTGAGAGAAGCTTAGCATTATTTCCCATAAGGTGTGAACGGGAGCAAAAGAATTTGGAGTATAACCAAGAGAGTATGACTGAGAGTTGTCTAAGTGATAGGTCACTGTAATAAGCTTTTTTTTAAAAACATGCAACTCAAAAGAAAAATAAGAAGTTATTTATACTAAGGGCCCGATTCAAACGATACAGAGTTCTATCGTTTTCCGTTGTGATCGCAGAAAATTTCGACTGATTCCTATGTTTCCTATTCAAGTGAAACCTGTCTATCGCTTTTGGATCACGTGACACTGCGATCGGTGTTTTGCTATCTCTTTTTCAAAAGTGATCGTTTTCGAGAACATGGCGGACGTACTGTTGATAAGAAGATTACATACGAAGGCGTCGTGTACCTCGTTATTTAAAATTATGAAGCAATCCGTTGGAATTATCAGACAGGGAATTCTGCAAAAGATTTAGGCCTGCGGAAAGCTGAATTTTCTTGCAGAACAGAATTTCTGTAGGGTTTATTTTCTGTCGGCCCTTGAGTTCCACTCTAGCAGAAACTACGATGCAGACGCCATCTATAGTCCTTATTTTAAATCATTTATTGCTCGGTGCATTTGGTGATTAAAACAGCGCAAAAAAATACATGAATAACGAATACTTTCTCGCTAAAATAAGCATCCTAGCAACCCTCCTAAACAAATACAAATATTCATACCATTATATTAAGGATGTCTTTGATTGTTAATTATATATCAGAACATAAAATATATAGTAATTCTACCCCTCCATTATAATTATAAACAGCTTCTCTGCTACAGAAAAATAAAATGTAGTAGGCAAACTAGAGAACAATTATCTACTCCTATACTATTATTAATAATTTTCTAAAAAAAATCTTCATAAATTAAAAATGTATTTCCATGATTATAAACATACAAAAAATATTAACCTAAACCAGTTAAAATTTTAAAACATTAACCTACAATACTGTTGGGGGAAAAAAAGTAAGACACAGCCTGTTGTCCATTGCAGCTCAAATATAAATAAATAAACAGTTAGTCGTCGCCATTAAGTTAAAAGTTTTTTCCAGAGAAAGATGCGATTTTTTTATTGGTTAACAGCGACTTTCTACGTCACCGGAAGTTGCGTTTTCACTCTGTGGCGATAAAGTTTCGATCTAGCAAACCTGTAAGTTCGATCGCCTATTTTGTTTCACTTTGAATACACTTTTGCGATTGCTTGTAAAAGCGATCAAACTTCCAGAGAGAAAATGATCGTTTTGGAGACGACCGATCGCGTTTCGTTTGAATCGGGCCCTAAATAAGCTACTTAAAGAATAGTTTACATATGAAACTGGTTTAAGAAAAGACATCTTATTCCATTGCTCACACTGAATGAAATGATTAGAAAAACACCCTGTACCCATTATTTCAGGGCTCGTTATAGTGGTTTTAAGCAGAGTTGGGCAAAAACTAACTTTCAACTAACAACTAGCAACTAAAACTAATTTAGTTAGTTGACAGGTAAATGGCAACTAAACTAATAGTTGTTAGTTGTAAAGTTCAACTAACTCTGAACTAAATTAGTTTTAGTTGAACAGAAAACTAAAACTAATTTAGTTGAGCCAAGCTAGTTGAACCTCCAACTATCAACTATTAGTTTTAGTTGTAAAGTCAACTGACTTGACTCAACTAAATTAGTTTTAGTTGAACAGAAAACTAAAACTGATTTAGTTGAGCCGAGTTAGTTGGACCTTCAACTATAACTATTAGTTTTAGTTGTAGTTTTCGAATAACAACTAACTGTAATCTATCTGTACTTAGGAGCAGAGTTGGGCATCATTATGTAAAATATTAGCTGTCATTCTGAGCTTTGTTAAAAGTGTGCTATTCAGTGGACCGTTATTTAAAAATTACTGTTTGCGAATTGTGCTGTGCGGATTTTTCAACAATCTGGTAGAATAAAATTTTAAGTTTTGTCCTGATATCCGGAATAGTTTCTCAAGCTTTCTATACATCCATCAGATCTTGTCCCATTCAGAAACGGAAGAACTCCCGAATTCCAGTAATATATATTTCATATTTAGAAAATTTTGATATTACTTATATAAAAACATTGTCTGTCCTTTACTTGGAATCCAAACATTTTGCGATTTCTATCCGTTTCAGGAACCTGTGAATCCAGTACTGCCATGAAAAAAAGTTTGCCTGTCATTCTGTTGTTCTGTCCAGAGACAATTTTTTTCTTCACGTATCACGTAAAAAGGACTGAAGCAAATGAAATGAAATTTAGTGAACTTAATTAAAATAGGCATTATTTAAAAAAAATGATTTTGAGATTTTTTGAAAATCATTTCAAAATGCATAAATATTTGTATATTACGTATAAACCACTATAGCGAATGAAAAAAAAATGGTATCGTTACAGGTCGTCAGTTAAACAATAGGCATCGACCAGTGGCGTAGAGAAAAATTGTTCACGGGGGAGGAGGTTACGACTACTGCAACTCATATATATGTATACGTGTGTGTGATTAGAGATTGAAGAAAATACATTTTGTGTGACAAAATTCCTCATTGAGTGGGGGTGGGGAGGCTGTAACCCCCCTAACCCAGGGGTTGGCAACCTATTGAAAAGGAAGAGCCAAAAATTACAATTTACAAAATTTTCCAGTTTTTAAAGAGCCACCAAAAATTTGCGTTTCAATATTATAGTATCTGCTTAATATATTTGATTTTTGATTTAAAATAAACGGCTTTAAATACAGCCATTTTATTACTTAGTTCACACTATCCTCATATATGTAATACAATTCTGTTACTGATTTTATTATATTATATGCGTATGTACCTTTGAGAAGATAATTCTCTTCTAATTCATATTCTTCTTGAAACAACAAGCGTAGGCCCACAAAAACCGCAAGCGATTAAATTAACACACATGTAACGTAACGTCGACTGCGCTATCTGAGAATGGCTGACTGACATATGGATGAGACAGAAATGGAATGCAATTGGCTGAAAGATAAACATGGTCACTAAGTCTCATCTCTAAGAACAAAACAATAGTTCATATTCATCTCATTACGGTCATGTTAAGCAGTAATTTGTAATGAACAATTATGAAAGTAGAAGCTATTGAGAAATTAGGTACTTAAAAATATATTTTCTTATTTTTAAAGGGTTTTGATAATAAATTATTATTTTTTTCGCATGGTGGAGAGCCGCAACTTTTCATCAAAAGAGCCACATGCGGCTCGCGAACCGCAGGTTGCCGACCCCTTCCCTGTGGCTACGGCACTGATTTCTACGTACTTTAAAGTTTTTTATAGATTTTGAATTTGAAAATTGTACGATTCCTGAAAAATGACAATGGAATAGTATGAATTTAGGAATAATGTTAGATGGCAAGAAAACTAGTCACCTTTTCATTATAAGGTGACCAGTTATCTTGTTCCCGTGGGTGAGGGTTGTCACTTTAGACAGCTTCCCCTTTATTTAGTTTCTGAAAAGAACAAAACTCTACAGAAATAAGAAAAATCATAATTCGGCATAACTTAAAATGTCAGGATCAATAATTTTTAATATGTGAAAACAACGTAGTAAGTTTGATATAATACGTTTTTGGCCTCCCCATGGCACAGTGGTTATATCACTGAAAATGGTAGACGGCCAAAGTGTGAAGGTCCCGGGTTCGGGTTCCATCGCGCGGCTGTCGATCTAATGGTCCGGAGTTTTGGTAGGTTTTCGCCAGATGTAATGTGAATGCGCGTTAGAACCCCTTAGAAAGACCTCCTACCAAGGGACCCCCATCCTTGGCAGATTGCCTTTGCGTAGCGTTGCCATAATCACACAAACAAGTAATAAGTTTTTGAGAAGGTGTAAGTGAATTTTTTGTTTGAAATAGCTGAATACTTTTAAAATATACTTTAAAGTAACTGTTCTCAACCTTTCAACGTCACCCCTCCCAAGAAAGACTAATTTACGGTTGCGCCCTCTCCCCCTCTTTCAGAATTTTAAGCATACATTCAGCTTTTCATTCTTCAATGATGAACATGTAGTGTAGTTGCTTTTTCTACAAAATAATGTTATAAACAAAGTTTGAGTAAACATTTTAAACGGAAATAGATATGTTCTGGAGTAAAAATAAGAATAAGTGAGATGTTATTATTATTTTTTTTAAACATACATTATCACTTTCCTTTTACTGTTTTTCTTGCGCTCCCCCTGCAAACGCTCTCCGCCTCCCTATGGGTGGGGGGCGCCCCAACGGTTTGGAAACGCTACTTGCCTATAGAGCGTAATGTGTTTGGGTGCTCCGGTAAAATATCTATTTAAGCTATATGCAAATTTCAATAGATTCCTGGGTGCGGTATATATATAATATAGAATAGCTAACTTACATAATATGGAATCCCAAGATAATCCATCGAGCAAGTGAAAAGTAAACTTACGTAGTAAGGAAATCATGGTAGCACTTGATACCAATTAATAAACTGAAGACGAGAACAAAATGAGAAAATGGTGGCCATAAATATTGTGTAATCAGAGCCTTCAAAGCCAAAGAATGGTTATAAATTTGTAGTATTCAATATATTTTTACGTCAGTAATTATACGGATAGACGGAGAGAGAGACAAAACCAAAATCCTTGCTTTAATGGGCTTAAAAAATCATACTTCGTTTTTGAACTAAATAACTTCTAAATCCTTGAAAAAAAGTGCCCTAACACAATGAAACTGTTAACTAGAACGCAGAAACGTAATAACAGCCATTGGTAAAGGAACACGAATAGACAGCTTTGTGCTCTCACAAGTAAAAAGAGGCTAAGTTTTCTTTATCTGTCGGCATTATTTAGTTAATAGTTTTTATTCGACAATTACAACTAAAACTATTATTTGTATTTGTAAGGTTCAACTAACTCTGCTCAACTAAATTAGTTTTAGTTGAACCTTCAACTAAAACTAATTTAGTTGAGACGAGTTAGTTGAACCTTCAACTAAAACTATTAGTTGTAGTTGTAAGGTCCAACTAACTCAGCTCAACTAAATTAGTTTTAGTTGAGCAGTAAATTAAAACTAATTTAGTTGAGCAGATTTAGTTGAATCTTCAACTAACAACTGTTTTAGTTGAACATTTAGTTGTGTTCAATTAAAACTACCTTAGTTTTTAGTTTAATGTTTAGTTCAATTAACATTTTAGTTAATGATGCCCATCTCTGGTTTTAAGAGATACTAAATTTTTTTAAACTAAGGCTTTATTGGAATTTAATCCATTTACAGAGGTCTCATCATGTTGAGTGAGAAAACTGTTAGAGTTGAAGAAAGAAAAGCAATAATTAACAAGGAAAGAACAATAAAATCGAAAAGAAAGTTCAAAGAATCAAGAGGTGAAGAGGCAGCAGACGTCTCTTGTCAGTCCATTAGGCTTCTTGTATCCCAATTATGTTTGAAGATATCTCTGTTCTTGAGCGACTTTGTTTAGTCCAGAAGATGATCAGAATTCATCATTCCTGTTTTACATATTGTCGAGAACACCTCTTCTATTTAGGTGCTCTGCAAGGCAGTCATGGCCTGTCACTTATCTAAAGTGGGCCACTGCTTCTTTTCTGTATTCTCTCTAAACATTTTCCAGGTGTTTTGAATGTTTTGCCGCTTTTAATCTTTAGATATAGTAAAGTTGTCTTTGCAGGAGTTTAGGATGTTTTTATGGATATATTATTTCATAGTTTCCTCTTTTTGCTAGAAGATCCACCTTCTCATTTCCAAAGATATCCACATTGGAAGGTATCCATTGAAATACTATTTGAATATTCTTATTTCATAATATGTTCATATCTTTCTTTGTGTTATTAAAAAGGAAATACTAAAATGCCAAGAAATACTAAATTAAATTACTTTATTTTTAACTTGCCAATGAAGCACCCGTTTGGAGAAACACTTCAATAGTGCACTGTGGTTTTAGTTAGGATAGTAACTGTTGGTACATCCCGTTGACATGAGTATCAGGAAGATTAACATGTTTCAGTGCTTTATAATTTTTTAGTCTTAGATTTAGTGATCAAATGATTTTAAAAATGTTGGTAAATTTATGGTTGAAATTTAAGAAGATTTTTTAAACGCAGATACATTATAGCACGTATTTTCCATATAAAGAACCTGTTTTCATTCGAATCAGTTGGTGACCAACTTTTTTTGATTACCTTAGTTGAACTGTGAACCCACATTTATGTCTCTTTGTTAAATTTATAAATGTTTTGAAATGCTTTCTTGTTATTAAAAAGACCCAAGAAATTCTGTAAGAGATTCCAAATATTTATTATTATGACTCCCTGGGACCCAGGGGGGTAAAACTCCCTGGGGAATTTTAAGATGCTACATGACTCCTGTAAACACTTGCAATAGTAATAATAATAATTATTATTGTAATACAATTACTTTTTCTGTTCAATTATTTGTCATTAGTGTACTTTTTAAAATATTATATAAATATTTATATAAATATTTATTATAATAATATTTATATATATAATATTTATAATAATATTTATATAAATATTTATTATAATATATATTTTATAATATAATATAAATATTTATTTATTTCTTTTTTTTTTTTTTTTTTAGTCCTCAGTTAACAAATTTTTTTCTTGAATGTGGATCATTTGTTAGATCGGATAAGAAACCTGGCTTATCCAAAAGCTATATGTTACTTATAAAGGAAATGTGGCATAGAAAAAGGTTTGTTTTTTGTATATTTTATAAGATGTTTAAATTCAATGAAATTATTTTGTAAAATTGCTGTTTAGATGAACATTACTGAATGACTTTCTACCTTATTATTTATTAATCATCCTTTTTTAAAATCTAAACTTAAAATGTATTCTTTAAGGATAATGCACAAAATATAATTTCTCCTTTCTATGCTATATTGGTTAACATGGAGTAGGCGAACCCTGGTACCCATCCAACCTCAAATCTTTATCACATTAGAGCAATGTTTTCAAACCACTAGTTTGTCAGGCTTTTTTCTAGTCTGTCCACTAATGACAAAGCTGGTCTGTAGAGTTTTATTGCCAGTCAGCAACATTCAAATCTATTAAAAACACTGCAGCAAATTCTGCACTAACTAAAAACAATATTTGTGTAACATGTTATTCAATAAATAAAATACCTATGTATTGTTTTATATTTTTGGCTGATGCCAGTAAGCAAAATATTTTCCCTTTGTTTGCAAGACTGGGTCAGGGCCAGATATGCCCACCGGAAGCCAGAAAATTTTCCAGTAGGCCAGTCACTTTCACACGCATGCCGTAAAATATAATGTGTACGTTTGTACAGAATAAAATGTAGGTGGTCTGCCGTTTATACTATATATTTCCTGGGCTGGTGTGATCAGTTGTATCCGGCCCTGTTGAAGGTGTTAAAGATTGGAAAACACTGCATTGGAGCATTTTACTTTTGAAAATGCTTGTGAATTCTTTTCATCCGAATCTTTTTCAAGGATCTCAGATATCTGAAATTTTGATAAATATCTGATATTTTCAATAGAAAAGTTAAACTTACTATGTATAAGTATTTTCAGGTATGATATATAGTGAACTTAAAAAATTCTATTTTAAAATATCTTTTGCATTTAGCAAAAGAGTTTTATAAGATAAATAGCAAAAAGAAAGAAGCTTATCAAGTGTTAATTATACCTTTTGTCCTCATAAAAATGCAAAATATAATCTTCAGTTTCAAGATTTTATTTATTTATTTTTTTTAACTTAAAATTTAGAATATTAATTCTCCCTTTAATTCTTTATAAATTATCTATATATTATTTTGAAACATGTTTTTCTTTCGACAACCGAATCGAGAGAACGGCTGGGTGTAAAAACTCGGTTGAGGTGTCTGAAGAAAGGTCTCGGCCCCTAGATGTGCCATCAAAAGAGAAAATCCGAAAAAGTCGAACGGTTTAGGCGTGGCGGAACGACAAAGGTGCAAATTTTCGCCATAGAAATAACATTGTGGTTTACTAACGCAGACGATATTTTCATTTTCGCCATAGAAATAACATTGTGGTTTATTAACCCCATTGTTGGCAGACGATATTTTTATGCGTAAGCTCCGCAAGGTTTGATTTATTTGGAAAAATATTTGTTAAAAATTGCATCCGTTTGTAAATGTTGTGTGGCAACAGTGTGTAGTGATAATAAATGTGTTGTTCTAAAAAACGATCTTATGTAAACGATTGATATGCGTAAGCTCCGTAGCGGAACTTCAAATGTGCAATTTTTCGCCATAGAAATAACATTGTGGTTTATTAAATAGATTTTGCTGTCATAAAAAGCCTTCTTTATTTTAGCGCTTTATCGCTTTTTAGCACAAGGATGCTATTTCATTCACGCCCAGACTTTGTCTACTGGATTCTGTCGATAGGATTTGTAGACAGGTTTTGTAGAGATGAACTGTCACGGTGGAAATCTTTTTAAATGAGTTTGTCACATAACGCGGAAAGGGGGGGGGGGGAGAATAAGTCTGACAAGGTTTGCGATTTTTGATAATTGATCGCCACGTTTGCGGCAAAAAAACTTAAAAACCGAACCATGCCTGGCGATGGTTGTGAAATAGCTTTAGTATGCAAATTTAATATAGATATTAATTCCAAAGATCTGTTTTATGCAACGAGAAAGACAAATATAGCACACTCATGGATTATGATGCTCATTCCGAACAGTATTTGAAATGGTGAAGTATAGTTGGGATATGTTTGGCGAAGATTGTAAAACAGTTTTAGCAGCTATAGATTTCGATTACAAAGAAATGTTTTGTGCAACAAGGAAACAAAATACGGTACGGCTATGAATAATGATACACTTTTCAATTTAATGAAACAAGGAACAGGGACGGCACATGGATTATGATACGCTTTTAATATACAGCATTTTAGTGAGTATTTAAAATATGAAAGTGTTTCAGATTTTTTTCAAACTTTTCTCCATACAAATACATTACGGTTTGTTAACGACATTGACGGCAGTTATAAACTCCTTCTTTAGTTAGCGATTTATCTTTTATTTCTTTAATTATTCAGTTTTCTGTCTGATACTGGATCTTTACCATCGAGGGTAGCTTGAGAAAAGACAAATAAAGCAGGGAGCGCGCGACCGCCATTTGGCGGATTACATTTTTTTTCTCTTGCAGAATTCCGAAATTTTTCACTATTTTCGCTTCATACTTTTGGCGTTTACCTTTCTGCGCCCGTATTTTCTCATGGAATGTTGTATGTCACTCTTTCAATGGTTAGATAAAAGAATGCTGTGGCAGTCAAGATCATTTAAGAGAACTCATCTGGACGTTTCGTGGTCGATGACTTTACCCAAAATATCGTCTTCAACAAAATGCTCAATTAGAATTTGTAGCTGTATTTGCTCATTCGTCATTTAATATCTACTCTTCTTTTTTTTTACTTAATAAAGATAGTTAAAAACAAATTTTAAAGATTTCAATCATTTCATCGTTCATTGTACAGTTGCTAAGAACTGGCATGAAACCTTTTGTTTACTTTCTGTCACAAGTCATGTTCCGTCCGCGTCGCTCTTTGATTTTTTCTGTTAGTTTTGTTCAAGACCTTGGTGACATTCTTGATCGTTCCCATTTATTTTTGAATATTACAGTCAATAAAGTGACCGTCGAATTCGACGTGTTCCAGCTAGTTCTTTCTAATTCAGCTGTTGAAAAGACAGAGTAACTGACACAGGCCTCGCAAATGGTCCCCTTTTCTCCTTAAAGTCCCTTTTTCTGTTCAAGGTCTTTAAAAGTCCCCTTTTCCCCTTTTCCATAGTGCTAGCTATGAATTCTAGCCATTCTGAAGTCACACTATTACAAACTTTTCATCCATTGGACGATGAAACAGTTTTACATGTGATGCTATTAGTCTAAGAGCCAGCGACCGCCAGACCTTCGTCATAGTATAAAAGCTGAAACTTTCTCTGCTCATACCCCCCAACAGAGGTAGGAAATATCGGCCACTATAAAGTTTGGATGATCGTGACTTTGGCAGGTAACAGGTGGCAAAGGTGTATAAAATTGCAGAAAATTTTCGTCCTTTCATAAAGCTTAATTTTTTTATATGTTCTTCTTCGCAGTACTAGAAATCACTTTATCCCTTGCGAGACACTTTTCTATCATGGCAAACCCCCGCCAGACAACCTCAAAGTCATGTAAAACGTAATTATATTACAAGCGCGCTTCAGCATCGTAAGAAAGTTCAGAAGTAGCAGTATAAAATGTGCTTGGTACTTTGTGACAGCTTGACGTACTTCGTCGCGGGAGTTTATGAACACAACAGTTTTCCATGACTCCCGTTGACTTTGAGGTTGTCTGGCAGGGATTTGCCACGATGGAAAAGTGTCTAGCAAGGGATAAAGTGAAAGAATCACTTATATCACTTAATCCCACACTTAAAAGAATCACTTATATTCGATTTCTTAGTGCAGTAAATTTGCATAACTACGCTGCCAAACGCAAACTTTGATTGAGACAAAAATACCGGATTGGCTCAGAGCCAACACGTCGCTTTGACGCACAAACCAGGAGAAAAACTAATCACCATTACCGACGAAAACTGCTAAAGCGATCACAGTGATTGCGTCACCTTTATCCGAAAGACTCGCTCGTGCTTGTTTACTTTTGAACACACGTTACGTTTCGAGAGTTGGAAAACACGAGCGTCGTGAAGGTTTAGGTAAAGCAAGTATTTTTCTTTTAGGAAAACTTAAATGACTTCACGACCGGCCAACAAGCGGCCCCCTTTTACAACTCTCAAAAACAACCCCCCCTTTTTTTTCTATTAAACAGTTCTTATTTGATGATTTCCAAAAAAAATTGCATTTACTAATGCATAAAAAGTGTTTAACTTCAAACTTTAAAAAAACAGACATATATATATACTCAACCATTAGCATTCAAAAATATTTCTACAAAACTTAAGCAACTGTTCTCTGGTCAGTGGTTTTGTCAATATATCAGCCATATTTAACAAACTTTTAATATATTCTAATTTAAATGTCTTCTCGTTTATTAAGTTTCTTATAAAGTGTTATTTAATGTGTATATGTTTGGTCCGACTATTTTCTAGGGATGAATTTGCAAAACTTATCACAGCTGTGTTATCACATAGCATAATACATTCATTTAAATTTAGGCTATTATTTTCTAAGATATTTTTAATCCAAATTAATTTTTTTGCCGCTTCCATGAGTGTTACAAATTCTGCTTCCATTGTGGAAAGACTTACGCATTTTTGTTTGAAAGTCTTCCATGAAATTGGTGCTTTATCTATGAATAAAATGTAACCTCCTATGGAAACCCTGTCATCACGATTAGCTGCGAAATCGGAGTCAGAAAAACATGTTAAAGTTAAATTTTTAATATTTGAAAGCTCGAGTTTATAGTCTATTGTACTTTTAAGATATCCTAGTAATTTTAACAAAGCTTCCCAATGCTTCATTCCTGGATTATTCTGGAATTGGGATAACAAATTTACTGCATAGATAATATCGGGTCTGGTTCTATTGGCAATAAAAGCTAAACTGCCTATTAAACTATGATATGGAATTTTACTCATTTCATTAAATTCTTGGCTGGTGGTTGGGGAATCTAGTTTTGATAAAACCTGTCCTTTGGGTATTGGTAGCGATCTTATGGGATAATTAAACTTCTCGTATTGCTTACAGACCTTAGTTATATAAAGTTTTTGGTGCATAAAAAATTTGTCTTCAGTTTCTTCTATTTCTATTCCCAATAATTTTTTTGTCTTTCCCAATACCTTTAAGTCGAAATGGCTTTGTAGTAATTCAATACCAGTGTCTATATCCTTTGCGGTTTTTGCAAATAACACAATGTCATCTACATACAACAGTAATATCAGATTCTTTTAAATGTATAGGCGCAATTGCACCAATCTAACTTTGTAAAGTTCATTTTTAACAAAACGTCATTGACCTCTTCAAACCATTGTCTACCCGACTGGTGTAGACCATATAGGGCTTTTTTAAGCCGACAAACTTTACTAGGATGATCTTCTATAAAGCCATCTGGCTGATACATAAAAATTTCACTGTCCAAATTCGCATATAAATATGCGTTGTTAATATCAAGTTGCACATTAAACCATTTAAAATAACATACAAATATACAAAAAAACATTCTTATTATACAAAAATTTACTACTGGAGAAAAGACATCATCATAAACTTTGCCCTTGACCTGATCATAACCTTGAGCAACTAATCTTGCTTTAAAACGCATTATTTCACCATTTTCATTAAATTTTAAAGTGTAAACCCATCTGCTTCCCAAGATCTTAACATTTTTGGGAGGGTCGACCAATTCCCAAACCTCTCTATCATTCATTACAGCGATTTCTTGCGTCATAGCTTTTTCCCATTCAGCAGACTCCGGGCATTTTATCGCTTCGCGATAGGATTTGGGTATTTTTACTTCTGCAAGATTAGACTCGCTACGTTTCAACAGGTCCGAAACTTCACCCGATGAATTATCTTTAGTACTAAAATTAAATAAACTACTATCATATTCAATGTTATTTTGTTTGCAATAGTCCATTACATTAGTGTACTTTTCTTAACCTAATATTTGTTCCCTGTATTCCATGGTATATATCTGTTCTACTCTTATCCTTACGCTCTTTCGCCAAACGTGTCCAGGCAATGTTTGAACACGGAGTTAATCTACTTGATTCTACCTGCTCATTTGCATCTTTATTTAAATCTATTTTGTCTGGTTGGGAACTCTCCTTTTCACTTGTTTCTTGAGACACCAATTGAAGACGTTTTTCTAAACTTTCCCTTACAGAATCAAAGTAGTCTTCCTCTTCGGATAGTCTGGGATTATAAATTTAAATTCTGGGTACTTCAAAACTCTTCGACTTGACGTCGCATCCACCCCCCTTTTGTTCTCGTCAAAACGTACGTTAATAGTTTCTACGATTTTTGATTCTTCAGTTAACCATATTCGGTACCCTTTTGATTGTTGAGCATACCCTAACATAATACCGAGTTTGGCTCGCATATCTAGCTTTTTCCTCAGTTGCTTGGGAACTCCAACAAAAGCAAGGCATCCGAATCCTTTGAGGTGGGCGACGGAAGGTTTTCTTCCCCCGTACAGTTCAAATGGTGTCTTCACTTGCCCTTTATGGCATAGCCTATTCCAGACATAAGAAAAACACATGAGGGCTTCGCCCCAAAACTTCTTAGACACTCCACTTGCTTCTAGCAATGTTTTGACTCCATCTAATGCTGTTAAATTAAACCTTTCAGCTACCCCGTTCATTTCTGGGCTGTATGGATTGGTTATTTCATGCTTTATTCCTAGCTTTTAAAAAAAAAATCAAAGTCTTTATTGCAAAATTCTAGCCCTCCGTCGGTTCTTACGGACAAAATTTTCTTATTTAAAAATCTTTCAGCACGATGTTGAAACCTTAAGAAAGTCTGAAATACATCGGATTTTTGCCTAATCGGAAAAACATGAACTTTTCTTGAATAATCATCAATTCTTGTCAGAAAATAACGATTAAATCCCAGGGACAACACAGGCTAAGGACTGCACACATCTAGATGAAGCAATTCAAGGGCTCTTTTTGATCTAGACTTACCAATTGGTTTAAAGGGTACCCTTTTACTTTTAGCTAACTTGCAGGGAATGCAATCATTTGGCTCATCCTTCAGAATTGGAAGGCCCCGAACACTGTTATTTTTACTTGTTTGAAACTATATAGTCATTATTAATGTGACAAAACCTGTCATGCTACAATTCGTTTACTGGTTCCCTACGAATGCTTGCTTGATTTGCAGATACTACGGAATCTTTGTCTTTCTTTAAAGTTACGTATGTCGCAGGTTTTACAACGTACAAGTTATTTTTCCTCACTGCTGTAAAAAGTTTATTCCAGTTTTTATCGTAAATTAAAACTTTACCATTACTGCCTACAAAGTTTGCCCCGTTTCTTTCTAACTTTACACCAGAAAGCAGATTTCTTCTTAAATTAGGATTATATAAAACATTACTTAATGTAATTTCATTAAATCCCCCTTTACACTTAACGTGGAAACGTATTGTTCCACTATCCTCTACTGGGCTTTCCATTTCTCCTACAGCTGGGGTCATTTTAATATCAGAGACTGGTTTTAAGTCCAAAAACAAATCCTTATTTTTACAAAAATGGGAGGTTGCTCCCGTATCAAAAACCCATTGATCTTTTATTGTCGAATTATTAGCCTCTTGAGGTTCTGGGGATACTTCTATTAAATTAACCTCCGGTTCCTGGAACTTTAATTTTGAAAATTTAACCTCAATATGATTGCTTTCTTGGCTACCCTCATGACGAGGTCCCTTAACCTTACAATTTGCAATTAGATGCCCATAGGCTTTACATCTGTAACAAGGACCCACTAACCTGGGTTTCCCTTTGCCCTTAAGACCCTTTTTGAAACTATTTTTAAAGTTACTGAATTTAGTATCAGAATTATCACTAACAGTCACTTTGAACTTTTCATGATCCTTTTCAAGAGAAGAAAATTTACCTGCTTGGTTTCTTTTAAAAGGAGTCTTCTTGTTGAAGAAAGCCATCTCTTTTGTCGTAGACATCTCACGAGCTGTCAGGGTGAGCCTGTGAGCCTCTAGTATCAATTCAGACTCTATCTTGTCCGGCAGGAAATCAGCGGTAGACAGCTTGGACAGTTGACTGGAACTCTGCTGGTAAACTGCGGATCATCTGGAAACCAACATAGAGAGGAGAGGGTTCATGACCAACTTCTCTAAGCTTTCGGGCTGCCTCCTTTACTCTGCATAAGAAAATACCGACGTCTTCACTGGGCTGGTGTCGAACACCAAAGAACTCGTCTGGGAGTTGAATTACTCTTGCTCTTGTGGATGGTTCAAAATGCTGCATCAAAATTGCCCAGGCCTCAGCGCCATCCGTCGTTCGGGAAATCATCGGTTTGAATTCATCACTAATATGCTGGTATAAAAGAGTGTAGGCTCGATTTTTACGCAGTTGGAGGTCGCACTTTTCTCTCCAGGTCAATTCCTCTGGAGCTGGGGTCACAGAGACTTTTGGCAAATCTGCAGTTTTAGCACCTGAAGCGGCTGCAAGTTCTTTCTTTGTATCAACTTCCCCGTCTTTATCGGGTGTCTCGATCTCTACAAACTCCCATGCACCAAAGTGCATCAGCAGGACTTTAACTTCATGTTTCCAAGATGGCCAGTTGCTTGCTGTCAGGAGGGGAATACTGCGGTACTGCTCCATGGTGGCCCCCGTCTCTTCGTACACGGCAACCGTCGAACTTCAATTTCTTAAAGGATGTATAAAGTCCATAAAAACTGCAAACAGGTTGATATTTTCACTTCCACTAGCTCTGCTTTTCCTAACTTGGTTATGAGCAGTGGGCCCATAACCTTAAATGTTGGCTATTCTAACATACTTTAATAACCAACGCAGAGTTTTGACTGGCGCAGTGGAAGACTTAAAAATAATGACAAGATTTCTAGAGCAAATATTTTATTAAAGATGATCTAATGCTCCACACTACATACACAGGACACTTAGATGATTTTATACATTCTGCAGTAACACCAAAAATTTCAGTTCGCTCTTCAACATCATGTATAGGCAGCATACTTTATAAATATTTATGAAACACATTAAGCAGAAAAATTTAAAGTATTAAATTAAATGACTGACGGACTACAAAATATCACCTTACCTCGCCCGTCAGCCCTTCACCCGGCCTTGCCGGTATAACGACGATATTGTCAAACGACAATCTAAACAGAACAAGCAAGCATGAGCGATGTTCATTTCCCGCCGTACTTATATTCGATTTCTTAGTGCAGTAAATTTGCATAACTATGCTGCCAAACGCAAACTTTGATTGAGACAAAAATACCGGATTGGCTCAGAGCCAACACATCGCTTTGACACACAAACCGGAAGAAAAACTAATCACCGTTACCAGCGAAAACTGCTAAAGCGATCACAGTGATTGCGTCGCCTTTATCCGAAAGACTCGCTCGTGCTTGTTTACTTTTGAACACACGTTACGTTTCGAGAGTTGGAAAACACGAGCGTCGTGAAGGTTTAGTTAAAGCAAGTATTTTTCTTTTAGGAAAACTTAAATGACTTCACGACCGGCCAACAATTATGAAGCACTGCAGCAGTCTAAAGTCTATGGAAGAAGAAACAGTTTGTTTGGACTGCTTAATGTATTCAAGTGAAGCTTTTTACCATAATCACCCTATCATAACAACTCAGAAGTTTTATTCTTGATGTGTTAATAGTTTAAAAAATACATTCAGTGTCTGCAAAGCTCTTTGCTCTTTTCATAAAGATCCAAATTAATCCGTGTTAGTTTTGCAAGAGAAACCTGTTAATGAGAGATGATTGTGATCTCTTAAAAGGGATACTGTGATTCTTTTTTATTGTATAAGGTTTATTTATTTATTTGTAATGTACATGTAATTGTTATAATCCCCCCCCCACACACACACACCTTAAAAAAAAAAAAAAAAAAAAAAAAAGAAAAGTAGAAAAAAAAGCTCCCTTAATCTCTTTTTTTAGGAATGTGGTTTCTTTTCCCCCTAAGGATTTTTGAAAACTTGTTGCAGGCAATGCAATTTGAAACGAAGCCTGAACTAATACCAATCACTAAGGAACTCATTACATGTTACATTAAGTGTTACATGCAAGTCTTACAATGATTATTTCACGAGGAAAAAAAAAAAAAAAAAAAAATTGATTGAAGAAGCAAATGTCAAAGAGCCCTATCCTTCTCGAAAAAGGAAAAAACTCTTTGTTTGACTCTTTGTTAATGTTTTGCCACGCTTGCAAACTTTGCTTTTCTTATCTGTATTTATTGTGTTAGTGTTGACTCTAGATTGATCTTGCCGGACGCAGTGCATGGCGGCCTTTTATCGTCTTTTTAGTGCCCAACGGCCTTATTTCTCTTCTTTCTGGACCCTCCTGCTTTTACATTTTTATTATTATTAATCAACAATCACAACTTTTTTTTCCTACATACCATTTGCGGCCCATAACGAAAATACGTTAATTAAAATGGCCCCTTCACAAAAATTTGATTGAAAGCGGCACTTTAACGAAAACCGTCTATGAAATAGGATCTTTCCCACAAATGCCTTTTTCAAATATTCTAATCTTTCAGATCGAAATACTGTTACTGCCTTTTTCATTTTCTTTGTTTTCATTTGCGGGAGCCAAGTAACCCAAAAAGTGGCCTCTCTAGTTTGTTTTGTTTTTGCTGACTCAGTGAGAAGCCGATCGGCCAGGCAGAACTACTACGTGGGCATTTCACTTAGGAGTTGGGGGAAGAAAATACAGTTGGGAAATTCAAAATTTTCTAAAGTTATCTAAAAATTTCTGATTCCATCTGTCAATCCTCAAAATATCGGTAGCTACATTTGATAAATATGTAGTTTTGAATTATCAAACAGTCATTATTCCAGAGTTCGTCGCTAGCTGTATATAGTTATTGCTCTTCTCGATGTTTTTAATAGTTTTGCACATTAGCAAGTTTTTTTTAAATTTCCCCCTAAACGATTTCCTCAAATTTTTTGAGTGAATCTAATTGGCTTTCTTAGTACATATTATTCTTAATGTGTAACAGTTATTTACTAATCATATATAATTACGGATGATACAGAAAGTATGCCATAGCAAAATGGCGTTTTCCAATGCGAAAATTCTGCGGGATTTGCTAGTTTGTTATGGCAAACCTAGACAAGGGATATCTCCTAAGGGGGGTGCCTTGGTTGGTTGACTTTTTAAAGAACATCTGATGAAACAGAAAAAAACTCTATACCGACGGTCTCGCGGCCGCACTTCAACACTTCAAGCCATCTACCATGTTCAGTGGCTTTATCCACTCAAATCGATCTGAAAATCGCACGATTTGCGACATTTTGTGAATACAGCAATTGAAACACATTATGCTTTTGCCAAAAAAAGAGCATAATAATGATCTTTTTCTTATGCTCTAGTGTAGCGCTAGGCTTATTGGCACCCGGTGTGGTCCTTTAGTTCTCCACCATATTATTTTTAAGTGTCCTGCTGGCCACCATCTTTTTTTTTTTTCTTTTTTTTTTAAATCTTACCACCCAGGCGCCTCGCCTCTTATTATGCCGCAGTTTTAATTGCATAAAAGTGGAGTAATCGCAGAATTTAGTAAATCAGACTATTGACGAGATTTGGTACTCTAAATATTATATATCTTCTTATATATATATTATATATCTATCATATTATATATCGTCTTTTTTTTTTTAATTCTCAACATTTTAATGAATGGTGAACAAAAATTAAAAGCAAAAAATAGCTTGTTCTGGGAAAGGATGTCTTAAGAAAACAAACTGTGTCATAAGTTAACAGCTAGGTTATTCATAAAACAAACTGTCATCAATTTAAGCTTATTTTCAGTTTTTAAAAACTAAAAAAAAAAAAAAAAAAAAAGAAACAATTCTGGAAGTTTTTTTAATATATAATTCGTTTCAGTACTTCTGGCAAAAGGATGTTAATTATTTTTATTATTTTAATTATTTTAAGCTGATTAAAAAAAATTGATAGTTAAAATAAAATATTAATACTTTTTTCAAAAGATTAAAGTAAGGTTTAAGATAGAAAATTTAGTGTTTTTAAAGATACCTTTTTAAATATGTTACAAAAAATTAAAAATAAAGCTTTATGAAAAATAAATTATTTAAAATATGTTAAACTTTATTTCATACCTTTGGACAATTTTGGGAGTTAAAAAAAAAAAAAAGATATTTTATACCTACATGTAATATTACTACATTAAGTTTTTTAAACTTAAATGTAGTAATTATTTATATTTATATTAAAGAATAGTGCTTTTTAAAATTTTTATATTCACTTTATTAAAAAGTTAAAAAGTAATACGGAGGTATTCCATTTTTAATTTGATAAAAATGCTACCACAACCTCCGGAGAAATATATTTCGGCTGCCCGCCATCACAGCCGTCTTCAGTCTGACGTTCTTGTGGGAATGACGCTCTTCCCCTCCTCCTCTTCTTCCGCACCGTTCTTATTGCACATGATGTCATTCCATGTTTCGTCTACGCTGGCGTGCGTCATGTCGTTGATGCTGCCTTCTGTTGTTAATATTTCCAATGATTCTCGTAAGTAGGCGTATGTATGGTTATTGAAGTTAGCTATTTTTTGTATTGCTTGAAAATCTATTGGAATGGGGTGTTTAGTGCGAGGCGGGATAAGGCTGTTGATTCTCTATTGAATTTAATGTCGTTAATATGTTCTGTTTGACGATCTTTAATTTTTCTTTTTGTGACCCCAATGTAGCAGCCGGTTATTTCGTTGTCGTTATTTATTATGTTTATTTTATAAATTCCTGCGGTGTCTGTGGGTTTTATTTGGTCTTTCTCTGATCTGATACGTTGAAAAATGTTTTTATTTGGTTTGACTGGAATTCTAATATTTTTCTTAAGAGCTGAGTGTGATATTTTATTAGCAGCTCCCCTGCAAAAAGGTATAGCTGTAGTGAATTTTAGTTTGGGTTTCTGTCTATTGCTAATTGTATTGAGTTTCTTTTGTCTTTCTTTGATCAATTTATTAAAAATATGCGGCGGGTAATTTGCTTCCTGACATTGTTTTTTAATAATTTGTAGTTCTTCCTGTAAAAGGGGTTCATCCGAACAAACTGTTAATGCGCGATCTATGTAGGATCTGATGGTGGCTATTTTATAATTAAAAGGTGTATTTGATTTGAAATTCACTATTGCGGTGTTACTTAAAGGTTTACGATATGCTGTGGTTTGAAGTTTGAGATTTTTATTTTTCATAATTCTAACATCGAGGTAGTTTATGGAGTTATTAGTTTCAGTTCCATAGGTGAATTTTATATTAGGGTCTAGGCTGTTTAATTTATCTAAGAGTTTGTCTTCATTTACTATGGCAAAAATGTCTTCTCTTCTCCTCCTCCTCTTCTTCCGTGCCGTTCTTATTGCGCATGATGTCATTCCATGTTTCGTCTACGCTGGCGTGCGTCATGTCGTTGATTTGACGCACGCGTGAGACATTTTTGCCATAGTAAATGAAGACAAACTCCTAGATAAATTAAACAGCCTACACCCTAATATAAAATTCACCTATGGAACTGAAACTAATAACTCCATAAACTACCTCGATGTTAGAATTATGAAAAATAAAAATCTCAAACTTCAAACCACAGTATATCGTAAACCTCTAAGTAACACCGCAATAGTGAATTTCAAATCAAATACACCTTTTAATTATAAAATAGCCGCCATCAGATCCTACATAGATCGCGCATTAACAGTTTGTTCGGATGAAACCCTTTTACAGGAAGAACTACAAATTATTAAAAAACAATGTCAGGAAGCAAATTACACGCCGCATATTTTTAATAAATTGATCAAAGAAAGACAAAAGAAACTCAATACAATTAGCAATAGACAGAAACCCAAACTAAAATTCACTACAGCTATACCTTTTTGCAGGGGAGCTGCTAATAAAATATCACACTCAGCTCTTAAGAAAAATATTAGAATTCCAGTCAAACCAAATAAAAACATTTTTCAACGTATCAGATCCGAGAAAGACCGAATAAAACCCACAGACACCGCAGGAATTTATAAAATAAACATAAAAAATAACGACAACGAAATAACCGGCTGCTACATTGGGGTCATAAAAAGAAAAATTAAAGATCGTCAAACAGAACATATTAACGACATTAAATTCAATAGAGAATCAACAGCCTTATCCCGCCTCGCACTAAACACCCCCATTACAATAGATTTTCAAGCAATACAAAAAATAGCCAACTTCAATAACCATACATACGCCTACTTACGAGAATCATTGGAAATATTAACAACAGAGGGCAGCATCAACAACATGACGCATGCCAGCGTAGACGAAACATGGAATGACATCATGCGCAATAAGAACGGCACGGAAGAAGAGGAGGAGGGGAAGAGCGTCATTCCCACAAGAACGTCAGACTAAAGACGGCTGTGATGGCGGGCAGCTGAAATATATTTCTCCGGAGGTTGTGGCAGTATTTTTATCAAATTAACAATTTTATATTCACTTTTCATGAATGAGCAAACATTAAATTAGAAGTGAAAGAAGAAGAACAAATATATTTCAGTGATTTGATATGGTGTTGTACATTCCAACCATTGGATGTAATACCACATTTGCATGACTATGTCATTTATTCTAGCAATCTTCTGTGTTCTGAATTCAATTTTCCCAATTTCTATAGTTATCAATTGATGGATGAGTTAAATTGTTTGATGCAATTCCAAATAATTTCTAATAGTAATAAAGGTATATATTCAGTAACTTTAAAAGTCTTTACTTGGTAATCATTTAATAATTATTGCGAACAAAAGAATTTAAATAAAATTCTGATTTATATTATTAAATTTTATACATCCTGCACTGCAGAAATTTTATTATTTTTATTACATGCTAAACACATCTATCCTAATCTACTTAGACTGACAGTCCTTTTCTGTTTAAAAGTTTGTATCGATATAGGTGAAATATCGTATATGAATGCGATCCAGTAATTGTGGTCCAGTAGTAATAGTGTGATAAAATTGAGGAACAAAAATTAACAGTCCCTCTGCCTTCCCCTACTGCCTAACAAATTATGTCTGGCTAAAAATTTCTGAACTCGTTGCACTGCAACAAAAAATTTCTGAAATTCAATAAATGTACTATTCTTATAAATAATAAACATCTACATCACGTAATTTTGAGAAAAAAAAGCCGAAAATTCATACTTACTTATATCAAAAACTTCTAGTTATGTACAGATTTAATTCTTCTATTTATGTCATGTTTAGAGCAAAATATTATCAACAAATCATTTTTTCTATTTCGCTTTCACTTACTTCTACAGGATATTTTCTCCAAAAGAAGGGGGTGGGGGAAACTAAGACAAATTAGAAAAAATCTAATTATGCATTGTAAGTCAAAACAGATATTACAACTCTACATGTTAACGTTTCGGGGATCAGATAGTTTCAAACCAGTTTCTATATATGTTATCTACCTGTACATTCTCGTAGAACCCCAAAGTGCCCTTTTTGAAATTTCCCACCCGGTAGCTCTTTTTTTCTAGAGTCAACACTGAGTGTTCCCAAATCTTCAATTTTATGCTCCAAAATTATCTTAATTCTGATCCCAAATCTTAGTTTTCCTCTCGGACACTATATTTTTTGTGCTCCTAATTGGAATTTCTCTGCTCCTGAGGTGCTTCCAAATGAAATTTTTTCTGCTCCCGAGGTGCTCCCAAATCGAATGTTGGAGTTAACATCCCTGCACAGTGTAAAAGTAGATTTTTAAGAACTTCTAAGTCTAGCTAAAGTCTAGCTAGTCTTCTAAAGTCTAGATGAAAAAGGGTCCTGGGGACATGGTTGTTCCTCAGCTGAATTATTTTTATTGTATGCAATTGGACCTGACTTACAGACTTGGAGGTCCAGTTACGTGCAGTAAAAATAACTAAAAATCATAAATACCCTGATTTTAGGTGTTTACTCGAGGCAGGCGTAAATACCCTACCCACTGGGTATTTATCCAAACCCCATCTATAGTGAGAAATTCTCATCCATTTTTTAAAAATTTCACTCAGTTTTGAGATATACAAATAATTTGTTTTAAGAGTCCTTTTAACAATATGCATATATTTCTTTTTATTTACAGACCTAGCTATGTAGTTCCTTCTGGTATAGCTTTTGGAATTAAAATTGTGTTTCCTGTCTTTAGAGGATATTCTCAACAAGTAAGTTATAATAGTTTACGGTTGCTATGATCATGTAAATATTTCCTATGTTCTTCCTCCCCTTCCTCCAGAATTTTTATCTACTGATTTAAAATTTACAGTAATGAAAAAAAAATGCTTATGGGTATTCTAAGCTTACTAAAGTAAAAACATTTTATTTTCTGTTAGATTCGCAAAATATTTAGATATACAATTATCCCCAGAAAAAAGGCACTGCATATTAGGGTGCTTCAGAAATCTATGAAAAAAAATAAGACTTATTTTTGTTGATCTCTCCCTCGTATTTCGTGCAACTATATACAATGATAATTTGTGCAAAACTTTGGACAAATGTATTTATATTTAGAGGTATTCAAATTTCGTAATATTGACAAAAATGCACAAACAGGTGCCATCTTGCTGTGAGTAAGATTGCCATCACAACACACGCAGTAGTGGCAAATAATAAAACCAATCTGCATAAAATCTTACATTTCAGTGCTTGAACAAACATGATTATTTTTATTATCTTGCATTTAAAAAACTACTAGAATGTACCCTACTTTTATAAAAAATTACTGACAAAATATAATTGTTAAAAATGTAGGTGTCAGCAAAACATTTCTTTCCAGGGTTGGGGTGTAGGGACATGACAGCAAAAATTACTTCAATATGTGGTTGCCATGTTGGAAAGAATAGAAAAGCAGAAAAACTACTGCATATAAAATCCAGGGAGGGGCAAGTGCCCCCTTGCTCTATGATGCCGATGCCCATGGTTAAAAAACAAACCGTTACAGTTAGTTTACCTGTTTGCTTAAATTAAACATTCATTAACACTTTAAGTAAATTACTTTTTACAGGACGCACCTCGACATTTTCTGTATTGAAATTTATAATGTTTGAAAAGTTTAAGCGGCACACAAATATTTTTTTACCGTGAATGTGACCTATTTGTTTAAAATCTTGCATGGTATTCCCTCTGTAGCTATTGAAAATGAGCAATGTGAAATTTTAAATTTCGGGTAGAGGTATGTATTGAAAGTAAACTAAATAAATAAGCATTTTGTCTTTTTCCAAATTTAAAAAAATGGCTTGGTGGAAAGAGATTTTCTTCAAATTTTGAGATCATTAACTATCACAAATGCCTATTTTGAAGAGCTTGAGAAATCTTATTTTTTGGAAGGATTAAAAAGTGAGAACATTTTTTGAAAGAATATCGTTATCAAAAGACATTATGTCAAAAAATGTATTTTGGTATGTATATTGGTTTTTTCATTCCAAAGTCACTGACTTCTCAAACTGCCATTGTATAATGTACCGATTATGCTTCATCCTGCTTTTTGCCCTGCTCTGCTTCTCATTTCTTCATGGAAGTGCTAATGGATAGCCAGATATAAGTTGATAGATTAACAGATGTTACTTTTATTTCTTGAGGGGGAGGGGTGACATATGTTGTCCTATTACTTGTCATTAGAAAAGAAATTTAATGTTTTCAAGAAATATAGCATAATTATATAATTTTGTTGTCTTGTTTTTTAAAAATAGTTTTAATTAAAATAAAGAATTGACCAATGGCCGAATGAACAAGACACTGAACACTGTAGAGGCCTGAATTGTGAAAGTCCAGGGTTCTGGCCTACTGTGCGGTTTTCGATCTTTGCTCAACACTTTCCTACCTTGGGCAAAGAGCCTTAATGTGCTTTGCCTTAATAACAACAAAAGGGAGTACAGTACAGGTTTGACTGAATTTAATTGAGAATAGATGCCAAATCTAAATTCAAGTTCTTCATCTCGGTAATTAGCATGACTAATTAGGCTAATATACAGTCTATCGTTGTTGTTGTTACTAATGCTCACTGGCAACCAGAACCGCAGATCCTCCATATAGGACGGAGATGGGCAAAAGGGAGCAACTTCCATTTTAATGAGCCCCAGTGGGAGGAAGACAGATTTACCTCGTGGTCTCGTAATTTGGAACCAATACCAGATGAGAGACCTAACACCTGGATTGCCCCCCCCCCCCAGAGATATTGCTTGAACATATAGGACATTATAGCCATGACCAGATTTTATGTGCACCAGCTCCCATTTGCATACACAGTTCTACAGCTGTCCAGCCGAGACAGGTTGTCACCCTCTCAAGCTCTGACCTAAGTCAGCGCTTCTTCATTTTCAGTGTTCTTATCTGAACGGAGTTTAGGAACTAGGCCACATTTTGTCCACAAGTAGAAAGGAGCTCTGCTAATCTCTTTTCTTGTATTGGCCATTCAAATTTTCACACAAATTTTTTCATTTGAGCATTCATTTCATTTTGGAAGGCGTCTGGCAGGAGGGAGAGGAGGCTTCTTGCCACCTATTCAATTGCTGTAGATCAGGTATGGGCAACCTTTGAAAAGTTGCAGGCCAAGCTTTAGGCCTTAGTGAAGTCGCAGGTCAAACTTCAAGATTGTGTAAAAGCCGCAGGCTGTATTAGACAGGGATTTATATGGGAGCTTGAAGGACTTATATGGGTTTTATACAAGGTTTTAATATGATCTGCAGACCGCATCAAAAGCCATAACGGGCTATATCTGGCCCATTGGTCAGAAGTTGCCCATATGGGCTCTAGATTCTCTGGAAAAGCAATTGGCAAATTTATATCCAAATGCCCACTGAAGTCTTTTTTTTTTTTTCCCCTCCTGCTGTTCATGATAAGTATGAAGAAATAAGTTAATGTATTACATGTAAATAAATTCGTCTGATTTTAGTTTTATAAGTGATTTTTTAAATTGGTATTAAGACTATAGCCTACATCAAATGTAGTTAAATAGTAATGAAAAAAAAATAGTTATAATGATGTAAATGGTATAATACAGTTTATTTGAAAGAAACTATCGAAACATAATATGAAAATATAAAGAGTCACAAATTGATACCCCCACCACGAAAATTATACCTTCCAATAATTTAGTTTCAGATCAATTTTATCCCTTCTTCACTTCCCACTCTCCTGCCCAGTGACTACTAGTATTTCGACATTTTGACCCATCCTGAAAATATTTTTATACTGACCTGTTACTATGAACACAAATATGATCTTATAAATAGTATAAAAAATAATGAGTTTACACTCTTTTTATCAACTTAATTTTAATGCTTTTATAAATGGCAAACCTATGAGAGTTATTAAAATCCTGATTTTTTTTTAAGATATATATGGATAAATAGGTTGCACTTCGGTAATATTTTGTTATGAAATTCGAAGCTTAAATATTTTATTTTATTATTTATTTATTAGAAAAATTTTACTGGTCAATTGGATTTTATATATTGTACGGGTGCGAGAGTCTGTGCCAGTTTCTAATAAAACATTCTTACTTTTTTTTTAATCCATGAGATTACTTGTATATGTTTAGAACTGTTCATAAGCCATCTGACAGATATGTGTTGATTACTGTTAAAATAGTCTTAAGGCTATCTTAAGTATCTTTTACTATCTCACAATTGTAAGTTCGAATATTTTATTTGTATTTACCATATTTACCCGCGTATACGTCGACCCCTTTCACTTTCCTGATTAAGAAATTTGAATTTTTAAAAATCCTATGTATAAGTCGATCCACCACTTTCCCGATCAAGAAACTTTAATTTTTTAAAAATACATTTATTCAAAATCATCTGGGGAAAAAAAGAAAGTCCTAAATATACAATAATAAAGATAATAATATGCAAAAGTAGTATACAAAATTAAACTGATATTTATGAATAATAATAATCTGGCACTACTGATAGTATGATATGGTAAATTAATGAATAATAATAATATGGCACTACTGATAGTATGATATGGTAAAGTACTAATATACAAAGTTAAACTGATTCAAGATCTGATTCAGTATCAGACTCATCAAACAATTCACAAAATTCCTTCGTTGTTATTGGCTCATCATGATACACATGTTGGGTCAGGATCCCTTAGAAAGACTCCACAGGGGCATCCTACCCTTTGGACTGTAGCCCACGTGTAGATAATTGGCTGTAATCGCATCTCAATGGCAACATGATACATGTTTTCAATCTTTATATCGCTACATTCTTCCTGGTATGGAAATCAACCTTAAATGATTTTGTGCTATGGAATTCGGGAAGAGAACAATTGTCTTTTAAAAGGGTATTTTTAACTTCTGATTAAAAAAAAAAATTAAAAATTAAGGACCCTCTTATAAGTCGACCTCCCCACTTTAAAGCCTTTTTTTTTTTTTGTTGTTGTTGTTGTTGTTGTTGTCCAAAATTTCTTGACTTATACAAGGGTAAATACGGTTATTTCACATTTCTGTAAACTCTATCCCATATATTAATCTTTCATATTATGTGTATTTCAGTGCTTTTAATTGTGAGAAATAGAGTAAAATCAAATTGCACTGTTTCATATGTAAATTGGAAAAAATAAATTGAAATTAGTAATAATAAAATTAATTTTTGAATTGGCTGTGTATTTAGCAACATAGTACGTGATTACATTCAAATAATGTTCTTCTAATTGTATGGATATGAATTGCTTCAGCACACTGAGGAAGAGAGGGGGTGTTGATTTACATATTTTGAATTTCTGTGCAGAATTCAGCTAAAGGGGCTCTTTTTGAACAGAATAATAAAACAATTTTTCTTTCTAATGGCCGAGTCAGCAGCCTACTGTAGGCTTGACTGCTACGATGGCCAAGGATTCATGGCACCATTTTATTATGAGGCCTCCTAAGAGACATTCTAATGTTGCCCCTTATGAATGGTCGCCTAATTTTCAAACATTTCTAAATATAGAGCCTGATTATGACCAACGGGAGTCCCGGGCATTGATGAATCTGGGGGTCCCCATCTATGAAATTTGTTTTTTTTTTTAATAAAATTTTTATATAAAAATATTTTCCAGAACAATATTTGAAATTGGGGGTTCCTGGGCAAAGTCCCGATTTGCCCATACGATAATGAGGCTCTGTCTAAATGAAAGACCTAGCACCTGGATTGGCACCAGCTAGATCTACGAACTGCGTGATATGTGAATAGGATAGTGAAGATGGAGAAAAAACAACAAACATATGTGCATTTTAATCAGTGCTATGATGTGTGCAAACAGTGACCACTGCCTCCAAGCATCTTTCATAAAAACAAAAACCTACAACAACCACGTCTCCTTTTGCATAAAGCCTCGTATGCCTTTAGTCAGGATGATCATCACTTATCTTTTGTAGGTTAACAGCGCAATCCGGTGACCCTCTCTTCCAAAATTGTAGTTAAAAAGGTCATTACAATACAAAAGTAATTGACAGCTAATCGGGGGTGGGAACTTTAAATTCCCTGCTCACCCTAGAAATGTGATCTCGTTTGCTGATTCCTTCGAAACCTGATCAATGGATTCCTAGCTGCAGATTAATCATTGACTTCCATTTGAAAATGGTGTGAAATTCTCTTTCAAAATGGGATGGGAGGGAAAATCGTAGTTTAGTCTGGTAGTAAGGCCATTTTCATTGAATCTTTTATCTGGCTACAAAATTTCCTTCACTTCTCTAAAACAAAATATTTTCTAAAAAATCCCCGACGAAACTCCCCGTCTGGGGGCCAGTCATCCCCCGACAGGGGGTGCATGGCCCCCACGGTCCCCCTGTTGATGCTACCCTTGAATACATGATTGCAAAGAAAGCCAAAACAAGCTGGAAAATCCTATTTCTTTAATTGATTGGAAATTGTTTATCTCGTAGTGTTGTTAAACATTTGAAATTATAACCCTTTGAACATAGTATTATTTCAGGTAATGGCATTATACACTAGTCTTCATCTGTCCATTTTGCCAATTTTCAACAGAATACGGTTGTGTTGTGTGACCTCCAAATATTATTCGATTGTACTGAAATTTTGCATATAGCACATTTATGAATAGTGTAAAAAAATGCAGGGTGAGAATGAAGAAATTCATTAAAAAAAATTTTTTAAGCCCCTACTGTGTACATTCTGTTTTTTTTTTTTGTTTTGTTTTTAATTTTAATGTTGGTCAATATATAAAAATAACTCGTACAACATGTGGGAAATTATAGTGTGTGCTAAATTAGTTATTGTATATGTTATGAATGGTAACATTTAATTCATCATTTGTTAGTTGTTATAGGAGCTTTTTTTATAAAATTCAAATTGTTGAGGCACATAAAATGTCTTTACTATTAGAAACTGTTTAAAATAGATAATTTGGCCAATGCCACAACAATCATCAGTTGAAACTGTCTTCTTTCTTTCCACTTCTCTCGGTATTGAGGAGGATATTCCACGTGTCATTGAAGGATGTGTTCTGTTGGTGGCGCCATATGTCATTACAATCTCTAATGATTTGCAAAACAGAGCATGGTTTCTATTGCTAAAATTAGCAAGTTTTTTATATTTTTAAAAGTCAATTTCTACTTTGGATTTTTGTGCTACGAGTGAGAGGGCAGTGCTAAGTGTAATAAATTTAAGGTCATTAATATGCTCTTGTTTTTTTTGTTTAATTTTGGGTTTTTTATACCTATGTAGCTGCTGGTTTTTAGGGTTTCTTCAAAAAAGACTGATTTCATAAAAATTTCAGGAGTATTCTATTATATCTTTATCGGAATGGACTCTTAAAAAAAATTTGAGTATTATTAGGATTTTAACCCTTTCACTACCAATTTGTTTTCTGGAAGAAAAATGAAACAATTAGTTTAATATAACAATTACAATACAAATATTGATGAAATGCTGAACAAATGAAAAATTACACTGAATTGTCAATTATATCGAGTACCATTTCAACATGCATTCATATTAATACAAAACTCATTTATACCAAATAATCATTCAAAATTACCTGCGGGACATAATGTTACAGTGGTAGTGAAAAGCTTAAGGCTTATTTAAAGTTGCAGTAATTATTTCATTTGAAATCTTTGGGCTGTATGGAAAAGTAGAGGTAAAATTATAATTTTTCTTTTGTCCATCTTCAATAGTATGTTTTTTAAAATGTTCATTTAAAGTTTTCTTGATAATGTGGTAAGGGTATCCTCCATTGTGACACTGCCTCAAAATAAAATAGATTTCCTTTTCAAATTTTGGGAGTTTTTCTCCAAATGTAACAGTGACTATGCATTAGTGCTCCCTAAAAAGTACTTTTGCCCAAGGCACCCCCCACCTGTAAGCAGATGCTCCTCACATAGATTTGCCATAACAAAACAATAACAGAAACAATATAATTCAAGCAATTGGCTATTTGTACATACATTTAAAGCATGTTGAAAATAAGATCTAACTGTGACTATTTCATAAGAGGGTAGTTTTAGGTACAATTAAGAATTACATTATTGCTCATTGGTTTTTAGATAAACGGTATTCTGAAATTCACTTGATTGAGTTCTAATAGTTTTAAACATCAAGGACTGTGTCAATTGTTGTTATTTTCTTTTCTAGGATGAACTTAATATTATTTCGATAATATAAACTTCACCCTAGATATCTTAATTTAAAATTCCATCCCATTTTTCTTTTATTCTCTGCTGTTTCTTTCTTCTGAATGGCAAGTTGCTACTTCTTCTGTTTACTTTTTCAGTTCTCACACTTTTGTTTTTGTGGATGGTAGAACATTTTTTCAGCTGATAAAGGGTGAACCTTTTTGTATTGCCTGAAATGCTCATTTTGCCTTCCTGCTATTTTAAAATAGTAACTGTGAACTTAATAATTTTGTTTTGAGTTTTACTGAAGTTGAGTAACTGCCAGTTTATTCTTTGATCTTTAATGCTCATTCAATTTCATAAGAGCATGCTAATTCAGACATTAAGAAAATTCTGTTTTACGGTTTTCCTAAAACTTTCTTTCCTGGGAAAATCTGGAGAAATTCAAGGAACTGAAAATTATCTCTCTATTGTAAAAAAACCTTAGAACTAGTGGGATTTTTCTTTTAAACCCTGGAAAATTCAGTTTTCAACTTGGGAAAGTTAAAATTAGCCTGCTCATCCTGTTCTATTTCCTGCTGTTAGTGTTTTGTTACATTACATATGTTTGCTTAAGTAACATGTAAGCTGCTAAATTTTATCTTAAACTTCATGTAGTAGTGTTATTTTTAAAAATTTTATTAATCATCTATGTTGCAAATAGTCATGTGATCTTTAACTTTTGTAAGACATTTCTTTTACCAAAAGTTTACTTCTGATTTATTTCTACTTCTGGTAGACTTTAATTAAAAATGGTTTTTGTGAAACTACATTGTATAAGTATTTGGTAATTATTGATTGCTGTTTATTTATTAATTCAGGATGCACAAGAATTTCTCAGATGCTTTATGGACCAATTGCATGAGGAATTGAAGGAACCTGTTGTTGAACTTCCAGGTATTTCATCGTTATCTCCTGTGAGCCAGGAAGAATTTAATGGTCTGCGAAGTGACTCAGGCATTCCAATTTCTGAAGAATCTAGTCAGTCTGATGGTGACTATGAAACATGTGATTCAAGCCCAAATAGTGAAAAAGGTTCTTGTGCAGATGAAGCTCTTGATCCTTCTGATTCACCTCAAGAATCATCTGATATATTTCTAGCATCTCTTTCTTCTAAAAAGAACAAACACACTAATTACATGCCCCAATCAAGTATTGATAGTGCATCAAAAGATAGCAATATTTACCTGGAATTTGGAGGAGGGGATTCTGCTTCAATTCATTTTGGAGTAGATGATATTAGTTCAGTTCCTGAAAAGTCAAAAACAAGTTGCCTTCCTTCTGAGTGCCGATCACATGCATCAAATTCTGATTCAGCAATAGCCCATGAAAATTCAATAAGTTGTGATAAAAGTGATAATCCATTATTCAAAGAAGACCGCAAATCTAGTCTTGAAACTAGTCTGTCCTGTGATGCAAACAGCCTTGATTCAAAAGTTATGTCTTCGTGTTTAAATGATAAACACTGTCCTCATTCAGTTGTGACTTCGGATCATATATCATGTGCTAATGGTACATGTTCCCTTCAAACAACTTCACAATTAAAAAATGCAGCATCTCAGGCAATTATTAATTCAATGTTTACTGCTAGGAAGAAAAAGCCAGTGCAGTATCGAAGTATTATATCAGACATATTTGATGGAAAAATACTAAGCTCTGTTCAGTGTTTAACATGTGATACTGTAAGTTATAGTTAAGTTTATTATAATACTTATATAAAAGCTTAAAATAATGAATTAATTTTCTTGATCAGTACTTTCTTTTTTTTCAAAGAAAAAGTTAGAATGATTGTGTTAGATTTTTGCTGTTTGGTTTCATTAAATGTAAAAAAAAAAAAAAAAGTCAGTCTACAGAAGTACCAATAATTATAAACAGTATGCATACAAACATTGTAGTATTTGAATTTCTGTTTACTGCATGTTTTATTGTGAGGACATAATAAATCTTTTTAAATGAGGCAGTTTTCAAATCAATAGTTATTGCATCTGTTTTGCACTATTCCCAGTGGATGCACCCTTAATGTCTTCCATGAGGTATTTTCATGGAAAACTGCTTCACATTTTGCATATCAAATGGGAGAAACCTTGGAAAACTCTCACCAGTCAGCCTGGCAATCAGTGTGAGACAACTTATAATAGTCACTGTTCCAGTTCTAAAACAGGGTAGCCACCAACCTAGAATTATCACAAAATGGGGAAAAATCAGGGAAAAAATGGTTAAAAACTTGGAGCTTAACAGATAGTTTTAAACTGTTTTTTGTAAAAGAGAACCCTTTGTTTCCCTTGACTCGTATGTATAACATTCTTTTAGTGTTCTTTAACACCAGTCTTTTTAGTAACTTAATATTCTCTTTGTAGTATTTTGAGATTTTTCAGATTTTAAAATATCATTAGTACTAAAGTATGTACAATTAGTATTCACATTTTTTCATCATAATTTTATTCTCAATTATTACTTTCTTTAACAATAGTACTAATTTAATTATCTATGTTCTTCTTTTTGGATGACTGCCAAATTTTGCAGAAGTTACCATGAGTATGAACCCCCCCCCCCACAAAACCCCCCAAATTAACCAGGATTATAGTAGATTTTCAATGCTAAACTAATTTACATGAAAGTCTTTAAAATCATTACATTTCATAATAACAATTAGTTTCATAATGATGCCACGTATGCATGTTTATCACCCTTTGCAGTAAATTTCATGCTGCCATGTGTACACGGCACCAGTTCGAAAAGGATTAATAATTAATTGTCAGCCACTCTACATTTCACAAAGTTACTCTGTAAGGTTTTTTGCTCTTCATTTCCTGCCTTAGTTTGTTAAAAAAGTACTTTTAAGTTTTAAGTAATGATGTATAACGTGTATTCTAGATTTATTAATGTTTGATTATTTTTAAAATATAATTATAGACCTGTTTAGCTTAAATTACAATTATAAACTCTAGTTTATGTGAGCAGTTATAGCTTTTTAATGACTTACTTGCATTATTAAACTACCGTAATTTCATGCATATAGTCCACGAACTATGTGTGTCAAAAAGCCAATTTTTTCAAGGTGCGGACTATCTGCAAAAACTGGATTCTGATGATGAAATAACATTCATGTTTTTATTAAGAATGTAAATAAGTTTTACTGCTTTATTGCAAATGTGAGTTCACTCAAAAGTTTATCGCTTACGTAGTACGATAAACATACGATTAAGAGGCATTGCAGGTGCAAATCGGGCAGGGCGTTCCCATCACCATCTCAGAATTTCATGATTTTCTTTTATAGTGTTGCCTTACCCAAGGAAAGAACAAATCTGAAATATTTTTGATTTACCTCTTTTAGTTTTGGAGTTATGGGGGGTCAAAGTACACCAGAGGAGCAACATCGAATTAATTTAGGGCCATTTTTGCCACTTTATTGTCTCGACTGTGACTGGCTCAGAGGTGCTTCAGAGAATTTTTTCATTTTATCCTATAATATATCTTGTATATTAACATCTCAAATTAAAAATTCATTTGAAAATTGCCAGAGCCCCAAATTAGGGCCCCCCAAAATACCCCCAATTTCATAAAAAATACAGTTTTAAGAATGCTTTAAATCTTTGCTCTGATGTGATACAGAAAAAATTTTTGCACAGTGCAGTTATATATCTTCATACAAACTGAATCCAATGTTAAAAATTTTTGAAGGTCCCAGGGCCCCTCGGTACTGGGTCCCGAACATGGTCCTTAGCGCTAATTTATGCAATTTCGAAGCATTGGTACGGCTGAAGCCGACTTCCCACAAGAGAACTATTGACATGGAGATGTAGTATCAACATAGTAGTTTATGAAAAAACATTTCTTGAAGGTACAACTGTTTCGAAGAAAAATCCCCATAAGTACCTCCCTATTTGGGACATTTCACTGGCACTCATGGGGGCATTTCGGCATTACTTTTAGAAGTTTAATCGACAGTGGCAATATTGAAAATTAACTTATTCTTTATCTATCTCAAGTATATCCTCCATACATCACAAATAGTTATTTTACAGGGGCACTCATAAGAATTACATTACGCTGAATGGGGATCTCTGCAACTAGTGAACCGATTCGAAAAAATTTTTCACTGATAGAAAGTTACACTATTCCTGAGTATTATAAGCTACCTCTCAGCATGTAGCATAACTAGTTCTTTTAGAGGGACACTCAAAAGAATTCCAGCACATGACGCTATATACACATCTCTAACTACTGAACAGATTCTAAAGATCTTTTCACTGAAAGCTACACTATTCCCGAGTAACATAGCCTAAAATTCATGCATGTAGCATAATTTACAGGAACACTCAAAATAATTCGTAAACATTGTAGTAACTGTCTCCATTCGCCATTCAAATTTTATTCAACTCCATTAAAATTTTTGAACAGTGCAATAAAGTGCAATAAAATCTTCATATAAACTGAATCCAATGTTAGAAATTTTTGAAGGCCCCCGGGGCCCCACCGGTATATTTTTTGAAAGCATCACCATTTTCAAGAAAAATTTAACACAGTAACCAAAAAATATATCTTTTCATAATATGAAACTACTATGTTGAAACTACAACTCCATGCCAATAGTTCTCATGTGCGAAGTCAGAGCCAGCTGTATCTATGCTTTGAAATTGCATAAATTAGTGCTAAGGACCATGTTTGGAGCCCTGTATCGAGGGGCCCGGAAATATTTATTTTTTCTTTATCACATCAGAGCCAAGATTTAAAGCATTCTTTAAAACTGTATTTTTTATGAAATTGGGAATATTTGGGGGGGGGGGGGGGAGACTTATTTAGGGCTCTGACTATTTTCAAATGAATTTCCAGTTTTAGATGTTAATATTCAAGGTATATTATCAGATTAAAAAAAAAATATCTCTGAAGCATCTCAGAGCAAATCACAGTCGAGAGAGTAAAATGGCAACAAAATTCGTCACTCCTCTGCGGTACCTTGAGCCCCCATAACTCCAAAACTAAAAGAGCTAAATCAAAAATATTTTAGATGTGTTCTTTCCTTGGGTAAGGCAAACAAGAAAAAAATAATTCATGAGATTCTGAGATGGTGATTGAAACTTTCTTTTTTTTTACCTGATTTGCTCTTGCGATGCCACTTAAAATGACTGAAGGTAGGCCACAAAGCTGGGGCCTTACAAAAATATTTAACATTGGATTCACTTTATATGAAAATATATAACTGCAATGTTCAAAAATTTGAATGGAGTTAAATAAAATTTGAATAAATTTGAGTGGCGAATGGAAACAGTTACAACAATGTTTACGAATTATTTTGAGTGTTCCTGTAAATTATGCTGCATGTATGAATTTTAGCCTATGTTATTCAGGAATAGCGTAGCTTTCAGTGAAAAGATCTTTAGAATCGGTTCAGTAGTTACAGAGATGCACATATAGCGTCTTGTGCTGGAATTCTTTTCAGTGTCCCTGCAAAAGAACTAGTTATGCTACATGCTGAAAGGTAACTTATAATATTCAGGAATAGTGTAGCTTTCTATCAGTGAAAATTTTTTTCGAATCTGTTCACTAGTTGCAGAGATCCCCATTCAGCATAATGTAATTCTTATGAGTGCCCCTGTAAAATAACTATTTGTGATATATGGAGGATATATTTGAGATAGATGAAGAATAAGTTAATTTTCAATATTGCCACTGTCGATTAAACTTCTAAAAGTAATGCCGAAATGCCCCTATGCGTGCCAGTGGAATGTCCCAAATAGGGATGTACTTTTGGGGATTTTTCTTGGAAACAGTTGTACCTTCAAGAAATGTTTTTTCATAATATCAAACTAATATGTTGATACAGTATGGGACCTTTTATCCGGCAACCTCGGGACCGACCTCATTCTGGTTTATGGAATTTGCCAGTTTTCGGGTCGCTGCCGAAAAATTAACCCTTTGTGCACAGTAGAATTAAAAAAGTACCGGTCTTTAAGTACAAGTAGCTTTTATGATAATTACTGCTTATAATTATGTAAATAGTAAAGCATTCATAATAGATTTTAAAATAAATATAATTAAATTTAAAACTTACTGTAAAATAAAACTTCAATGCTGCGAATCGCAGTATCTACCATGGGCGCCGGCAGTATATTTCCCGGGGTGGGGGGGCAAAGACTATTTTAACGTATGGTTACCATGTTGGAAAGAGCAAAAAAGCAAGGGAAAACACTGCATACAAAAATCCATCCAAAAAATCCCCTTGCCCTATGCTGCCGGTGCCCATGGCATCCAAGTATTCTGTCAGATATGCAGAACCATCGCTACGGGAGAGAACCATGGTCCCCGCTCCCGCCGCTACGCACGCTCGCCTCCGCATTCCGCATATGGATTACAAAGACGGTAGACATTATACAGCTTACGTGATGGCCAGAAACAATATACCTCGCTCGTTCCCTTGATAACATCATTGTGATGAAAATTAAAATCATTAGAAAAAATTAGAAAATGCCCACTATTACAAAACAAAATTTAAAAATCGAGACTTTACAATTAGATCATATACAATTTTGAGAGGAGAAAAGCTAACATTTATTCTTTATTTTGTTTGAACATTTCATTAATCTTTAGCTGTTTCAATGTTCCCTACAAAAATATCGAGACAATCTGAGGCACGTTGAAATAGAGAAGTAATCCGCCTGCTGTCTCCCTAACACGCGCAGCTGCAACGTAACCCATAACGGGAAAAGGAAAAACCATTTAATTAAAAGGACACAATTTAACCCTCCGAGCGGCCTGGAGTTTGCCTAGTGATACCTTCAAAAAAGTTCCTGTGTATGGGATCTGTATCTCTCGAAAATGCACAAGAAAAAACTGCTTCCCCCATTTCCGCATGGAAGGCGTGGGGAACAAGGTAATTAACAAACTGCCGACGTGACAGCCTACCTACCGCCTGATAAATTACTTTGTATTGTAAGAGCACATGTCCGGTGAATCTGACCAACTGGTCTCCCTCACCTCTTTCCCCCCTAAATACTCGGGAATCTACGCAACGTTGTAGAAGTTATTTTCTCGGTGGCTTACATGTACACTCACCCAGAGCCAGATTTTTGTCTGATGAAGATTGGAAAAAGAGATATTTTGTTTTTTGTCCCCTCTCATAATGAGCAGGTAGTGAGAGTGGCGCTTGTGCTCTAAAAATAGTAAAATTAGTGATTATCTTTTTACTATACTTCTTTATCTGAAAAATTTCTTTATAAAGCTTTGATAATGAACGAAAAATAATATATCTAATGGGCCCCTTTCAAGATGAGGCCCTGGACACAGCCCCGATTTGCTCATGCGATAAGACCCCGTGTACATATTTTCAATAAAGTGTCCAATGTCAGATATATCTCATTTACCTGAACCTTATATAAGACGCTGTCCTTCATAAAATGTGCAAAGTGTTCCATATAATTATTATTTCTTATATTTTTTTCGAACTGTGCATTTTTTCATAAAAGTTTATATAGTTAGTTAGGAAAGAGAAATAGGAAATTTGGCTTTCACTCGATCATTTTTGAAGTTGTAATGCAAAAAAAAAAAAAAAAAAAAAAAAAAATATGACAGTTAAAAAAAAAGAGAGAGAGAGAGTATAATGTACTTGAGTGTAGGGTAATAAAGCTTTCATTTAAATTATCTCAAGCGTACGAGAAAAATAAAAATTAAAAATTCTTCGATGTTTCATTTAAAGGACTTGTTTAGTAAATTTGTTAAATGAAATATCTATATTAATCTTTGTTAGATAATAAACGTTTTTAAAGACCTTTATTTATGTTCTGCATATGCGAAAAAATTCCAAGAAAAATTAAGAGCACGAATCTGAGAAAGTAACACACATAGGATCCATGCCATCTGAGATTTTTACCAAAAAATTCCCAGTTGTTATTTATCTTATTAATGTAGTAAATCCAGAATATTTTGTCTCAAAGTGAGTTGTTCATTTATATGGCCCACTAAAAAAGCAGACCCGTAGCCAGATTTTCTATTCAGGGGGGGGGGGGAACCCTCTTTTTTTCAGGGGGGAGGGCACCCTAACTTAAGTGGGGAGGCACCCTATATTTTTTTGAACGATAACATTTTTATCTATATTTCTCTTCATTAAATAATAGCATAAGTTTATAATTAAATAAATTCTGAAAAGTCCAAACGGCTTCCAAGAAGTAAAAGTTCCTTGGCTTAAACAGAATGGATTTAAAGTTGTCAAGATCATATTTGGAAGATGAGAACACAAAACAAAAATGACAGAGTATTACAAAGAAAAACTTTGTATATATAAAACTTTGATATATAAAACTTTGATATAAAACTTTGATAACTTTACCTTATATACAAAAATTTTTCAAAGAATCTGCATTAAACTTTTTTTATGTGAAATTTTCTAAGGGGGATGGGGCTCAGCCCCACCTGGCACCCCTTTGGCTAAGGGCCTGTAAAAAAGTCCGTGCAGCACACAAAAGTGGGCATTTTTCTCAGACATAGAAAATGCTGTGGTCAAAAACTCTTTGCGGGAACAACTTGCCATGATATTTATTTCACATCTATAATGTTAGATGATAGAACTTCATGAAATATATGAGAAATCTGTGGCAGGTTATCGACGCAAAGTCACTGAAGGTCACAAAAACAGACATTTTATTTCTTTTTTTTTTTTTTTTTGGCATTTTTAAGGCTTAACCATAGCTTGCGCCTTCGAGTTGCTAAGGCAAAAGAGTAGTCCTTTGAAAGACATGTACTAGCACTTATAAAAAAATGCATGTATAGTTGACGCAAGTTGAATGCGCTTTTAGATTTATAAGACCAAAATCTGAAACTTTTCCATTTTGACTGAAATTCGAAGTTTCATAAATTCTTGCGGCAGAAGTTTATTGAAAGTAATTCTTTTGGATCGTTTTTATGTGAATATATTGTATTATTTGAATGCTCAGCGCTCAGGGGCGTAGCCAAGGGGGGGGGGTTAGGGGGTCATAACCCCCCATGAGGAATTTTTTGCTATACAAAATGTATATTCTTCACTCCCTTATCACACACATGTATGCATATATGTGAGTTGCAGTAGTCGTAACCCCCCCCATGAAAAATTTCTGGCTACGCCCCTGTCAGCGCTTATACAAAGTTTTGCGAGCTAGATTAGGACCCACTGGCGCATTGACTTAAATTGAATTAAATGAATTTAATTCAATTTAAATTATCTATATTTAATAATTTTAGCGACTTAAATTGCTAAATGTAAGCAGGACCTGATTATGACCAACATTGGCCCCGGACATTGATGAATTTTGGGGGCCCCATCCGTGAATTTTTTTTTTTCAAAAAATTTGATATAAAAGAAGTCTATTTCAGAACATTTGAAATTGGGGGCCCTTTACAAAGTCCCGATTTTCCCATGCGATAATAAGCGATAATATTTGGAATATGAGATAATATTTGGCTTATTATCGCATTTGGCTCTGAATTTTAGTATTTTTGGGGAAACGGGTGGATTTTCAAAATTTTAAGGTCGCCTACGTCTTCTCTCTATCATTTTGCGCATCTTTATGCAGTTAGAGGGAGTAATCAAAAGCGAAGCGCTGTTAATTTGTCAACGGTAATGGTTAAAAAAACATGAGTACAAATTTTTGTCAATTTTAAATGTATGACGTACAACTGGCGCCATTCCCACATGTAATCCAAAAAAAAAAAAAAAAAAAAAAAAAAAAAAAAATCCTTCGGAATTGGACCACTGAAATGCTTAATATATATTAATCCTTATATCAATGCTTTATTTAGGCGAAAACAATTTATTCGTTTTAATATTCTTAAAAGAAGTAGAAGTTTAATAATTTCGAGAAGCTATTTCAAACGATTTAAAATCGCAAAAATTTGCAAACCTATATAGATTATGACGTATAATTTGTTAGAGTTAACCTTTTAACTCACTTGGAACGATTTCCTTCTTAGAAAAAGTCTGCATTTTAAATTACGCTTTTCTGCTTAATAATTTGATTTTTTTTTTTTTTTTTTTTTTTTTTTTTTTTTTTTAAATAGCCGAATACTGACAGCTTAGCAGTACGGGACTGATTTATAGCTATTATGCCAGACTTGGGGATCGTCTAGAGCGTGGAGAATCTTTTTTTCCCTACAATTTATCACTCTTAAAAAAAAAAAAATCAGTTGATTACCAAGAAATCTCTAGGAAACAATGTCCGGAACGGGTGATCGTAGACCTACCAAATTTTGTACGGAAATTCTCCAAGACGGGTCTCGACACACCTCGAAGCAATTTTTTCGAAATTCGAATTAGAAAATGTTTTATTTTATGTTTTGTCCGATTTTTAGCGATTTTTCTTGCGTAATACATAATAACGCCGGTAATTGCACTCGCAAGAAAACGATAGTTACATCATCGTATAGAGGAGAAAATTTTCTTTTAAAAACTGTTTGTTCGGACTGTGTAACATAATTTGCAGATTTTTGGGAATTTTTCAAATAAAATTAAATTTGACGCTGACTTTCGTAAAATATTTTTAAAACTGCTGCATCTTGAATTCTACCTGTCATAACTTTTTTATATTTGGGCAAAAGACGGAGCACACAATTCGCCCACTTTTAAAAGAAGAACGGAGGAAAAATATAAATTAGGAGAATTTTTACGAATTTTTAAGTAAAGAAGGATTTTCATTTCAGTAGCACCTCTTATAATTTTCGGTTTGATATCTTGCGGTTTGGTTGTCATGGATACAGTAACAATGATTAAAATTGCCAGTTGAAAAAAATAAATAAAAACGGGTCCCGCGAGCAGACGATTTCTTTGCTTGGCTCGATTTCCTTTTATAAATACTAGATTTATTTGTGAGAAGAAAAATTAAAACTGCATAATCTAGAAAAACAATTTTAAAGCCTTTATAAATAGCGCATTCTTATCTCTTATCTCTTTTCTTTTTGTAAAGGGTTGCAAGAGAGGGTGACGTATTTTTAAAACAAAAAAAATGTCCATTTCATGTAGTGTCTGAGGTATTTAATGCTAAAACGTGAACCTAAAAGACAGCATGTCTGAGGAAATAAGACATTTTGAAAGTGAGAAGTTCACTGCAAACGGTCCATTTTTACTTTTTTGATACCGAATGACGCTTTTTTTTTGTGTGTGTGTGTGTCATTATACTGCAATGATCTCAGGTTATTACATATATGATGCAAATTTTAAGTCAAGAGTGAAATAATTTTGCTTTTTCTAGATTCCACATCACTGGAATTAATTCGAATGACACATGTGAGGAAATTTTTCGTTTCCTACCGTGCGAAGAACGGGCACGCAGCTAGTATAGAATAAAATAGAAATTAAAATTCGTATTGTTCAATTAAAAGCAGCATTAATAAAATAATAAATCGATGACAAACTGACGATTTCCAATGTGAGCCGGTATAAATTTAAATGCTTCGAAATCTAAGATGAAAATTTTGGCTTTATACAAATTGGTCTATTTCTGTGTATTTCTTTACGTAACAATTTCTTTAATTCTTTACAGGTTGAAAAGTTTTTCTACCATGTATACATATTTACATAAATGAACTGACACACACACACCACATAACACCAAAAACAACAAACAAAAATTTTGCAGTTCATTGTGGGAAGTTAGTTTTTCTGGAAAGATGTTGTAGTTAGGGTAAAACTAAGACAGTGGAGGATCCTGAAAAGTTTCAACGGCAGGAGGCAATATGCGAGAAATTTTGTAAGAAAAATGGATCTTTTTAAATTAAAAATTTTGATTAAATAATACTTATCGTCTGAAACCAGGTTTAGGATGGTTGCTCTCATCATTCATTACTGAAAAGGCGATTTTGAGAAGATTCCTCTTCTCTTACATGTGTAATTTCTTAGCGTGGATCTTTGAACACTCCGCTAAACCGGCAGATTATTCAAAGACCCATGCTAGGTGAGCAGGGAAACCACACAGATCATAGAGTGTAATGTAGTGCATTTATTGCAAGCCTGCACTCAGGGTATTTGCCAAGTCGGAATGCCTTGGTCGGAGGATTTTTTCAGGTGTTCTTCCGCGTCTTCACGAGACATCTAACGAAACCTCCCGAAACCCTAGACCGTTAGAGAGACAGCCGCGCGGTAGTCCAGAACTCTCGACTTTTACTCTTCAGCCATCTACCATTTTCAGTCCCTTGTGCAATAGGCCATGGTGGGACCGAGACCCACAGATCACAGAAAGGGAATCATCACCACTGAATCCAACTGGGATTTAATTTTATTTTATCTTACTTCTTCTTTCACTGTTATTCACTAGTTCTTTCACTATTTATTTTATCTTTATCTTCTTTCACTGTTCTTTTCAACTAGTTATTTTAATTTTGTTTTAATCTTTAGGACGGAATAGAGCTTTACTGATAAATTTGATCGCGCATTTAATCGTGTTACTTTTCTAGTAAAATCAAACTGAAACATCAATAACTGAGGACTAGTTTACAGCAATACAGTCTGGACACATACTCAACTTTCCTCACTATTTTTAGGAGGGCCCAGTGTCACTTTGCTTAAATATTTACCTTACATTTCATTGTTTACATGAAAAATACTATAAGGACGTTTTAGCTTCTAACTATGTTTCAAGAATATTATTTTTATCATTCCAATTTTAATGAACTAACGCATTATGTAGAAGTTGTCTTTATTTTATAACACCAGGCAGCTTCTACATAATGCGTTAGTTCATTAAAATTGGAATGGGAAAAATAATAGTCCGGAAACATAGTTGGTTGCCAAAACGTCCTTATAGTAAGTATTATTGATGTAAACAATGAAATGTAAGATAAACATTTAACCTAAGTGACATTGGACTCTCCTAAAAATAGTGAGGGAAGTTGAGTACGTGTTCCGACTGTCTTGTAATTTAGTCCTCTGTTATTGACGTTTGATTTTCATTTTACTGGAAACTTAACGCGATTAAATGCGCAATAAAATGAAGCTGAAAATAGCAAAAAATTGCTTAAAAATGAGAGAACGGGTGGATTTTCAGATTTTTAAAATAGCGCAGATCTTTTTTAAATATTTTTTTTACATAATTATGAAAATTTTCAAGCCGATCGCACGAACTGTGCGAATTTCATTAAATTTTTACACAGTAACTTTTTAATCTGTTTGGATTAATGACGGTAAAAGTTTTGTTTGGAAGGGGCCGGACCGGATTTGTTAGCGAGTGAGTCACGTATCAGCGTAACTATATAATAGGATAATTACAGAGTTAATATTTATACAGGAGTGGTTTATGACATGTAAATTTGTATTAATTTAAATAATAATATGCACTACATTTCTTTAAAGCCCCTCTTCATCCGTAAGCATGCGTGCCCAAGACCCCATATATGTTAAATCGGTCTCTTCTAATAAAATATTTTTTTTTATATGCCAACTGTTTTGTTGTATTCGAGGCAACACCTTTTCCTTTTCAAGTAACATTTGAAAGAAGTAAAATATTTACTCAAAATTTGTTAATTTAATTAAAAATTTAAAGTTATTATAAATGAAAAAGTATCCTGGAGGTCTTTGAAAAATACGAAATATTCAAACTTATTTCCCGTGCCTAACCATGCTTAGAAGGGACTCTGGTTCAAAAGATTACTTATCTGAAAAAATACCGAAAGCATTCAGCCTCTCTCTTCTTTAGTTAGAAAAGGTATGGTCACCACATCTGTAAATAATTTTGTGGGGTGTTGAAAGCTACAATTAATGTATCGGAGGTGTGTCTTGGCCATTGTGCGCTCTCCCCTCCTTTGCAATCCATTAATCTAAGTGTCACAGGTGTTTTGGCGAGTGGGGGTAAGCAGTAACGGGATTTTATGTCACAGCCGCTTTCGAAGCAGAAAAAAGGGAGCAGAAAATTATGTCTCAGCCGCTTTGAACAACTCTTACAGATGACGGGATTTTACGTCTCAGCCGCTTGGAGGGTTAAATAAGTAAAAGCTCGACTATCCAGAAAGCACGAGAAATGCCGGATAAGTGAAAATTCCGGATAGTTAAGCTTGTAAAAAAAAAAAAAAAAAAAAAAAAAAAAAAAAAAAAAAAAAATGTTTGTCGACAAAGCTGTTAAGGGGGGGGGGGGGGATCTAATCGGAAATGTTTTGGAATGATAATCAATGCATGTTGAAAAATACTCTAAAAATAGATCGGTGTGTACTGATCTATTTTTAATTGTGTGTTTTTAACAAAGTTTTTAATTGTATTTATAATAATATTCGTTTATATTGCAGTGTTACAAGGCAATAATACCTTTGCATCGCTGGGGAGAAAAATAATAGTAAATTAAAAATAAAACCACTAACAGGTAATTTCTTTAAACTAAGAGAATGATTAATACAAACGGTGATGTTTTCTCTGTCCCCCCCTCCTTCCCTCTGGAGCTTCTGTTCAGAGATAACACTGTTGAATCATCGGAATGCAGATGGGTAAAATAAGTAAGTCAGGACTCCCTAGCTATATGTAATCAGCACTTTTTCTGTTTTGGCTATCCGTACGGAGCTGATTTTTCTCCATGCTCGCCGGCACAGCTGTGTAATGTTTTGTTTTTGTAACGTGTGTCCGTCATATTTGTTTTGTGAGCATTTTGTCTGTTTATTTTTTTTATACTACAATGATTCGTGGAATTATTGATAACCTCTCGCAGTTAGAAATTTGCATCCTCTTCCACGTTCTAAGTTTGGACAGCTGTGATTCACAGTAGGAATTAGTCATTTGAGAAGACCTCCCCCCAAAGGGGGGGGGGGACGAAATTTTCCGGTTACTTGAATGCCGAATAGTAGAGATTTTAAGTAGTGGAAAAAAATGGTATCTAGATCAGTGAGCCTTAAAGAATAATAAAAAAAAAAACCTGAAATCGGGGAAAGTGCCGGTTTTTGGAACTTTCCGGTTTTCAGAATTCCGGATAAAGAGTCCAATACTGTACTACATCTCCATGTCAATAGTTCTCTTGTGGGAAGTCGGCTTCAGCTGTACCAATGCTTCGAAATTGCGTAAATTAGCGCTAAGGACCATGTTTGGGGCCCCGTACTGGGGGGCCCTGGGGGCCTTCAAAAATTTTTAACATTGGATTCAATTTATATGAAGATATCTAACTGCACTGTGCAAAACTTTTTTTTGTATCGCGTCAGAGCCAAGATTTAAAGCATTCTTAAAACTGTATTTTTTATGAAATTGGGGGTATTTTGGGGGGCCCTAATTTGGGGCTCTGACAATTTTCGAATGAATTTTCAATTTGAGATGTTAATATACAAGGTATATTATAGGATAAAATGAAAAAATTCTCTAAAGCACCTTTGAGCCAGTCACAGTCGAGACAATAAAGTGGCAAAAATGGCCCTAAATTAATTCAACGTTGCTCCTCTGGGGTACTTTTACCCCCCATAACTCCAAAACTTAATGAGGTAAATAAAAAATATTTCAGATTTGTTCTTTCCTTGGGTAAGGCAACACAATAAAAAAAATCATGGAATTCTGAGATGGTGATGGGAACTTTTTTCTAATGACCTGCCTGATTTGCTTTTGCAACGGCTCTTAAACTTTTACTTGCACAGTCTGGATGACAGCTTTGAGGCAGAATCTGGAAAAAACAAAAAAATGTCGTTTGCTGTTAAGTGACGTAAGTCATTGTGACTTCAAACTTTTGAACGAACCTAGCAACTAGGCGGCAAGGCACCTCTGCGTGACAAGCACAGAGTTCTCATATCTTAATCTATTTCAATAAAAGACAAGGGACTTTTTGCATAGTTTCTGATTTTGAGACTAAAATTCATCTGATGGCTGTATTTATGCCCATCAGCTCTTATTGAAATGCATTGAGTATCCATTTTCTAATTAATATTTCTTCTTATTAACCACTCGGACTGAGTTACTGTCTTATAATATTTAAATGAAAGGTTTAGAAGAAGATGATATCGGCATTTTGCTTCGAAACTTTGTTAATAAAAAGAATATTAGCATTCTAAAATTATTACTTTATTGCATACACTGTATAAATAGTACCTCATAGGGTTAATTTAAAGTTTCTTGCATTTGAAATGATACAAATATTTATTAAAAACTGTCCGCACCTTTTAAAGTACAATCTTTTAAATTATTTTTAGTATTTAATCATTGATAATATTTTAAAACTGTTGTAACAAAAACTCGCACTGAAAAGGGAACCAATACATCAAAAGTTATTATTTGTTAACGACTGATGTTGTAGCTTGTTCTAGCTTCTTAATTTCAATAGTAATAATGTCTAGAAAAAGTGGTAACTAGCCCTTAAGAAACCAAAACTAACCATCCTAGGGGGATAGGGGAATATGGATATACCAGTGTGCACGTCGGGGCCAGATTTACCATAAGGCTAACCTAGGCCATGGCTTAGGGCACAGCGGTCTAAAGGGTGCAAAACAAAGAACTCCCCTGCAGAACAATCACGAATGAGAAAACGGACTGGAAAGGAGACACGAAAATGATTGTTGCCAAAGAAAAACACGTTTATGGCTTCCGAGAAATTCCTTTTTTCCCTAGTACAATTTCTTATCTATAGAAAACTATGTGTGGAGATCCATTAATCCCCCCCCCCCTCCTTGCAGACACAGATTTGCTTGCAGAGCACCCCAGCACAGACCATGTCCAAGTCAACGACATGTGTCTCAGAACTAAGAGATCCGCTGCAGAACAATCACATTGAGGAAAGGAAGGGTACCGGAGAGAACAATTATTCAAAGTAAGTTATCATCGAAAAGGCGTTTGACTATCTGTGCTCTTCCGATATACCAACGTTCACGAAAAAAGAACCACACCACACACACACTCAGAACGGTAAATATGTCTGCTCGAGAAAAAGTCTGTTGCTTATATAGTTAAAATCATTAAAAGCCAATAAAATCTCCGTAAAAGCTTCAAACTTTTACGGAGATTCTATTGGCTTTTAATGATTTTAACTATATAACTAAGATCTCTCCGTGCTTGATTTATTAAGGCAGATTTATATGGAAGATTTATGGCAGATTTATATGAATTTATTTGCTTATGGGAGATTTATATATAAATATTTTTATTTTTGAAAATATTCAATTTAAACATTGGTACTCTTATTTTAAAGATGCCTTTTTAAAAATTAAATTATTGCATTAATAAGTCAAAAACAATTTTTTTTAAATCTTCTTTAAATTAAATGTTAGTGTAGTTGTAATGTTTTTAAACAAATTTTTAAATTCTGAAAAAAAAAAAAAAACAGCAACACTTTTTAAAGGGAAACTGGTTTAAAATGATTTAAAACTCATTTCTTAAAATGTAAAATATTGGCTGTATATAACTGTGATTAAAATTAATAGTTAATTAGTTTTGTTAGAATAGTTAACTAGTTTTGTTAGAATAGTTTTAATAATTATGTTTACTATTTTTGATATTGAAAAGCTTATTGCCCCTCACAGACTTTGATTAAACATCTGTAGCCTTCTTATGAGAAAGCTTAAACTTTCTACATCACCTCATTAATGGAGTATATTTTACTTATTGGGAATTTCTGTAAGACAGCTGTATAAAAAGTAAAATTTTGTATTTATTTACATTTAATTTCCTGAAAATTTTATTCGACACCATAAAGTAACTTTGTAATTAATTACATGTTTTAAGATCAATATTTAAAGAAGAAAATCCTTGAAAATAAGTGTTATTACAGTATTCACTTTATCTGCAAACAATCATCTGATCACTGACATTAACAATAACTCTTTGCGATTTAAACGAAGCAATTTTCTGGTTTTATCTGATCCAGTCTTTGAATTTCTGTACCAACTTCAAATGTTGTGGTAGGAATACTGACGGACGTCTGACGTGTCCAAAAATCGCACGAAGTTTACAATGCAATCCTCTGTTTTGCGATGACTTGTCATGAGTTTCTCAAAACTGAGCTGTTTCATGGCTTTAAATGGTAAAATTCAGGGTCTTCCTATCGAAATAATAGATAATGTAAACTATCTGATAATCTTTAAAAAAAAAAAAACCTTACCCCCTAAAATCTTAACCCCCCTCGCCTGTACTTTATAAAACACTTTTTTACGTGACATATAGTGCTGATGAGAAAAACCGAATTATTATGCATATTAAATTGGAATTATTGATCAATTTTTTTGAGGAGGGGGGGGGGGACACACAATTATGGCCTTTGGCCTAGGGTGCAAAAAATGTGTAAATCCGGCCCTGGTGCACGTGGAAAACAATCAGTTGTCTTTGTCTATTCAAACAAGCAGCAGTGTCCTTCTTTGTGTCTATTCTTAGCTGTTAAATTCTTTTCATCATGTCAAAGCAACATTGTCGTAGTTTCACAGCTGAATTTAAACTGAAGGTTGTCGAAGAAGCTGAATTGCATGGCAATCGAGAAGTGGGCGTACCTTCAAAGTTGACGAAAAAAGTAGGAAATGTTGAAAGCCATAGGAAAGAAACGTGCTAATCGACATGGCACAGTAAAATGACCCAAGTTCAAAGATAATTTAGCTACCTGGGTGCTAGACCAAAGGAAGCTTGGTTGCCCAATATCTTCTGTAAAAATTTGGCTAAAAGCTAAACAAATGGCCTGCGAAATGAATCTAACGGACTTCAAAAGCAGAGTTAATTGGGTTTTTTGTTTAATGAGACAAAAATCTGTAAGTAAGAAGGAAGATGACAGTGTCTCCCGTATGACTGGAAAGAAAAACAGACGTCGTTTTTGAATAAAATTTTTTATTTGGGAATACCTTATTCCCCCGTACACGATATATATTTCGGTTACACACATAACCATCTTCAGTCGTTTCTGGAACTCTCACTAATGGCGGCTTCTTTTTATATCTTCTTCGTTCTTCTTCTTGAAAGTTCGATGCATGACGTCATCCCATGATTGGTCGATTGTATGAAGCGTATCGTTGATGCTGCCCTCTGTCGTTAATATTTCTAAGCTCTCACGAATGTAGGCATATATACTATTTTTAAAGTTGGCTATTTTTTTAATATTTTTAAAATCAATGGTAATGGGCTCTTTCAAAGCAAGACGGGCTAGAGCGGTACTTTGTTTCTGGAGGTTAATGTCTTTAAAATGTTCGTTTTTTCGTTCTTTAATTTTCCTTTTTGTAACGCCGATGTAGCAATTTTCTTTATTAGTATCGTTTGACATAAAATTAATTTTATAGATCCCTGCGTTTTCGATGGGGTTGATTGGGTCTTTTTCCGATCTAATGCGCTGAAAGATTGTTTTATTAGGTTGGAATACGGAAGTTCTTTTTACTGGCGATATTAGAAAGTTTATTGGCTATCCCTCGGCTAAAGGGGATAGCGGTAGTAAAACGTGGTTTATCTTTTTGACGGTTGTCTATAACATTTAATTTACGTTGCCTAGCTTTGAGAACTTTGTCGAAAATTTCTCGAGGGTAGTGGGCGTCTTGACATTGTTTCTTTATGAAAGCAATTTCTTTTTGAAGGAGGTCGTTGTTAGAACACACTTTGAAAGCGCGGTCGATATAGGAACGAATAGCAGCAATTTTATAGTTGAAAGGGGTTTTAGATTTAAAATTTACTATATTAGTATTACAAGTAGGTTTTCGAAAAATGGTGGTCTCAATGAGATTATTGTTTCTGGTTATGTTCACATCTAAGTAATTGAGGCTATTATTGATTTCTTTTTCGTATGTAAATTTAATGTTCGGGTCTATGGCATTAAGTTGATTGATCAAATTATTTTCTTCATTATTGTGGGTGGTAAGGATAGCGAAGATATCGTCGACATAGCGAAGCCAAAGTTTGATGGTATTATTGTGTGTCTGTTTAATCTGTTCAAGGATTCTCATTTTCCAGTCGGCAATTATTCCGGATATGATGGAGCCCATGGGGACTCCTTTTATTTGTTGGTAGAAGTGATTATTATATTGAAAATATGAGTTATTTAAAATTAGATTTATAGCACTAGTTAGGGTGTTAATTATGTCTATATCTTTAAAACTACTTTGAATTTGTTTGTTAATAATTTGGTTCATTTCCTTAATATCTATTGACGGGTATAGATTTACAACATCGAAACTTACCATAATATCGTTTTCATCAAGTTTATAATCGCGGATGTTTTTAATGAAATCGTCGGTGGAAGTTAGAGTGCTGTTAGATGGGGGTATAATTTCTTGCAGAATATCTTTCATATATTTTTCAAGAGTGTAGGTGGGGCCTTCACATTTGCTCACGATTGGGCGAAGGGAGGGGGGATTTTTATGATCTTTAAATTTAGCAAAAATCCGTGGGGCGAAATTAGCGGTATTGTTATAGTTCGGACCTTTCTGATCCGGCCAGGTACCATTTTTTATTAAAGTTTTTAGTTTATTATTGATTTTCGTGGTGGGGTCTTTGGGAAGATGTAAAACGTTTAGACTATTGATGGTTTGTTCCATTTTTTCATGGTAATCTTTTTTATCTAGGATAACAATCTTTCCTGTCTTGTCAGAGCTTAAGCAAACGATCGTGTTATTTTTCTTTAGGTCGCTGAGGCATTTACGGTCTTCATGATCTTTAACAGTAGTTTTAAGTTTTTTATTCATTTCTTGTTGGGCATGCATACGGATAGTTTGTTTATCTGAGGGGGGTAATGAGATAATGGCGGCCTCAATGCTCGCAACGGTATCTTTGATATCTATTTTGTCATCAAGAATGAATTTGGGACCTAGGTTTAGAGTGGCTTTTTGCTGTTGAGTAAGAGTTAAGGAGGATAGATTAATGAATTGATCTTCTTTTTTAGTTTGACCTTGTTTATAGCATTTATTATTTCTCATCCAAAAGTTAAGTTTTTTATAGTGGTTATTGTGGTAAATCTCTTTTTCTTTCTTGCAAAAATTGTTTATTTTATTGACTTTTAAGCGGTAATCATCCGGAGAGCACATGGTTTGAAGTTTGTGGTTGTAAAATTTTTCTTCTTTCGTTAATTTAGCTATATATTTAAATTTGTTCCTAATGTATTTTTTAAGTAAGCATAGCTCAAAATTCTTTATATCATAAAAGAATTCATTAAGAAGGAAACTATTTTTAATTTTCATGAATTTAGGGGTTATTTTAAAATGTACACAGTCTTTTAAAAAATTGATATGCTGAAATTCTCTAACTTTTTTCTTGGAAAAACATCTTAACTTACTGTATATATGCTCCACATTCGGAGGCTCAACAGTAATAGGCGTCATGAGATGAATAAAAGCTTGAATGGTGGCACTAAAACTTGAAGGCACGTAGATGAAGACCAAAAGTGTAGAGTATAAGCTTGTCGAAACACAAGACATAAAATACTTAAAAAGCCCGATATCGGCTAGACATAATAAAAACACATAAAACATTATTTAATATGGCGGATTAATTAGTTAAAATTTTTTATTTGGGAATACCTTATTCCCCCGTACACGATATATATTTCGGTTACACACATAACCATCTTCAGTCGTTTCTGGATCTCTCACTAATGGCGGCTTCCATTGAGAGATCCAGTGAGTTCCATTGAGAGATCCAGTGAGTGAGAATTAGTGAGAGATCCAGAAACGACTGAAGATGGTTATGTGTGTAACCGAAATATATATCGTGTACAGGGGAATAAGGTATTCCCAAATAAAAAATTTTAACTAATTAATCCGCCGTATTAAATAATGTTTTATGTGTTTTTATTATGTGTAGCCGATACCGGGCTTTTTAAGTATTTTATGTCTTGTGTTTCGACAAGCTTATACTCTACACTTTTGGTCTTCATCTACGTGCCTTCAAGTTTTAGTGCCACCATTCAAGCTTTTATTCATCTCATGACGCCTATTACGGTTGAGCCTCCGAGTGTGGAGCATATATACAGTAAGTTAAGATGTTTTTCCAAGAAAAAAGTTAGAGAATTTCAGCATATCAATTTTTTAAAAGACTGTGTACATTTTAAAATTACCCCTAAATTCACGAAAATTAAAAATAGTTTCCTTCTTAATGAATTCTTTTATGATATAAAGAATTTTGAGCTATGCTTACTTAAAAAATACATTAGGAACAAATTTAAATATATAGCTAAATTAACGAAAGAAGAAAAATTTTACAACCACAAACTTCAAACCATGTGCTCTCCAGATGATTACCGTTTAAAAGTCAATAAAATAAACAATTTTTGCAAGAAAGAAAAAGAGATTTACCACAATAACCACTATAAAAAACTTAACTTTTGGATGAGAAATAATAAATGCTATAAACAAGGTCAAACTAAAAAAGAAGATCAATTCATTAATCTATCCTCCTTAACTCTTACTCAACAGCAAAAAGCCACTCTAAACCTAGGTCCCAAATTCATTCTTGATGACAAAATAGATATCAAAGATACCGTTGCGAGCATTGAGGCCGCCATTATCTCATTACCCCCCTCAGATAAACAAACTATCCGTATGCATGCCCAACAAGAAATGAATAAAAAACTTAAAACTACTGTTAAAGATCATGAAGACCGTAAATGCCTCAGCGACCTAAAGAAAAATAACACGATCGTTTGCTTAAGCTCTGACAAGACAGGAAAGATTGTTATCCTAGATAAAAAAAGATTACCATGAAAAAATGGAACAAACCATCAATAGTCTAAACGTTTTACATCTTCCCAAAGACCCCACCACGAAAATCAATAATAAACTAAAAACTTTAATAAAAAATGGTACCTGGCCGGATCAGAAAGGTCCGAACTATAACAATACCGCTAATTTCGCCCCACGGATTTTCGCTAAATTTAAAGATCATAAAAATCCCCCCTCCCTTCGCCCAATCGTGAGCAAATGTGAAGGCCCCACCTTACACTCTTGAAAAATATATGAAAGATATTCTGCAAGAAATTATACCCCCATCTAACAGCACTCTAACTTCCACCGACGATTTCATTAAAAACATCCGCGATTATAAACTTGATGAAAACGATATTATGGTAAGTTTCGATGTTGTAAATCTATACCCGTCAATAGATATTAAGGAAATGAACCAAATTATTAACAAACAAATTCAAAGTAGTTTTAAAGATATAGACATAATTAACACCCTAACTAGTGCAATAAATCTAATTTTAAATAACTCATATTTTCAATATAATAATCACTTCTACCAACAAATAAAAGGAGTCCCCATGGGCTCCCCCATATCCGGAATAATTGCCGACTGGAAAATGAGAATCCTTGAAGAACAGATTAAACAGACACACAATAATACCATCAAACTTTGGCTTCGCTATGTCGACGATATCTTCGCTATCCTTACCACCCACAATAATGAAGAAAATAATTTGATCAATCAACTTAATGCCATAGACCCGAACATTAAATTTACATACGAAAAAGAAATCAATAATAGCCTCAATTACTTAGATGTGAACATAACCAGAAACAATAATCTCATTGAGACCACCATTTTTCGAAAACCTACTTGTAATACTAATATAGTAAATTTTAAATCTAAAACCCCTTTCAACTATAAAATTGCTGCTATTCGTTCCTATATCGACCGCGCTTTCAAAGTGTGTTCTAACAACGACCTCCTTCAAAAAGAAATTGCTTTCATAAAGAAACAATGTCAAGACGCCCACTACCCTCGAGAAATTTTCGACAAAGTTCTCAAAGCTAGGCAACGTAAATTAAATGTTATAGACAACCGTCAAAAAGATAAACCACGTTTTACTACCGCTATCCCCTTTAGCCGAGGGATAGCCAATAAACTTTCTAATATCGCCAGTAAAAAGAACTTCCGTATTCCAACCTAATAAAACAATCTTTCAGCGCATTAGATCGGAAAAAGACCCAATCAACCCCATCGAAAACGCAGGGATCTATAAAATTAATTTTATGTCAAACGATACTAATAAAGAAAATTGCTACATCGGCGTTACAAAAAGGAAAATTAAAGAACGAAAAAACGAACATTTTAAAGACATTAACCTCCAGAAACAAAGTACCGCTCTAGCCCGTCTTGCTTTGAAAGAGCCCATTACCATTGATTTTAAAAATATTAAAAAAATAGCCAACTTTAAAAATAGTATATATGCCTACATTCGTGAGAGCTTAGAAATATTAACGACAGAGGGCAGCATCAACGATACGCTTCATACAATCGACCAATCATGGGATGACGTCATGCATCGAACTTTCAAGAAGAAGAACGAAGAAGATATAAAAAGAAGCCGCCATTAGTGAGAGTTCCAGAAACGACTGAAGATGGTTATGTGTGTAACCGAAATATATATCGTGTACGGGGGAATAAGGTATTCCCAAATAAAAAATTTTAACTAATTAACCCGCCGTATTAAATAATGTTTTATGTGTTTTTATTATGTCGTTTTTGGAATTTACCAAAAATGTCATTGTAAAAGGAAATTATAATTTAAAACAAATTATAAACTTGGATGAAGTACCGCTTACGTTTGCCTGCCCACCAAATAGAACAGTTGATTCTTGCGGAGTGAAAACTGTCTCCATAACAACCTCTGGCCATGAGAAAACACATTTTATGGTTATGCTAGCATGCTGTGCGGACGGCACAAAGCTGAAACCATTAATCATTTTTAAAAGGAAAACGTTACCCCCCAGCAAATTTCTGCAAAATACCACTATCAAGTGCAATGAAAAAGGCTGGGTAAATGAGAATATCATGATTGAATGGTTTGAAGAAGTTTAGAGGCAATGTGAAGGTGCATTCTTTAATCCCAAATGGATTTTAATACTGGACTCGATGAAATCCTATATAAAGGAAAGTGTAAAGACTGTAGCAGCAAAAAGAAATATTGTTGCCGAATTATGCGTAATTCCTGGAGGGTTAACAAAAATTTTACAGCTTCTGGACATCAGGGGAGTAGCCAGGGGGGATATCGGGATATATCCCTCCCCCCCCCCCCCGAAATTTTTGGATTAGTGATGAAATGCCGTCTATTTATACACATATAAGTTCATATCCCCCCCCCCCCCTGGGGGGGATATGAACTTGAAGAAGAGTTGGAATTCGACTTCAGAAGAGTCGGAATTCGACAGTTTTTTATAACTTATAAGTAGATTTTATTTTCATTAGTTTTTGTACATTATGATAAATAATGTAAGTAATCTCAAATTTATTTTTTTGGCAATGTGTCTTATCATTTATTTAGTGTTCAAGCCTAAGGCTGATGCATTATAATGCCGGTATTAAAGACCTCACAAATGGTCTCTTTTTTCCCTTAAAGTACCTTTTCCTGTTCATGGTCCTTAAAAATCTCCCTTTTTTTTAAATGGTCCCTTTTCCATAGTGCTATGGATTCTAGCCATTCTGAAGTTACTCTATTACAAACTTTTCATCTATTGGATGATGAAATGCTTTTACATGTGATCAGAGGCAGAAAAATCTCCAAAAATTTACATGCCCAGTCAGGCATGTAACCTAAAGTAATACATGACCAAACCCAAAATTTACTTGCCACAAAAAACTTACATTTTATTGCTTTATAAAATTTACGTTATTCATATTGTTTGCATTGAAGAAAAATTTAGAAAATCCTTAAGTACACCTGAATGGCACTTTTATCTTTCCCCATTATTGTTGGGGTTGTGTATTCTGTTTACACTACAGTTAAGGTTTTGAGATTGCCACTAGGGTATTGATAAAATCCCAGAAATAGAAATGGACATTTGTTTTTTCCGTACAAAAATTTGAAAAATTGATGACATTTAAAAATATATGCATAATTTTTTTAAAAGTAATTTATGAATTGAAGTTTATTTTTTTTACATGCCCAGTTGGGCAAGTGGAAAAAAGAAACGCATGCCTGGCTGCAAATTTGACCTGCCCTGGGAATGTCGGGCAGTATATTTTTCTGGCCCTGCATGTAATGTTATACATGCAGGGCCTTGCTCATTTATATTATGAAATACTGCATTGTTTGAACTGTTTAGGATATTAAAGTGAAGCTTTTTGCCTGAATCACCTTATCATGACAACTCAGAAGTCTTATTCTTGATGTGTTAATAGAAATTTAAAAAATACATTTAGTGTCTGCAAAGCTCTTTGCTCTTTTCATAACGATTCAAAATAAATGCTAGTTTTGCTATAGAAACAGGTTAATGAGACATGATTGTGATGTTTTAAAAGGGTACTGTAAATCATTTCTTAAATGCAGCTTTAAAAATTTAAGTCAGTAAGTTTAATATTCCAAATTATGTGAAATATTTCTCAAATACTGTGATTTTTGCTGTACAAGGTTAATTTATTTATTTTTAAGTTGCATGTAGTTGTTATATTCCCCCCCCCCTTCCCCTTAAAAAAAAAAAAATAAGGGGGAAAGAAGTTCTCTTAGTCTCTTTTTGGGGGCAATTTGATCTCTTCTTCTTTCTTAGGATTTTAAAAACTTGTGGGCAATGCAATTTAAAACAAATCTGAACTAGTATCGATCCCTAAGGAACTCTTTGCTTCTGTAAGCGTTACATGCATGTCTTACAATGGTTATTACATGGGGGGGGTATTAATGAAGGGAAAAGATAAAATCTATTAATGTAAAGAGCCTCTAGCCCCCTCCAAAAAAGAAAAAAGAGCTTGAAGCTATTAAAAAAACTGAAAAATGATTTAAAAGCAGCTAAAAGTTAGGAAAATTATCAGACCTCTGCAAGCATGCAATTATTATTATTTTTTTTTAATAACGGGTGGGAACTTGCCGATTAGGCATTGTCCCTTATAACAGGCTGAAGGTGTGACCATTTTATTGTGGGGGCACCCAGTGCGCAGTCAGCGTTACCCCCTATGAAGGGACGGACACAATGACAACCATGCCCACTCGAGGGATCGAACCCTGGCCGCCGGGAGTTGAACCTGAAATTGGAGTACGGTGCTTTACCCACCATACAACTCGGTCGGCAGCATGCAAATATTAAAAAAGCAATAGATAAAAATGATTTTTCTGCTGCTAAAGTAGCATGGGCACTGGATGATTACATTCTTTAAAAATAAATAAATAAAAAATGACAATTAAAATTATCCCTTTTTAACAGAATAATTACAATAAATTAGTTCTATTGAAACTTCTATTTGAAAAATAAAATTTTTATACTGTATCTTTTAACCCTTTATGCCCCAAATTAATTTATCTTATGAAAAATAAGTTTTAAATTTTTTTATGTAGCATCAGAAATATCTTGTATTAAGTAAACATTTATATATTATAAATATCTCAAATAATAATAAATTAAACTACATGAAATTAAAACCTTGTTGGCAATTTATTGCAGATTTATGTCCTATTAAGTAGTTTTAACTGAGGGGGTTTGAACTGTCGTTGGAGCTAAAAGATTAAGATTTAGTTCAGTTTTACGGCTAAAATTACAATTGATTGATTGCAACTGATAATTAATTGATTGATTACAATTGATTAATATAAAATTACAATTGATGCCCCCCCCCCCCCTACAAAATTACAATCAATTAAAACAACCCTTCATTGGCATCTTACTGTGTATTTAATTTGTCTTGTAAATTATTTTAAGAAAAAAAAGTGACTTAAAAAATTGGCATGAAAATTCACGAAAATAAGCAGTTTTGACAAAAATAGGATCCTGGAAAAGATTCCTGGATTCCCCCCCCCTCCCCCACATGCTTAATATTAAAGAAACATTTATATTACAATAAGCAATTCCTGGAACATTAAAATTATATTACACAAGCAGATATTTTATGTGTATACAAATTATAACTGCTGTAATAACTGCTTTCTAATTCTAAGATTGAAGTGTTTCTGTTGTATTAAATATAAATTCTGTAAGATTTATACTTTTATGTGCATCAGCCTAAAAACAATTCCCTTTTTGTGTATAGGTTCTTTTTTTTTTCCAAACAGAGCAAGTCCCTTTTTGGTCCCTTTATCAGACAGTACAGCTCCCTTTTGGTCCCTTTTATGATTAAAATAGCTCCCTTTTTACCGGGAATTGACCTTGAAATTCTGTTGTGAGCCCTGGTATTATTGCGCTCAATTAATTGTTAAAGCAATACATTGGTCGGTGTTTTCACTAGAGAGCAAGAACGCGAGAATCTCACATTTTTTTCTTTTTCTCGCATTAAAAAAATATAACTGCGAGAAATTCGCGCACCCTACAAATCGGTTTCATTCTGTGCAAAATTCTTGCATTTCGAAAGTTTTGGGTACTTTTTCAAAAAAGTTATAAATGCAAAATTCTCGCAGTTTTATCACAAGTAACTAGGCCTGACTTACAGACCTGGAGGCACAGTTACACGCTATAAAAATAACTAAAATTCATAAATATCCTGATTTTGTGTGTTAACCTGAGGCAAGAGTAAGTACCCATTTATAAATACCTTACCCACTGGGTATTTACCCAACTCACATCTATAGTGAGAAATTCTCATCCATATTTTAAAAATCTCACCCAGTTTTGGGGAAAGGGTGAGAAATTCTCACTCATTTTTTCCCCCCATGATGAAAATCCTGTTGGTAATCCTTTAATTTGCTTGATAATATTTTAATAATTGATTATTATTTAACATAACTTTATGTTGCAGTAGTTTTAATAAAATAATTTTTTTTAATCTGCGGACTAAGTGGTGGTGCAGACTATCTAACATTTTTTTATTCTTTATGTGATCAAAATTCATCCGCGGACTATACGCATGAAATTACAGTACTTCTCAGATGTGCAAAATTGCTGCAGATACTCCTCAAATTATATTCCTCCCAAGTTAAGAACCCTGTTAATATTGTAAGTTTGTTTTGGAAAACAATTGAGTTATGATTTTTGAGTCAAAATACATTTAAATCCTAATTAATCAAATTGCTGGGTTATTCTAAACCTGCTTATTTCCTGATAACTGTTTTCAAGACTTATTCAGGGTGTCGACAGATCAGGGAAATCATGGAAAAATCAGGGTACTTTATCAATCTGGAAAAATCATGGAAATATCAGGGAATTTTGCAAAAATATTTAAAAATCAGGGAACTTTTGTTTTTGCCTAGTGAACTAGGTCATTTTTAATTGTCAATCCGATGCGCGGCTCCGTTCTGGATCACATGATACTCAACTGATGCACAGATACAGACATTTTACGAATCCGAAACCAGAATACAGACCATTGGAGAACATAGAAATATGAATCCGAGACTCAAGTGATGTAGGCACTAACACTATACGAATCCAAAAAAGCGCATGTATTCGGACTCGTTCTAAGATGCGGCTCATAAAAGAAACCGGATATGCAAAATCATATCGGCATGATTCATGAATAAAGTCATAGGTAAAATGAATGGTAAAAGATGATTTAGTCTTCTACTGCGCCGTTGAGTTTTTTAAAGTGATGGGACATTTGAGTGATGCCTGCAAAGCTCCACCGCAAGACGATTATTTTTTTAGATAGTGCTCATTTTTAAGCCTTTTTACATATTTTTTTTAATTTGCAACGATACATTGATTGAAATTAAATAAGTTGACTAGGTGGCTAGTTTATTTTGATCAGTCATCCTTACGCTTAAAACTGAACACTATAAAACGAGGAAACCTTCTGCTACATACAAATTGTCTTTTAGTGTTCAACTCAATTTTATGTTTGGATTTATGAAACTGAACTACTATTTTGTTAATATTAAGCATTTTTGTGGTTTTCTATTATTTATTTCCCTATATGAAGCTTTCACCTGTTGGTGCATGATACACAATGGTGATTTACATGAAAGATTATGGTATGTATATAATTAGTTCTGGAAATTTGATAAAGATAGTCAGGGAAATCAGGGAACTTTTTTTCTCAATTTCTGTAGCCACCCTGTTATTTTTTATAAGTTTTTACATGCATCTGAAGTATATGAAAACTACTTTCATGTGTAGTATTGCTCCTCTCAATGAATTGTCAAGTATTTTAACATCATGATATATTTTGTAATCTTTGTAGGTTTCATTTACTAAAGAAACATTCCAAGACTTGTCATTACCAATTCCTACTAGAGATCATCTTCATATGATTCATGCCTCTCAAGGTAATCATCAGAAAAGTGGTGGTACCTGTACAGATGTTTATAGCCATAGAGGATGGTTTAGTTCCCTTTTTGGTTGGGTTTTAAGGTGAGCCCTTAATTTATCTTTTGGGTTTGTAGTTCCTATTAACCACTTTTACTGCCTTCTATCTCTCTTTCCGTTGAATTTTCATTTAAAATTGCTTCAGCCGCTAGTTTTAACTCAGGGTATTACTAGTACTGTAGATTACAACATTTAGTAATTTTGTTTAAAAAAAAGTAATCCTTTCCTCCTTTACAGTTGGTTTTGGGGACCATCGATAAGCTTACAAGATTGTCTAGCTGCATTTTTCTCTGCTGATGAATTGAAAGGTGACAATATGTATAGCTGTGAAAAATGTAAAAAGCTACGAAATGGAATAAAATATTCCAAAGTCATTGAGCTTCCTGAGGCAAGTATTAATACAGTTGATAATAGGGTTGTGCAATTTGCCAGCAAAATGGTATTTTTGCCAGGACAGTGGCAAAAAGTGGCAAAAAAGCTGGATTTAATAAATGTACTAATATCATATAATTTTGTATGTATTATAACTGAGACTTAAATCTTTCTCTCTCTGAATATTAATTAGCCAGTTTATTAATATTAATTTGACTAATTAAAACAACTATTAACATAATTTTTATTGATACTATAACAATCAAAAACCAAGTATAAACGTAGTGAATTTTGTAAATAAATTTATGTGATGGAGACATGCGATAATCTCCCCAGGGGAATGCTTAGGGTTTTAGCGGCCCACGACAGAAAGTAATTGCAGGCCTTTGTGTACTTACTAAATTGTCGACTTTTAACTATTTCAGCTATAATTCTTTTTTTAATTAAGTTATAATTTAATATGAGCTGTGCTATTTTAAAAAAATTATTTGCTATATATTCACATATTTCATTCTTACTTTCTATCTTCAAATTACTGCTGCTCTTATACCATAGCAAAATGTGTACTATTTCTGTCTGTGTTAAAAATATAACTGAATTATAAAGATTAGTAGTTTAACCCTTTCAGTGTTCAATTTGTGGACCAAAATCGCTTTAAAAATTGTGTAATTTTTTTTTTCATATTTCGAATCTATATAAATTGGAAATTTGAATTGTGCATTTTTTCTTTCTAGATAAGATTTATTATACAGATTTTTATCATGAGAAACTAAGCTTCAGAAAAACCAATTTCAGATGTTATTACATTAAAAAAATCTTTTAAATAAATTTCAATTGAATTACAGTTAATTTCCGTTCATTATGTAATATAAGAAAATGCACTACCGCCCAACACTTTGCAGGTTTATTGAATCATGGTCAGATTCATCGCTGTCTGAGGTCAGTCCAAAAAATCTAATTCACTATCACTATCAAAACTAAAATCTCTTTCAGAATCTCATAAATCATCCGTAATATACACTCTGTCAATTGCTGAACAATTTCTACCAGCCATTTCTGATTAGACAAGGTGGCAAACAAGTGAAGTTAGAGCATTACATACCGAGTATTACCTGCAAATGCCTCAATTTAGTGGACGACTAACGACATGTGCTGGTCAAAACCTAAATTAAATGTCTAAAGCTGTATCTAATTTATTTCACGGTTTAAATGCTGAAAAACCGAGATGCTCTCCTCAATACAGGAAGAAAAACACCTGCCCGCAAAAACCGTGGGCTGAACAAATTTTGCTACATTTGAGTTGCCCGCGGAAATCGCGGGATGATCAGTCAGAGGGTTAATAATGACAGCTTAAACAAAAGTCATCTGGTTATTTTATTGTTATTTTCCATGTTAACTAAAAAAGTGTCTTACTAAAAAAAAAAATCGAACTACTTAAATTACTGTTTTGATAATGCATTGAATATTCATATTGGTAAAAAATTAAATGCATAATAATTAATAAAAAATTAAATAAAATTATGTATTATTAGAGTTATATTATTAAGATATTATGTAACAGATATGTCAGATGGTGCTACAAAGGATTAAATAATGAATAAATTTTTTTAAATTGATAATATTTCTTTACCATTATAAGGTGACCATTATAAGATGATGCATTAAATATGTAAAAATTAAAAAGTAAGATCAATTAAATCATTGCAAACAAAATGTATCTATTTTTTCCAGAATGTTTACCAGTTTTTTTTTTTTCTGTGGTTTTTTTCCACTAGTGGCAAAAGCGTGCCAACCCTAGTTGATGAGTTTGCACGTAAGTCAGCAGGTTTAAGTTACAATTGCATTTTTTGGAAAATGCTAAGGAACATCTCATAATAGTAAAGAAATAATACCAATTTTTGTGAAAGTTGATTCATTATTTAAGAAAAATAATTTTTCTTCGCCATGTTTTTAAACAGAACTGTTTTTTAAATTTTTTTTTTCTTACAACCATTGCCACTCCCGAACAGAGAAACTTACCTCTCATGGAGTTTGATCGTGACATAACATTCTCCCCAGTTTGGGTTTGGGGATACAAACTCAAAAACTGTAAACATAAAGACAACATATGCATACAATTTGAGATAGCAAAAATTACAAGTAACGATACAAATATTTCAAAATATTAGAATGCAAATTGAAATCAATATTTTAGAGTTCAAATATAAAAAGTTCAAAGGTTTGTTTAGAAGTTTATAAATCCAGTCTTTAAACTGGCTTTATTTCTCATCTTGGGCGAGTCACAGGAACAGTTTCATTATTGGTTTTGATGTTAAAACAATTTGAATCTTAAAACAAACAGTTGTTTTGGAATTAATGGACAGCAAAATTGTAGATGCTGTTTTGAAAGATAGAAATGAGATTGAAGATGACGATGAAAGTGATGATGAAAGCCTAAGTGATCCTTTGATTTCAAATGAAAAATGTATCACTCTTACCAAAGAATTAATTAAAGGAATGGAGCAAAAAAGTTTTGTGGATGAAGTACATATGACGTACATTTACAAAATTCAGGAACTGTTTCTTTAAACAAAGAACTTAAAACAAATCAAAGTTACCGATTTGTTTAAATAATTGATCAGACTGACCTTAATATTTTTATAGAGGAGGTATTAAACACTAGTTCCATAATTTTAGTTTCTGTTATTTTTCTTTAATTATTGTGGAATTTTTCAATTTTTTAGAGCCTAATGACATATGTAATAGGTAAGTTTTTTTTTTTCTTTTACTCTTTATTTTCTTTTATTCTTATTGTATTGTGTCTGGATCAACTGGAAAAAGGCCAAAATCCAGAAAATTCCAAAATCTGGAAAAATCTTCGGTCCCGACATTTCTGGATAATCGGTCCTATACTGTAGTTAGAAGTTATTAAATTTGCGAAATAAAATTTAAAGCTCTTATTCCGTGACTTGAAAATACAGGTAAGAAAAATTAACTTACCTGTTCGGTAGTTACGCTGGGGTGACTGTGTCTAAAATTCTAGAGAAATCTACTAAAATCTCACACAAAACACTAATTTATTTACATACACAAGTTACGCACATCACAAAAGTACATCTAAATTTTTGGAATCTCAAAATTCCCTCTTTCGCAGAGTGCGATCAGTTCATTTCAGTTCATGAGATTTGTGACAGAAGTGTTCTTTAAAAGGGATTTCCAGTCATTTGCTTAGGATGATTTTAACAAGACCCAGCCTCTACAGGAAGGGGGGGGGGGAGAAATCCACAGCCATCAAAATAATATTTGATCACATTTTACAGTCAGTTATATTTTTCTTTCATTTTTGTGGCTTAGCTTGCTCTGTTGTTTTGGTTACAAATAACAATATATTTGTGAACCTTCAAATTTTATGTTTATAACTTTTGTTTTTTGGTGAAGTGCAAATTCTTTTACAAGTTAAAATTAATTTTGATTCTAAAAGAAACAATTATTAGTGCAGTATGGAACCTGTTATCCAGAATGGTTAGGACCGGGTGTATTCTGGATAACTGGTTGGGGATTAACATGACATCTACTGATTTGATTGGTAGCATAAATGTTACTCTCTATTTTTGATTAGAATTAAACATTAATTGTTAGTATACTAGAAAAATAATGTACAAAAAAACTCTAATATGATCAAAATAAATAATAATCATTTAGGGAGGAGGTAGTAAATATATGATAACTTCTTGAAAACTTAGTCACACACTGAAAAAATAAATAAAATACCTTACCAAATTGCTTACTTTATAATTTCTAGTTGTAGTACTCAAAATAAAAAAACAAAAACATAAAAAATAATTTAAAAAATTCATATTTTGCTTTTCTTTCGGAAAAAATAAGAATTTAATCGATTGAAAAATGATTCTGGATAACTGGTTTCCGGATAAGAGGTTCCATACTGTAATACAGTAGAGTCCTACTATCCCAAACTAATTGGGACCAAACACTGTTCAGTTTAGTAGGAATTCAGAATAGGCAGGCTTCATCAATAATATCAAAGTATTGACTTCTTAAGGCATAAATTAGGTGCGAGGACATCTGCTAGTGTCAGCTCTATACAGCATTGATCAGCTCTTGAAAAAATTCAGCGAAAGTTGGAAAAAAAGAGCAGCGACTTTGGACAATTTTTCAGTGCTCTTCATGAGAAAAAAAATCACTTCACTTTACTTAAGTTATTTTTTGTGTTTAGCAGTGATTTAAAATTACTCTAAAGAATTGTATAAACAGAGCTGATGTGTACTGTAAGTAACCAGCTTTCATTCCAATTTGGTTTCAGATGTAAATAAATGTACATTTTTTTTCATGAACATCTTTTTAATTTCTCCTGTTTTACTGTTAAAAAAAATTTGTATTTTTTCTGAACTCTGTTTGGAATAGATGGATTTTTGGAATAGCAGGACTCTACTGTAGTTAGGTTTTCAAGAGCCATTTACATGAGTGTATAAGATTCCTTACCAAGTAAACTCTTGTTAGTGATATATATTGTCAGGCTATAGTGATACTTCTATTGGGAAGCAATATCATTTTCTTAGTTCAACACATACCCAAAATGGGCATGAGCTTGGTTTCTCATCATGTGGTTATTTAATGATGTCATGGGAACTCCATCTCTTGATTTTATTAAATTCATATGTTTAAAACTATATTAATATGTGTAAATGGTAATTTCGTTAAAACTGCATTTATTAATTTGATGGCTTTCTTCTTCCCATATGACTGGAAGTTAAAAAGAAAAAAAAATTGAGTACTAATCCTTTTGTTTTTGTCAATATATAAAGAAGAAAATTTACTAAGAATTTTATACAAAGAAAGTTTCCTTAAACTATTAAAAATTATTATTATTTTTTTTACAGTTTCTGTGATTAATTGTTAAAATTTTGTAATATAACTTTCATCCTTGTTGGTAAAACCATAATGTAAGTTTCATTAATTGCAGTTTTGTAAAATGTCTCATTAAAATATTTGGCCAAAACCTGGAAATTTCTCAAAATATTTGGGCAATGATCAGGGAAATTTCAAAGGTTTTGCTAACCACCCTGATAAATCCCATGTAACATTTGCATTAAAATTTTTGTATTTAAAAATTCTTACTATTTAAAAATGCATTTACAGGTGCTGTGTATTCATCTCAAGCGCTTTAGACATGAAGTTATGTATTCATCAAAAATCAGTAGTCATGTGACTTTTCCTCTTGAAGGCCTGGACATGTCTCCATTCCTCCATAAATGTATGATTTATTTCTTTTCCTTACATATGAAAGTTTGTTTTGATAAAATATGCATTCTAAAATATTTATTAGGTGTGCAACTTTTCTTCCACCATTTTCCTGTAGATGGCTTCAGCAGTAAGTAATGGGCAAAATAAATAGATCTTGAACATCTTTCAACACAGCCCAATAAAAGCATTCATCCATTTTTGTCTGCATCATAAAGTTATTCTTGATTGAAAATGTTAATTTATCAGCAAAATTCTCAGAATTTGAAAGAGGTTTTAATTTTCTGCTTCAATATCAAGAAGTCTGCAGCTGAGGCTTATTAAATGTTCTCAAATTCTTCCAGTCAGGCTGCTATTAGGGAAAGAACATGTAAGTTGTTTCAATACTTCAAGAAGGACGTTTTTTTTTTTTTTTTTTTTTTTTGTCAAAAATCAGCTTAGTGATGGAAGATAGGTTTTCAAGAAAAGATGCAGAATTGGAAGTAAGACACATGGCAGAGTCAAGAAGAATTGTCTCAATCATTGAGAGTGACTCAACAAGCATTTTCAACTTTAAATCTTAAAGTATAATAAATACATACTCTGTTTATTCCAAACAGAGTTTAAAAAAATAACAATTCAATTAAACCTCTAATTTTGATTTGGGGGAGAAAACACCAGAAAAGTTGTACACCTGACAAATAAATGAGACATTTACAATCAACCTTCCAAAGAAATTATTTTTCAAATTTAAATTGCATAATTTAAAAAACATGCTTAATTGTCATGAAAAATGTAGTCAATTCAGCACTTCACTGTAAAATTTAGTACCAGGTTGCATAACTAAAAATTAATCATCATTTAAATAAAAATTCCAATATCTCATTGTTGACTGCACTCATTTTCTATTCTTCAAACTTAATGCTAATGCTCTGTATGGTTTGTGGATAATAGGGCCAAATTCAAATGAAACATTAGTGCTCCTCTCTGAAGCGAATGTTTATCCTCCCAGAATTCTGTCAAAGTTATAGACAGTTCAGAAGGGGTATTCAAACTGAAATGAAATCAGTGAATATCAAGATGATCAAACTTTCAAGGTTATTGGTTTTAAGACAATTGGTCATAGAGGTCATTAATGATATCCCTTCCAAGTCTTTAGTTATCTATATGAATAGTAGTAAATCTAATTATAGTAGAGCTGGGAGTAGTATCTTGATCTGCAATTCCAAGGTGTATAATGAATTTAGTATCCAAAACCCTGACTTTTGCTCAGTTTTTAGGTCAGAAATTATAGCTATAAATAGGCTCTTAATTATGCCCTTACTACTGATAAAAGTAGTATTTGGATTTTGACTGACAGTAAAAGTGCTATTCAATATCTAAAAAGTTGGCCAGAAATACATGATAAGCGTGAACAGAATATTCTGGTACTTCTCTCTGAGCAGGATCTAAGGAAATCGGTTTGCCTTCAGTGAATTCCTTTGCATGTTGAAGTGCATAGTAATAAGATTACAGATACGCTTGCCAGAAATGGATGTGATTTTCCAATCACTAACTCTGCAGAGCTAACTCCTTTCGAAATCTACTCCTTGTATTAATCTAAATTTTCTGCTTGGCGTCTCCCTCCAGCTCATATCTGGTATGCTGCAAGTGGTCTGGGCCTGCTGGTTGTGTAGCGATCTCATGACTGTCCACCAATCGGCCAGAACTGGACACTTGAGATGCATGAAATTTTTGAAAGAAAAGTTTTTTATACTTCTTCCTGTACCCTCTCTGGTAGTCCTGGTCACATTCTTTCATGTTTAGGCAGCTCCTGGAGGCAGCTATTACTTGAGCAGGTGAAAGTTTTTGATCTCATATGATGAGTCTTTTGAACCTGATATAGGCTTTCTCACACTAGGGGTGGGAGGGTGGTAACAACAACAACAACAACAACAGGTTACTGGGTAGAAAATTTATCACCTAATTATTATCAGTGGCATAGCGTAGCTTTTAAAAGCAGGGAGGCAACTTTATAAATTCAAAACTTTTCTTAATACCCTATAGTTATACTGCTTCGTTTAGAAGAAATATACTTAGTTTTATATACATACGTGCACTCATATAATAAAATTATATACAGTTATTCAATGTATAATTACTTTTACAATTATCATGCTAGCCTAGAGTTGTATTAATGCAATATCATTAGTGATAGCTAAATATTTATTTTTACCATCATATAACCTTCATGTTAACATCTCGTTTGCATTTATGCAACAACTTGCATGTTTGGGCGGCTCTTTGTTCTTTAACAATTTGGTACTTGACGGTATGTGTTTAAAATTCAGTCCATTATAGTTAAACCGTTCAACATTTTATACAGCAAAGCTATAGGAAGTTTAAGTATAAATGTAGCATATTGCAAATAAAATATACCAACTATCATTCGGAAAAACATGATGTGCGAAAGCTTATAAAGTATGTGTAATTTCTTATGCATTAGAATTTTGTAATTGTAAATTGAAGATTGATTTTCAGAGATTTTGTTAGTTTATTTTAACATTTTTAAATAGTGAAAGTTACAAGAAGAAAAAGAACACACTTTACTAAGTTCATTTCAAATGGCTGGGCAGACACGAACAATGCATTTTAGCAGTCTTGTAAGGACTTCCATGTAAAAGACTGCATTAACTGTTTGTCTGGGTGGTTCGAACTCTTTGAGGATGACTCCATGTTGATCAAAAAAGGCAAATGAGCATGGACTTTTGCTTGAATTTGCTCATTTGTCCTTTCTTGGGGCATGGGGAAGAAGGGGTGTGCCATTCTGAGCTCTGCTACTTGCTCTCCAGGTCGTATTCAAATACCAATGCCTCGTCAGCTGCCACTACATTGTCTAGAAAGTCAGGATCCTCATTCACATGATGAAGAAGATCTTGGCAGCTTGCTTTCCTGTTGGCTTTTGCTCCTCTGGCAGCACTCACAACACCAACTTCGCGCATACTTTCCTCATGGCTATTTTTTGTCACGATCTCAAAAACTTGGGTTTGATGAATGCTCAATTCATCAGCAATCATTCTGATACTCATCCTGCAAACACTGTTCAGTAAATTTTTCACTAGCAACACTAGCAGCATTTTTATTGGTCTTGCTGGTTGAAGGGCATCCTGAGCGGCTGTCATCTTCCACTCTTTCCCTACGTTCTCGGAACAGCTTGTTCCACTCAAAAACACCTGATCTACCTATAGCAGCATCACCGTAGTCCTCCTTATTCATGTCGTGAGTCTCTTTGCCTGTTTCACCAAGCTTTACACAAAATTTGATTACATATTGCTGCTCCAGTAAAACGCACCATGATTCTCCATGACGAGGCATTTCAACAGGGGGTTCACAGTACAACGACCTGCTCACTTCAATGTCCGACTGCCGATTTTCCCCAGCATTCCCAATATCTCCCTCCACTGATCATGCACGTGCAGGCTGCCTCTCATCTGCCTATTTGCTCAGGAAACAACCAGTCCTACTACTTTCAGAACAGACCCTGTATATACTGTAAAATCACTTATTTTCACAATATGAATATCGGTAATTTCCAGAGTTTTATATGAATGGAACTGGAAGTTGAAAATCCCTAAACCACTTAAATATAGAACCAAAGCTGGTATAAATATTGTAAGTGAATGAACTGCATTCTATTAGTTGTATTGTTTTACATTCAGAAAGAGTTTGTAAGTGAAAAATTTGGGTGAAAAGTTTGATTTTTTTATTATTATTTGAAACAAAAATAAAAGTATTTAGCTAGGATTTAATTTTTGCAATTACGATGGACTTGCAAAAATTAAAACATTGCAAAAACAAGTGCTTTTACAGTATATGTATATATATATATATATATATATATACCAGGCAGGGGCGTAGCCAGGGGGGGGGTTAGCGGGGTCATAACCCCCATGAGAAATTTTTTGTCTTACAAGATGTATATTCTTCACTACATTATCACACATATGTATACATATATATGAGTCGCAGTGATCGTAACCCCTCCCCCCCCCCCCCCCCCCCCCATGAAAAATTTCTGGCTGCGCGCCTGATACCAGGAGATTCAAAATAGATATTAAGGTGATTATTTTTTAAGCCATAAGTGATTGAAACATACTTCCAATTAAGTAAAGTTCGTCAAATTAAGAGTAGCTGTCAGATATGACATTTTTTTACTGGGGGTTGTATGCATATTAAAATAAAAAATTTAATTTTTTTACGATCTCTCCTTTCCTACCGTTTACATTTAGAAGAATGTTCCTCTTTGCCTAAGAAAATTAATAAAGCAAATCCTGTGTCTCTACGTTGAATAGTTTCAGAGATATATGAATTTGAAAATTTTGGCACTTGTCGCCAAGCAATAAGGAGATGTCTCTAAAGTGAGAAAAATGTAAGTATTCTCAAATCCTAATTTAGCTTACACCCTCATTTTAAATGCCTAATTTTCCCATAAAGCATATTTGGCAGTTTCTAGTGAAAGTTACCACACCATAGTAAACTACACCATTATTTTGCCATTCTCTTTTACACTTTAAAATTCCTTCTCTAGAAGAGTGATGTAATCAGTGGATGACCCCCCTAAAAGACTACATTATTACCAGTTTCATAAAGCAGTACCGATCAGTTTAGGTAAAACTGTACCTGTTAATTTCACACATTTGAACGCGTTTAATTGCTTTTCCCAACAATGGGATCTTTATTTATCTTTTATCAACTCGTAGTTGGTCCCCTAATGTAAAGATTTTTTCGTCTGAAAACTGACGCCAACACAGTGGTAAAGTGGCTTAAGTCATCATTTTCAAAATTAATTTTCTCTGTAACTATTTTACTTTGAGACACAGGATTTGTTTTATTAATTTTCTTAGGCAGAGAGCAACATTCTTCTAAATATAAAGGGTAGGAAAGGAGGGACCGTATAAAAATTAAATTTCGTATTTTATTATGTAAAATATGACAGTAAACTTTTTTACTTATAGTAAAAAAAGGCCATATCTGAAAGCTATTCTTAATTTGATGAACTTTTCTAATAGGAAGTATGTTTCGAACACTTACGGTTTAAAAAATAATCACCTTAAAATCTATTTTGAATCACCCAGTATATATCTATTACATAACCTCAAAGAACACAAGTTACTATCTTATTGAAGATTTGCATTTATATATTGCAAGTCTTTTTCTAAATGTAAAATCACTGTAATATGCTCTTTTTACAACTATTGTGAATTTTTAAAACAAAAATTAATTCCATTTAGCTTACCCTCGTGGAGTTACAACATATGATCTAGCTTCTGTTATTTGCCATCATGGAACTGCTGGTTGTAAGTATCAAATTATGAATATACATTAGATACCAGTTATATTATACTCTCATAGGACCTGCAAATTTTATTAGTGGTATTGCTTATAAACAAAAGTAGTATGATATAAACAATACCACCAATAAAATTTAATATAATACAGAAAGTAAAAATGGGCATGTAATTTTACTGTAATATGTGTTTTACTCACGTATGCCAGATTTCTTTAAAGCTAGATATAGGAAACAAAAAAGATACAGCATTATGAAAATTGTATTTACATTAATGAATGACAAATAAAAGTAATAAATTCTTTTCATAGTCCTTGCTTGCAAAATAAACTTTGTTCCCTTTAATCATAAATAATACATCTTTCAATGGAATCTAAAAATTGTCTTAAATTTTTTTTTCCCCTTAAATTCATAATTTCTCAGAAAAAGGAAATAAAATATTTGAGTTTACCCATACCTAAAATACAGTTTACCTATTTCTCAGTTACCAGTTTGGACAATTTAAACATACATTTAAAAATAAATAAAAATTAAAAACCTGTTGAAGGTGGAATTTCCTTTCATTTTTGAACTCTGACAAAACCCGTAATCAGGGATGTTAATTCTGCGCCAATTGCGCTGAGCTGCTCCAAAACGCAAATCTTGCACCAAAATTGCGTTTTTAGCCGATTTTTGCGCCGAACTGCACCGAATACGTCATTTTGACTCTTTGTTCATTTTTTGCCACGCTTGCAAATTTTGCTTTTCTTATCTGCATTTATTGTAAGTGTTGACTCTAGACTGGTTTTGCAGGGCGCAGTGCCCGGCAGCCCTTTTTATCATATTTTTAGCACCCGGCGGCCCTATTTCTCTTCTTTATGCGCCCTCCTGCTTTTACATTTTTATTATTATTAGTCAGCAATCACTACTTTTTATTTCTTACATACCATTTGCGGCCCATCACGAAAATACGATTGAGTACAATAACTCCATCATAAAAATAGGTCGATTGAAAGCAGCCCTTTCACGAAAACCATCTCTGAAATCGGATCTTTCCCCCAAATGTCTTTTCAAATATTCTCTTCTTTCAGATCGAACTGCCTTTTTCATTGTCTTTGCATTTGCGCAAGCCGAGTAACCCGAAAAGGGTCCTCTCTAGTATGTTTTGTTTTTGCTGACTCAATGAGGAGCCCGATCGGCTGGGCAGAACTACCTGGGCATTTCACTTAGGAGTTGGGGGAAGAAAATACGGTTGGGAAAATCAAAATTTTCTTAAGTAATCTAAAAATTTGCGATTCCATCAGTCAATCCTCAAATATCGGTAGCTACATTTGATAAATAAGTAGTTGCGAATTATCAAACAATCATTATTTCAGAGTTCGTCGCCAGCTGTATATAGTTATTGCTCTTTATGTTTTTAATAGTTTTGCGCACTAGCAAGTTTTTTTCTTTAAATTTCTCCCTAAACGATTTCCTCTTTTTAATCGGCTTTCTTAGTACATATTATTCTTAATGTATAACAGCTATTTACTAACCATACATAATTAAAGATGATACAAAAAGTATGCCATAGCAAAACGACGTTTTGCGATTCGAAAATTTTGCGGGATTTGTTTGTTTGTTATGGCAAGCCTAGACAAGGGATATCTCCTAAGGGGGGTGCCTTGGTTGGGTGACTTTTTAAAGAGTTCTAACTTGTATTGACGTTACATTTGATGAAACCGACAAAAACTCCATCGAGTGGCTGCACTTCAACACTTCCGGCGTCTACTATGTTCAGTGGCTTTATCCACTCAAATCGGTCTAAAAAACGTGCGATTTGCGGCGTTTTGCGAATAAAGCAATTGAAAGACATACTTTTGCCAAAAAAGGAGCATAATAATGATCTATTGCTTTAGCAGTGTAGCGCTAGGGTTATTGGCGCCCGGTGCGGTCCTTTAGTTTTCCACCATATTATTTTTAAGTGTCCTGCCGGCCACCATCTTTTTTTTTTTTTTATCTTGCCACCCCCCCCTCTTATTACACCACAGTTTTAATTATATAAAATTAGAGTAACTGCAGAATTTAGTAAATCAGATTATTGACAAGATTTGGTAATCTAAATATTCATATTATATATTTTCTGTTTTTTTTTTTTTTTTTTTTTTAAATTCTCAACATTTTAATGAATGAAGAAAAAATATTAAAAGCAAAAGATAACTAGTTCTGGGAAAGGATGTCTTAAGAAGTAAACTGTGTCATAAGTTAACAGCTAGGTTATTCATAAAACAAGCGGTCATCAATTTAGCTTATTTTCAGTTTTTAAAAACTAAAAAATCGAAATAATTCTGGAAGGTTTTTTAATATATAATTTGTTTGAGTACTTCTGGCAAAAGGATGTTAATTATTTTTATTATTTTAAGCTGATTAAAAACATTTGATAGTTAAAATATTAATGCTTTTGTCATTTTCAAAAGATTAAAGCAAGGTTTAAGAAAGAAATTTTTAAAGAGACCTTTTTAAGTATGTTACAAAAAATTAAGCTTTCTAAAAATCTTATATTCACTTTTCATGAATGAGCAAACATTAAATTAGAAGTGAAAGAGGAAGAACAAATATATTTCAGTGATTTGATATGGTTTAGTACATTCCAACCATTGGATGTAATACAAAATTTGCATGACTATGTCATTTATTCTAGCAATCTTCTGTGTTCTGAATTCAATTTTCCCAATTTCTATAGTTATCAATTGATGGATGAGTTGAATTGTTTGATGCAATTCCAAATAATGTCTAATAGTAATAAAGGTATATATATTCAGTAACTTTAGAAATCTTTACTTGGTAATCATTCAATAATTATTGCGAACAAAAGAATTTAAATAAAATTATGATTTATATTATTAAATTTTATACATCCTGCACTGCAGAAATTTTATTATTTTTATTACATGCTAAACACATCTATCCTAATCCACTTACACTGACAGTCCTTTTCTGTTTAAAAGTTTGTACCAATATAGGTGAAATATCATATATGAATGTGATCCACAATTGTGGTCCAGTAGTGATAGTGTGATAAAATTGAGGAACAAAAATTAACAGTCCCCCTGCCTTCCCCTACTGCCTAACAAATCATGTCTGGCTAAAAATTTCTGAAACCTTCAATAAATGTACTATTCTTATAAATAATAAACATCTACATCACGTAATTTTGAGAAAATAAAAATTAAGCAGAAAATTCAAAATTACTTAGATTAAAACTTCTTTTTTTTTAAAACCAAAAACTTCTAGTTATGTACAGATTTAATTCACATATTTATGTCATGTTTAGAGCAAAATATTATCAACAAATCATTTTTCCTATTTAGCTTACACTTACTTCTACAGGATATTTTCTTCAAAAGAAGGGGGGGGGGAACTAAAGACAAACTGGAAAAAATCTAACTATGCATTATAAGTCAGAACAGATATTACAACTCTACATGTTAAATTTTCGGAGATCAGATAGTTTCAAACCCGTTTCTAAGATATGTTATCTACCTGTACATTCTCGTGGAACCCCAAAGTGCCCTTTTTGAAATTTCCCCTTTTTTCTAGAGTCAACACAGTGAAATCTTCAATTTTATGCTCCAAAATCATGTTAATTCTGATCCCAAATCTTAGTTTTCCTCTCGAAAGCTAAATTTTTTGTGCTCCCAAATGGAATTTTTCTGCTCCCAAATAGAACTTTTATGCTCCCAAATGGAATTTTTCTGCTCCCGAGGTGCTCCCAAATCGAATGTTGGAGTTAACATCCCTGCATAATAGAGTGAAATTCATGAAATTCCTTGAAATTCAAAGTACGAGTTACGACTGTATATAGCCAAAGTAAATTGTTTTCTGCTTTACGGAAATTGAATGGCATTATATGTAAAGGGTTGTAATTTGAACCTTGACTCTGGATGCATTATAAGTGGAAGTTCATTATTACTGGTGCACACAGGGTTTGAAATTAGACTTTTTAGTCTTATTTTGCAACTGTAAATTTCATTTGACTTCATAAAGATTTCAGAGCCAGTCATCATTTTTCATGCCTAACTTATTTCCCAATATTGCACCATTACCCACTAGCCAAGCAAAGGCTCTGGCGGCCCTTTCAATTCCTTTAGCACCCAGCAGCCTTTCCCCCCCGCACCTTGCTGATTCACATTTTTATTCTTATTTGTCAACAATCGCCACATTTTCCCCCCTACAAAGATAAATCCAGACCAGTCCATTTTGCAGACTGTCACAAAAATAAAATTGATTATTGTGCTCCCTTGCAAAAATACCATTGATTTCAAGAGCCCCTTCATAAAAATATCATCAATTAAAATAGCGAACCTTTTCATAAAACAACATGAAACAAATCGGACCTTTTAAATAAGTATAATTGGTTAAAATGCCTTTTTATGAGTATTTTATCTTTTACGAATGTATTAACACCTGTTTATAGTTTATACATCTAAACAAGTCAGCAATCTTCGAAACTGCACCTATGTGAAACAGTTTGGCAACTGAAAAAAAAAAAAAAAAAAAATAATAATTAGGTGCCATTAGCACCTAGATTTTTCTTCCTAATTTCTAACCCTGGGTACACACTGTATTACACTTTATTGTTTTATGTTAGGGTTGTCTATTTGCATGAGTTATTTGTATTTTTAATTGTATGAACTACAATGGAATATTTTCTCCTTATGTCTGTGTAAATATTTCTTTTAAGGTTACTTAATAATTATATGTACTCATTACGTGTATAAGTTTTTAACCCACCACCCCTGGAACTTGAAAACCAATCAATTTTTCATTAGCTCCTCTTCTTACCTACCCTAATAGCACACATGGTCACAGAAGAGTCACTGTGATGTCACAATTGTCACAGGACTGTCTTACTAGTCACATTGTGACTTGTGAGGGATGTGACTCCACTGTATGGTCACTGTGAAGTTTATTTGTCACCAGTCACCAGGTGACGTCGCCGTGGAGTCACCTTGTGACTAGTATGTGATCGGTCGCTCAGTGACTCCACTGTGAAGTCATTGTGTGACTATTGATTTTTTGGACTTCAAAATGACGTCACACTGGCCGCTTTTGCGACTTTGGAAACAGACTCATTTTTTCTAATATTTTGTGGTAATTTCCTTCGTGAAACATTTAATAAATAAATCCAAAAATGATAACGAGTAATTCAGTAAAATCTCAGTTATGTAGTAATGGAATTTAGTTTAATTTTTTAATTATTTTGTTTAAACAAGACAATATTATTTACAAAAAAATATTATCCTTAAAAATATTAGAGTTAAGAGTTCTAATCACATTGGAGATAACTAAGTATCTGTGAGTAAAATTAGCAATTTCTTTCATATCCCCATGCCATATATGTTTCGATAGCATATGTAGGTTAAAATTGCTGTGTCGCAGAAAAGGGAAGTTAGCAAATTCTAAACAATGCATTGTGTTGTGTTCTAAAAAGAAATGGCAAGGTACTAAGTCAAAAAAACAAACCCCAGAACATAGTCGGAATTACCTCAGCTGAAAAGGAAATAGGTGTGTGTGTAACATGCATAAACAATAATGAGACATATTTTCAAGAAAATTACACTTTTATTCAAAATTGGATGAATTGCTACTAAAACATAAACTATAACATTTTCATAACGGTTGATCACTCACTTTCAAAATAACCGATTGCATGTGGCATAATTAACAATATTGCTTCAAAATACCAAATAGAAACTTTCTGCTTAACAGAGAGTTTAGCAGCATTTAAGCCAAAGCTTACATTAAAGATTTATATAAATAGCGATTATGCATGTTTACATAGGATATGAGAGGCCTTCCAAAAAATTTTATCTATTGAAATAATTATACATATAAATTCTACTTGTACTCAAAAGAAAAATATAGGATGGTACTTAATCATTCTTGCCAAAAAAAAAAAAAAAAAAAAAAAAGTTTTACGTTTTTGTAAAAAAATAAAAAAAGAAGGATTAAAAGAAAGTTAACATGAAATTACAATTAATCGTTAAAGGGGATGGACAAACAAGTATGAAATATCGTTGAAGGGGAAGTGGGACATGTCGCCCGTTTTAAAATGGCGCACAAAAAGAAAGGGGGCGGAGCTCAGGCAGCAATTTTAAAATTCACAGTTAAATAAGTCACCTCACATGGTCTGTCGATGTTGGGTACTTCCCAATGTCGGTGGAAAGGTTGGCGTCCCTAGACTGGTGGTATCACACCATGGCCTCCCTGGATCTCTAATCTCCCGGCATCACCTTGGCAAAAAGTTGCTGATGAATCAACGGGTGTTTAGCTGCATTTCTCGCCTCGGTCTAGTGTTGAAACATGCTATCTGTGCCAAAATACGATGTTAAATGCTTAGCTCATCATCGCTGATTTGAGGTGAGAACCTTGGAAATATCTAGTCTGCTACTACCCCGTAGTGCATCTCCCTCCCATGGCTGCCGAAGCTCAACTCCAACAGTGCGCTTCGCTGGAAGCTATGTTCCCTAGTGTGTTGCTCTCTCGGCCAATCAGCGATCACCAACAGGGCAGCGTTCACCGAGAACTTTCAAGAGACAATGTGCGGGAAAAGGTTTCGTGTGGAAAAGAGGCACGCTCTGTCGAAAAAATGGCGAACGGGCAAAGATGGCGATTCTTCAACCATCCCAAATGTTCAAAATTTAGTTGCGTGCACTATTAGAAAGGAAAAATCGGCAATTGAGCAAAACAGTACTTGGGCCAGCTTTATCCCACTTTAGAATCAGTATTAGAGAAAATATTTTAGTTGCAAAATGTTTACAAAATAGCAATATTGTTAATTGCAAAACAGATCTTTTATTTTATTGATGTTGTTCGTCTTCTCCTTTTTTATTTATTTATTTTTTCTTAAATAGCTGGTCACTACACAGCATATTCGCTAAACTATGTTAGTGAACAGTGGTATGAATTTGATGATCAGTATGTTACAGCTGTTGATCCTGAAGTGGTTCGAAATTGTGAAGCATATGTGTTATTTTATAGGTTAGTATACTTAGATTTTACTCTATTTAGCCTATGTAAAGCATACATTCTTTTAGTGTGTGAGTGGGGTGAGTTTATGCTATTAAATTTTTTATTGACTTGGTAGTTTATATAAATATGCAAAAACATGAGAAAAAAGAAAACTTAGATGGCTTTAAAATCTTAAAATTTTTCTCTTCTCTGAATTTTAGCAATTTTTTACCCAATAAAGCATTTGGTTGACTGAAAAAGTGATAATCTATCTTTTCAACATTTTACTTTATCACAACCCTTGAAAAGTTTCCTTTTTGGAAAACTGTCTGTAATTTTTATTAACCCCCTTAAGCGGCTCAATTCTTGACAGAAAAACATACCAAAAATGGCGGGCATCTTGGTAAAGGTAAAGTTTGTTTTCCAACATGGCTATTCCTCCCCCTTCTTCATCTGTCAAGAAATTAGCCACGTTTCCATCCACACTTCCCACCCACTGAGTCACTGGAGGTGATAGGAATCAGAGGCATCCTTTTCTTGAAATCTTGCGGTTAGAAGGCTGACATTGGACATGAAAATATTTCCCACAAGAAATATAGATGACAAAAATATTTGCTTGTAAAAATATAGATCCAGCTGATTTACATGTATTTTTGATATGTTCGTCTGTAAATTATTACTTTTATTTTAATTTTGTTTATTTTTATTACTAAAATTATTAATTTAAGAAACAGTTTTTATAAAGCTATTGGAAATAAAATATATACTGAAAAAAAAAAAAAGCAATATATATATTTGAGAGCTGCATTGTGCAACTTGCAAAAGTATATACCATAATGACATTTTCAAAACGACTCTAACATATGATAACCCAAAATTTGTTAGAAGATTAATGTGTTTTAAATATCTTTTCTGGGTGAAACTAATTTTTATTCGTTTATCATTTCTAAGAGTAGAATAGCTTGTGAACAAACATTCCAAAATTTTTCAAATCTGTGTTGTTATCAAGCAAACTGTTTTAAATTATACTTACACATGCAGTTACACTATTAATTAAATTTTCTGAAAATATATCAATTTGACAGGCTTATAGAAACCCAAAACTAAACAGTTAACTTAATCCAAGAATAAAATAATAATAAATCAAAGCTATTATGCTTTTATTAACTGTATTCTGTAAAATAAGCTTAAACTGATTCATTAGCTCTGTGACACAACAGAAAGACAAAAGTTTTTTTGTCTTATAAAAAGTCTGTCATTCATAAAAACTTCTCAGTTTGCATTTTTTGAAATTGAAAGTACCTTGAAAATGCTGAGACTTTAAAAATTACTACAAAGTTAATTGAATAAAATATTGTTTGTAAACTGCATTTCTCTTATTTAACTGATCAAATTTTCATTATATGCAGAAAACATGTGAAGAACAAAACTCAAGTTTGTGGTGATTGGTAAAATTTGCCTACTTTTATACAAAACAGCAAAACTAATGGTTATTATATATTTTTTAATAAGATCTAATGCAAATAAACAAAATGGGATCTTTAGATTTATTAATTACATCACTCCTAAAACACGTGATCAATTTAAAATTAGCAATAAAAAAATTCAACACTAAAGGTCTTCTTAAATTAAAATATTTGTTGTTCGCTTTCATTTATACGTACATTGGCATGAATTGGTATGTAACATTTGGGGGGGGGGACAGAGTGTTTTCTATAGAAAATTCTACTAATTTTAAATAGGTGATATATGACTTTTCTTGAATGAATCTTGTGGGGTTGGGGGTCAGTTCCCCCCTCTTGTCCTTAATAAGTTATGCCTATGTAAGTACTAACCAAAACTGTAAAAATAAATAGTTTGAGATAATGAGTATCTGAAACACACATCGGTTTGCTTCTTTATCTTGAAATAGTTTATTTGTAAAAGAGGGAAAAATGAAATGTAATGCTGAGTTTTCAGTAAACTAAAATCATGTCTTTCTGCCTTTCTAATCTGGGAGCATTTTCTTACATTATCCATTTGGAGACAGCTTGCATCTGTGTTTGCTTCTTTGCAATTGTGTACCCTTAGATTCCCCTACCGTATCTAATTTGCCTTACATGGTGAGCAACAAATCTTTCTTCGTAGCTTTGCCGAAATCGGGAGAAAGAAATAGACCTTATCGTCTCTGCCCTTGCTGTTTCTACTTGGAGTAAATGAAATCACTACAGTTAGATTTTTAGATTTTGACGAATATATTTGGGGGGGAGGGGGGAGGAGGAGGTGAACAGGTTAAACTTTTCTTTCAGAAGAGCAGTTTCTCTCTCCCCCCCTCCCCCCCCCCCCCTCTTTGAGATTTTTCTGTAAAAATCAAGTGTTCAGAACTATAAACTTGATCGAGGATGTCTTCCAGCCTCCTATCAAACCCTCTCTGACTGGGTCCCAGTCACATCCTAATAATATTTCATGAAGGAAATGTGTGAAATCGTTATTATGGCATTCACATACAGGGGTACCATGGATAATCTATTCAATGATTTTGCTGTATTTTGGCCCTTACTTCCACATCTTTTCTTGTAAAATTTTGCAATGTGTGTTTTCACTTTTTTTAAATTTCCATTTAAAAAAAGGAATTAAAATTTGTTTAAGGTTTAAATTTAGCTCTTTTTTTTTCTCTTTTTCAATCTTTTTGTATAAAAATGCACACAAACAAACAAACAAAGAACTGTAAAAATGTTAAAAATTATTGATTAATTTTGTATGTACAGATATTATAAATGCAGTAACATTTTAAAGGGATTAAAAGCATATAGCCATAAAATTGGCAATTGATTCCCTTGTATTTACCTCCCCCTTGTAAGAGAGAGAAAAATGAATAATGCTGAGTTAGTAAACTAAAATCATGTCTTGTGTGTCTTTCTAATCTGGGAGCACTTTCTTACATTATCCATTTGGAGACAGCTTGCATTTGTCTTTGCTTCTTTGCAATTGTGTACCCATTTTACTCATGTTAATAGAACAAGTAGAAAAAAAGTCCGTATTTCTCTGTAGAAAAATTGGGTTTATTGCTCTGCACCAAGGGTAGTCAACCTTTCTGTACTTACCTCCTACTTTCGTATCTAGTCCAGTAGTTTGGTAGTTTTAGGTGGAAAAAATTGTTGGCAAAAGTTTTATTGTTTTAATAGCTTCAGTTATGTCCTGATATGACTATCCTAGTTTTCCCCCTCCGCCGAGGTGAGCGTCGGATCCTACGTTGAAAAATGTGACAAAAATGGGGTAATGGGGTGTTTTTCTGTTTTTTCTGAAATGTTTTGAAAACGATGCAAAAAAAGAACAGATATATACTTTACGAGTTGTAGAGCATTCAATTCTACTTAAAATGAGTACCCATTTGACATATTTACTCCTCTTACAATCACAGGAAAACCCATCAAAATCCTTTGTATACTGGAAATCCAAGAAACTGCTGACAGATGCCCGTCTTTGCCCACCTACGAAAAGTCTCCATCTCCATAGGATGGAGGAACATTACCAGATCGTCTCTATCACTCTCCATTTGAAATATGAGTCACATGGATTTGGTCTTTCTTATGGGGTAGACAGTAGAGTACACAGACTTCCTTTTAGGGGTGTGTGTATAGGAGGGGAGGGGTTATGGACCTAATCCAGGGTGTCTACCGCTCCGGAAAGTCTGGAAAAAGCCGGGAAATTGGAAAATGGGTCTGGAAAGTCTGAAAAAACCCGGGAAATTGGATAGTGGTTCCGGAAAATTCACCAAAAGAATCAATTTTTTTTTTTTCGTGTCTTTTTTTTTTTTTTTAAACACTTTCTCTCTAATTGTCAGACTGGAAATCGAAAGCAACTGCAATGCATTTTTCGGACCGCAAAAGCATAAAGCGATGCGTTTGTATAAGGAGGGGAAAATGGGGGACTCATCAATCGTGACGGGAGGGTAAAAGACAAATTAGCTTACTTGGTAACTTATATCTTAGGACCGTATTTCCAATAACAGTTAGTTAATTCTATCAGAAAGTGCAACTACTTCTGTTTCTCAATTGACGAAAGCTTAATCCTGTATACTTCAGTTAAAATTGATTTAAAGAAGTTGTACAAAATATGCAAATATAAAGACAAGATGCAATTTCCCTAAGTAAAATGCATTGGTCAGGAATTTTTTTCCCGGGACCTCCCAAAAGTCAGGAAATTGACTTTCAGAAATTTGGTAAACACCCTGTAATCTTAATGTTAGAAGGCATACAATATTTCTGTTGAAAATTAAAAATTTATGGACTTAATGCTATTAAAACTTCTTCGATTAGGACTTACATTATTAAAACTTCTTCGACATCAGATAACAAATATAAAAATGATAAAATTTTAAATTTTGATGTAAGCGTAAATTTTAATGAAAATAGTAAAATGCAAAAATAATTTCATGTAAAATGTACCTTTTAAATTTTTTCTTTAAAAGTAAAACAGCTTGAAAAATTGAAGATCATTTACTCTAAAACACTCACTTTATCAAATAAAAGAAAAATTAGTCGAATAAAAATAAAAACTACAAGCTCCTGCAGTAGTTAGGTTGCTAACTCCGTTCCTGTAAGACACGGAAAATGAAGCAGCATCTGGCCTGGCCAGTGCTTGGGTGGGTGAACTCTTCTCTCAGCTGGACTACTGTGGGGTTGTGTACACTAAGGGAAGATGGTGCATGTAAAATCCATCGTGCCTCTAATGTCCTCCATGTTCAAATGATACCTGAGTTTGACGATTTCAGGTGGTGGTTGGTCACCCATCCGGAAATGGTTCAAAATTAGGGACCGACCAACAAGCAGAAGTCTGACTCAGGGACAATGGCACCTGTTTCTATGGATAGTGCTATCCATGGACATGGGAATAACAACTAGTTGTCCCCCCCATGAAATTTTTCATTGGGGGGTGGGTTACGACTACTGCAACTCATATATATGCATACGTGTGTGTAGTAATGGGTGAAGAATATACATTTTGTAATGCAAAAAATTCCTCATCCCGGCTACGCCACTGCTAGATAGTAAAGTTGCCATACGCTAAACAGGAAAACTGTTTGCAGCAGCATTTGGTAGCTAAATCTGAAGTTACCTTTTTTTTTATATTATTATATTATATATTTATTTATTTTTAATCTCAAAAAAAGGTACGAGATGTAGGGGGGAGAAAGTAAATTACTAAGATTTTCATAGCCACTTTGCCATATTATATCTAGACCAAACTTTTATGACTATAGACCTTGCCGTTCATTAATTATTGGGGTGGCAGCAGACTTTACTGGACATGGTGTTTCCAGAAAGCATTATGAACATATCTGAAAGTCTAAGATAACATGCGTTCTGAAACTGGGCTTAACTTAGAAGATCTGTATCTCTATTTTTAACTGGGTATCTAAACATAAAATATCCATATCTTTATTAAAAGGTTAAAAACTCATTAAAAGCCGTCAGTAGCACTTTCAGTGGCGGCCACCACCTTCCTCAGCTCTGGTTTCAAAATGCCTTGCTCTCTTCCTCTGAATATCGTTCAATCCCGGATCTATTTGCGCATGCGTCATGTCATTTACCGCACCATCTGTGGTTATAATCTGCAAAGCTTCCATGTTTAGGGCATAATCGTTATTTTTGTAATTGGAGAGTTTTTGGCTATTATCAAAGTTGATTTCTATGGGGCGTTCTTGGGCTATTTTAGAGAGGGTGGTACTGGATTTATTGAATTTAATATTATTGTGGTGTTCCTTTTTTCAGTCTTTAATTTTCCTTTTAGTCATACCTATGTAGCAGCCTGATTTGTTTGAATTATTGTCTGTAAAGCTTTGCAGATTATAACCACAGATGGCACTGTAAATGACATGACGCATGTGCAAATAGATCCGGGATGGAACAATATTCTGAGGAAGAGAGCAAGGCATTTTGAAAACAGAGCTGAGGAAGGTGGTGGCTGTTACTGAAAGTGCTACTGACGGCTTTTAATGAGTTTTTAATATTTTAATTCTGTCCGTCCTTTTCTTTTAAATTAAAAATCCATATCTTTATTTGTATTTACATATCTAAAACACAAATTGCATGTTAAAAAAAAAAAAAAATTACTGAAAAATTGGGGAACTCTTTTTTATAACTGGCAAATTGGGAATATCATCGACCCTATTAGAAAGTTCAAATCCATGTGACTTGTATTCCGTAAGGACAGAGTGATAGAGGCGATCTCGTAATGTTCCTCCTTCCTCTGGAGACGGAGACTTTTCATAGATGGGCAAAGACGGGCATCTGTCTGCAGCGTCTTGGATTTCTGGTATACAAAAGATTTTGATACGTGTTCTTGAGATTGTAAGAGGAGTAAAGTATATCAAATGGGTACTCATTTTAAAGTATATATATGTTCATTTTTTGTGCCTTTTTGAAACATTTCAGAAAAAGCACAAAAACACACCATTTTCCCTCCATATTACCTTTTAAACTTTTAATAAGTAGGCTCTCTTAATAATCTTTTGGTTCAATTGATTATCAATTTTCACCAGTCTTCCAAATTGTTATGAATCTGCTCTGAACAGAATTGATGCAATTGATCTGACAAATTTAAAGGGAAAAGAAAAATGACTCTGCACTCAATCTCAGTCCATGATTTTGTTATTATAATAATTCCTTCCATCATACATAACATAACATAATTCCTTCCGTCAGCCTTCCTTTTGGATATTTTCATTCCTTATGTTTTAATTAATCACTCTTTTAAGAATGATATTTGTATTTCTAAATCTTTTTGCTTTTGACACTCAGCTGTCTGAGATTTCGAGTAGATTTGTAACATGATCTGTACTCGTTAACTTATAACATAAACCTGGTGTGTCTAGTATAGTTCACACGTTCCGCGTTTTGTTCCTGAGCTGATGTCCTCAGTTTGATTCCCGTCCCTCATCCTCTCATGATGATGGGTTTTGCTTTACTGTTGTTTTTGTTTTATTTCAGTTTAAAAAAATAACAGATTATTATACGCATTACCTATTGGTAATTAATTTTGCTATAAGTAATAATTAAAAAGGGTTAAGACTTTGAATTAAAAAATAATTAATTTAAATATTTTTGCGTGAAGTTCATAACTTTTTCTTTAAATATTTCATGTCATATTTTGATGATCTTTAGTATTTTTTTGCCTATTGTTTTCTAATTAAAATTAAATCTTTATTTTTCTAATAAGAGATTAATATTAACTGTATGTAGAAAATTCAATATATAATTAATATTTGAATGAAGATATTTTTTTTCTCTTCGGAAAGCTCACATTATAAATTAATAATAATTATTATTTAGTATTGAAAGGAAAAAGAATAGCAGTTTTACATACTAGGAGTTTTAGTAGTTATTCTTTTACTGTTCATACATAAATTAAATTTATTGAATTTTAATTTTAGACCAATATTTTCCAATCTTCCCCATATTTATTTTGTATCCCTTGAAAATACCACTTAAAAAATTTTGTTCAATACTTTTTTAAGCAGAAATTTGATTTTTTAATCCAAATTTATGCATGCACTATCTTTTGTGTTAGACATTTAAAAGCCAGACATGGCATTTGAAACAAGATGTTGTACCCACCAGAGTCGAGTTGTTGACTGAACATGGTAGATGTCTGAAGTGTAAAGGTCCACAGTTCTGGTCTACCGGACTACTGATTATCAAAAAATCTTGAGTTTTGGGCAGTTTTCTTCTGATGTAACCTAAATACTCTTCAGAAGTACTTATATCCACACAAGCCCCCCCCCCCTCCCATAGGCAAATATGAAATACACCTCCTGTAGGTTTACCATAACACAATACAACAGCCCTTTTAGAAATAGTTATATGCTTTTAGTGTATGTTAGAAATAACTGTAATTAAATTAATAATATAATGTATTTTTTAAATTTACTAAACACACAAAAAGCAGATATTAATATTCTATTTTTAATTAATTACTTGGTGAAAGACAGCATGCAGTACCTAAATTTATCAAAAATGTGGCTGCCTTTTAAATCTATCAAAACAGCTCAATTAACTTGTATTTTAAAGCTTCTAATTTATGGGTACCATTGACACCAGTTTTTTTTTTTTTTAATAATCCTAAAATAAGTATAATATGTGCTAACTGTTCAAAATCACTGGGACTTTACCGATTCTATATAACAGAAATTTCCAGATTATAGAAATCCTGCAGTATTAATTATAAAAAAATCTTGTTTTTTAACTTGACCTGATTATAATGAAGACTTACTTTTTTTTTAAATAGAAAATGTATTAAAAAATGCAACACATTTACTGAGGAATTACACAATAGAAAGATATTCTTTTAAACATTTTTAATAAAATCTTAAAAACATTTTCGTTCGAATACTGATTTATTGTTATTTTAAGGTCTAATTTTGTCCTGATAATTGAAATTCCCATAAATTGGAATTTCAAGTTTAAGAGATTCTACTCTATTTAAAAATAACAAATGGAGACATAGTTAAAAGAAAAATGGAAAACAGCAAGATAAAAGTTTAAAATGCTCAAAATCGCTAATAGCCATTGGCGGAAACTTTCTAAAGGAGGCAACAAACTAGTGGAAGCAAAATTCTACTTTAGCATTACGGCATTTGAGGCAGTAAAGGCATTAATGGCAGTAAATCCCCAAGCGGAAACGGGCCTTTAGACTTAATTGGCATAACATAGCCACATTTTACATTTGTTTCCTTCATTTTTCATACGCCTAATGTATTCATATAATGATCTTCCAAGTATTGTTCATAACACTTAATCTAATTATTAAACTTGAACATTAACTTTCCAATATTCAGTTGGCAATCTTGTCATTGGCATGTCATGGAGTTTTTCCATGAAATCGATAAAACTGTGTGACTGTGCAAAGAATGTGTTTGATTCTGCATTTTTAGTTACTATTCCCAAAACAAGCACTTTCAAGTTTGTTCCAAATTTTGCCATTTTTCAGTGTATTAAAACTGGCAGAGTGAGTGTTTCATGCCCGTTTTGACCTCCAGTCTTTGTTTTAAATTTTAACAGATGTGCTTCAGTACATATTTAAGTTGAAATAATTTTCTATCATGAGCAGAAAAAGAGATATTTCAGCTTTACATGTTCATACTTACATTAAACACTCTCTCTACCTGCCCTCAGACCTCGCACACTCTGCAGAAGAAAAGACAACTTCTGGGATTAGTATGTATTTGTGTAGAATTTCAGATTTGTCATTAGTTATTGTTTTTGGGAGTGTCAGTAACCAGATCCCAGCAATAGCTGCTCTTTATGATTCCCTTTTACACCGTGCCCTAAAAGTTTAGACAATCAATAAAATGTACATTAACATAAAAAGTAATAAGGTACAATTAAAATTCGTGAGATAGGTAATAAATAAAAATAGTTTTGTGTATATACACATATAAATTATCATCAAAGGTTTGAAGTTATAAATTGATATTAAATTATATAACAATGTGCTGCCCCAAAAATATAGACACTATAGAGCATTACATGTTTTCTTTTACATTTTTGTTCACAGAATAAAATATTCTTATTTTGGTCTGCTTCTATAAATGCAGAATAATTTTTCCCTTTTAATTGAAATGTTGCCTGCTATATTTTTAGCCTAATAATTTATTGAAATTTTATGGAATCAAATGAGCTCAATGTATTGTTTTGTTTGTGATTAAAAAAAGACCTTTCCTGTATATTCCGATAAAAAGGCTATATTCTAAAGAAATTTCTAAAGATGAAATTATTGAGATTCTGCATTTAAAAGTGCAAGGTCAAGATCCTGTACCAATATGGAGAAGAATAAAGAGATCTTTGAGCAGTATTTATAAAGTTTTGAGAACACATGGAACATGGAATACTAGAAAGCGAGGTGGAAGACCAAAGAAAACAATGTTATGTGATGGTAGAATGTTATTAAAAATCACTTCAGTTGATAACTTATCTGTGCAAGAAAATGTATCAATTTCCAGAGTTTTAAAAAGTACTGTACACAGAAAAATTAAAGCTTGAACTAATATCTTTTACAGGAAAAAGAAAGTAAAACCTTGCTTAAAGCAGAGACATAAAGATGCAAGTCTCAAGTGGGCTAGAAAGCATATATCATACAGTGAAAAGTGGATTTCTGTCATCTTCACTAATGAAAAAAAATAGAATTTAGATGGCCCTGATGGTTATCAGTTTTACTGGTATGACCTAAGAAAAGAACCCAAGAACTGTTTCAGCAGACAACAAGGCGGAGGATCAGTAATGACCTGGGAAGGGTTTTCTTTCAGTGGGCAAACATTTCTAGGATTTAATGACAGAAGAATCAAATCAGAGTATTATCAGGATATTTTACACACCAATTTTCTGCGAATTATTGATTTGCTATCAGGACCGGACTGTGTTGTAAAGATGGGACTTCCATCCATACCTCCAGATGAACGAAAAACAGTATCACACTATTAGACTGGCCAGCACTTAGTTTGGATTTGAATCCCATGGAGAATATATGGGGGAATCTTATCTCATAAAATATATGAAAATGGAAAGCAAAATACATGTGTAAATGACTTAACTACAATTGGCAAAGCACAGTTCGAAATATCTCCTTCTGTAATGCAGTGCTTACTTAATTCTATGGAACAACATGTATTTGATGTTATAAAGTGTCGTGGCAATACAATTAAATATTAAAAGCAAGTTTTTAGTTACCTGTATAAATGTAAAACAAAACAAAGAAAAGAACAGGTGTCTATACTTTTAGCACTGTACATTTTATAATTTCAAACCTTTGATAGTAATTTGTATGTGAATATCAACAAAACTGCTTTTGTTTATTACCTATATCTCACAAATTTTAATTGTACCTTATTACTTTTTATGTTAATGCAAATTTTATTGATTGTCTAAACTTTTGGAACACGGTGTAGTAAATATACTATTTGACTGCCGATTAGATAAAAAATTAAGCATCTGATTCAGAGACAGAAACGAGCAGCTTGCGAATCTTCCATGCTAAACGCAGTCAGACACTACTAATATACAGATGCTCTTTCTTTCAGAATCTGCCAAAGGTGCAGAAAAGATTGACATTAAAAAACAATCTTTCTTTGTTAGTGATCTTAGAATAAAAAATCCCTCCCATTATTACTGTATAGGTAATAATAAATCACTATTTAAGTAAGGAAATATGGAGGAAATGTTAACTCTTTGCACAAAACATTATTTTATCCATAAACACAAAATTATTGATATTGTTACGAATTTTCAGGGCAACTCATTGTTCTGGTGAAATAGTTCAGAATTCGTGTTCTAAACTTCAAATAGTTAAATTTTGCTTTTCGTTGCATCAAAATCTGTCAATTAGAACTGGAGATACAGAAGTTTCGGTTTTCCCATTCATTTCAATAGCAGTTTCTAGAAATCTCGAGAAATATTGGTCCTAGGCCTTCGGTAACTTCACTTTCGGGGACTTATTTTTGGCACCAAGTTTGGTGATATTTTGCCAAAAGTCACCAAGCTTGGCAACATTTTGGTCATTTGGCACGTCTTTCCCAATGGAGCCTGAAAGTTGGGTTTTCTGCATTAAAATTACATAATAGGCTAATGATTCAGCTATATTTCTATGACATAATCAAAATGCGATTGTTCGGGGACTCGTTAGAGAGGTCCTGAGTTTTCTGGAATGCACTTCGGAAGGTATAAAAGAACCGGGCTGCCCCTGATAGTCAGTGTGTGTGTCGAGCTCTCTGAGTGAGTACGCTTGCTTTGCTCTGAGAATTGATAGTGCTATAGAAGGGGTGTTTCCGCTTGCTTTTCGAACCTGATTTTAAAGTATAAATTCTTTATTACTGAGTCTTGAGGGATTGCTTGCGATATCTCTCATATATTTTCACTGAATTTTTGCCTGTGAAAGTGTTTTATTTTGTGTGAGAAATACAGCATTTGTGAGAGCTTCTGATCTTTAAAGCACATTACTGTTTGATTGTGCTTGTGAATCTTGTACAGCTAATTGTTCGACGAAGTTCTAAAAGCAATAAAGTTCGTTTTCTGTCCTGACAAGTAGACTTTTTACTAGAACTTTCTACACCCATTGGACTTTAGAATGACGAACCCAGGAAACAAGCAGAGGTTTCTGCAACAATATTACAAAGCAAATAATGCCATTGAAAATGAAAACAATATACTTTTTGTAGTAGTTACTGCTACTGTGGTAAAGTGATTTAATAACGATTGGTAGTAAATTTGTACTTATACCTAACGATTTAAAAAATGCTTGAATAAGTGATATGCTTTTTATACCAGTGTGCTCTAAAGAGTTAAATAATTATGATCTTTTGTTGTGCCTAAAATAGAGATGCTGACAATTTTAACGTACTGAAATCTGTAAGATTATGATCATTTCCACCATCAAATATGCTGGAAATGATAGTGTTTTGTTGCACGAAATGTGCGAAGAATCATGATTATTTATGGTTACTATAAAGGAATTATTGTGATCTTTTGCAGCACTGGAAATGTAAAGGGTTGCAAAGCAAGGACTATTGGTGCCTGGCGCAGCCCCCCAGTTTGCCGCCTTGTTTTTTTTTTCAATTTTGCTTTGAAATGCAAACCTTTCAAGCTGCCTTTCTGCTGTCTGCCTCCTATTTAGATTATTTAGTTTGCCACATTTTGACATTCTGCTGACTGTCTGTTTTTGTGTTTAGATTGCCATATGTGGCAGATACCCCCCTCCCCCTACTGCTATATTACTGCTGAAAATTCAAAGTACTAAGATTCTTTGCAGTTCTGAATGTTTTCAGTATTTTACCACTGCTAAAAATTTCAAAGAGTATGATTAAGTTTGAATTTATTTGTAATTTTATAATCTTGGATTAATTAAAAAAACATAATTTAGTGTGTTTTGTGTTTATTTGATGTGTTGTGTGCTTTGTGTTTTATTGCACATTTTACTAAATATCTGCAATAAACTTTAGTTTGAAAAAAAAAGTATTAAAAGGATTAAAGTAATATCATACTTTGTAAAGATTTCTATAATTGAAGTTCTCTGCATAAATGTAAAATGCTCCTCAGATAGTTCCTCCTTGGTTGCCAACTCTGTATAATAATAGTACTTTATGACAATTTTAATGACTTTTAGTGTTACTGCATTTTATTACTTGTCTTTTTTTAGAAAATCTGGTGAAGAAATGATTAAAAAGCGCCAGTGTGCTGTTGAGCTACTCGACAGAAGTAAGAATGAGGTACTTAATTTGTTTTTTTCTCTTGTTAACGCTTGTACAAAAATTATGTATTGGTTAAAGTATATCCCAATGCTAGTGTAAAAATTCAGACACAGGGAGTAGCAAAGCTTTTCATTATCAGCAAGATTGTATTGCAAATTGCATTCTTGTACACCATTACCTGATTTAATATTAACTTTTTAAAATATGTAAAGGGCTACACACATCTATGAAAGGGTACAGTTAGTTTCATTTTCTAAAATTTAACTTAGCTAAATTGGGAGATTAAATTTTATGTTACATTTATCTTTAGAATCAAAACTTCAGAGCATAAATCCCTTTGTTGAATACAAAATTAAATGTGTTAATATGGTAAAATAAGTGATTAATGGTAAAATGGTAAGTGATTACGGTAAAATAAGTGATATATGAAGTAATTATTAATATTTATTTGAAAATTCTTTTTTGCATGGTATTGTTTTATCAAGGTTCCCAAAACCTTATAAAGACCCCCTCCCAAATCAAAAACTGTATACAAAGCCTTAATTTTTTAAAATAATTTATTATCATATTTTCTGTTTGATTGAATAGTTAACCTATACTGAAATTATTTTTTGTGCCAAGTTATACAAAATAAAAAGGAATTTTCACTAATACTTTGTTATTTTCCGTCCTTTCCAAAGATTCACCATGGATATCGTTTTGGTTATTTTCTTTGAATGCACTTTTGACAAACATTTATAAATGTCAGAAAAAAAAAAAATATTTGCAATCAGAGAAGAGAATGGGGGAGAATATCATTATAGATTGAAGGCTCCATAAGATTATGTACCTTAGTATAAATCACTTGTCCTAAGAGATTCTGCACAGATATTCTTTTTGGCAAAAGTATAAGGGACGTCCAGAAAGTAGTACCCTTTTGATAATTAAAAGATAACCACTGAACATTTTACTAGAGACTTTTTAATTTTACATCGATATACTTTAAGTTGTTTCTCTGCATAGTCACGTTGTACATTTACCCATTTATCATACTGTAAAACAATATTTTGAATGTCTTCATTGAACACATCTGCTACCACACCATTCAGAAATGTAAGCAGTGTTTCCTTAAGTTCTTTATCACTCACCGATGTTACAATATGCATCAGCATTATCTAACACACATAGTTTTTATTTATGAATTAGTCTCATAACTTTTTGACCCGTCAGTATTAATTTCTGCTGAGTGTTAATGTTCTGCTGAATTATGAGACTTCCTTTGCATATATAATGTTTTATGTAAGTTTCATTCTCTTACTGATGACTTTGTTTGTTAATGTAGTTCATTTCGTTTTCAAGAAGTACTTTTAAAATTGATCTAATAATTATTTAAAATAATTTTATTTTTAATAATTTGTTATTTTCTAATCATGTATTTGCAATCATGCTGTATAAGTTTATCAATTTTTGCAGCATGGTCTTCTCAAGTTCCATATATCCAAACAGTGGATTAATAAATTCAATAACTTTGCTGAGCCAGGTCCAATAACAAATACTGATTTTTTGTGCATTCATGGTGGTAAGAATATTTCTTTTGGTTTATTGCACTTTTAAAAACTTCTGTTATATATAGTATAAGTAAAAACAAATAACACTTTGAGCTGAACAATGATATGTGTGGATTGCTCAAGTTCATTTTTTTGTGCAAAATGAACAAACATTTAGTTAAAACTTTAAAATAACCTAACAACCACAAGCTTTTCAGCTGCTTCTTCACGGTCATCCTCAGGTATTCTGGCCTTGTTTTTCCCGCTTTCAGAATTTCCTTCTACCCCTCCATGCATGGAAAATTTCAACTAGAACTAAACTATTCAATTTATTTAATCAACAAAAATGTTTCTGTTGTAGAAACACAACTATTGAACAAGTTTTCAAACAAAAATTGAAACTAAATAGTTTGAAGCCAGTATTAAACTGTGATGATGCCAAGCCAATCACATGTAGAGCTATACATGTTCCTTAAGCATTAAGAGCTGCTGCTGACCAGAAAACTGATCGCTTGATAGAAAGTTGAACAATTGAACCAGTAGATATAAACAACAAAATTGTATAATGAGCTTCACCAGTGGTGTACTCTATTAAGAAAAATGAGCAGATTAGACTTTGTGGTCATTTTATATCAACTGTAAATAAATACATGATCACAGAACAAATCTGTATCCTACACTAGAGGATATCTCATCAAAATGGAAAATGTAAGTGAATTTGGAGATTCCTCTTTTGTTTATTGTTTAATTTAACCATACCATGAATGAACTTGTTTTGACTCGCAGAACTTTGCATAAATATACAGAAAAAGATCCTGCTTTATCTGAGGTTATACTGTATACTGAATGTGGATGGCTGCAGAAAATGCCTTTCCTTGAAAAATGTAATGAAATAACATTTGTACAAAATATTTTTTTGCTAAATAATTGTATCATTATTCCTGAAAAGTTAAAGAACATAGTTTTTGATAACTTAATGAATTACATGCTGGTGTTGTTGCAGTGAAGTCTTGTCCCTAGAACGCCAGTATGGTGGTCATCCATAGATCTTGAGATTGAACGTAGAATTAGGAGTTGCATTGACTGCTATGAACACCAGCCGAAAATTTGTGAATCATCCTTATTGTTATGGAACAATACAGGAAAACCATGGTATAGAGTCCATATTGACTTAGTTCAATTAAATGGTGAAAACTGACTATTTGTTATTGATTCATATTTACATTGGTTGGAGATATTTAAATTATGTGACATTCTGGAAATATAATTAAATGCTTTAGAAAATTATTCTGTACTTACTGAATATGTATCATTATTGTTTCTGACAAAGGTTCACAATTAACATCAAAGGAATTTTATGATAAAAATGGTATGAAGCACTTAGATATACCTCATATCATTCCAGAAGCAATGGATTAGCAGAACAAGTCATAAACAGATTCAAAACTCAATTTCGAGAAGCTTATTTCCAATTTAATGATCAAGATTATCAATTACGGGTGTTTTTGTTCACTTATTGAACAACTATTCATCGAGCTACAGGTTCCACACCAGCTAAATTATTTCTTAGCCGAGAACTCCTTGCTAACTTTGATTGTTTAAAATGAGATCATATAAATTATTTCTACAGTTTAAAATCCAAATTCTACCTTGATAGATCATCTAGGGAAAGAGAATTTGATGTCGGAAAAGACATATGGATGAACAGATCTATTGATAAAACATGGAAACCTGGAACCATAAAAAGAACCAACAGGATCATTGTCTTACAGAATGCTAGATGATACTCAAGTCCTTGCTGATCATCTCTGAAAACGAGAAACGGAACCTTCTGATCCTATTCCCAAAGAACAGCACTCTGAAGAATATCCTGACACTCTTACTTCTAAAGAGCAACACTGATAAGCCACAGTCTGATAGACACTCTAGTCCAGATCTTAATGAAAACGATCTTCCTGTGGTACAATTACCTGTGACTAAAGACAGCCTCAGATGAAATTGTTTTATGTAAATCAACATCTCAAGAAAAACAAACATTTTCATAAGCAATTCAACTATTGACTTTTGCTTTTTTTTTTTTTTAATTGAGCTGTTTTATACATACATTTTAACAATTTATGTAATAAATATAGCACCTCCAGATTAATGTAACTTTTCACTTTGCCATAGTGGCAACAATAAAGTAAAAGCAGAATGCAGATCAACTAGTTTGGAATGTAAGCTAAGTAAATAAATTGTAACTTTGAACTTATATTTTTATAAATTTTCTTGACAAGAACACCACTTGGACATTTTACCAGCATTGTAATCGACCTTCTGAAGTTGATGATGAGAAAATGAAAGCTGTAATTGAATTGAATCGTCATGTAATTGTGTGAAAGATTTCAAAAAGGTTCAATCTATTGCTCACAAAAATGAAAAATTGCATTTTTGGACTTATTAAGAAGCTTGATATTTGACTTCCACATGAGTTGAAAGAAATTCTAACACAAGTGAATATTTCTTGTACACATTTGTAACATAATGTAATCAACTCCTTTTTTTAAATGAACTCTCAATGGTGAAGAAATATCAGTCATGGTTACAATCAAATTAATAAAAAAAATCATTTAGGGGTTGATGGATAACCAAAAAACTATTGAATGTTAAATTGCATCAAAGAAGATCATGGTGTATATTTGGAGGATTATTTAAGTGTGTATTTTGAGATAATTCAAAGCAACCAAACAACTTAGATGTTCACTGCAAACAATTTATGAAACGAAGAAAACAATAAATGAGAATAGGCCAAAATTTGCAAATCATAAAGGAATATGTTTCATCACAATTCTGTAAGGCCTCATGCATCTTTAGCAATACTTACAAAATTATTGGAGCTTAGTTGGGAAGTAGTGTTGCATCCCCCATATAGCACCAAGCTTGCACCATCAGATTATCATTTATTTCCAAGTTTACAAAAATTTTATATCTAAAAATTTCACTCTGAACGATGATCTTACTAAATACTTCATTGAGTTTTTTTTGCTGATGAGGACCAAGAGTTCTATGATAATGAAATTATGACATCACTAGATTGTCTATCAGACTGTTAAGTTGCTTTGTTCTGCTCTGTATTTTCAAAGATGATTCTCTCAGTTTTTTTTTTTTTTTTTTTTAATTGATTGAAGGTCACATTGTTGGCTGTGAAATGATGTCTCTTTGATATCAGCATACTAGTGCTATTTAGTTTGTTATTGAGTATATCAGTGATTTTGTTATGGACACTGCTGCTAATAAAACTGGTATGAAACATAAAACTTTATCTATTTTGCACTAGCTGAACATTTTGAAAAAAGTGCAAAGTATGTGCAGCTTAAAAAAAAAGAAAATTGTTAATAAATTGGGTATACCACATTTTTGGGAATATTCTGAAGAAATGTTGGCCCTACATCAAGAAAATTGATAATTTCCTATCCAAAATCTCAAACAATAAAGATACTTTCTTTCCCAGCACATTTTTAAGGCAGAGTTTTTTTTTTTTTTTTTTTTTTTTTCTTTTTTCTAATTCACAAATAAGATGCATTTCCTGCTGAAAATGCTTTCTCATGTAAGATACTTCTTTTAAGCTGGTCACTTGAAAAACATCTTTAGCAAGTTTCGCTAAAAGATCGCAAGATTGATTAAAGTTCATTTTTTGTTTATTGTTGCTGAGCTTTATTTTACACTAAAAAATCAAAATTTACTTTATTGCCAACCCAACAGATGGTTGACAAGAAAGGTTCATTTTGTCCTCATTCATTCGTAAGTGACTTTTTAGGCTCTTTTTGTCATCATATTAAAATCCATTTTTGTATAGTATGTATGAAGTACGAACACCTATAGGCACACCTGCGTGCATCAACATGTTGCATCTTCATATTATTATGCGATTTTAATTCATTTGTACTTTTCTTACTAATAATTAATGGGTAATTTTTAAATTAAAAGTAGTAATGTATTTTCTTGTACTAAGTAATTACAGTCAAACCTTGATTTAACATACTTTGATTAACGAATTCTATGATTTAACGAATATTTTTTCTGCCCCGACAAAAAGGGTGCTAAAATGATCTGATTTAACAAATTTTTAGCTTTAACAAACAACAATCACTGAAATAAAATTTGCACATTAAACTAAAACTTTGAATTTTTCACGCACAAAATTTTGAATCTTTCAGACCCTAATCCAGGTGTGTAATACAATAATTTTTTTCTCATTTCTGGTGGATTCAAAAGACAGTCTGTCCCCTTTTCAATGTAGAAACATGACAAAGAGCACAGATATAGAGTTTCATAGAATGACTGTTTGAATTGACCTCTACCGTTTCACTAATCAGTTGTGCAAACTATACATTTTTGGAGAAATGTTACTTTTGGGTGTTGCAGGACTGGTTCGCAGCACAGATAATCTACACAGATGAGATAGTGCACTTCCATACACTCCATTGTAACTGATTGGCGTTTTTCTGCCCCCTCGCGAGCTTTGCAGAAATTAGCTCTTCCAGTATTTTCCTATCCTCTCCTGCCATTCCAAATGTTGCTCTACTTCCATTTTCTGATCACCAGTACACTGCTTTGAGTGTTCTTTGCTTGACTGATCCAGGGGTGGGAATTTTGCGCCATACCGTGCCAAAACTTGAAACCTGCGCTATCCTGCTACATAAGGGTTTTATCGTACGATTCTGCACCAAAAGAAAAAACAGCTACTCTGCTCATTACAAACTGCTTTTTTTTTTATAAAATAAAAAGCGCTCGCCGTACGTTTTGTTTCTGCGCTCGCACAACTGACTACCGTAATTTATGGAAGAAACGCTGCACCCACGAAAATGAGCTTAACTATAAAATCAACAGAAACGTCGCAGTCACGATCTCCCCACCTCCACCCCTCTGGGAAAAAAAAGAAACATCGCACTGTGATATATTTTGGAAAGGGGGGGGTGGATAAACGGTAAAAATATCTCCTTTTTCCCCCCTTACCATATAATGTTTTAAAGTATTTATTGCTATTTTACGAAGCTTACGATTTCCATTTTCAAATAATCAGTGTCCGATTTAAAACATCAATTTTTATATTCACAAAGGCAAATTTATAGAATTAAATAAATAACTTGTAAAAAACTTTTTGCTTTCGCAAAATGTTCGGACAGTATAGCACATGCTGTTAAAACGAAAAAACCAGCTGATGAGTAGGCTCCAGTCAAAAGTAAACATTTTTTTTTTTTTTTTTTCCCCCGCTGACGTCCAGCTGTTGATTACGTAATGAGCGTGCTTCAGCAAATTGTTTGTTTTAAGCTTTGAATGTTGTGTGATAACTCTTGATGTTTATTCATTTATTACTTCTGATATTTGTAACACTGGGATTTATTTTAAAAGCACTCAGGGTTTCCTGAGCTTGCCAATTACTCGTAGTAGACTTTTTACCTTAATAACAGCGTAAGGCAGTGTTCATTCGGTACAGTGCTCCTTCACAGGGCGCAAAGCCGCACGGCGAAAAAACACAAATAACTTATAGATGAACTTCTTTTTTTTGGGGGGGGGGGGTAGAATGGTTAAATTCGCACAGGGCGCAACAGACTAATTTTGGTTGCGATTCGGTATTTTAAGAACAATCAGGCCCGGACTGGCTCCTACGGGGGCTCCTTACTGGTGAATTTGGAGGGAATAGAATATTAGGATATGTAATATTTGAAAATTAGGTTTACTTGCCATATTTAACTATTTTAAAGCTGGGGGGGGATGATTCTTCGGGGGATCCCTCGCGGGGCGTGGTCTGTGGGGTCCTTTGCAACGCCACTGTATCAAAGAGTAAGATTACAAAGAAATAAATAATCGGACTACTTTGGTACATTACTCGGATGTATATCAAATTACTTTGATAAGAAAGTAGTAGAGGCCTCGCTGGGGGTTCCTTTCTTATGCCGGGGGCCCTTGTCGATCGCCGACCTGGCCAGTGAACCTGAGAACAATGGACGTTCATGGGAACACAGGGGTGTGGTTAATCAAGGGTAGTGCGTTTTTGCGGTATTTTAAGAAACTTTAGCCCATCAAAATATATATATATTAAAACCTTCATTAAATTTTAATTATAGTTCTAAAATGTAGACATAAAAAGCTTCTTTTTTTTTTTGGACTTAATTGAGGAGACATCGGTTGGATTTATGTACCCATCCACAGCGTTTGATCAAACCGCTTTTCAACGGGGTAGGCTCGCATTCTGATTCGTTACGCTGTGCTCCGTGCACCGCTAAAAGGTACGTGATCGGTGGGGGCGTCATCTTTTGAGACAATTATTACTAAATAACTTTTATAATTTTTCGTTGAAGATCGGCCAAAAAAAATTAAAAATATCGTAAACGCCGCGGCGTTTCTTCCATAAATTACGGTACTATTACGTCACTCTAAAAGAACGTAATTGGCTCAGAACAAACCAGTCAGAATAACGGAGAAAAGAGAAAAAATGTCATTGATCATCATTTTATGGCCAGCACTGCGCTCAAGATAGGGTTCCTCAGGGGGGGGAGGTCGTGACCCCCCTTATTCCCCCCCCCCCCTTGGCTACGCCACTGTAATGGAGATAAAAAAAGAAAAGTTAAATAAAAAATTTTTGCAAAAGTTATTCATTTTTCATTTAATTTTTAATCTATAGTCTTTGTTATTATTATTATTCTGGTGTTAAAAATTACCTGTAACTTTGAATGTAGCATCTAATAATATATTAGGTTAAGGTAAGTTTATATATTTCATTTTTAAATGCTTATTATTTATTGAAGTGGGCTTCTTTTATCTGAGTAATGTTTAATACTCTCAAATTTACTAAAAGCTTGACTGTAGTTATATTTTTCTATCGATAGATTAAGAATGAAATTTGCTCCAATTTGTTGCTTCAGTGCTCCAAATCGTCGACACTGTTGCTCCAAATCAGCCTTACCCAATTCTCACCCCTGCTGATCTGTACTGTATGAGGATGGCCAATGAATCCAGAAAATTCAAAGGGTTTTCAATTAATGGGAAAAAATGTGTTTATTAAAAGAGGTAGATATGAATGTTGGGAGTAAAAAAAAGCATTGCAGAGAAATTTGGAATTTAGACTTCTATGCTATCAATTATTCTGAAGAATAGAAAAGATATTGAAGAATGTGCTGCAAGCTGTGATGATAAAGGAGCTTCAAAAAAGAAAATCTGTGAAAACCAGTTCTTTTTCTGTCGTGGAAGAACAGTTTATGTCTTGGCTTGCTGAAGCTAGAGGAAAAAGCAATGCTATAAGTGAACCCCTTCTTCAAGAAGAAGCTCAGCAAATTGCATCTGAGCTTGGTGCAACAAACTTCAAGGCTTCAAGAGGTTGGCTAAACAACCTAAAGATGAGAAATATATTGTTTATAAAATTATGAGCAGAGAAAAGAAAAGTTTGGACCCAGAAACTGTCGAAAAATGGAAAACTAAAACTTTACCAGAATTCATCGAAGAATATTCTCTGTCTGACATATTTATTTAGATGAGACTGGTCTTTTCTATAATTTGCAGCCAGATAACACCCTTTGTTAACAAAAAGAAAAGTGCCATGGAGGGAAGAAAAGTAAGCTTCGCATAACTGTCCTCTTAGCTGGGAATTCTGATGGATCTGAAAAGTTGCCTCTTATGTAATAGGAAAATCAGCCAATCCAAGATGTTTCAGAAATGTCAAATGGCTTCCAACAAAATATAGTGCTAATAAGAAATCATGGATGAACGCAACATTCTTTGCCAAGTGGTTAAAAGATTTAGATAGAAAAATGATAAATGAAGAAAGAAAAATCATTATTTTCATTGATCAATGCCCAGCACATCCTTCGGGTTACGAATTTTCAGATGTGAAAGTGAAATTCTTCCCAACAAATTGCACAAGTGAACTGCAGCCCATGAATTTGGGTGTCAAAAGGTCCTTTAAAGTGCAGTACCGAAAACTCCTTGTTTGGAAATTTCTTGTCAACATGGAAGGAAACACCCAGAAAAAAGGAATAAATTTTCTGAACATCCTCGAAGTGATGAGCTTCGTAAGACAAGCATGGAACTTGCAGGGATGTTAATTCTGCGCCGAGCTGCGCCGAAACACAAATTCTTGCGCCGAACTGCGCTTTTAGCCGATTTTTGCGCCGGTCTGCGCCGAATACGTCATTTTGACTCTTTCAGGGTGCGCCGAAACACAAATATTGCGCCGAACTGCGCTTTTAGCCGTTTTGCCGTCTGCGCCGAATACGTCATTTTGACTCTTTGTTAAATTTTTGCCACGCTCATTTATCTTTTAAAGCGTGTATGGAAAGCTAGTTAGCAGTAAAGCAAGATTCAAACTGCGTACGAAAGCTGCATTCCAAAGCCATTCTACCTGCCCCGGATCGGACCAGTCGGGCTTTGTTAGTCACCTCAATCAGGGCCGGCCAGATAGGCAAACAAGTACCGTAATTTATGGAAGAAACGCTGCGGCGTTTATGAGTTTAAAAGTTAAAAAATAGTAAGTGCGGCGTTTCTACCGGTGCGGCTTTACAATATTTTTAATTTTTTTAAGCCGATCTTCAACGAAAAATCGAAAAATTCGTTTCGTGATAATTTTCTCAAAAGATGGCGCCACCACCGACACGTACTCTTTAGCGTGCACAGATCACAGCGTAGCGAATCAGAATGCGAACCTACCCCCATAGAAAAGAGGTTTGATCTTTGATCCAGTTTTGGAGAAAGTCAGAGCACCCTAAGATGGGTCCATGTCCCGTGCTCTGAAGTGGATGGCTTCATACATCCAACCGATGTCTCCTCAATTAAGTAAAAAGAAAAAAAAAATAGAAGTAAATCTTTTACATCTACATTTTAGAACTATAATTAAATTTTAATGAAGTTTTGAATATATATTTTGAAGGGTTAAAGTTCTGTAAAATACCGCAAAAGTGCACTACCCTCTATTAAATGCACCCGTTTTTCACATGAACCTCTATTGTTCTTAAAATACTGAATTTCAGCCAAAATTAGTCAATGTTGCGCACGGTGAGAGTTTAACCCTCTCCCCCCCCCCCCCCCCCAAAAAAATAAATAAATAAATAAAGTTAATCTGAAAGATTTTTTTTTTTTCGCCGTGCGGCTTTGCGCCCTGTGCACTCTATGGAATAAACACTGCCAACTAATTGGTATGCTCAAGAAATGCTGAGTGCTTTTAAAATAAATCCCAATGTTATAAATATAAAAAATAATAAATAAATACCATCAAGAGTTGTTACACAACATTCAGTTTAAATCAACAATTTGCTGAAGCAAGCTCATTACGTAATCAACAGCTGGCCATCCGCGGGGGGGGGGGGAATGTTTACTTTTAACCGGAGACTCTTCTCACACATCGATTGCTGTTTTCATTTTAATGGCGCCTGGTAGTCTGTCCGAACTTTATGCGGATGCAAGAAGGTTTTTAGAAGTTATTTTTTTATTTCTATAAATTCACCTTTGTGAATATAAACATTGATATCTGATTATTTGAAAATAGAAATCGTAAGCTTCGTAAAATAGTGGCAAATACTTTAAAACATTCTATGGGAAGGGGGAGAAAAAAGGAGATTTTTTTACCGTTTATCCAATTTCTACCGAAATATATCCGATCAACTTAATAGCTTTTTTAATAAATTAGGTCTATAGTCTGTTCGCCGAGTCGAGAGAACGAAACTAAATAATGGCACATGTAAACTGGCGAGAGTAAGCACTGGATTCTGCACTAAGCGCCAAACACAGTATGAATTTCTGCTTTCTTCCATTTACGCTGTTAGGCGCATTTAACTTTCTTAACTCCAAACTAGAGATTGGTGAAAAAATATGTAATTCTTTGGTAACCCGTTTGTTTACTTTCGTTCTCTCGTTTCCGCGAACAGACTATAATAAGTAATGCAACATATTTTTTATTTATTTATTTTTTGTTAATTAAGAAATTATTTTAGAAAACATTGAATTTTATCTGGCATTGACTTCTGACCACGATCACCCCCCCCCCCCCCACACTCACACACCAACGATCGCGGCTGCGGCGTTTTTGACGATTTTCTAGCTAACTAAGCTCATTTTCGTGGGTGCGGCGTTTCTTCCATAAATTACGGTAATCATCGCAACGGGCACCGTTTTTTGTTTATGAAGGGGCACGATTTGCTATTTGGAGATGAGACATTATGGACCAATTTGTTTTTCAACATGTACACATGCATTGTTTTTTTTGTTTTTTAAATTGATATTGTACCTTTTTGAGAAAGAAAAATGGAGGAAAATGTTTTTTTGGTGCAAAATAAATCTGCTGTCTTTAAATGAAAACTTAAAGGAGAAATCAATACGCCTTTCATAACTTGTTATTCGAAAAGTTTTTATGTATTCACACTGTTTACAAAAGCGATTCATATGTTTTACCTTTTCGAGCTTAAAAAAAAAAAAAGCCCCCTCCTCTGAAATGGGTAACGATCCGCCACAGCTCTATGTATATGTATGTTCCCGATTTGAACTGGCACTATTTTTTTCGGGCCCCACCACTGAAGCAGGTCACGAGCCGCCACTGGCTGTTATAGAAAGTGGACAGATTCTATTAACGGAAGGGAAGGATAGACTTGCAAAAACATTAAAACTATTAGAAGAAAATGAAAAAGCTCAAGAAGAAATTAATAAAAATAAAAAAAAGAATAAATAGAAAACTAGATAACTTATGATACTTAATTTGTAATCTCATTATTAATTGCTCATAATCTTAATTTTTAACTTCCCATAATTCTTAATTTCTCTCAACAGTCATTAAATATTTTTTGTTTACATTTGCTTTGTATATTGTGTTCAAGTATTATAGATGAATATGTAAATATTAGATGAGGTTAAATTACTGATACAAAAGCATATGCTATTAAAAGTACACACATTTAATTATTCTAACCATCAAATTTATTTTGTTTTCGATACTGCTTACCAATTACGTGTTGTTGTATAAGAGGTATAATATTTAGGTTTTCAAAAATCTCCATTTAGTACTACTTGTGATTTGTAATAGAACCAAAGAATGAGATAGAAGCTTTTGTTTTAAAATTTAGTTTTCATTTTATTTGTGCTCTCTTTTTCGAGAGGAAGATTCCCTAAATGATTCTGAAAAAGAAAAAAAAAGGGACAGGGATTGGCAACCTGTGGCTCGCAAGCCGCATACAAATCATACTCATGGTTCTTGAGTAGGAAAAAAATGACAACCACAGAAAGGTTGCTGACTCCTGATATGTATTGTTTTTACCAAGTTGTTGATAGCATAGCCTGTATACATCCTTTTTTTTTCCAGAGCTTTCCTAAAAGTGCTTTCAAATAGTGTTTTGCTTTTAGCAAATGGTGTTTGCTCGCAAACTTTGCTTTTCTTGTATGCATTTATTGTGTTCCTAAATCTTCAATTTTATGCTCCAAAATCATGTTAATTCTGATCTCGAATCTTAGTTTTCCTCTCGGAAACTATTTTTTTGTGCTCCCGAGGTGCTCCCAAATGGAATTTTTCTGCTCCCAAATAGAATTTTTCTGCTCCCAAATGAAATTTTTTCTGCTCCCGGGGTGCTCCCAAATCGAGTGTTGGAGTTAACATCCGTGAACTTGGTGCCAGAAACTACTGTTGTAAACTGTTTTAAGCAGCAGGATTTAATTGCCAAAGTTTTCTACCATATGTTCCAAATGAAACAAGTGCCTACGAAGACAGTGATACAGAAACAGTCATTTACAATTACGCCGTGGATAATGATGATCAAATGCCTGGATGGGAAGATATTCCTAGTAATGGAAATTTTACAGTGTCTTGCGATGTACAGCTAAGTACCAGCGATAGTGAACAGAAAGAGAATGAAGATTTTGAAAGCAGCAAAGATGACGAAGAAACGGAAATTGAATTAAAACAGGTAACATTCCAAGAAGCAGTTTGCAGCTTGAACACTTAAAAAAAAATTTTTTTGTCTCACGAGGTTGATAATGTTGTTCTTATGAAGTTAGAAAATATCGACAAAGAATTTGAAAAGTCAAAACAAAGCACTATCAAGATTTTTTTTCCAAAGTGCCAATAAGTATATATGTATTATGTATTAAGTTTTAAGAGCAAGTAACATTAAAGAATTCAGATAATTTTAAAGTTGATCTCCTAATATATAACTTATAATTTTTAAGCTCTTAGTAAACAATAATAATTCTCTTTTTCATATCTATATCTAAGGGTATTTTGCATTTACATTTTTGTGCCATACTCGTTATGAAAATTGATATTCGATTTAACAAACAGATTTGTGGGTCCCAATCAATTCGTTAAATCGAGGTTCGACTGTATGCTTTAAATTTCTTTTTGTTTGTAAACACATTATTATTTCATAGGTGTACCACCACAGAAAGCAACTTATGCTTTTGACCTATGTACAGTTCTTCCTCAAGCTGTGTGGGAATACCTTCATGATACGTAAGTTATGTATCATATCACTTGTTATATGTATATTAAAATTATTTTATAAAGATGTAAAATTTATGTTCAAATAAAAAAATTTCACACTCCTATTTTGGGAAAAGGGTCATTGAGTATTTTCTGCTGTAACTTGAAGTTTTAAAAACATAAAGTGAATTGTTTAGTAATGTTTGGCAACTTTTTGATTATTAGATTTGGTGGTGGTCCTCCTTGTACCCATTTGTATGTGTGCTCTGTTTGTCAAGCAGAACTTGATAGATTAAATCAAAAACGAAAAACTGAGTTAGATGATTTCATTACTGTAAGTACTTTTTGGAACTTTATACTATATTATTTGGTACTTTATTATTTGGTATACTAAATGGCTTTGATTTTTATTTTTTTTAAAGCTATAAAATTGTATAGTTTAATCCTTAAATGTTTTTGTTAGATGAATGCTGATTTTAGAAGAATAGAAAATCCATCTGTTGTATATGCTCTTAGCATGAGCTGGTTTAAAACATGGGAGAATTTTGTCTGTAAAGATGGAGGTAATTATCTGATATATCTAATTACTTTTCAGATTATTTTTCATCTGTATGTTAAGTAATTAATTATTAAATATAACTGTCGATTGATATTAATCTGCAAATATTTCATTAAGTTATTTCTTTTTGATACACTATAATCCCATGTTTATCGTGAGTGTTATGCTCCAGGACCATCCAAAATAAGTGAAAGGTTCTCTTCACTGTATTTTATTATATTATGTGTATTTCTATTTTGATAAACCCTTTTTTCACTGTTATCAACCCACCTTTTACATTTGTAGTAACAGTGAACAAGCATAATGTGAGTGTGACAAATAAGCAGGGCCGATCCTAGCGGGGGGCAAGATGGTGCACGGCACATGGGCGGCCAAACTTAAGGGGTGGTGAAATGATTATCAAACAACGTAGAAAAAATGAAAACCTTACATGAATGTTTTTAAAAAAATCTTTGAGTGAAGAATACTTTAAACCCTAATTAGCCTGCTGCAACTAAAATTTTGAAGATTTTTTTATTAGAAATTTTAAATCGTACATTATGTCAGGATTTAACAACACATTTTCCTAATTTATCTATAGCACTCACAATATTTTTGACTAAACCAATCAGTGTTGCTTCAGGTGAAAGAAGCTTTTCAAAATTACGGAAGATCAACAATCTCACAAGAAAGGCTTATGAATTTGGCTATTATTTCAATTGAAAGGGTTACCTGTAAGGCGGTAGACATTTCAAGTATTATAGATTAACTAGCTGAGCTCGCTAGTTAATCTATAATACTTCTTATAATACATCTATAATAAATCTATAATATTTGCGTTATGTACTAACTCGTCGTTGACGAGTTAGTACATAATGCAAATTTTCAAAAAGCTTGAATCTTTGTCAGCATTGTAGGTGTCGAAATAGTACATTAGCAATAGTATAGAAATAAAAACTACATCTTCTGTGTATTGGTAAAATATTACAGATTTGGGAGTAACAAAGTGATCCGTAAATTTGACTATTATAGAGCTTTTCATTTTAAAAAAATTAAATTTTATTCTGGTTGAATGAGTTTTTCAGTCAAGAGGTAATTTCTAACATGCAACTAAATTTTGTTTGATTCACTATAAATATTTTAACATTATACCATGAAAATATTTTGTGCAATTTTCACAAAAATCTAAAAAAGCAAATAAACATTTTAAAAAATTATAACTTTTTCAAAAAAATCCCATGTTTGTTGTTTTAGCCATTGCTAATGATGTTACTAAACTTCAGCGTATTCTCTTACTCCATTTTTATGGAATATGAAAATAAGTATTTATAAGATTTTCACAAAATTCCAAAAATCTATGAAATATTTAAAACTGTTTCGGCATTTGGAGTTCAAATTAACTTGCATCTAACATATTATTCTATTCCATTCCCACTTTTCAGGAATAGCGCAAACATGCACTGAATTTTCTCAAAACCTATAAAAAATATTAAAAACACTTTGACGCAAAGAGTTCAAGCGACTACCAGTGACGATACTAAATTTTATTTCGCTCGCTTCAGTGGTTTCTACGTAATCGATAAATATTTTCGCAAAATCTAAAAATTTAATCAAGATTTTAAAAAAATTCGATACTGGCATTTTAAATTGAATGACCACGTATCATGTCACCAAATTTTATTTCATTCGCTTTAGTCATTATTACGTGATGCTCGAACAAAACTTTAAGGAGTTTGAAACGATTTTCGCAAAATCTCAAAATGTTATCCAGATTTTTAAAAAAATCGACGCCTATTTTTTAAGTTAAGTGACCATCTATCATATCACCAAATTTCATTTCATTCACTTCTGTCGTTTTTACATGATGCTCGAACAACAACAACAAAAGAGTCATGGACAGAATTACAGTCAAACTGCTTTTTGAGGGTCGTACTGGATTCTCAAGTGCCCCAGACAGCACAGCAAACTTGCAGCAAGTTTGATTTATCAAGTCAATAAACTTGAATTAGCTTGAACATTTCAAGCATGTAAGCTTAATGCAAGCTTGAATCAAGTGTTCTAGTTTACACTTGCCCAGCTTGCATTAAGCTTGACATAGCCAGCTTGAATCAAGCTTGACATAGCAAGCTTAATTTCAAGCTTCAAAAAATTTCCTAAATACACGGGGTGCCCGTCAGCGAACTCGCCCCACATATTTTATTTTTCCACGCATTTTCCCCTCTTCGCTGAAATTTCAAGTTATTTTAATCTGTTTTCATCAAGTGTGCGCGGCTGGGATCGAACTCGATATCTATGGGTTGGTAATCCAGCATCCCAACCACTCGGCCAACCTGACTTGCGCTCAAATGACTAAAGTTTGAAGTGGCTGTTATCATTATCACGCCGTTTTCTGGCGAGATCGATCAGTGGCCGATGTGTTGATCTGTTTCTTTTATTTTTCCATGGGATGAATCAAAATTAAAATAATGTTATGTGTGATTTAGAGACTCTACTAATAGGGAAATAAGCATAATATAAACTTAAAAGCAGCACATGTTTTAAAACTTTCAATATTGCGACACTCGTGTTGGGCGATACTGGCCGAAATCGAGACAAACGACTGATTTTGAAATCAATTTCGTAGTATAATTGTATTTTATTTTGAAGAATTTCAATATTTGGAAATACAGAATCTTTTTAATTCTATGGTCAAGTACATTTATGACTGATGATAAATTATTTGTTATGTGGATGTGGCTTTCCAAATCGAGCAGTAATCAAGTTGTATTCAAGCTTGACAGTTCAAATGACTTCTCCAAGCTTGCTGCAAGCTTAAAATGAATTGAACTGTCAAGCTTGTATTAATACGTCAAATTCAAAGAAATGTCAAGCTTGATTTAAGCTTATGTGCTGTCTGGGGCCGTAAACAGATAGAAGTCACAAAATTTTTGAATTTCAATTAATGTACGACAAACGTCTAATTTTATTTATAGATTCGACTTTAAGAAAGCTCTAAAAATGTTGTTATAAGTTTTTTGAAAGATCAGAAATATTTATTGTAGTTGTAGATTGTATTTTTCTGAAAATAAATTGCATACTTTAATATGTTTCTCTCTTTGATTTTCATCCATTCCATACTTATATTTAGACGATTTTTTCAAGTGCTTAATAGTAATTTATTGAAACTTTTAAAGCGTAAGGTTTGTAAAAAAGGGGCGGCCAATTATAATTTGCACGTGGGTGGCCGAAGGTCTAAGATCGGCACTGCAAATAAGTTAACCATAAATTCCACTTAGAAACATCATATGGATTACAGTTGAACGCCAGAAATCTGGTTACCTAAAATCCACAAATGTCCGAAAACCATACACCTTCTCTGATGTAAATAATGAAATTCACAGTCCTCCACCAGTGATGAAATTATTGAAAAGTTTCTTGAATCCAAATCAGGGATGTGCCAGCTGCTCCAAATGCTACAAATTGCTCCAAATCAATGAGGATGCTCCAATCTGCTACAAAAAGATCATTTTGGGACATTTTTGCTCCAAATTCACCAAAAGTGTTATTTGAAATTTTTCCATGTGCTAAAAACGCTTTTAATCTCCTAAATTTGTATAAAAAATTTCATTGCACATTCTAAGCATTCTAATTTCAATTTTTTATCCGTCAATCTTAAAAGCAGAAATTTTTCATTTGACATTCCTTTGTAATCTCTAATGCTTGAAGAATAAAAATTGGCCCGTATTTTTAATTTAATAATTTTATTTAAGTTGATGAAATTTTTAATTTTTTTTAAGTTACTGGCAATAGTTATAAGGTTTAGTAAATATTAGGTTTTTTTTATTATTTAAAATAGATATTTAGTATAACACTGTATAAAATAACTGAACTTTTTAATAATTGTGTTTTGAATCTTCTGACACACCCTTGCAGAAATAAAATTTGAAATTATACTAGCAATGTCAAATTGAATGAAAAATCTTTTGTTTGCGAGACTTTAGATTTACCCTTCTAACTAAAACTGGTCATATCATGGAATTTTTAATTTAAATTGGGGGGGGGGGAGAAAGAAAAAGATAGTGTAGATGTAAATATGATGTATTTTTATGTAAGAATTGTCAGGGCATGTGTAGTTTTTGTTGCTAAGTGTTTTAAGAACCTCCCTAATTTTCATTTTTGAGATTAGCATTCTTAAATGACTTCTCCCTTCCCTTGAAAAGTAAATTTTGTGTTTCAAAATTGCCATTCTTGTGCTCCATAAGTGACTCTTTTGTGTTCCAAATTGCTCCAGAAATCTGTTTTTCTTGCTCCAAAAATGTTTTTTCTTGATCCACAAATTGCTCCAAAATTTAATTTCTACTGGCACATGCCTGTCCAAATAAATATTATTTTGGTGATGATGATAAAAACTTGGGTCATAATAATAATAAAAAAATCCATTTGATAAAAGTTTAAAGTTAAGAGAAGAATACTTTAAATTTTTACAACAGGAATGCCATGCAAAATGTCCTTTTCTCTGACATTTTTAAGACTCTTCCTGCTTCTGGAGCAATTGCTTTTATTTGTTGGACTGCTAGGTGCTGTATGCTTGAGAGAGCTTAGGTGGGCATAAAAAAATGTTTATCATAAGTAATAACTTGCGAGCATAAATCTATGAGCATGATTGTTAAATTTATTGTGAATAGTCATTATTCCAAAAAACCCACGATGCACCGAATTTATTAAAGGTGAACTGCAATGTAGGGTGGGATTACTGCATCAGATTTGATCAAGCATATGAAACATGTTGTTTCATGTTCATCTGAAAATGAAACATGTTTAATTCAGTTGTAAGAATTTATAGTCTGTGTGAAATATTCTCCCGATCAGAATAAAAAATTTGTTGTATTCTGTATAGTGAAATTAATTTGACTCAATAGAATGTATGCTTTATTCTTGTATATGTGTCCTAAGCTTAAACATCTTCAATTGACTAAAAAATACATTAGTCTAGTCTGGTGCAAACAATGGTGGATGAGACAATTATTTCAAAAGGGGCTAATTAAAAAAAAAAATCGTATTTACTCTAAAGAAACTGTCAAAAAAAAAAAAGAAAATGTTCTTTTGACTACTATTCCTATGAATTTTAGATGGATGAAGCTTCAGAACTCCAGGGTTCACATTTATGCAGATTTTGTTGAACTGATGCGTGCTTGCCCCCCCCCCCCCCCCCCCCCCGAAAAAAAAAAAAAAAAAAAAAAAAAGTTTTGCTAATCATGCATTTTTGCCATATTTTGTAACTAGCACCCTATTTCTCTCAGGAATCAGTAATTGCACCATATTGTTGCAGAAAACTGCTTAGTTTTTGGGTTCATAGCTTAAAAGTGCAGTGTACAATGAAACCTGCATATAACGATATTGTAGAGGTCAAAATTCAGAAAATTTACAGGTGGCCAGTGGCCACTGAGCTTGAAATTTTAAGTGGCCACTCGCATGTTTTTGAATATTGCACAACTTACATACAATATAGTTTAATAAACATGTGCAGTTAATATAAGTAATAAGGAAAGATTTCTTAAAATTACATCTAAATCTTCTACTAATTAAAAAAAAATATTACCTGCCAGTATATACAGAGTGCCCCAAACACATTGACCTAGTCTTTTATTCCTTAAATATTGATCATAGACACAATAAATCACAAAGTTATATAAGGGACAGAATTTCAAGTGATGATTAACATTTTCAGAACATTAAATCTAATTAAATAAAAATTTTGGATTTTTATGTGGACCCCATACACAAATATTCCCCAGTTAGTAAAATTACCCCTTACATTAAATAGGTGATGTACAAAATTTCAACCTTTTTTTTTTTTTTTCCCTGGCTACGATCTTGTGTTTGTCAAAAGCATTTCTTTGTAGTGCCCCCCTACTACCACTCTAAAAAGCACAGTGCCTGACAGCCCTTTTTTACCCCCTTTGCCCTGGTATGTCCATGTTTTCATACAAAAACTTGCCATTCCCCCTGCCCCTTCCGTTACAGGGATCATCACAGTCAAGATTATTGATCATTTTACGGGCCCCTTTACGAAACACTTTCTATTAAAATGATACTATAACAAAAATACGATCGATTGAAATGACCCTTAACTAAACACAATGTATAACTGTTCCTTCACAAAATTCCAAGCAATGCAATCAGACATTTATCGTAAATGAAACCCGATAAAATCTCCTTTTAAAAATAAGTTACTTTTTTTCCTAATTGAGATGTTTATCAGTATCAGACAGTGACAGTCATCGCTTTTTCATTTCATCTGTTTTCTTTTCGTTTGCGTAACTCAAAAAGAGGCACCTGTGGGATGTTTATTTTAACCTAGAGTAGCAATAAAAAACTGCAATCTCTGGAACATAACACTTTCAGTTGGGTGTAAGAAAGGGATTCAAAACAACTTCACCGTCGATCCTATAATGTGGGTGTTATATTTGATAATTATTTCACAATCATAATTCTAAACTTCAGCTTTTTAGTGAAAACTGTCAGTATAAATAATGGCAGCTTCTTTAGTTTATAACTAGCTGTTTGGGGTAATAAGGGGTAAGCTGCGGGGGATTTTTAAATCCCCCGCAGCTGCATTTGCGTACTCCATTGGTCTTTATTCATGATGAACATTGTTAATTTTCAGCAACGGACAGCTGTCATCAACTTTATGCTGGCCATAAGCCTTATTATGCCGGAATAAATCTTGAAATATTTATTTATTTAATTTTATTTTTTGGTATTAATAGATCACAAGAAAAGAATTATGAATGAATGCTCGCCACTCTTCAGATTTTTGTTCTCAGAAAAAGAGCCCTTGCAAAAACAAACAAGTGCAGGTGACTGCTTCAAACCGTAATCTTACGCATTGTCGTAATCCCCGTTTGAAAATTTCCATAACAGATGATTACTTTTGCTAATTGGTCAAGTGGTACTAATACCCTTTATCAATGATCCAGCTCTCCCCCTCCCCGCCATGCCGACATCGATCTTGGAGTTTAGTTGACTCCTGTCAATAACATCTGTTTTAATGCTCCGTTTCTGTTTTACTTTCAATTAATATAAACTTTGTGTAAAAAAAGGAAAGAGAGTGGGGAAATAAACTGTGGCGACTGGTACATAAATTTGCAGTCTCCACTTTCAAAAATACAGTCGTCACGTGGTGAGTGGCGACCATTAATTTTGACCTTTACGATATTGTAGGGGCTTAAATAAAATATCGTTATAAACAATTTATCTTTGTAGACAGGTTCAGATTTTGCACATTATTTAAGCATTAAAGGTGTTTTTTAATTATGAAAATAAAGATAGAATATGTTTCCAAAGCAGAAATAATACTTCAGTCAGTAACGTGTACAACTTTTAAAATTACTTTTAAAAAGTTTGGGTGATGAATCTATTTTATAGAAGTGAAGCTCAACGCAGCCTTCACTTCTATAAAAACATCAATTACCTTCTTTTGATTTTGAATTTACTCTGCTGCTCTTTCTTTAAGGGGTGGGAATTTTAAATACAATTTTACTAACAATATATATGAAAATATGTATAAAAGGTCCAACAGTTTATTTGTTTATAGCATTACAAAAAAGTAACTTCTTAACAAACCCCAATGTTTTATGTCACATCTCAGATTAAAGGCTTTAGCACATAAAAATCTAAGAGGAACATGGCACTTTATAACAGAAAAAAACTTACTTTTCCTTTCCCTTACTGCAGTCTTTTATTATCATACATTCTGAACCATTGTTAGTATTTTCCTCAATAAAAGAAATTGGGTTATAAGTATTTATAAAACTTTTTATAAGAGTTAAAATTATCTTTGTAGACAGGGTACTTATAAAAAGTGAATATCACTGTAGATGGGTTTAAAATGTATTGAGTAAATAGAAATTTCGTCGGGACCAAAGAAAATATTGTTATTGGCAAGTTTATCATTCGAGACGGTATTGCTATGTGTAGGTTTCACTGTATATGGAAAGTTCACGTAAACAGTCCAGTTCATCAGAATGAAACACAAATTTTATTGGTTCTAGAAATTCGATGAATAATCTTCAATACAAAATTCGCAGAAATTAACAAATGAAAACTCACTTTTTAACAGTCAGCTAAACAGTCTTTCTCAGATACTATATTTTGCATACGATAAAACCCTTCCACAGTTTAAAAAGATAGTAGAAATACTTAAGCAGAACTTCATTTGCTTTTCATTATACAACAATGAAGAATTGACAGACCTCAAATAGCCCAAGTATTATGGTGTAATCCGTCCAGTACTCTTTTTGTCCGATACCCCCACTGCTTAAAAGATAAGCTCATCTTTTCCACCCTGCATGAAAGCTCGAGACACTTACACTTCCACAATAAAGAAGGTAGCAATGACAATTTTTAAAAGAAACATGCAACTTTTTTCATTCTCATTCTTGACCAGAAAGAAAAGACCACAATCGCTTCATCCAATTCATCAAACTGTGCCCCTCCTAATTGTATTCATACTTGCTATCCCGGGACATCTGAAAAAGGGGATTAAATTCTTATTCGGTTAGAATCAATGGCATTTTTCGACTACTGAGTACTTAATAAAAAGTAGGGTATGTTTCATGGTGAACAAAAACGGACATATCTCTGGTCCTTGAATAATTGCATTTTCCATCCCCGGTGCAATAACACAGGTTAAGGATTACCACTACTATTGCTTGATTGGCTATAGCACTTTCCGGCCAATTGAATGGAATCTCCCAAATTATTGTAGCACTTATTAGTCCTAAGTTTGATTTACACAAATATTCAGTGCGGGTATAAAACATTATTTTTTTCTTATGCATCCCCTTGCTCATATGGGGACACTCCACTTATAGTGAACGAAATTAGCTGGTCCCCAGAGGTTTACTATAACCAGAGTTGACTATATATATTAGAGTGGTTTAAAATTTTTTTTTTTTTAATAATTGAACTTTTACCCCCCCCCCTCCCCTCCACTTTGGTGACATTATGTGAGTTAATGCCCCTGTTAAAATGTTAGATTGCTTAAAAGTTATTTAGAGGTAGCTCAAAGGCTTTGAAGTTTGCTAATTTTTCTCAGCCTTTGTACTATAATGATAGTCAATACAGTAAATCAAAGGTAATAACTGATGGCAAGTTTTTTTTTAATATAGTTTAGTTTTATTATATTTAATCGTGAAACAATACATATAAAAATACAACCAAGATATTATCAAGCAGTGTTGTCCATCTGTAACACTAATACTCTTATCACACCTTCTACGTTCAATCTTCAATTCAATCAAGTATTTTGTTTAACTTGTTCGACTATTTCACTCAACTGGTTTGACTGAAAAAGAGAATAAGCGAATCTGTGATGTCACTGCAACCTCTCCGTTTGCTTGCCTGTGATTGGTCTATTGGAGAAGTTGAACAAGTTGAATGAAATACTCAATTTTTCCCATACCGGATGGGAAAAGTTGCAGTTGATGTTGAACATACATATCGCACAATCCTTTTCACCCAACTGTTGTGGAAAACAGTTGAATGAAAGTGTTGCTTGAATTGAAGATGGGGAAGGTGTGATATGGGCTTAAGAAACTGAAAAAATTAATATGCGCATTAGGATTACAAATTAATTGCTTTGGGTTCAGGAAGTACTGATTCTAATAATGCATGCTGCATGCTAGCACCCAACTTCATCAGTGTAGTATTATGAGAGGTTTTGAATTGCTTCGCATGGGTCTCAACCACTTGCAGAAGAAATTGTTTCTACTCTTCTTTTTTGGTTAATTTGTCAATGAACTGAATAATGAGAGTGACACCTCTTTCAGTACAGTCATTTACTACTTTAATATCTTTCACTATATCTCTGGATTTCTGGCAACGATCTAATCCCTTCCATTCACTTCTAAGAATGAAGTATCAAGTTGCATTAAATTGAAGAGTATCAAAGACTTGATTGTCACAAAAGACCACAATCGCTTCAATCCAATTCATCATTCAAATGAAGACATTCACCTAAAATCTAAAGATTTTAGGTGAATGTCTTTTGTTTTGTCATCAAGTTGTTTCAATTGCTTTTGTGCTGTTTCTTTTTTTAAACCTCGAACCATGCTCACTTTTGTTTTTGCAGTCACATTGTTAGAAAACAAACTGAGCCCAACCAGTTCCTCTCCTAGCTACAAAAGATGTTGTTTTATTTACTGCTGTTGCCTTGCTTGCAATGTTTTTTTTGAATTCTGCATATACGTGAAGTTTTACCAAAAACTGCAGATCATGAATAGAAACTTCTGTTGAGATAGTAGCAGTAAACCAGTGCTTCATATATAAAAGTGCTACAATCAGGTTAAACTCTATCAAAGCTTCTCTCTTGGTGTTGGTTTAAACTGTTGATGAAATAGCCATATCTTCAAACAGTAAATAATCTTTGCCATCCACCGTGCTTCTGATCTGAATACCTTTAGGGAGAGTTTCACCCAAAAAAATCAGTACTAATTCAAGAAATTCTCTGTAGTCATTGTAGGGTTGATTCTCATTTCGCAGAGTTCTGGAGGTAAATTCTGTAGCATTTTTCTTCAGCTCTAGCAGTTTAGAAGTAACCGTTCTTTGACCAATCTCATTAGTTTTATATGTTAGAAACTTCTTGATCAATGAAGCTCCAATATTCTTTAAACCTTTTAAAAAGAAGAACATCTGGTCCAGATGATGGCCCAAAACATAGTGTGAGTCTGCAAGAATAATTTCATGGATATGATGTCGGCATGCATAGTACAGCTGTTTTTTAATGAGAGTGCAAGCTCCAGAATTTATGCCAGTATTGCTTGATATAGTATCAAAGCATAATCCCTTGACTTGCGCAGTTAATTTCCATTCTTCTAAGGTTTTCACTGTAGTAACTGCTGCTATTGCTTCACCTGTGCCATTTGGGATTTTAGGGACTCTTAAGTAACTTTACTAATCCACCTCCTGTAACTAAGATTGAAAGCCTATCTATTTTCTCTGTGCCACTACAAAAAATCCCTGGAAGCAATTACCCATCTCAGTGTACCACAAATTTTATATTGGAATTTGATGCACTAAAATCATCATTAACATTTTCTGCCATTTCCTTTCAATAAGATATTCTTGCTTTTCTTACACTGCTTTTTGATATATTGTAGTCATCAACTCTAAGGCCTAAACTGTGTACAGTTGCTGCAATAACATAAGTTGCATCTCTGTCTGATATACTAGTTTATCTAATGCTGCAGCTATGACTGTTTTCACAATGATTGGCGACTTTTGCTAAAGCTTAATTTTCTTATTCTTGGAACTAGAAGTATTTTTAACTTGAAAATTTCCATCCATCTCTTCCTCTTCACAGCTAGAGTAATTAGGTACTTTTACTAGCAATGATTCCTCCTTCCTTGATTTCTCTTTTTCTTCACAGACTAAGCATTTAGTTCTTTGTGCTACTTTTTCTTCTGTCTTACATAAATTTGTATTACCAGATGCCATATAACCTTTACGTCCTTGTCTCTGATCCAATAAAAATGCCCTATCTTCATCAATAGTTACCATTTTAATGGCATTATTATGTGCTATGTCAAACAAATCTTCAAGGTTTATTAGAAACTTCTTCCTTTTGTTTCTGGTTTTCTGTTCTGCATTTTTTATTTTTCTTTAACAATTTATAACAATTAACACATTTTTCTAGTTTTTTTTTATTGTATGCTGCATGGTTTGGTGGGAATTCTAGCCTCTTGCCAGCAACGAATAACTTCATTAACAGCACAGATTGCACTTTCTTGAATTATTTTCTTTTCAGAAATGTGGTGATAAAAGAAGCTTGAAAGCACCTGTTTGTTTTTAGGTAACCTTCTACCTGTTATAACCTTTGCAGTTGGTCCAATGAGCCACATGTTATTATCACTTCTACTAATTCTTGAACTTTCCATCATTGTACTGATGCTGACTGTAGGAACAACAGTAAGGAAAGTAGAAGTTGTAGTTAATGTTTTTAAGTGGAAGTAGAAGTTATTATTTTGAAATAAAATAAATAAAAACCGAAAAAAAACACACATAAAAGGATACTTATAACAGGATTTATTTATTTTAATGTTTAATACAATACCGGTTTAACACCAGTATTTTGAGAGTTTTTTCCATTATTTAAGTTACAGTAGAAGTTATTATTTTGAGTTGGAGTAGAAATTATTTAGCGTTCGAGAAGTTGTTCTGCAAGTTCCATACAAGGACTAATCCATGTCAGAAACTTAAATTATACTAAACTTGTCACTAAAACAAATATCTATTTTATAAACACATATTATTGCTATACCAATTAAAATGTGAATTCTTATACAGAAAACATACTGTTTTCCCACATATGCTAAAGGCTGAAACTTTAAAGCCTTTGAGCTACATCTGAATAACCTTTAAATGATCTAATGTTTTATAAGGGGCAAGGGCGTTAACTCAGATAATGTCACCAAACTAGAGGGTGAGAGTTTAACTTTAAAAAAAAAAAATTATCCATAGGCAGCAAAACCACCCTAATATATATGTGTGTATGTGAATTAACTTTTTTTTTTTTTTTTTTACAAAGAGTATCACATTTTAAAAAATGCATGCTTTTCACCCTCTCAGATTCAAAGACAGTATGTTCTGTTGGATATAAGTACTTTTGTGTTGTAATATTTTATCTATATAAACTTTATGTAACTCATTACTTTTATTTTACAGAAATCCCAGGGCCTATTGATAATAGTTCTATTTGTTACCTGAAAAACAATCAGCCAGTACTAAAACTAGGTTTGTAATTCTTTATTAAAAAATTTTGTCTATCTTTTGAGGCTACTTTTCTGTTATCTGCATCCTAGGACAACGTGGAGATTTATTTCCTGCCAGTAACAATCTGCTGTTGGTGATAATTGTTTGGTGTAGACATGAGGAACTTTATATATGGATCTGTAATTATATTAGGATCGTGTGTTTGAGACTGCCGGGATTGTTTTATTTACTTTGAGTTTATAAGTACACAGATCCTATTTGAAGTTGTATTAGTGAAGTTTTGTATATTTATGACTGTCATTTTATGGAAATTGTTTGTTTTTTCTTGCAAGCTAGAAATTGTTTATTTACAAATACTGATTTTGCAAATTCAGCACAAATGAATGTCAAAAAGCATTGTTGAGCATAATGCAACTGTTATGGATTTAAAAGTTGTTTATGTAAAATGTATGAACTTTAAATTTATGAAGGTGTGTTTTTGTGCTGTTTTGCTGAAACTGTAATGCTTCAGTCCTCTACAAAAAGTATAACAGTACAGTGCTTTACGGGGGCAAAAGTAGGGATGCACAGAAAGCCACATCCCCAATTTAGAAGGAAAGTAAAAGAGCTTTACTATAAGCATGTGTTGGCAATTTTTTACTGTGCAAATGCTTGTTTTGAAAGCAGAATTTTTGTAAGAAAAGCAAAATGGTGAATTAACCCCCCCCCTCCTAGAAGTGTTAATTCAGTATTTCTAAAATAATTAAATGAAATAATAAACACACATTTTTAAAAATCTGGTTAAGTATTAATTATTTAGCAATGAAAATAGTAAAGAAAAATCTACATTAAAAATGTCAGTCTTATGTACAAATGAAAAAAATGCAAATTAATGTTAGAGTGAAAGCAAAAAAATTTTTTGATAGTGAAAATGAACAAGAAATAACATGCTCATTCATACATTTTTAAAACATAGCGCTTCAAATATTAAACTACAGATGCAAAACTGCTATTCCAAAAATGCTTTTCTTCCTCTTATCTATCTAGAATTATATAAATTGTCTGTTTAGTATTTATATGTACTTGTTAGTGAAAATTATTAAACCTTGATTAAATGTTCTCTGTTTTCTTTTTAGAAATGTTTGTTGTTGAACTGTAATTTTACTGTATTTGTGATATATTTTTTCTTTCATAACTATTGTTTCGCATGCTATTTTGTGTTTCTTAAGTTTTTATATTTGTGCATGATTTCTGCGTTTTTCAATTTTGTCCATCTCATCCCTGCTGTAATGTGAAATAGGACCTCATATACCCCTTGAAGCATATGTATAAAAGATTTTTTTAGTTGTCTGTAACAACAGCCTTTTCAAGTGTTAATTTTAATACTTGAATAATTAGTAATATATGTTTTTTTTGTGGCATTTTGAAAATTTTTTTCAAATTTAAAATCTTTGCATTGTTTTTCTGCATTCGCAATTGTATTTCCTCTCTATGCAGTTTTATCCTCAATTTATCATACATTTTACTTTTTTAATAGTAATAGTATTAATTTAAATATCATTGATATTTTATGGTTATCAAGTTCAATAAATTTGGATATATTGAGTTCATTTCTCATTGATAAATTAAATTAGTTCAAAGGCAATTTGATCATTTACAACCATCGGGAAACAAGTTAAAGGACTATATGTAAAGGATGAAATTTGGAACCTTTATACTATAAAAGAAATTGAATTTATTGGAACAAATTAAAAGATGCTTACTTTAATCCGAAAAACTTTACATATTATTGTAGTGAACACAATCTATCATACATGAATGGATATTACTCTTCACCTGCAACATTAGAATTTTCGCCAACTGTAATGCACGCCAACATTCATTTATTCATTACTTTATGTTTGAAATGTTAATATATAGTTAAGGAATAGCTTAAAACAGTTAGAAGGTTATTTATAAGTGTTTTAAAATAATTATGCATGTGTTTTGAAAAGTTTTATCTCACAATGTGAAATTTTCACCTGCGCGAGGATTCTTAGAACTCATCCCTTGCGTAAGTCAAGATTTCACTGTATATTATAGTCTTACACAGCATAAAGTTCTACTTTTTGCCAATAAAATATCAAATTCACATGATTATGTGTAGCATGTGAAAAATAATTATGTCTTATTTTTATATATTTTAATTAACAGGTTCTGATTATTGCTCAGTATCCAAAGAAATGTATCAATATTTGTTAAATATATATGGTGGTGGACCTGACATTGCTTTACAACCAAATTCTGCTCCTCATTCTGGACCTCAGTTTTCAGCAGCTGGAAGCAATAGTATTAGCCTTACAAAAAGTGTAGTGCCATTATCTCCTTATAGTTACATGCAACAGGATGTCCCAGTACACACAAGTTCTAGAGCTAATGTATCTAGTCATGAACAACAAGCTTTTACAAATCAAAATTCTTGTGGTAAGCTCATTTGAAAAGTTACTTTAAAATATTATTTTCAAAATTTTAAGGAATTTTTCAGACTTTTAAGGAAATACTTAATCCATTATTTTGTAATTTTAAGGACTCTAAATTTGCACTTTGCAGTAATGATTCACTTACTAAGACCTTTATGGACAAACTAAAATTTGAATAAGAAAAAAAAAACTGTTTTAAATCATCCTGTATCCTGAAACATTATGATTGATTTGTAACCTTTACAGTACAATTTATCAGTTATGAACAATATCTATGCATATTTGTAGCTTTAAAATATGTGCTTATAAAAGTACAGTTTTTTGAATTTTGTTTTTTTATGTCTTCTGCAAGTAACTACCAGTATTATAGTACTGGTTATTACAGTAATTAAAATATTTCAAACATAAAATATATATTCAATGCAATAAAAAGACCAACAGGACAGTAACATACTTTTTAACTGAAATTTGCAAAATGTATGACAATAGAGCTAAAAAATATTAAAATTGAAAAGCTATGAACATGCAAAGTAAATAATTTTTATCTGCACATCCAAAATATATCAGTTTCTGTAATTGCAGTTTTTTTTTTAGCAAACTCTACAGAGCAACTTAAAATTCCAGTTGAATGTCATGAAAATTAAAAAAGATTTAAGCATTAGTAATGAACAGAAAAACAAATTTTCCTGAAACTGGATCAATTGTGATTTATGTTCATTTAATTACCCTGCACTTAATGATGGAAAAGAATAGTTTGAAAAATTTGGTTAAAAGACATTATAACAAATGGCTACAAAATCATTATTTTTTACTTACTTTTTTGCTTCACAGGCTCTTAACTAGAAATGTTTTAAGTTGATAGCTTAATTTATGGTCATTTTTAAAGATTACCTTGCAAGAAATATTTTCATGTATTAATCCATTACAATGGGAATTTTTTAAGCAATCTGTTTTCTGAAATAACTTTATTAACAAGATTTTCATAGTATGGATAACGTAATCAAATAAATCATCATAATCCGAATAGAGTTTCATAAACATAAATAATGCTTTATTTTGTAAAAGCCATAAGACTAATTATAAGCATAAATCAGGGATAGTCTTTCATAAAACAGAACAATCAGTTAACTAGAACAATTTTTGAAGAAACTAACAATTAAATTAACTACTAAGTAACAAAATACCTGAAGGAGTAACCAAGCGAGTTCTCATGGTTTCACAAATAGGCATATATCCCAATGCTATAACTATATGCTCAACTGTCAACTCAAATCATTTCAAGCGATTGTGCTTGCAGGACATTGATTGAAAAACAAAAGGAATATTTTATATGTAATTTATTTACCGTGGTGGTTACATTATCCGTGGTGGTTGATATAACCCTATATCCTCAAATCTTTTTAGATTAGATGCTCTATGTAATCTGAACTTGTCACCAGGGTTAGAAATAAGCGGTCGTTAGTCGTATTTTGTACCCAGAAATTTAAGTTTGACGACCATGAAATAATACCTGGTCGTCATTTTTTACGCCTAACTTTAAAAAAAAATTCTTAGCAAAGCACACTGATCAACAGCAATCGCTATAACATACTTGACACATTCGGAATTTTACGAAAGGTTTATCACCAATCACCCTTCAAACCATATTACCTATTCAGAATTACATGGAATAAGTCATTATTATCAGAAATCTCATTTATATAGGTTAATTTATCTGATTTTGACACCCCCAGGCTAGTGCCTCGCTTACCCATGTGATAGTCAGGCTCTGTTTTTGCCATACAAATAATGAAATGTTAGATTCTTTTAGTAAAATTTTTTTCCCCTGGGTTTCTTTTGTTTGCTTGTTTCCTTTCCCCCCCCCTCCCCCTTTAAGGCTAGAGGTCAGTGCCTTTTTAGCGCATGCCCCATGACCATGCACGTATGGATGGCACAGAGAGCCTGCATAGAATGCAAAGTTTTATAAAAGAACAGTATTTTACAGCTCACACTTTTTTTTTTAATATTGCAGTAATTTTATCATTATTATTTCATTTGCAGTGTTTTCCAGCATTTAACATTCTACTTCAGAGACGGCCCAATGGGCGTGCGGGGCCCCAGGCGAAGCACAAGAGCGGGACCTTAGGCGATCGCCTATATTTGCACCCCCCTTGGGCCGGCCCTGTCTACTTATTTACGTTCCTACTTTCACATGTATATATTTAGTAAACAAACTTTAATTAGTATTCGTACTTGACTATGATTTGATATTTGAATGACTACACTACATAATTTCAAAATTACGCCATTTGGCAACTAAGATAAAATAGTTGGGTGCCATTGGCACCTCACTTTAATATCTTAATTTCTAACCCTGCTTCACATTGAAAAATCTGTTGTCATTGTCGAGCAATAAAATGTGTGTCATGTTATTGTGCTTGAGCTGTAGCAAAAGCTTTAATGTTCATAGATCAATTTATTCTGTGGTAAATCTTTCTATATTCAGACAATTTTTATTTATTTATTTTTCTAACTGAAGAAAGTCTGATCTAGGGCTTAGTGGATAAGACACAGAATATTGGTAAATGCTGAAGTGTGAAGGTCCAGGAAGTGGCCTACCATGCAACTCTTGATCTAATGGTTGGAGTTTTGGACAGTTTCTCCAGATATAATGTGAATATGCGTTAGAATCCCCTTAAAATGTCCTCTGCCCAAGTCATCCACCTTCCTTAGACAGATAGCCCTTGTGTATTTTTGACTTAACCACAAACAAACCAATTAAAGAAAGTTTGTATTGTATTCTCCCAATGTAAGTTGGGATTCTGGGCTCTAAAAAGTACTGTATTTTCTTGTTTATAATCTGTAGATTATCTGCAGCTTTTTTAAAATACATGTTCATGTATATATCAGTTTTTGCTGGTGGTCACACATAATGTCTGTTTCACGCACAAACGATTTTGAAAAACGAATCGCGTCACATTTTGCACCAATCGAATTCATGTTTCACATGTCCTTGTGCCTGTTTCTTGCGACACTGGCCTCAGGCCACTCTTCAAACCGTCTCCAAATTGACACCACTTGCCAATGTGGTTCGGCTGGCCTGAAAACAATCTGTGTGGAAGTGAAATGAGTCCTGATTGGTCTGTCCTCAAAACGCTTTCAAGAGATTTGTGCGTGTAACAGTAGACACGATCGTTCGCAGAGGTGCTAGTGATTGGCTCCCATGTGATGTGTATGTACTAGTAGGAGTGGTTTCCTATTTTTACATTATTTTTTTTCTAGCTTTTTGGCAACATGCTTAAATGAACAATCACTTCTCAAAATTGCCATCTCATATCATTTTTCTTCAACTTCGAATACTATTTTGCTCGCAGATTGTTATCACATGTTGTAAGTTACCATGGCCAAGAGAAAACTTGTTAGTTACATGTCTGAATTTAAATTAAAAGTAATTAATAAAGCTGAAGAGGTGGGAAATAGGGAAGCTGGTTGCCTTTTTGATATTGATGAATCCAACATTCGCCTGTGGCGAAAAAACAAAGAGAAGTTCAAAAAAGGTTCTTGCTCAAGAAGATCTTTTCGACAGCAGCATGGCCAGAGTTGGAAAACAAGTTGCATAGTTGGATTACGGATCAGCACCAAAATGGCGCTCCCATCTCCACGATAAATATACAGGGAAAAAGTGAAGGTATTGGCAATGGAAGACTGAATCGAAAATTTTATCGCTGGCCCCTCATTGTGTCATCGATTTATGAGAAGAAAAGCCTTAAGCATTTGGAATCGTACTACTGTTGGGCAAAAATTGCCCGTGGACTGGGAAATTGAAAAAAAAATGATTTTCTAGATTTTACGAGAAATCTAACTCCTTCTCAGAACAACTACTCTCTAACAACTTCTCAGAAAGCGAGATTTACTATATAGATGAGGTGCCTGTTTTGTTCGACATTCCCCCAAATTGGACTGTGGACCAAATTGGAACAAATAGTGTCACTATCAGCACAACTGGGCTTGAAAGAAATTATTTCACTGTTGTTTTAACTTGTGCTGCTGACAGGACTAAACTACCGCCAATGGTCATCTTCAAAAGAAAAACTGTACCGAAAGAAAAGTTTCCAATCAGTGTGGTAATACAAGTGAATATCAAAGGTTGGATGAATGAAGAAGTGATGAAGGAGTAGTTAAATACTGTATGGAGACGACCTAAAAATAGTCTTTTTAAGCCTCGTGTTCCTCTCATCATGGATTCTATGAAAGCCCACCTAAAATAATCTATAAAAGATCAATGTGAATCCCTGAGAGTGAAACTCTCCATAATTCTTGGAGGTTTAACCAAAATCTTACAACCCCTAGATGTTGGTGTTACTCACTCATTCAAAAGTAAATTACGAAAGGAGTGGGAAGATTGGATGCTCAAAGGAATGCACACATTTACTGATAAGGGGAAAATGTGCCAAGCATCATACATAGAAGTTATGCAATGGATAAAAACTGCATGGGAAGCTGTAGAAACATCAGCATTAAAGAATGCATTTCAAAAGTGTGAAATCATGGCAGGAAACTGCAAAATTGATGATAACGAAGATTTTGATGATGATGATGACGACGGCGACGAGAAGTCTTCTGAATTAAGTGAAAACATTTTTAATTTATTTAATTCGGATACCGATGATTCCAAATTTGAAGGTTTTGATTAGTTTGTAATTGTGATTTTTTAATTATTAAAAATTGTGTCAGAGGGCGTGTCTAATTCTACATCTTGATTTGTAATTGTTTCTTCAATTAATGTGTCAGGTTCAAGGTAAGTTCAAAATTTTATTATTTTCCACCCACAAACCCACACAGGCTCTCTGAACATCTATTAACATTCAGAAGACGTTTTCTGAACGTTAATAGACGTTCAGAGAACCTGTGTGTTTGCTGGGCATGGACTTTTTTTTTCCCCAGAAATTTAAAAACCTCAAGTATTGAAATTATGTATATTCTTAAGAAATTTTACATTTTAAAAACGATAAGAAAAATTATAGTTGTAAAATTGAAAGAACACAGTTCAAATATCACATAAAACATTTTAAAACCACCTTATTAGCTGTTAAAAATTAGTTGGTCAAAAATTGTATTTTGTAACTTATCATTTTATAGTTTTTTTGTTGTTGTTTATATTAGAGTTATTATATATACATAGTTACTGATTAAAAAGGGAAGGGGTTGTTGAAAACAGTAAATAATCCGCCGTGTTATCAGCATATTATCTGCTAATTTTCTTTTTATTATAAAAAAAATAGCGGGTGTGGATTATGCACAAGAAGATACAGTAAACAACTGGAAATATTTATATAAAAAAAGAAACATACATGTTTTTACATTTGGCTATAGCTATCATTTAGTAATAATTTTGGGTATCCAATCCAAATGCTGAGACTCTCATCTGGAGTTTGCTCAAAATTAGACCATTACTCATGTGGGGCGATGTTGGCATGCCCAATTGGGCACCCATATTGAAATGACCAACGTCTCTGGCCCTTATAGTGTTGAAGGCTATTGTTTACAGCTGACCTGGCTATTGGAAAGAAAAGGAGAAAGGAGTTGCATTTACTGTTTTGTGGAGAAAGAAAAGTCATTTATGAAAATAGCTCTTCATCTGCTGTAATGATAGCTTGTAAAATCTTCTAATCCCCCACCCTTTCCTCGTTGTGTAATTTTTTTTTTCTCTTGCTACATATGAAGTATAGTAACCCTATGAGCATTACAATGTTATGATATTGTTTATTTACATTGATAATTCTGCAATTTTTTTTAACTATTCTATGAGGCAGTATAATATTAGTATTTGAAAAAGGTTTGTTTTTGAAGGTAGTTTTTTTTCCCCCCTCTAAATTAGTATTGGCAAATATGCCACCACTGCTTCTGCTGTATGCAGGCATGTAGTCAGGAAAATTTTTCGGGGGGGGGGGATATGAACTTATATGTGTATAAATGGACAAAATTTCTGCATGTCATTAATCTTGTGATCACTAATCCAAAAATTTTGGTGGGGGGATATATCCTGATATCCCTCCCTCATCTACGCCCGTGGCTGTATGTACCATGCCATTAGCTGAAAATTTAATGATTGCATCAATTTAATCAAGGTGAATTATGCTATGAGATTTTATGTAGTTAAAATATAATGAGCCACTGTTAGGGGGTTTATTAAACCACATATTTGCCATCTAATGCAGATATGTAATTTGGGAACTGCCATTGCATTCTGCACTGTTCTACAGGCTATTTCCATTTTTCTTCTGTTAGAACTGGCATTCCTGTAAGTTGTAATACGTACTCCATATTGCTCTACAAGTTTCATACGTTAAAGATCTAACTATTCTCTACCCTTGAATTGCTTTGCGATTCTACTGGGATCACATGTTATAGCTTGCTTTGTTTGCTCGCTGTATTACTTGATGATTTTTGCTAACTGATTTGATTAGTACAACAATGCATTATAATAACCCCACAGTAAATTTAGTGGTTTATTTTTAAAAAGCATTTTGTGTAACTATTTTTTACTCTAATCATACTAACACTTGATTATTAATGTTAATAGAAATATAATATGACATTGACCACAGCACAAACTTAGAAAATTAAAATTTACCTTATGAATCAGATGTATGCATGCATTTTATGAATCATAAACTTTTTACATTACATGAACAGATGTGCAAAGTTTCCAAAATGAAAAAAGCCTAAGATTTCTTATACATAAATTTTCAGAATTAAATGCATAATCAATACAAATATAATAATAATTTGTTTTATTTTGTAACTACCACGCGTGTCTGTATTAATTTGGCAGCATCCCATACTTGAGTTGTGTAATGTAAATATATTAAATTTCAAAAATTTGACGAAGAAGTATCAGGAGATATAAAATACTAGTCAAAATACATATGAGGATAAACTATTCATATATAAAAATTATACAAAGATATCTTGTAAACATTGAAATTTGAAATAATATTTAAATTTTTTTGCAAAAAATATTTTTATTAATCTCACACAGCTGTAAAATTCTAGCATATTTCTAGATAAATAATGAGCAAAAAATAATGAACATTAATTTATGTTATTTATTATTTTAGAACAAGTTCAGATACACATTATTTTAAATGACATGCTCTTAGGTTATTGAGCCTGATCAACACAAGAGGAAGACTCGATCTTGCCAAACATGATGAAAAAAATTAGATTTATGGATAAGATTACTATGTGAATTTAAGATTATGGTTCAGAAATTCCAACTCAAAATTTCATAGCAGTAAAAAAAAAATGCTGACTGGTCATAATCTGTTTAGCTTGTTTTTGTGCAAGTAACATTTCTCATCACAGAATATACATTTTACGAAAGTTTTAATGTATAGTATAGAAAAGCACTTCATATTTAGCTTCACTTCTTGCATATTAAAGGAATACAGCATAGAATATATTATTACATCTTTTATTGTACTATTACCTACAAATTCTGAATATAGATGGTGTAACCATGCAAACCACATTATGTTTACTATTAATGGTGAAAAGATTTTAAAGGTTTCACTGAATAAGGAGAAATAATACTGAATTAACATGCACATTTATTTTTGAGCTCCCTTTTCTAAAAATAAAAAAGCATATTTCAAGAAATATTAACTATATGCCACTTCTGCTTAAAAACAGAACTCGGCTGTTATCAACAGCCGTTGCTTCCTTTAGAAATCTTACCTGATTTTGCAACGATGTAAGAGAAATAGATGGATAAGCTATATTTATTTAACGAAACACTTTTGATAAACCTTTTTTTTTCGCCTTAAGTTTTTTAATTTATGTAACACCAATAACAGTTTGAATTTTGTAAGTCACTTTTTTTATCTGAACGGGCAACTTCTACAAATATTCCAGATGAGAAGTTCATGCATGAGACAGAAGACAGAAATGCCAGTTCTTCATCTGAAGTTGCATTCTCAACCCCCCGACGAGCATCAAAAAGAAGTCTTGAGCCCACACTCTCTGAATCAGCAATGCTGAAAGATAAGATTGATTTAAAAAAATCAAAAGCATCATCAGATCATCTTTTTAATTATTGTCAGTCAGCTGAAAAGATGGTGAGAAGTTTTCTCATAAGAATCAAATTCAGCTAAAAAGAGGATATCCAACATATCCGATCTTGAGCTTTAAATGTACCTTCTTTCTTCCACACAAACATTTTTCTATCCAAACTTTCACATGATTGCTAGTCATTATTTTTATATATTTAATAGAATGACAAACATCTATTCCACTTCAAATGTTCATTGTGAACATTTAGCGCATATGTTTCTCATCTTTTTATGCAATACCCTTATAGTTGTATAGTGTCAGCATAGCAATATTGATTAGCTGATTTCAGTTTTAGGGGCTTATTTTTGGCAACATTTGGTGTGATTTTATTAACAGAGCCTGTGTAATGTTTACTTCTCTGCATTATTATTATGCTCTAGCATTACTATTACACAGCCAAATAACTGCAAACTTCTCAAACGTGCTACTGAAGAAATTAAGTGAGATGTTCGCAAAGGCTGTGCAAAAAACATAAATGGGCAGCTCGCCTCACACTGAGTCAGTTTTCAGTGATCACTTATGGAGTATGCTGCATTGAGAGCTCTATTGCTCTGTGCCATTTTATTGCAAAGTTTTTGTTTGTTTCTCTAAGCTTATTTGTGAATTCTTTATATACTGAGGACGATTTACAAGTTCTACGTGAGAATTTCCACTGAAACTTTAGCTTGTGGAAAGATTTTATCATATGCGAAATACAGTACCCGAGGAAGCCTCAGTGCTCGGCCAATTGTTATAAAATGTGTTATTGTTTGTTAATTTCTGTAAACTGTATACTGAAGATTGTTCACCAAATTCTTAGAACTAACAAAATTTGTGTTTGGTCCTATCAACTGGACTGTATACTAAAACTGTCCATGTACTGGACAGTGGGGGATAATAACCTGTTTCAGTGGAGGGGCCTGAAAAAATAGTACCAGTTAAAAACAGGAGAAAATATATACATATAGAGCAACCTATTCCATGTACAGAAAGTATTTAAAAATTTCAAATGACAAATGATGATTAAAATTACTGTACAACTTTTGCTGTTTTTTATTTAATTATGTTAGTATTAAAAATCTAATTATGTTAATATAAAATGTTTGTTCTATTAATAATTGAAAAACCCTTTTCGCAATACATTTAATTTTTCTTTAGCATTTATGTTTTTTATAGCTGCTCATTCATAAGTTTTAAATATATTTATTTTAAAATCAATATTAACATATAAAATACATTTACACATTGCATTTCGTAAATCAGGAAAAGAATCTGACTGCAAGAACATAAGATCGCACAAATAAAAAGGATTTCCTATTGAGCAGAAAATTTCACTAATAGCTACTGATTGGCTAAATTTCCATTTCCAGTTGTGAAGAGCACCATGCCAGGACCAAAGATCTGTCTCCCAAAAACAGTGCCAAATAAGCCATTTTGAAGCCAAGTCAATATCTTGTCAATATGGCTTCTGTGCTAAATGCCAAATATGTCATCCCAGTGAACAGAGAAAGACACCAAGTTCAGACCAGGGAAGCTCATGGCCTGTGCATGTTTTAGCTGGATAAAAACATTTTTAAGAGCTTTTTTTAATGGATAATACTAAAATATAACAAAAAAAAATCAATGCCCCAAAAAGGAGTCGCCTGATTGTAATGAAATTTCGTATGCAAAGACATTCGACCCAAACATGCAAAGGATTAAAATCTGAAGTCCAATGAGTCAATAGCCGAAGGGCTAGTGCATGGGACCTGTGCATTTAATAGTCGCCACTAGGGCATGTGAGGAAAAGTTAAAAAATGAACTTCTTAAACATTAAATCCCCTCAAGTCCTAGATGGCTATTCTTGTACTTAATACTTTAGCAGAGTTTAAAAACACAATGTAAAAGCATGAGGAAAAAAATCATTGCTCACCAAAGCTGATAATGCTTAATCTTTAAGTCAAAGATGAAACCTTGATTTCAATTAAAAATAAAGGTTTATTAAAAACATCAAATCATATTGCAGCTATAAGGAAGTTACTGATACTAGTAGAATATAGTTGAATCACATACTAAAATAATAGTAGGAAGTTGATACATTATACACAGGGCTTATAGCTGATGAATACTTATACTTCTAAGTAAAACAAAAGTTAAGCTGCCTTGATTAAAGCATAATTAAAATATAAAAAGGCACACTTATGGCAGCAATAGCAGCTCACCAATTAATCAACTATCAACAATAAAACTGAGCAACTAACCAACCCTACTGAAGCGACAAAACATTGCTTCTTTTATAGCACTACCGCAATCCACTGAGAAAGTTATTTAAATTTCCTTAGTGTTTACGTCACTGCCACGAGCCATGGGAAAAGCAAGTTATTGGGGAGTTTGTGCATACTGGTTTCATTCCCGGTAACATTAACGTGAAACATCACAGGTCAGTACAGTACATGCTACCATATAAAGTTTATGGTATCTGAACTACTCACGAAAGAAACTTTTTGCAGGCCACGGTTATACTGAATGTACATAAATTCAATTAGGTAAACAAACAAACATGGCAATAGAAAATTTATTTGAAATTGCTGTGTTTAATTAATGTTTAAGAATAATACAATGAGCACGAATCTTCAACTGAAACATACTTCATTCATGTTTCCAACTGCCGCTGATCTGTGATTTCTTAAACTGTTTTGAGACTCGTGTACTAATACATGTTTGATTAAACACAGTTCTTAGATTTCCAGCCATGAAATATATAGAAAGTATAAAAATAATTTATATATACATATATAAAAGAAATTACTTACTTTTTTTAATTTATCCAATCTTCTTTTTCATATAATTTTATTAAATGTTCCTCATGTTACTTCACTGTACTTACTGAAAAGGGTTTCCCACTCACATGTGCAACGTTTTCTTTGATATTTTTCCTCCTTGCGTTTTTGAAAGGGTTCTCACTGATGACATCTTTCAAAAGAAAAAAATGTCATCATTTAATCTGATTTTCTCGTTCATTGCAAATGCAAGACACACAGTATAGCTTCAATCAACGACTCACGTAATGTAGCCCGCTAAAATCGCTAACTGAACTATGGCGCTAAGCTTCGGTTATTTGTACGCATGCCCAATTTGAGTGAAGGTTCATTTAACGTTAACATACTTGTGAATGAAGTCGGTGTACATGGTAAGTTATTGCATAATACGATAGCGATTAAGTTCAAAAGATTATGCAAATACTGGGAACGTTGAATAAGCGCTTTCAAAATTGTATCTTAGAGTAAATTAAGGTTCATTTTAACTAGAAATGAAAGTGCCGATCGGTAAAAATATGGCAATGTTCAGTTATTAAGTCTTAAGATTTAATGATATGATTATCTTACAACGTGTTTCAGATTATTTTAGCTTTAAAACAGAAAGCTTAGAATAGAAAACAGTTGCAAGACAGGGATTCCAGGTAAATATGCCTAATATGACTAACAAAAGCTATGAAAAATGGCTAACACATTCAGCAAGTGCATATAAGGAACGATTCTCAATTTGATGGTTAAAATTTCTGTTGCATTTCGACTACTATGTCTTATGTTCGCTGCAGCAATTCCTTGGTGAATTATTCATTCACATAACAAGCAAATGTCACAGCTTCAAAGAGGTCATGTGATCGGACTGAAAGAGGCTGGGGAATCGAAGAATCGCTCAACATCTGTGTTGAAGCAATGAGGCTATTAGACGATGCTGACAAGAGTGCATCAACAATGGTAGCTATCAGCATCAAAATTGTATCATCAGTATCAAAATTGACCGAGGGCCACAGCAGAAGAAAAGATAGAGCGATTGTCAAAGCAGCTGTCACAGGACCAAATTCATCGCTATCAACTATCCACCATGTGACCCTCACACATCTATACAACATGACCCTCTACAGATGATTCAGAGAGCAGAATTTACGATTGCGCCGACCATTACGGCAGTTGCCTTTCGCCCTGTACACCATCAAATCTGATTACTGTGGTACTGGGCTCGATAAACATGGAACTGTGCTGACTGGGCATGTATAGTACTTGAAGAGTCGCGTTTCCAACTGTCTCCTGACGACAACCGCAGACATCAAGGGCAGGGGGGGGGAGATCTTGCCCTGACTGTCACATGCCACACAGGACCACAACAAGGTGTTATGGTCTGGGGTGCCATCTCTTTTGATAGTCAGACCCCTTTGATAGTCATTTCGGCATATTGACAGCACAGTGGTACGGTGACGGCATCCTATGACCGATTATGTTACCATTCCTGTAGGAATACCCTGTATTAAGTATGTAGTCAGTCATTGTTTGATCCATGCCCAAAATCTCGGCATTTATCATCGACCTTGGCGAGTTATGCCAAAATATCACCAAATTTAATGCCAAAAATCATTGTGTATTTCACATGACTCTAAAACTTTTAACCATAGAATGTTGATATTTTGTTTTAAAACTATTGTAATATCTAAATGCGCATCTCATTTTTGATTGTAATCCACTTTGTAATTTATTTACAGAGTCATCCACAAGATTAAATACATTAAAATCCGTGGATACCTTCAATTCATTAGACCATCACTATTACATGCAATTGTTTTAAGTTCATTTTAGAGATTTTTGTCTATTTCAAAGAAAATAAAACTGATACATGCCATTAAGGATTACAAAATAATGCTTCCTATCAAAAATAGTGATTGTAGTATTTATGGTTCTTTTACAGTAGCACTCAAAAGAATTTCAGTACATTGCAGTCTATGCGAGTTTAGGGAAATTAATCCATTTCAAGCGTTATAATTATATAAAGGTTTATACTAGCTTAGTCTTCATTTAAAGATTGGAAATAACTTGAGTATTGCAAAATTACATTAATATTGATATATAGCTTTTTAGAGGTAACATAGGCAAATTTGGCACAGAAAAGACTTGTTGGAAAGTGTTTTTGTAATAGATGTGCTTGGTTATCATTTACCTTTCTTGTTTCTTTGTATTAAAAATTATAAACAAAAAAGTGAGTTTTCCTGTTCTTTCAGTCTCGTACAGATTCTGTAGTTTGGGCTGGATTAATTTAAAACTTTCTATTTCTGCAACATTCATTTTAACCCAGCTGTGAAAGGATTAACTGTAATTAATAGTTTAGTTGTTTTATCTTTCATATGATACTCTACTTTGGCAGAATTCCACCAAAGTATGGATTCAGCTTTCAAGAATTCATCCTCAAACTTAAAACTTAGAAAAGGGCTCTATTTGGATTAAAAAAAAAAAAAAAAAAATCATAGCCCTAGGAAAAGGTCTTTTATCCACAGAATGTAAAATAACAGCTAAGCTATGAAGGTTCGATTTTCACTTATTTTAAACCCACAATATCAGTGGTCCAACCAATTTGCTGGCAATAAAGCCATTTTCTCTCTTTTTGAGAACTTTCTCATATCTTTTTGTTTATATGCTTCTAATTGTTGCTCTAATCTGCACCAAATTTCCACACATTGTACAGTCGTGCATCAATTACTTTGAACTTATCAAAAGCACTTGTATGTACTTAAAATGGCTATAATCTGAATAGTTAGCCATTAGATTAATGTCATTTAATAAGTTGAAAACGTCGTTATTAATTTTACGAACAGAGTGTCTGAAAATAAAATAAATATCATGATATTTATTTTAAAATAAGTATCGTATATATATCATGATATATATCTTGATACACATATGCATTGATGGATATCAACAAATTCTGCTACTCTATCATACAATTAGTTATCAAAATCGATTATTTTGTACAACATGAAGTCTTGCATGTTGTGAATACATTTAGGTCTGTTCTCATGCCAGTAAAATTTTGACAAAATTCTAGGCTTTTGTAAGTGATTTTAAAATGAATTAATTTTTTATATTTACTATAGGCATATGTTATAATAATCTCATATTAGGATACATTGATTATATATGTGCGTGAATATTTAATAGTATGATTTTACTGCTGAATATAATAAATTTGCTTTGTCATTTTATACTTGTATCTGAACTTAAATGTTTATTTGGAATGATATTTACTTAACTTTTATGTTTTATTTACCTAGATCCTGAAACTATAAAAAATATAGCTGCAGATTTGAATGAAGATTTTCCTGAATCTGGGAAAAAAGTAGACCCCATGCTGGATCATCACATTAATTCAGTGACTGATGATACAACAAAGTGATTTTCTAAAGTGATAAAATTATTAAAGATACCAGACTGTCTAGTTACACCAAATTTTTTTGTTGTTTGTAAGTTTCCATTTGTATATGATATTTCATCTATCATTTTATCATCATGCATAATTTAATTTTTTCATTTCTTTGAATTCCATCTTTTTGTCTGTGCAGCTGTGTGTATTTATCTTATGTTGTCATTTTCATTATTTTAAAAAAAATTCTGTCAAATTTTTTTTAAACCTTTCCCCAAATTATAGCATGTGAACAAACTCATTACCTCCTAACTACCACTTCTCAACTCGGTGTTTCTAATACCTGTGATGTTCAGTTATTGCTTTTAATAATTCTAAATAATGTTAACTTGTTAATACCGTTAAAATAACTACTAGTACAAAAACATCACTTTTGTGGTATTATGCAGAATTCCCGTATCATACATCTTGTTATTCCACTTTTATACATTTATACACAAGAGCATATTAATTCATTAATTGTTGTATTGCATTCATAAATATTTTTTCAAAGATTACTGCTGTTATATCATTTTAGAATGATTTTTTTATTTTAAAAATTCTGCAGTATTGTAGATAAAGTGAGTTAATTAAATTTGAAAATTCTTTTGAATTTATACTCATTTTCTAAAACAAAATTTGTTTTTGCAGTTGCACTTATATTTGATAGCATTAATTTTGAAAAATAAATGTATTATGTAATGTGATTGTAACATGTATTTATTATTGCAAAACTGGTTCTTGGTTGGTTTTATTGATATGCTATTATAATTATTAAAATAGATATATTATTCTTAATAATTAAACTTAGGTAAATAAACATACCTGCCAACTAGACTTAATTCTCCAGGAAACTTCTAGATTTTTTTGAAATTTTAACTTTCTAGTGTCATAAATACCAATTATACAAACATATATTTTTATTAGTTGAGTAAAAATACCTTTATAATGTTATTAAAATACCTTTTGTCCGTTCATTCACAGTCATTGTCAGTTATTTAAATGCTGATTTCTTTTTTGATCAGCATGTACGTCACTTCATTAATGGCAATCATTGCTGGCTGCAATTTCAATGGCCTCTCGAATAAAAGCATACTGAGGATTTTGCAATTAACTATTTTTTTTTTTTTACTTTATTAAAAACTGTTGTCATAGGTCTATTTTTTGCTAATATTGATAAGGCAGTCCTTAATTTATCATACTTTAGATTGTTTATATGATCTTTTTTCTTTCTTTTATTTTCCGTTTAGTGACACTGATATATATAGCTTACTTTATTTCCTGATTCTTCAAATGTTAAGTTGATTTTGTAAATGCCCAATGTTTCTTGTTGGTTTATTTTATATTTATTTGAACGGTTGCATTTAAAAATATTAGGATGCGATTTTATACATTTTTTTTTTTTTTAATGATTGATTGCATTTCATATTTTTAAGCAGAGTCCTCAGCAGTATGGTATGCCATTAATAAAAGTTATTTTTGTTGTCTGTGGTTTTAAATATTGAATCAAGTTTCTTCATTCTTTCTTTATAAAGTTTACTCACTACATTTTCGAGATAATTAGCTTCTTTAATATAATTAATTAGAGTAGGTATTAATGGCAGGGTTAATAATATGAGCATATGGCGACTATTTAGTAGTCCTCAAAAACCACTTATGTGTGCTTTTTTTCACGAAGTTTCTATTTATTTTATCTAACCACTGTGCTTGAAAGGGTTAACAGTTGTAGATTTGTTATTCACCTTATGAGTCAGTATTATCAAACTGCTAATAAATTTTAATTTCTTCTCTTTTTTTTTTTCATTTTATGAGAAAAATATGTATTTTTGGTAAAACTTTTGATAAATATGTTTGAACTCATTTATAATGAGCCCTGATTTACCAAGAACTAGGATTTAATGAGGGAATCAGAAATACTTGGTTAGCACAATGTAAAGTCTATGAGAACATAACTCACTGTTAATGAGTATCCTGGACATTCCATTTATTTATTGAGAAGCAAAAACACATATTTTTAACAAATTTATAATATATATTAATTTATTTTTAATTGAAAGTCGTAATTAAATACTTTTAAACATTGAATCAACTAAATTTGTAATATTTACTGAAATGACTACAACAATCTCTAATCTCTTAACAACGAAATTTTCTCTATAGCGAAATTTTTTTAACTGGAACCAAGCACTATAGGGAGATTCCACTGTAATGAAATACAGTAAAACTCGCTTAAGACGCTTTCCCGCTTAAAACGCTTTTTTCCGTCAGTCCCTGGACATTTCCTATACTCATCAATGTAAAATCCACCTGATAAGACACTTTTGTTCTGCTTTGTATCGTCGGTTAAGACGCTATTCTCGTATTTCTGATGAAGCTTTTTTTTTCCTTTTTGAAAGGTATGCAATCCCCCCGAGATTAGTCTCGGTAGCCTAACACTCTAATACCCCTTGATAAGTATCCATTCATCCTACACCCCTCTCTTTAACTCTTACCTATCTCTCCCACGCGGCTGTCAGGTTTTATGCCCATCTTTACTCAGGAATACAGAAAGTTTGCAATATCGACATAGTCCGGGTTTTTTTTCCCTTGACCGTGAATGACTCCCGGAGCTAAAAATCCAATTCATCAAAATTCGCTCCACTTCTGAAGAGAGTGTAAAAAGTAAAATCAGTTCCATAAATTACATCAGTGCAGCTTGGGACAAAATTAAACCAGATGTAATCAAAAACTGTTTTCGGAAAGCTGCGTTTGAAGTGTGGGACAATTCAATTCAGGCTGACACTTCACTTCCAGAAGATGAGGACTTTCAATCATTGGAGAATTTACCTGATTATACAACGGTGGACGATCACCTCGTGACCTGCAGTATTCGGGCTTTGGAAGAAATAATCGTAGATGCCACTTTTGAAGGAATTGTGGAAGAGGAGGATGAAGAAACGGAACCGACAGCTATACCTACCATTACTACTGGCTTGTATTATGTAAGTGAGCTGCGGAAAGTACTGTCCTCTTTGGAACATACACAGGAAATGTTGATCTACGTCAATAAAATTGATAATTTTCCGAAAAAAATTATCAATTTTGTGGATAGAAATGTGAAGTTCGGTGCGTATTATATTGAAGAAATGTGAAGTTCGGTGTGTATTATATTTTTCATTTGTACAATATTATCTATGCAGTATAATAAGTATCTTATGTAATTTCTAAATGAAGAGCAATACATACGTATTTTTTTTAAGCACTTAGATTTTGTTCTTTCCCAATTCACATTCTGACGCTTTCTCGTTTAAAACGCTCTTTCAAGCTGGTCAGTTGAAGAGCGTCTTAAGCGAGTTTTACTGTATTCATTTTAAAACTTAAAATAAAGTGTATTTATTTTCAGATACTGGTACTTTAAATATATACTAGAATTTAATACTTGCAAAAATGAACTTGTTTATAACAAGCTCTGATTTATAACAAGGAAATCGGAGATACATGGTTGGTACAATGTTAAGTCTACAAGAGCATAAGTCATTTTTAATGAGTAATCCCTGGTTATAGCAAGCAATATTTTTATGATTCATAATATTTCTACTAACCTCCAGTTCAAATGATCTTTCTTAGTGAAATTCCTTTCACATTTCAAGTGAGAGCAATAAATGCTAGGAGCATAGCACCTTTAGAATATGCTCATTTAAAAAAACTTTTTTAAAAGCACTATTAACAATGCTTATTTTTTCACCAAAAATGCTTTTATTTTTAAGGAAGTGTTTATTTATACATAAATTCACTGTAATTTTGGAGAGATTTATAACATGGGAAAAAAAAAACTGATTAGCAGATGTCCAGATTTGGAGAAATTCTGAAATTTTGATCCTAAACTTCAGAAGTAATTAAAAAAATATTTGAATAAAAATGTTATTTGATAGTTTAAATTGAATATATCTTTTTAAAAATAATACTTTTATGAGATAATCTAAATAAAAATTTTAATTTTAATAAATGAGTTATTTAAAAATGTAAATTAATTTTTTTATTTAAGTATAAAAATTATTTAAATTAAGATATAAAAAATATATTTGTATAAAAAATATTTTAGTAATTTAAATAACTTTTCATAAAATAAAATAATGATTTTAGAATCTGAGCTTACATTTTAATAGTTATGTAAAATAATCTAGACATTTAAAAATAATAATCTTTATTGATGATATTAAAAACATTTTATAACCAGGGTTTACTCATTAATTTTATTAAGTAATTGCATTTTAATAGTTATGTAAAATAATCTAGACATTTAAAAATAATCTATATTGATGGTATTGAAAACATTTTATAGATTCAATATTTTTTGTGTTGCAAACATTGTACCTGTGACTATTTATATAAAAGTTGTGTAGACATACTTAATTTCTCTTGAAAGTGTCCGTATAAATTGCCCATTTTTAAAAATTAAATTTGATTACCAACCCTGGATTATGAAGAATTTCAACCTCAACTGCTTCCAACATATTCAATGACTTATAATTTCAAAATATTTTCGAAGCCACGGGTGCAAATGACTATGTTTTTGAGCTATGAATTTTCTCCGAAGAACAATAATGCAAGGAAAGCACAATAAGACAGTTCAAAGCATATTAACCAATTTCTTTTGTACTGTACAGAAATTTTAATATTAATAAAGTAAGTATGTATGAAATTTTGATTATTTTTACAAACTTATTTTTTACGAGCATTTAGCTTTAACGAGCTAACATTGCACTTGTTATAAGTGAGTTTAACTGTACCATGCTTATCTCTACTGGATTATACATTATAATTTCTTCCTTAGATGTTGGCAGGTATGCATATAAGTAGTTTTCAGTTTGATTCTCATGAAAAAGTACTTGAACTCTATATTCTTGACATCGGTTGAAAAATTAATAATTGTTTTTAATGTTCTCACTTAATATGCAATATAGCTGTGGGAAAAAATGGAATATTTTTTGTTGATAAGATGTGTGTGTATATTTTTGGATTGAGAAGTATAACATGTATGGCTATGATATGTTGACAAAATATGTAGAAAAAGCTTCCAATTTGAAACTCATTGAAAATGAATGATGCTTTACTTCTTGCACTGCATGTTCAGAATATTAATTTTTAAAAATGACAGACTTATTCTTCACAGAAAAAGTGATCTTATTCTGTAATGTATCTACGAAATAAACTGATATTTTCTTCTATACAATATTGTCTGTTATTTTCGTAGATACAATATTTGTGTAAGTTTTTTGATCGAAAAAATAAAACTTTTGTAAAAGATATTGTTGCAAATGAATATTTTTCGCCAGCTTTAGAGTGTTATTATCCTCAAACACAATTGATATTGTTTTACAATCTTTTTGTAATTTTCATTAAAGTAACACAGAAAAATAGTGCCAGTAAAGCTCAAAAAATGTTGCCAGTAAATTTACTGTTTACATTCAAAAAAGGAATATTTCAACTTTGTAGCTCAATTTAGGTTGTCTTTTGTAGGTAATCATTTTATAATTTATGAGAAGGAAATAAATATAAGGTGTAAAAATTTGTTTCCTACTTAAGTGACCCCCCCCCCCTCTTAATTTATTTGTATTTCCATTTTGATTACAAATATAATTTGTTGTTGTTTTAGTAAAAAATGGGACTTTTATTAATGTTGATTAGTATAAACTACCAAAGATGCTTAATTTTATAATTTTGTGAAAAAATTCTATTTTGGGGTGTTTTTAAGCAATACAACCTTCGATTATGGACTGGCTACGAGGAGATTTGCACGAAATTTGACTGTGTCAGATTTTATGCATACATGTGAAGTGAAATCAGTATTTTTGAAATTTCTGACTACTTAATACTTGATTAGCATATTTATGAAGAGTGAAAGTTGTTCCTAACAAAGGCTCTAAAATTTCCAACTATTATGTGTGCATGATTTCTGAAAGTAGCACTCCTGAAGCTCAAAATTGTCTGACTAACACTATTTCGTGCTTCTACATTTTGTACTAATACATTCTTAAGAAACTCACTTTTACATAGAAAATTTATGTACAAAACCATAATTTTTGTACTTAAAGAGTACAAAAATTACCTACTGCTTTATTCATTTTGTGCATAATTTTCACATACTGGTAAATTTTATGTCCTTGGCTAAAAAATGTTAACTAAGCATGTCAGTCATAGATGTTTGATTTTTTTTTCAACTTTTTTTTTTATAAGTACTGTGCTGGGCACTAGTTCAAATATAAAAAAAGTGAAATTTTAATACTTAAAAGAATTTAAAGTTGTAAATGTCATTACCAAGACTTGTCCCAAACTTCAGACTTTATTATTTGAACCTTTGTTTTAAAGAATTAAAAAACTTAAAACAAAGACAACAATTATCTAGGTTAATTTCTTAAATCTATTTCCAATACATATGGAACTTTAGACATAAGGGAGGAAAAATCCATTAAAATTTCTTTTTTTAAATTTGTCCCTAGAGGTAACTGTAATTACCAAGATGTATAATATTTTTTATATAGTTGTCCTCTAAAACAGGGTTCATATGATCCTTATAAGTCCTTAGATTTATGCAGTTTAAAATTTGGTTCTTAAAAGTCCCTATTTTCGCCTAAAAACAGACAAAGGTCCTTATTTTTTCCATTTCTTTGACCACATGCATTTTTCAATTTCTAGTTTCGTTTTGAGCTGACTTCTGTAGATCATTTCTCGGTTCTCACCTGTCTGCAATCAGCCTGTCCATCATATTTTACTGATAACAAAGAGCGTGGAGAGCATACTCCTTCTAAAAAGAGCTGAGCAGAATTTACTTAGAAGAGCTATTCTATGCTGTGGTGTATAAGTTCTTTGCTGTGGAGATGATAAATCTTTATTACTATAATTTTTTGCTTCTGTTTGCATACTCTAGAAGAGGATCAGTTTCATGTGAGGCATACATACTTGCAAACTTTTATGCTTTCAGCATAAAACTTAAGCTTTTTTTACCAGTTTGTACAATTTTATGCGAAATCCTCGTTTTTTTAAACTCTTGTCAATGAATTTTGAAGTTTTATTATTTATTTTTATTTTAATAAAATCACAGCCCATATATTGTCACAGAAAACTCTGCTAATTCCTGGGTTCGTCGTTCTTACATACAGTTGGTGTAGAAAGTTTTAGTAAAGAGTCCACTTGTCTGGATGGAACAAAAACTTTATTGTTTCTAGAACTTCATCGAACAATCAGCTGTACAAAATTCACAGGTACTAACAGGCAGTAGCTTGTTTATACCAGTCCACTTAGTATCAAAGCTTTCACAAATGCTGTAATTCTCACACAAAATAAAACACTTCCACAGGTAAAAATTCAGTGGAAATATACAAAGCTTCAAAAAGCAAGCGAAAATACCGCTTTTATAGCATCAATGCGAAGTGTAATGCAGTAAACTCACTCTATGAGAGTTCGTTGAACACTGACTGGGGGAAACCACCGCTTTTATAGTCTATGATGAATACGACTTTAATAATGGGTCTTAACAACATAATTTAAGCAGGTAATCAATGAACAGAATAAGAAAATACAGAACAATAAAAAATTACTCTAATAAACAATAAACAAATACACATTAATAAAAAACAATATATTACAAATATGTGCACTAAACATGGCGTAAGTACTAAGTAAAAGAGTTGAAGAAAGGAAGAGAAAAAGACAAGAAAGAAATGAGAGGTGAAAGAAAGAAAGGATTGTACCTTAGTGACCATGGTCTAATATTAAAATAATGAATTACAACTGCTGTAAATTGCTAGTCGATCTTAATGAATAACTCTTGATTTTCAGTTACGTGATTTACGAATCCGCACGACAACATCATTCAGTCTTTTTACGACTGTGTAAGAACCATCCCACGGCGATTGCAGCTTGGGAGACAGGTCTTTCCGTCGAGTAGGATTCCATGGCCAAACTTTGTCAACTACGTTGAACTCATCTCGAGTCTTCATCTTTGTGTTCAGGTTGATCCACTCCTGAGCAAAATTACGCACGTCTTCAAACTGAAGATTTTGAACATGGAAACAAAGATTTTCAATGTACTCCTCTGGCGATGAAGGTGTATCTGGAGGACGACCAAACACCAGATTAGTGGGAAGACGAAGATCTCTTCCAAATAACATCTGGGAAGGTGTGAAGCCAGTAGTGTCATGGACAGCACTCCTATAAGCCAGCAGGAATAGGGGGAGTTTCTTGTCCCAGTTCTCTTGGTTCCTAGATACCACAAGGGAGAGGTTGTTCAAAATAGTGCAATTAAACCTCTCCCCCTGCCATCGGATTGTGGATATGAAGGTGTAGTTTGGGTTTTGCCGAACCTGAGAAATTGACATAGTCCTTAAAAAACTGCAGAAGTAAAGTTCGTTCCTTGGTCGGAATGAAATTGCAGAGGGGTTCCATACCTGAAAATCCATTCCTGCACCAGTACCTCTGCTACGGTTGCAGCTTCTTGCTCAGCAATAGGAAAGGCTTCGGGCCATTTAGAGAAGCAATTAATGACAACCTGGATGACCATAGACATCAAAAGTTTGACACCACTTTTCAACATAGTCTTGAGCCTTAGCCCAGTAGAAGCACTCGTGAACTTTCTGCAGAGTCTTGATAATGCCAAAATGTCCCCCAGTTAAGCCATTATGCAACTCTTCTAGAACCTTCGGAATCCTTGAACGAGGGAGTACTAACTGCCATCAAAGCATTTTCCGTCGTCCGATTCCACTTACGACACAGAACTCAATTTCTGAGCAGTGCCATAACTTGGGTTTACGAGGCCCAGGGGCGAGAGTGAATATGGGGGCCCTTTTAATCTTATATTTGATATATATATATATATATATTTGATAGTGGTGGTTCTCCTTAAATTAAATTGGTGATATAGTACCTGCATAATAATTCTATCAACTTTCCTATTGAAGTTTGGTTCAAGTCATACAAAATGTATGTTCTTCACTCCCTTACCACACACAAGTATACATATATGTGAGTTGGAGTAGTCGTACCCCCCCCCCCCCCCCCCCATTAAAAATTTCTGGCTACGCCACTGCACTTATTACAATAAATTTCTTTACCTTGTTAATTATTGGGTCCTTGATTTGTCTTCCTTTTTAATTTTTGAAAAGGAAGTTTTTCCTTTTTAATTTCAGAAAACTCAGTTGCTGCTCAAAGTTCCATATACATATATTCTTTTTTAATAGTTAACTGTATGTATCTCCAATATGAAAGAAAAGTGCCATTGTCTCCTTAAATGAAAAATGAAAAATTTTTCATTTAAGGACACACCCCAAAATAAATTATGTGTATACTTCTCTTTTATGTATATATATATATATAATAAAAGTTCACAAATAAAGAAAAGAGAAATTGAGTAATACAAAAGCTCATCTTAATTGAGTGAATTAAAAAAAACTATTTAACTACATGAAGTTTATCAACAAGGTTTTAAAGTTCTTAGTGATGTTAAATAAATTTTAAACTAAAATCAATTTCATAAATAGTTATCACAAGGCTAGAATATAATTTTGCAATTATAGACAGCCTTTTATGAAGGTTGCCTATAGGTTGCCTTTTATGAAGATTATACTACTAAATTTTTCATTAATTTACTCAGCTAAGAAAAGAGGAAAGCACAAAAGAAATAAAACACACTTTCTAAGACTGTAGAAACAAATAGACACTGTTTCTACAGTCTAAACTTGTCTTTAAAAAATTGTAATTGGATAATAGCAATATTTATATGTTGCAAATTTCATTCATATTAAAATTCGTTATTTATCAATAATAATATATTCAGAGTAAAAAGTTTACTAAACTATAAACCTTCTAACATTCTAATCTTCCATGACATTGCATGTAAAAGTAAATATGCATTTTTTTTCATACTTTCGTATTAAAATACTTATAAATTATCAATATCAATTTTATTATGTAATTAATATTATTATTATAAGTTGTAGTCGTATCGAAGAAGACAACAATAATTAAACTCTTAACAGCTTTTGCTTTTCGAGTTGTAAAATATTAAAAGTGTAGTTTATTTTCCGACATATTAAAGAATATTTTTTAATAAATAAGTTTAGTATTAAATTTTCATATTTGAACACAATGTATATTTGTATATTCGAAACTGTAAAATTCAATAAATTATAAGAGTAAATAACCGCGTTACTATTACTTAAAATAAAAGTATGAGTTAGAAAGATTCAGTATTGTTATTATTTTAACAAATATCAATTTCATAAATAGATATCTCAAGGCTAGGCTTGGATAAATTTTTTAATAAATAAGGTTTGTGTTCAAATATGAAAATTTTAATACTATTTATATTTGTTTATTCGAAACTAATAATTCAAAAAATAAAGTACGAGATAGAAAAATGTAGAAATATTGAAAAATTAAGACATGATTTATTGATACAATTAATTATATAGTTTCTTTTGTACATACAATGCCATGCTATATGAAATGATATGATTAAAAGTAATAAAATATGAATTAACCATTTAAGAATTCCATATTTTGTTGTAAAGTGTTTTCATCTCCTGATGTTGTATTTCCGGACGCTGAATTTTCTGCATTATGCACAGTGTCAAGCATTCAGCTAAATTAATATTGTCGCTGGATTTTACTACCAAATCATTTGCAACATTTTAATCTGAAGTCGCAAGACAATTTATTTACATTGTTGAAAAGCATCCGTTTTAAAAAGCCACAAAAGCCTAGGGTGGGGAACAACCGGATTTCAACGTTAAAAAACAAAAGATAATTGCTGTCCACTAATGATTTGTGGAAGTGGAAGGGGGAATCAGGAGTCGCTCCCGTTTCACCTGTTTCTAACCTGTTATCCCCTAACCAGTATCATGAAAATTGTCGGCAGCAGCTTTTGCTAATCGACAGCCTCAACGAAACTAATAAATAGTAATCGTGGGTGCTCAACTGTTGATCAGTACACAGGCAGCGGAAGGGGTTGTCACCACATAATGAATGACCAATTTCGAAAGGTCAGAAAACTTTCTTTTAGATGGCCATTTGCCTATCATTAACAACTTTTTTAATAGGTGTTATCTATTTTGAGTATCTGTGTTCTGTGTTACAGATGCACCGGAACCGCCAAAAGAAAACCGAGTAGAAAAATTGTAAAGGATGAAAATTACTTCGAGATCATTGAAGAGGTTTCTTTCAAGATTCAGTAATTAGTGGCCCTTAGTCTAAAACTTGGAAATGAAATTAGAAAAAAAATTCTGCATTGAAATATAATGTAATGAAAATTATCTCAATTAGGACACAAGTTTTTTTTATGCAGTGGAGCACAGCATGGTTGACTATAAGATAAGAATAATTTTAGAGAGGGCTCTTGCATTTGTGGAAAGGGACTCATATCAGGCTTTGAAATATTTTAGAATGAACAGAATACAAAACTACAGAAGAATTCAGAATGCAGTAAAAATGCTCATTTCGCAATCCCCACAGTGCTGAATGAATTATTTTTTAAATGACATGAAGTAGTTTCCTATCCCTATTCTTTATTTTTTTTTTTCCATTTGAGAACTAAAAACCTTTGTTTTTTGACATTTTATACAAAGAACGGGCAAACGTGTATATTGTCATAAATAAGTCACTGACTAGAAGTAGATTAGTTCCAAAACTTTACAAAGTTATTTTTCCTCACGCTTCGTCCCTTTTCTCATGGAACTTTATGCTCTCTCCATCTTAAATAATTACAAGATTATATTACTTGATAAAAAATTAATAAATTAGGCCCCACCATGGACGAGCGGATAAAACACTCAACATACAACATAGTAAGATGGCTGAAGTGTGAAGGTCCAGGGTTCTGTCCTGCCGTTCAAAGTTTGGACTGTTTTCTCCATTACACTCCTTCTAAGCAGATAAGTCTTGCGTAGCTTTACCTTAATACAGCACAAGAGCATTAATGAATCACCAGAATAGCTCTTATGTGTTCGTGATATAAGTAGTATTATTTCTAAAAAAAGCGTTTTCAGCCTTTAAGGGGGCACTTGATTTGTAAAAAAAAGGGTATTTTTTATTTCATATATTGAAGTAATTAATGGATTTTACATTCCAGCTGAAATGCAGCATTTATTTTCATCTTTAGTTTTGAGTTTTTATACAAATAATTATTGAATCATTTGTATAATGAATGTAAAAGAATGTACAAATCGCTGATTATTACACAAGTAGAAGAAAAGGACTGCCCAAAAATATTAAAATATTTTGAAAGAGGGGCTCAGACCATTGATTTTTAGAGGGGAAAATTAAAGGACATAGTGTCTATTTAAGTAGTTTAATTTTGAGTGTTAAGATATGCGAGAAAAAGGAACTCTTGGCATTTGGAGTTTTGTATGCCATGCCATGCTATTCCTAATTTAGATCCTCATTAAAGGGAAATTTTTTTTTTCGAGCATTGACTTACTCTAGTACCCTCAGTCGAGAGCATTGACTTACTCTAGTACCCTTAGCCGAGAGCATAAACTTACTCTAGACTTAGTCGAGTACCCTTTTCTAGAAAAGGGTGGAAGAAAACTTCAACTCCATATCTGTACTGTGCGCAGTGGCGTACACAAATAGTGTGTGGGGGATTCAACTTCCCCCGACCTTTGTCCATGCATTTTTAACATAAAGTTCGAACACTTTTAAGATAATATTACTTCCATACTCCCTTCTCTTACAGTAAATCAGTGTACACCACTGATTATGCATCTACACATTCTTTGTAAGTGCATAAAATGTTTGTAAGTAATAATTATGAAAAAAAGAAAAAACAGGCCTTTTGAGGGAAATTACCTAAGTGATATGATAATTTTAAGAAATAAGAGGGGGGCCCCAAAAGGGATGTTTGCTTCAGAGTGGTTTTTTGAGGCCCAGATCATGTTTTTCTAGAATACAAATAAAGGGAACACAAGGTCATTAGTTAAAGAACTTTGACTCTAAAAATACTGGCATATAAATTTAAGTGTTACAAATCAGCTGTACATATCGTAATACAGCAGATCTGTTGGTGAGCTGTTAGCTGTTTTGTAAGCAGCTTATTTGTTTTCTGCTTAAACAGTGCTAGCTGATCTGTTTAGAATATTAGATGCGCAAATCTGAAAAAAAAAAAAAAAAAAAAAAAAAAGATGGGAAAATAGCCGTATGGATTTTGAGGCCCCCACACGTAGGCCCCACCCTCCCTATTTTTACGGCACTGTTTCTGAGGCGAAGTGAATCCCACAAAGCCCAGTATTGCTTCGCTGCCAGACTACATGACAATATTTCTTGCCAAGGACATACCCAGAAAAATATTTCGGAGGGGGTCCAAACGGTGAAAAAGGCAGAATTTTTCACAAAAAGACGTCAACATTCTTATTTTGTTAACAAAAACGGAAATTTCGGGGGGGAGGGGGTGTCCGGACCACCCCCCTGGGTACGTCCTTGTTTCTTGCCGTACAGAATTCACAAGCACAATCGGCCAGTAACGTGCTTAGTACAGAAGCTTTCACAAATGCTGTATTTCACACACAAAATAACACTTCCACATGCAAAAATTCAGTGGAAACTAGGGATGTAATGAATATTCAGTTACTATTTGGTATTCCGCCTATTCACCTGTTTTGCCGAGTATTGTACAGACATTCGACCGAATAGTTGTGGCCAAATATTGCTATATATTCAGCTGAATAATTTCAGTAAAAAGGGAAAAAATATTTTTAACATGTATTTTAAATGTATTTACAAATAATATTGCTTATTTGTACTACAATATGTTAATTTCATTTTATAAATTATTGTTTTATTGCCGGACTACGTGACGATATTTCTTGCCAGCTGGGCTTATCGCTGGATTTTTCCATTAACTCCACAATAGGTTTGATGTTGCTATGTTAATCCAATCCAATATATGATCCAATTATATGAATCAAATGTTAAAAATTTTTGAAGGCTCCCAAGGGCCCCTCGGTACGGGGCCCCAAACATGGTCCTTAACGCTAATTTATGCAATTTCGAAGCATTGGTACAGCTGAAGCCGACTTCCCACAGGAGCACTATTGGCATGGAGATGTAGTATCAACATAGTAGTTTCATATTATGGAAAAACATTTTTTGAAGGTACAACTGTTTCCAAGAAAAATCTCCAAAAGTACCTCCCTATTTGGGACATTCCACTGACACGCATGGGGGCATTTCGGCGTTACTTTTAGAAGTTTAATCGCCTGTAGCAATATTGAAAATTAACTTATTCCGCATATATCACAAATATATCCTCCGTGTATCACAAATAGTTCTTTTACAGGGGCACTCATAAGAATTACATTATGCTGAATGGGAATCTAACTACTGAACCGATTCGAAAATTTTTTCCACTGATAGAAAGTTGCACTATTCCTGAGTATTATAGGCTACCTTTCAGCATGCAGCATACCTAGTTTTTTACAGGGACTCTCAAAAGAATTCTAACACATTAATCTTTATGGACATCTCTGTAACTACTGAACCGGTTCTAAAGATGTTTTTGCTCAAAGCTACACTATTCCTGAGAAACATAGGCTAAAATTCATGCATGCAGCATAATTTACAGGAACACTCAAAATAATTCATAAACATTGTCGTAAGTGTCTCCATTCGCCAAATGCGGCCAAAAAATACTATCTAAATTAAATAAATTTTCATATACAATGTCTTATACTTCATTTAAAGTAAATAATATTGTGAATAAAAGAAAGTGTCGAAATTCTACGTCATTTATTTCTGACTTGTATACTATTTAACAACAAAATTCTCAAGGACAAATTCTCAGGTTATTTACTTAGTTTTATTATAGTCTGTTGCTTTTTTTTTTTTTTTTTTTTTTTTTTGGGGTGAGCTGCTTTGATACTTTTTATATTAGCAATCGTAAATGGAGTAACCGAAGCAAATTCATTTGGACAAAAAATATCCTGTCTATAGTGACTGTTTTTGTGTCATTCCGTCGTGGCCATTTAATGAATGAGTAAGGTCGGATTAATGGGGGGGGGGTGACTGCTTCCTCCCGAGAAATAAGAAATTAATGTAAAAGATCCTATTTTACTTCCATAAAATGGATGTATATGTCAATCTTCTAACTAACCGCCCCCCGACAAACTTGGATTAATCCGCCACTGTGAATGAGAGTAAGGTATTGTATGCAAATATTTCATTATAGCAGTCCCATCTACTTCTGATAAAGCGGGCCTCACCATGGCACAGTAGTTATGCCACTGAAAATGGTAGATGGCCGAAGTGTATAGGTCCCGAGTTCGGGTCCCATCGCACGGCTGTCGATTTAACGGTCTGGAGTTTTGGTAGGTTTTCTCCAGATGTAACGAATACGCGTTAGAACCCCTTAAAAAGTCCTCCTACCAAGGCACCCCTCCTTTTGGCAGATTGCCCTAGTGTAGCGTTGCCATAATCATACACACACACACACACTCTGATAAAGCGATGACCCTTCCACTGCAAAATAACTTTTCTATTCCACTGCCTGTCAGCTCAATGTTAGCAACTTCCTACATTTTTCACTAGTCTACAAAGAAAATTATATTTAAAAATAGAAATAAAGTAAAATGCTATATAATAAAAATATTTTATTTATAGAACATTTACAATTTTTTTATTATTTGAATTATTTTGAGTGTTCCTGTAAATTATGCTACTGTTTTTGTGTCATTCCGTCGTGGCCATTTAATGAATGAGTAAGGTCGGATTAATGGGGGGGGGGGTGACTGCTTCCTCCCGAGAAATAAGAAATTAATGTAAAAGATCCTATTTTACTTCCATAAAATGGATGTATATGTCAATCTTCTAACTAACCGCCCCCCGACAAACTTGGATTAATCCGCCACTGTGAATGAGAGTAAGGTATTGTATGCAAATATTTCATTATAGCAGTCCCATCTACTTCTGATAAAGCGGGCCTCACCATGGCACAGTGGTTATGCCACTGAAAATGGTAGATGGCCGAAGTGTATAGGTCCCGAGTTCGGGTCCCATCGCACGGCTGTCGATCTAACGGTCTGGAGTTTTGGTAGGTTTTCTCCAGATGTAACGAATACGCGTTAGAACCCCTTAAAAAGTCCTCCTACCAAGGCACCCCTCCTTTTGGCAGATTGCCCTAGTGTAGCGTTGCCATAATCATACACACACACACACTCTGATAAAGCGATGACCCTTCCACTGCAAAATAACTTTTCTATTCCACTGCCTGTCAGCTCAATGTTAGCAACTTCCTACATTTTTCACTAGTCTACAAAGAAAATTATATTTAAAAATAGAAATAAAGTAAAATGCTATATAATAAAAATATTTTATTTATAGAACATTTACAATTTTTTTATTATTTGAATTATTTTGAGTGTTCCTGTAAATTATGCTACATACATGAATTTTAGCCTATGTTTCTCAGGAATAGTGTAGCTTTGAGCGAAAACATCTTTAGAATCGGTTCAGTAGTTACAGAGATGTCCATAAAGATTAATGTGTTAGAATTCTTTTGAGAGTCCCTGTAAAAAACTAGGTATGCTGCATGCTGAAAGGTAGCCTACAATACTCAGGAATAGTGCAACTTTCTATCAGTGGAAAAAATTTTCGAATCGGTTCAGTAGTTAGATTCCCATTCAGCATAATGTAATTCTTATGAGTGCCCCTGTAAAAGAACTATTTGTGATACACGGAGGATATATTTGTGATATATGCGGAATAAGTTAATTTTCAATATTGCTACAGGCGATTAAACTTCTAAAAGTAACGCCGAAATGCCCCCATGCGTGCCAGTGGAATGTGACAAATAGGGAGATACTTTTTGGGATTTTTCTTGGAAACAGTTGTGCCTCCAAAAAATGTTTTTTCATAATATGAAAGTACTATGTTGATACTACATCTCCATGCCAATAGTTCTCCTGTGGGAAGTCGGCTTCAGCTGTACCAATGCTTCGAAATTGCATAAATTAGCGTTAAGGACCATGTCTGGGGCCGCGTACCGTGGGGCCCTGGGGGCCCTTCAAAAAATTTTAACATTGGATTCACTTTATATGAGGATGTATAACTACATCATGCAAATTGTTTTTGCTCTATCACGTCAGAACTAAGATTTAAAGCATTCTTAGAACTGTATTTTTTTTAAATGAAATTGGGAGGTGTTTTTTTTTGGGGGGGGGGCTTATTTGGGGGCTTTGACTATTTTCGAATGAATTTTCAATTTGAGATGTTAATATCCAAGTTATATCATCAGATAAAAAGAAAAAAAAATCTCTGAAGCACCTCAGAGCCAGTCGCAGTCGGGACAATAAAGTGGCAAAAATGGCCCTAAATTATTTATACGTCACTCGCCTGGGTTACTTTGACTCTCCATAACTCCAAAACTAAACGAGGTAAATCAAAACTATTTCAGATTTGTTCTTTCCTTGGGTAAGGCAACACAAGAAAAAAAAAATTCATGAAATTGTGAGTGGTGATGGAGTCTTTTTTTTTTCCCGATTTGCTCTTGCAGTGCCTCTTAATAATTACCACGTGCTAGGTTTGAGTAATTTAATTTTTACCGTTTTTTCCCATTTTCCTGATTTTTATCAGTTTTTGCCACTGTCCTGCAAAAATATCTTTATGCTGGCAAATTGCCCAACTATATTTAAAAAAAAAAAAGACCATATTCACCTAACCAGAATATTATGATCCCCTAATCCCTAGTTTAACTACAGCTACCTTTGGCTCATTGGCTATATATTTTTGGAAATATGTATACAGTAGCGCACTCAGGATTTTGGTTTGGGGGGCCCTGGAGTTACAAACACTGCTGAACTCGGCTATAGTGACCTAGATTATAGTTATAGCTGTCTTATAACGCCAAAATATTCATAAGCACTTGCCCGTAGAACACAAGCTCTCTATCAACGTAACTCGTTAGAGCATAGGTTCCCAACCTTTTTTGAACTGGTGCCCCCTTTTCTAGTGAATATTTCAATACCGCCCCCCCTTCCCACTCCAGAGAAATAAGGGCGTACATAATACATGTGAAAACAAGAATTAAATTTAAAAAAAATTAGTAATAGATAGAATATTGTTGGAATTGAAACTCTACTGAATATCTTCTTCATAAGAGTAATAAAAGTTTTAGAGAGGTATATTAGAGAGATATCTCTTTCTCTCTACAGCGAAGTCTCATCTCGAAATATGTGAATTTTCGCACACGTGATAGAAATGAATTATCAGATTTTTAAGTCTTTTTTAGACTATATTTGGTTAATCTTCACACGCCCTTCCGTGCCATATCAACGCCTCCTAATTTTCTCTGGGTCTTTTACCGCCCCCCTGAAATCCTCAAACGCCCACAAGGGGGCGTTATCGCCCACGTTGGGAACCTAATGCGTTAGAGTCACATATAATTATCCAATCTTTTCAGTGTTGTTGTACCCAAGTTTATCTTTATTTTATACATTAACTAAGCATTTATTTAAAATCAACACCCCCCACACACACACACGCACTTTTCATTAAATTCGCTCATTTCCCTAAAAAAGTAGAAATAATTTCAAGATCATTTTTTAAAATAAAATATTTTAATTCATTAGTGAAAATTTTCAATTTTTAAAGCTTTTCGTATCTTACTCTCCGGGTTTAGGGGGGCTTTAGCCCACCATAGCCCTTCCGTGGGTGAGCCTATGTATGTATATTATGTTTCATTCTTTTAACTGAATAAACTTTATAGAACGAATTTAAAATGTTATGTATATATTGTACGTTCAGTTTTTAGCATGGCTTCATTGTTTGGTGGTGAACTAAATAATTAAAAAAATGTTATATTGTAAACTCGGTATTATTTTGTTTCATTCTCATTATCAAGGTATGTTATGCTTAGGCGCATCCACGGAGGAGGCTAAACACTAACGGGTCTGAACACCCCCCCCCCTTTCAAAGGTGAAAAATCGAAATGAAATTTCCCTTCTTCAAAATGAAATGGTTCAGTATAATTTTTTTAGGAATATCCTGAAAAGTCAAGGGCGGATTAAAGGAGGGGGCAACCGCCCCCCCCCCGAGAAGAAAGAAATTAATCTAAAAGATCCTTTAGTCTTAAGAGACTTTGAATTATTGAATTAAAATATTTTTAAAGTTGTCTTTGAAAAAAAGCTTTAATAAAAAATATTGGGTATTAAATAAATTTTCTCTGTTAATGTCTAATAATGAATTCGATTTTAAAATCACTGTGAAGGGAACGGATAATTTAGGACGCTACAAGCGAGTGCCATGGGCGCCGGCAGAATATTTCCCGGGGAGGGGGACAAAGACTACTTCAACGTATGGTTTCCATGTTGGAAAGAACAAAAAAAGCAAGGAAAAACACTGCATACAAAAATCCAGGGGGGCAAGCCCCCCCCTTGCCCTATGCTGCCGGCGCCCATGGCGAGTGCCGTTGTAAGCGAGCTTCTGCACTTTAGGTGTGTGGTTGAACGTACAAATAACATCTTAACGTTAAAAAGTGTTCATTATTTGAGAGTTCAGCTATATTTGTGCATTCTCCCCAGCTAAACTAATATTCTACATGCAGGCGGAACGGTCGAATCGCCCGGGCCGTTTCAGCGGTCCCAGACTGGCCCTGCCCTCCTCTTTGCTAATCTAAAAGCATTTCACAAATTTGACCGAAATGCAAACCCCTGAAAATGTCCGCTCCTGGAGCGGACAGTGAATGAAAGTGAAGTTTGTGTGTGAAGAAACTTTTCGAATTATTTCATGCACCTGACGTAGTTCCTTTGTTTTAAATCTATTCAAGAATCATGGTTGAGTATAATTTTTTTAGGAATATCCTTAAAAATCTAGGGCGGATTAAAGGAGGGGGCAACCGCCCCCCCCTCCCCCAGAGAAAAAAGAAATAAATGTAAAAGATCCTATTTTACTTCCATAAAATGGATGTATATGTCAATCTTCTAACTACCCGACTACCCTGTCCCCACCGTCAAACTAACCGCTCCCCCCCGACAAACTTGCAATAATCCGACACTGTTAAAAATATTTTAGTAGTTTTAAGGATAAAAGTATCTTTTAGTTTTATTCTAATAATTTCGATGTAAAAATTTTACAAATTGCAGATTTTATAATGTAACTGTTTGTAAAATTGAAATTGTCAAGCCTATTTTTGACCAGTGTTCAATGTTAACTGGAAGTTGATAGTGTTTCGAAAATCATTGAAGGTAAAAAGTATATATCATTGTAAACAGTCTTGTTACAGCTTCAATTTCCTCTAAAAGATGGCGCCACAATTTCTAATTTTCTTTTGCTCTGAGGAATGGCTCAAAAAGATGAGTTCAGACTTATCTAAAGAGCTTGTAATTAAACTAAAGGTGAGCACAAGGATTTCTGGGACATTTATTCAATACTTAGCACCTGATTTACCCACCACGTGGTAAAGTAAAAAAAGCATGGCAACGAATGATCCAAGTAAGACCATTTTCTAGTTGAGTTTCGCTTTTAACTTTCCCTCCAATATCCCAAGTTCAGTGACCCAATGGCCGCCTGGAATAATTTGCTTTTATTTTTCTTTTGTTTTGCTCAAATTTCCCCGTTTTTTCTATCAGGGGGATTGTCTGGAATGCATCGGATTGGGCTATGCGAAGCCGAAGTTAAATCGAATAGTTGGAATCAACTAGAAGAGCAAGATAGTTTTTCTTTTTTACGTATATAGTGGGATTGTTTACTTTCCGATTTTCTGGTGCATTGCGTCAGTATTGTTTATGTCGTTCGGAGAAAGTAGCGGCGGTTGGATTATAACACTTTCTCGCTCTTGACCTACATAACTCGATACATCTAGGGTATTTTCTCTCCCTTGCTGGAAATGACTTTTTCAAAAACGTCTACATAATTTTTAAACTATTGTCTTAGTTGGTCTTTTTTGCTCGGTTTATAAAAGTTTAATACTGCAGAATAGCTTTCTTTCTTTCTTTCTTTCTTTTTTTTTTTTGGTTTTATACGGTAGTGACTTTTGAAAGTATGCACTCGTAACAGGCAAAACTCCGAAAATATCTGTTAAAAATATTTTTTCTTCCTTGTAAATTTTAAGGTTTAAATTCAAGGATACAAAATCAAAGATTCTTTTAAGCAGATCGACACAAATGAGCCGTTGTCGGTAGTAAAAAGTACTAATTTGAATATTGAAAAATCAAGAATTTTATAATTTTCTCTTTTCAAATTAAAAAAAAAAAAAAACTTGTTTGTGGAAGTGTTTTAAGTATTCTTTTCAGTTATTTTCAAGGAAGTGTTTTAGGTAATGCTTTAAGTAATTATCTTTCTAGCAATATTATTCAAAATTAACGAGCAGGGTATTGGGTCTCAATTGTAATTACTGTATATGTGTGTATGGGAGGTTTTGTACGTTATAGTTTGTTTTGATTCTCCTCTTGACTTCATGTATTATTTACACACATGTGCAATCCTCCGTACAGTTACACATTCGCATAATCCTTACACAACTGCAAATTATTTCGTATTTTATTGCGGAAACAAGCTACTGAATTCTGGGAAAATGCCAAGCAGCGTTTCTCATTCACAATTAATGTAGAATCAACAAGAGATTTTAATATTTTATGAAAACATTGTACTTTTACATTCAAATGAATTTCTATATTGACTCGAGCTTTTGAAATTACTCATTTTCTAAGGTTTTTTGATATAATTTAACTACGTTAATTCCGCATAAAAGACAGTAAAAATATTGTTTGAAACTGATAAATTTTAGATCATTTAAAAATAAATATGCAGCTGTGAGTATCGATATTAAAATGCCAATTAGAAGAATGAGAGGTAAAAACGCAGATGTATGTTATTATTACTATTATTTCCATTTTTTACTAATTCCCTGGTTCAAATACAACACGCGCACAAAATAAATGTAATAAAATAAAATATGAACAATAAAGCTATGAATTAAAAAATTGCCATTCTAACATCCTGACTTTTTCTCCAATGTTCTCTGATTGCATAGATTTGAAAGTACGAGCTCAATGAAGAAAAAATCTCTGCATCGGCTGAATAAGCTTGTGCCGGGAGTAATTGCTGAGGAACAGGAAAACCTTTATCAGTAAATTTATCAATATAATTTTTTTTGTTTTGTTTTTGTTTTAACTTTTCGACCATTCTTTGTTTCAGGGGCATACAGAGAAGTTTGGCTGGGGAATCTCCATAAAGTACGATTTGTTAAAAATAAACAAGAAAAAATAAAACCGTACGTCAGATTTCTTTTGTGATTACTGCTCCTCTCATCACAATGTTATTTTTTTTTTTTCGTTTTTTTTAAATACAGTATACGTTTTTATAATGATATAACTAAAGATTTCTCTTTGAGAGGGAGTATCCCGTCTTCCATCCCAGCTATCTGAGGTCAAGGGTAATTTCTTTTCTTTTCTTTTTTTTTTTTTCCCCTTCACCCAAAACCTGTCCACACCATCGAAGTCCCACCACTGATTTTCCTTTTAGAAAAAAATTCAGTTTTTTAAAACTCGTATCGTATCAATAATGACTCCGCATACACTGATCTTCCAAATCGACGTTTTCTTTTGAAAAGAAAAGTCAGATTTTCAAGACATGTGATTAGGTCAGGTTCATCTTAGGAGCTTCTGTTCCTCAGTCATTTTCGGCTTCACTTTTAACATTTTCTAAAGTTTCCAATATTGCAATGAATATCTGTTGGCGATAGGGACATCTGCTTGACTAGTGTTGTGGGATTAAGGCCAATTATCTGCACGAGGGATCTAGGCGGGGTGCCCTCCGTGGGGGGTCTTTTTAAGGGGTCCTAACCCGAATTTACGCTAAGTTTCGGAGAAACCACGAAAAACTCCGAACGGTTTGGCCGACGGAAGCGCGATGGGACCCGAACCGTGGTCCTTCACCCTTCACTCGTCTACCATTTCCTGTGACACAACCACTGTGCCATGGTGAGGCTTGACTTGAGTAGAGCTGTGCCACATATTCGTACTGCATACACGTAGGTCCGTCAGAAAATAAAAATTATTATTCGCTTCAACGCGAAAAAAATATACGTATCTGTTTCTCTTTCAGCTGATCTTAGACGGGTCTTACAATTTTTTTTTTTAAAGGGGAATGGATGAATGAAATAAACAAAGAAATTTAAAACTTATTAATTAATTTTATTTACATAGGAAATATGATACGAAATATTTATTGCTTCATCATACTAATTAAATGTTTGTGTTTAAAACAGATGTTTAAATTATAATTAATTATTGAATGGCATGCATTCAGGAAAAATTTAATATTTTCATGAATTTTTTTACACGAAGATCATCACGTTACGACAATAAAAGCTTTAGTTATTGCTGTATATTATAGTTCAGTGGTCTTAAAAAATTGTAAAGCAATTAATTAATTATTACTAAGGGTTTTAAACCAATAAAATTTTAACTGATTAATTGACCGGTTGAACCGCTTTTCAAAAAATCTGGAGTGACTCCACTCGACTTTCCGAACACTTACGATTAAGATCATTACTAAGCATTTAAATAAATTTTAATCGATGAATAATTCAAACATATATACCAAATTGAAGCGCAATAGAATGCACCATTTAAACGCTAGCGCACTTTCAAGAATTTCTCCCCATATGCCATAATGCAAAAGAAATCTTTGTCGTAGCCCTGTAGAAAAAGTATTAAGTCCTATACGCACCAAAATCAATACCGGTCTTGCGACGGTGGTTTATAACATATATGTCTAATTTGAGCTCAATCGAATGATCCGTTTAGGAGCTATCGTGTTCACTCACATACACACAGATACACATACACACACACACATACATTAGAGATGAGACGGGCTCAGCCCGAGCCCGAAAGCCCGGGCCCGAACCGGGCTCGGGCTCGTGAAAAGTTTCTCCTGTATTGAACATATTCCTTGAAACATATTTTAAAAAGTGAGTCATGAGGAAAATAAAAGTACAGTCAATTCCGGTTATAGTGAACCTCTGGGGACCATCAAATTTCGTCCACTATATCCGAAGTTCACTAAAACCCAAGTGTCTTCATGATGGATAGAGATACTGTATGTGAATCGGAATAAATGGTTTGCGTTCACTATAGCCGATGGTTCACTATATCCGGGTTCACTATAACCGCAGTTGACTGTACTCATAAAAAAAGAAAAAAAAATAGCGGCACTGGCGCCTAGAAGGTGCGTTAAGCTCTTTGGTTATTTCAGAACGGCGGCTTATATTGATTAGTATAGTCATGCGATCCGACATTATTTGATAAACACGGATGGATATATGAAGAATTAGAAAGTGCAGAGAGTTTGCAACTATATTTGTCTTTAATTTGCACAAACGCCAAAATTCATTGTAGTCTATCAATGAAGTAATTAGATTTTTTTTTTATCTTAGCTGAAATTTCGGCCTCGGGCTCCGACTTAAATAATATTGCTCGGGCACGGACTAAAAGTCCCCGGGCTCGGGCTTCAAAAAATGAGCCCGAACTCATCTCTAACATACATACATCTCGTAAAAACAGCATAAATTAATTCAGAAGACCTCAAAAGGTGTAAATACATCAAAATCTCGAAGTCGAATTTTTTCATGATTACAATACTTTCCTTACATGGGTACATATTCGGAAAGTAATAATTACTTAAAAAATCCTTTATTATTAGCCGCCCGTGCTGTGTACAGTGCCTTGCCGACCATGGCCAGCCCCTGAGTGCGAAACAATTGAAGCGCCTCTCAGGGTTTACTACCTACCCACCTACCTTCACCCCCCCCCCCAACATTTGAACTTTATTTTTAATATTGTTTGATCGTAAACAGTGTAATTATTAGTTAGATACTAAAGAAGAATAAATAGTCTAACAAAATAATGAAGTTAATAATCTGCTCTTTCAACAGGCATATTTAATTCGCAGTAGGGCGTGAAGTAAATCTGGGCAACTACTACAAATGGCGTGAGACTAGCCCAAACAGCCTCGATGTTCAGAAGCTCTCGCCACAAGTTTAGCTGCGAGTATTTAAAGCTTTTTGGGAGTTTCTTTCAATCTCATGTATTTTAAGGTTACATATGAAATTGCAGAATGATTATAAAAAAAGTAAAGGGCTTTTTTCTGTTTGTTTGTCTCAGTGCATTATTGATTTAATTTTGTGAAAGTTAGCGAAAAAACTGCAACTGCTATTTACCGCTATTACGAAAATTTAAGATTTTGCCGTGACCGGAATAGTTTTTTCAGCCAGCTTTAAAGCCTTATTTCGAGCCCTGATTCGCAGTATACTACTTTTATTAAAAGTATAACGAATGCACTAAGTATCTATGTTAAAATCAGGCTTATATATATGTTCTTTTAATTCTCCATTTTTATTGATATCTGTGCACTTTTATTACCACTTTAGTGCTATAAATTTCTGACAAGGATTTTTGTCTACCCGACGAAGCGGCAAAGTTAGTAAAGTGTTAAAAGTCGCCAAAATTGGCAATTTATCGCCAAGTTGGTGCCAAAAATAAGTTCCCCAAACTGAATCTAGCTTGACGATATCTTCTGTATTTGGCGAGAAATTGCCAAACCCTACTATTTATTATAAGATGAACTATAGTTATAAGATCGTACGACCAAGATTCTAAAAGAGTTTTAATAGGCGATTTTAATATGGATTTATTATTCTAATGAAGTGTGTTATGGAACAAGGAAGACAAATTGGTATACTTATAGGCACACCCACCGAGGGGGTTATGGGATCAAAGCCCCCCCCCTCCTAAAGCTGGACATATGGATCGGAAAAATTTTGAAAATTATCCCAAATGAAATAAAATATTGTATTTCTAAAAATTGTCTTCAAATTATTTCTAAAATATTTTTTTAAATAAGGGCGTTGGTTTTTACTTGCAATTAGTGTATGAAATTCAGTAACTTTTTGTTATGATGTCATTGAAAAGATCAGATAATTATTTATTACTGTATAACGAATTACGTAGATAGTAGGCTTGTGTTTATGGGAAAATGGTAAAGAATATTTTAACGTTATGAGAGAGTTATAACTATCATCGAAGTGATTATAACAGAATCAGAATATTGTTTTTCTATAAAATTGTTTTCTGTAAAGCATTTACAGCTCCAGCCCCCCCTAAACCAAAATTCTGGATGCGCCACTGGGTACACTCATGGATTATGATGCAGTTTTTTACGTAATGGAACAAGGAAAACAAATGGGGCTTACACAAAGATATGATGCACTTTCCAACGTAATGAAGCAAGAACGACAAATAGGGCTGATGCATGGATTATGATACTCTTAATATATAGCACTTCGGTGCATATTTAAAATATGAAAGCGTTTCAGATTTTCTTTTCCCGTTTTTCAGTTTTTCGAACCTTTCACAACCGAAGTTGGTACGCAACTTCGATTCTATTAAACCCTTCTCTTCCTCTATGATATTAACTCTTTCAAAACTGATTAAACAATTTCTCTTTGAATTAAATAATTTAATTTTGATTTTGATAATGGGTATTAAATTTGTAACTAAAAAATAAAAAAAAATACCGATTATTAAATTTTCGAGAAAATACGTTCTTCTTTACGTGCACAAATTAGGACATCTATCCTGTACGATACTACAGGCAGTTGTGTCCTCAATTGTGGGTTCGAAAAGGTTAATATAAAGGTTGAAAATATTTTTTTCTATTGAAGCTGAAAGTAGTGTAAAAAGGACAGTTCTGCCCAGCCGGAGCCATGTTAATTCGCCGGAGCCTCCGGAGTCTCCGTTCGGATGCTTTCCCTATGCTGAGCGGGGAAGGGGGCGTGGTCGGAACGGATGTTGAGACCGTATGTTGGTAGAGCTGATAAGAATTTTTTTTCCTTTTTTCTCAAATAAGGGGACTTGTAATTTTTTCAGATTGTGACATATTTTTCAAAAATTTTCTCAAATAAGGGGACTTGTAATTTTTTCAGATTGTGACATATTTTTCAAATAAGGGTACTTGTAAAAATTTTCAAATTGTGATGTATTCTCTCATGAAAACTTTGTTATATTTTAAATAAGCTATACTTTATGAATTAAACCTGAAATAAAAAATATTGTTATATTAATTAAATGAGAACCCACCAGCATGAATTGGGACTTTGATTAATTTTTCGAAGTTTATTTTTTTATTTATTTAGTTTTCTTTACCATTTAGGTTATAGAACCAATGCAAATTGAATAAATGTTGCTTAATACATACTTCTAATGTTTAGCTAATTTTTGTATACCGTTTAAGATTATAGCATATATTTAATAAGTAACAGTTTACTAGAATATTAAAGTAGGGTTTAGGATACCCATACATTTTCTACAAATTTCTTCTACTGTTAGAGAAGTGAGAAAATTATACCATAGAACGATTTTAGTACCTATAGTTTTTACAAATAATGATTTAGATAGTGTATGAACTTTTTTATCTAAACATTTTTTTTTTTTTTTTTACCCAAGTTTTAATTTTAAGTTAAATAATATTACAAAAATATTTTTCTAAATCTACTTTTAACCAAGTTTTAATTTTAAGTTAAATAATTTTACAACAAATATTTTTTTAATCAAGAGTTAATTAATTTTTATTTTTTTTAACCAAGTATTAATTTTAAGTTAAATAATTTTACAACAAATATTTTTCTAAATTTATTTTTTAACCAAGTTTTAATTCATCAAGAAAAATTTTTAATCAAGTGTTTTTAATTTATCAAGAAAAAAAAATTTAATCAAGAGTTTTAATTTTTTGTATACCGTATTTTTGTTAAGTAGCCGTTTAACATTAAAGTAGAATATCAATACATTTAATCTACTGTTAGGGAAGTGAGAAAATTACACCATAGAAAGATTTTTACAAATACGGATTTATCGAAACATTTTTTCTTACCACACATTTTTGATAGATTTTAGACAGCGATTATTACTAGCTTATATTTTCTATAGATCAATTCAATAGATTCTATAGATCTATGAAAGCATAATTTTATACATGAATCAACCTTTTTAGAGGTCTTTTATTGATGCACTTAGCATATTTTATAGAAAGGTGAGCATAACTAGCACAAACTTTTAGACTAGATAGTACTATTGTTAGAAAGTTGAACTATTGGAAATAAAAATTGAAGATCCGTTTTAGCACAGTTGTATACTGCACGTACATAAATATCTTTCAACTACTTAGATAGTTTAAATTGCAAAAAGTTATCATTACTTGAACTAAAAAATACAAGGTTTTTACTTACGTGAAGCCACATCTTGCGAAATCTTCTAGTCTCTGGACAAAGTACCAACATCTATACGGCTAGCAAATAAGGAAAATAGAGTAATGATTTAAAATACATTAACTCTAAGTTCCGTCCCAGCTGACCAATATCAAGACATTACTTCTTTTTATCCTCATATGCTGAAAATAGACATAACATTTAGAAACTAAATACTAATGACACATTTGAAGATATTAAACGCTTTAAAAGTAATTTTTTTCTTATAACAATTTATCAGATTCACAATACTATTTTATGTAGGATAAAATTAGAAAATTTAATCTTAAATAGAATTTACTGAAATACAGATACCATGCATGCCTTATTTTCTATTAGGAGAAAGCCCACAAACCCCAGTTTTCGTATACAGACTGCTTAAAGTACTTCTACCGATAATGCTATTAATATTAATTACACTGGATTACCCACTTAAAATTTTGCAAAACACCAAAATACAGAAAAACATACATTAACAGTAACCAAAAAAAAATCACACTTAAAAGTATAACATAAAATCATACTTAAAACTACAACACACACATCAAAAGTGGAAAATATAATTACCAAACTATAAGAACCACATTATTATTTTCAATTAGAATTACGACATCAACTTATATGTAACTAAAATAATAGAAAATATTACACTTACCCTGTACTTGTACACGCGAAATAATAATAAAAATACTTAAATAATTCACAAATATATCCACAGCATAAGTAAAGCACATGCACGCCATATTGCAAACTCATTGCTGATAACAGAAATTGAGATAAGAAAGTGCCTTGAGGCTCTACAGAGCCGGCTAAATAACAGTAGGCCAGTTTGCCGATAAGATAAACTCATGGAGGCTGTTAGGGGAATACCGAATTGTGGGGACACGTGTTTCATTCTACGTTCAAAAATGGGGACTTATGGATTAAGATGTTTACTACTTAAAAACATGATCTAATTTTTACAAATGCATTGGAACTTTGTATAGGATATTTATTGAACACGTATTAAATACATTATGGTTATTCTTCTGATCGACATTATATCCTAAATTAAAATATCAAAGTTAAGCTACAACGATTAATATATTTTATATAGTTTATGAAAATAATGAATCATTAAATTAATTTCTGTGAAACAATTAGCAAAGATCATTATACTAAAGCAAATCATTTTTGTTAAGTTTTGATAAATAACAGTAATAAATTACAGGCATTGCAGATGAATGAGTATTCACGTATAAAATAGGTATTTACTATTAAAAAACAGGATCTAATTTTAACAAATGCATTGGAATTTTGTATAGGATATCTACTGAACACGTATTAAATACATTATGAATATTCTAATATGAGAAACAGGGTTAAGATTCTTTACTTGCGATGAATGCCACACATTTTTTTTATATACTTAAATTTTACCTTTTAATAAATTCATAAACTAAACTTATTGTTTAAAACAATTTTTACAATAATAAACTAAAATTTTTATTTAATAAAGTCATAAACTAAAATTAATAATGAAAACTTGCTAATAAATTAAACATATCAAAATTTTTACACTCAGTTTTTTTTATATATATACTTAGATTTTACATAGAGATCCTTTTAATAAATTCATAAACTAAAACAACTTTTACAATAATAAACTAAAATATTTATTTAATAAAGTCATAAACTAAAATTATTAATGAAAACTTGCTAATAAATTAAACTGATTACTCTAAAAGATAGCTAATCACAACATATATCAGAAAAAATATAAGCAATTATAATACCTGAAAAATACCGGACAACACTCTTGTTGCATGCGGACAAAACATCTGTTTGCACGGCTAAAGAATTCTTAGGTATCCGTTGCAGGAGAACTTACCTACGCCCAACCTACAAACTCTACAAATTTAACGGCAACTGGTTTTCTCTTATCAGGTATCACAGATCAGATAAGAGATAAGGAAGTGACATGCGCAGAAGACACCTGATAGTGACGTGTGCAAATCTGTGATGATTCAATATCCGCTAGGTTCGTTGGCAGGATGTACATTGAGTGGCAACTCTCTGTAACAGGCTAAGACAAGTTAGATGATGCAATATCTACTGGGTTGAGAAAGTTTTAAGGTAGAGGGCGCTTGGGTAATCACGTGATTTTTTAAAGAACCAGTAAAGACATTTTAGTTAGATAAAGTGGTCATGTGTGTGTTGCGAGACTCCCTTTACACTGTGTGCGCCTATACTTAAGACGTGTGTTTTAATTGATTTTTCGCCGAGTTTCAAAAATGTCTTTGCTTGAATCGATCGAAAATAACTTTAACATTGAATACACTCCCGAGTTTTATACTCAAAGTGATGCGGATGTGTTGCTGCAAGAAATAATACAATTGCCTTTAGATGTAAAGCCTCTGCAAAGTATTGAAAAGGAAATTTCCCCCGAGTTTTGTACTGAAAGTGATGTTGATGTGCTACAGCAAGAATTGTTTCAATTACTCCTGCAAAGTAGTGAAAAGAAAATTTCCTCGACCCGTAAAGTAATTACTTTTGCTGATGAAAGAATCAATTACAGTTTACCTGGAGCAACACTCTCTGTTTACTCTTTGATACCCATTTTGCAAAAAATACGTGAAGATCTACAGAAAGTGACAAATTATGAATTTAATATGGTACAAGTGAACTTTGGCTCTGAAGAACAACCTAAAATTGAAGACGGTAACTACGAAGATTTTAATCTAGACCTATCATCAGGTGTATGCATTCTAAGTTTCGGATCTAAACGAACTTTGGATTTTAAACCAGCGAACTGTAAAACCACCACCATTAAACTAGAACATGGTTCAATGTGTAAGATATATCCCCCAACCAACAAACTTTTAACGCATGGTATTCCTTCTGAACTTAGTGTGGCAGACCCGCACATTAACCTAACGTTTGCCAAAATGTACATTTATGAGCCTTCCCCGAAAAGGGCAAAGTTGGACGATTGGACGGATAATCTTTACCACAGCTTATATGCTTCTGTAAATAGTACATGGCACTTGGAAAGACTTATCTACGTTTCACTTCACGATGAAAGAACTGACTTGAAGATTCATATTAGACAATTTATTCAGAACGCCCAATTAGACTATATACCAACCGGTCAGGGAGTCGTGATGAACCCTTCCACATGGATCGAATTTATTGTAAAACTATTAGATTTTAATATATGCCATAACAATAGCTCTTTTATTTGTAATAATCAATTATCTGTATTTAATGATGATGGAAAATGCGTCTTACAACAAATTTATAAAACCGGAGATTCATTTACGTTAAATCCAATTTCCTTGATACTTTTAAATGACCAAGTATTAAAACTTTGTGAAATAAGAAATGAAATAATGGAGTGTATTCTAAAAACGCTATATACGACGACCCTACCTCATTTAATTTTAAAATTAAAGCCGCAAAAATGTAACCGTGAACCCCATTGTAATTATGATGAGGCGAAACAACAATTAATGGATATAGTACATCAGGAAATTTTTAAAAACATAGGCCGGGTTCAAGATCATCTTTCGCAAAGGATACATGCTTGCTCGAATAGAACACATGTTGATGAGAGAGAGGGTCTTATAAGTAGTAAAGCATGGTTTATGGTCGACATGTCGTATATTGCAAGAGAGATATGCGAGAAAAAATGCACTTGTCATTATGACGGAGAATTTTCTTCAAACATTTTCATTGAAGACTATATGAAGTATCTTCAAAATGAGCTATTTAATACATTTTTAAAACCGTTTTCAGATTTTGCTAATTCCAAGGATGACAAAACATGTGTAATTATGTGATGTTATTGGTGTATAACTAGTATTGCGATTGAAAAAACACTCAAAATACTGGTGTTAAACGATAAAGTAATTAAAAACTTTGTAAAAAACACACATAAGAAGTAAAAGGAAAAAGGATACGCGTTTCGTTCAAAAATTGTTTTGAACTTCTTCAGTCCAAGCCCTTCGACGTAAAGAACACAGGGAACACTGAGGGGAAGACAGAACACAGGAAACTGAGAACACAGGGAACTGAGTTCCCTGTGTTCTTTACGTCGAAGGGCTTGGACTGAAGAAGTTCAAAACAATTTTTGAACGAAACGCGTATCCTTTTTCCTTTTACTTCTTATGTGTGTTTTTTACAAAGTTTTTTAATTACTTTAGTATTGCGATTGTAAAAAATATATTAAAACCATTGTGATTATGTAGAAAAGGCATGCTTGCTTCTACAACAGTAAGATTTTACTGACTTATGCATGCTTAGTTATAGAATACTCATTGAAAAGTTATTATTTTCTTAATTGTGTAACTAGTTTTTGTAATTTAAAATATATTTTTGTAAATAAAACAGTTTACATATGCAAAACTTTTCTGTGTTTTCTTCATGCGTATGTGTGTGTGTGTTGATTACTTGCAAAATAAAAATCTATGAAATAAAAAGTGATAAAGTTAGCATACTTGGTCACGATTTAAGGTTCTCGTTTTATACTTATCTTTTATACACTACAAGGTAGAAAGTTAGAAATTTAACAAAATTTATTGAAGCATGTACTATGGAAACATTAATCTACTACATAGAAATAAAATGTTTTGATTAAAATCATAAACTTAAGTGTGATAGGTAAATTGTGTTACATGAGAAATCCCAAAGTACTAATTTTTTATAAAATGAACTTAGCTAAAAAAGTTAGTTTCCATAATTTTATAACTTAATCGATTTTACAGGTTTTTCAAAAATAAAGGTAAGTGAGATAAAGAAACTTAGTATTTTTAAATAAAGATTTTTTAGGTGTTCTTTAATGTAAAGATCTTACCATATTTTACTTGAAGTAACAGAATATTTTAAATCAGACACTAGGTTTTTAAAACATTAGAGTATTAACTTAGCATATTTTTATAATTTTTATTAAGTAATGGGCTTGAATATTTTAAAAATCACGTTCTTAAAAATCACAGTCTCTACTTAATTTATTATATTTTAATTTGTTTATTTCTTTTAGTAGTTACAACTTTGTTCTTAAAAATCACAGTCCCTATTTAATTTATTATATTTTAATTTGTTTATTTCTTTTAGTAGTTACAACTTTGTTCTTAAAAATCACAGTCACTACTTAATTTATTATATTTTAATTTGTTTATTTCTTTTAGTAGTTACAACTTTGATTTTTAATGACTAAGAGACTGTGATTTTTAAAATATTTGCAAGAAGCATGTTTAGCAAGTTACTAGCTTGCTATTTGTAAAAAATTCTAAGTCCGTTATCTTGAAAGAGTAGCTGAAATGCACTAAGTTGAATAATTCAATGTTTCTAAAAAGACAATTTCACATATCTAGTACTTCAGAAAAAATGTATCAAGTTCGTAACATTCTAAAAATACCAAAGTTCGTCACTTCTATAAAATTTTCAAAGTACAGATATGTTAGTTTATTTCAAGAACATATTCAACGACTTATCAGAACATAAAATATACCAATGTGCAAAACTTCTAAAAGAAAAAATTACAACTTACAATCTATTAATGCAGTTTACTAAGTATTTTGTAAAACCCTTTACTTGATAATTCTGAAAAATAGTCTAAGTCCCTCACTTTGTACAGACATAAATTATATTACTTTTAATTAGTTAAAGTTTACATAAAGATAAGTTTATACATCTATGCTAAAATAGCTGATCATTTCTGTACCACATTTAAATCCATTTTATCAAAAACATGTTAAGCACACTACTTCTACGAAATTTACAAAGTTCTATTAGCTAAGTTCCTTTCGAGAAATAATTTCATAACTTATGAGAACTCATAGACGTATACAAATCAAAAGTATACTTAGTTTGAACAAGTAACATGTATAAAAGTAAAAGCATATTTATTTAAAATTTGGAAGCATAACCATCTCAATCACTAAAATGTGTAACATGTGCACTTAGTTGATATTTCTCATAAAAATATTCAAGCCCATTACTTAATAAAAATTATAAAAATATGCTAAGTTAAAACTCTAATGTTTTAAAAACCTAGTGTCTGATTTAAAATATTCTGTTACTTCAAGTAAAATATGGTAAGATCTTTACATTAAAGAACACCTAAAAAATCTTTATTTAAAAATACTAAGTTTCTTTATCTCACTTAACTTTATTTTTGAAAAACCTGTAAAATCGATTAAGTTATAAAATTATGGAAACTAACTTTTTTAGCTAAGTTCATTTTATAAAAAATTAGTACTTTGGGAATTCTCATGTAACACAATTCACCTATCACACTTAAGTTTATGATTTTAATCAAAACATTTTATTTATATGTAGTAGATTAATGTTTCCATAGTACATGCTTCAATAAATTTTGTTAAATTTCTAACTTTCTACCTTGTAGTGTATAAAAGATAAGTATAAAACGAGAACCTTAAATCGTGACCAAGTATGCTAACTTTATCACTTTTTATTTCATAGATTTTTATTTTGCAAGTAATCAACACACACACACATACACATGAAGAAAACACAGAAAAGTTTTGCATATGTAAACTGTTTTATTTACAAAAATATATTTTAAATTACACAAACTAGTTACACAATTAAGAAAATGATAACTTTTCAATGAGTATTCGATAAATAAGCATGCATAAGTCAGTAAAATCTTACTGTTGTAGAAGCAAGCATGCCTTTCCTACATAATCACAATGGTTTTAATATATTTTTTACAATCGCAATACTAGTTATACACCAATAACATCACATAATTACACATGTTTTGTCATCCTTGGAATTAGCAAAATCTGAAAACGGTTTTAAAAATGTATTAAATAGCTCATTTTGAAGATACTTCATATAGTCTTCAATGAAAATGTTTGAAGAAAATTCTCCGTCATAATGACAAGTGCATTTTTTCTCGCATATCTCTCTTGCAATATACGACATGTCGACCATAAACCATGCTTTACTACTTATAAGACCCTCTCTCTCATTAACATGTGTTCTATTCGAGCAAGCATGTATCCTTTGCGAAGGATGATCTTGAAACCGGCCTATGTTTTTAAAAATTTCCTGATGTACAATATCCATTAATTGTTGTTTCGCCTCATCATAATTACAATGGGGTTCACGGTTACATTTTTGCGGCTTTAATTTTAAAATTAAATGAGGTAGGGTCGTCGTATATAGCGTTTTTAGAATACACTCCAATATTTCATTTCTTATTTAACAAAGTTTTAATACTTGGTCATTTAAAAGTATCAAGGAAATTGGATTTAACGTAAATGAATCTCCGGTTTTATAAATTTGTTGTAAGACGCATTTTCCATCATCATTAAATACAGATAATTGATTATTACAAATAAAAGAGCTATTGTTATGGCATATATTAAAATCTAATAGTTTTACAATAAATTCGATCCATGTGGAAGGGTTCATCACGACTCCCTGACCGGTTGGTATGTAGTCTAATTGGGCGTTCTGAATAAATTGTCTAATATGAATCTTCAAGTCAGTTCTTTCATCGTGAAGTGAAACGTAGATAAGTCTTTCCAAGTGCCATGTACTATTTACAGAAGCATATAAGCTGTGGTAAAGATTATCCGTCCAATCGTCCAACTTTGCCCTTTTCGGGGAAGGCTCATAAATGTACATTTTGGCAAACGTTAGGTTAATGTGCGGGTCTGCCACACTAAGTTCAGAAGGAATACCATGCGTTAAAAGTTTGTTGGTTGGGGGATATATCTTACACATTGAACCATGTTCTAGTTTAATGGTGGTGGTTTTACAGTTCGCTGGTTTAAAATCCAAAGTTCGTTTAGATCCGAAACTTAGAATGCATACACCTGATGATAGGTCTAGATTAAAATCTTCGTAGTTACCGTCTTCAATTTTAGGTTCTTCAGAGCCAAAGTTCACTTGTACCATATTAAATTCATAATTTGTCACTTTCTGTAGATCTTCACGTATTTTTTGCAAAATGGGTATCCAAGCGTAACCAGAGAGTGTTGCTCCAGGTAAACTGTAATTGATTCTTTCATCAGCAAAAGTAATTACTTTACGGGTCGAGGAAATTTTCTTTTCACTACTTTGCAGGGGTAATTGAAACAATTCTTGCTGTAGCACATCAACATCACTTTCAGTACAAAACTCGGGGGAAATTTCCTTTTCAATACTTTGCAGAGGCTTTACATCTAAAGGCAATTGTATTATTTCTTGCAGCAACACATCCGCATCACTTTGAGTATAAAACTCGGGAGTGTATTCAATGTTAAAGTTATTTTCGATCGATTCAAGCAAAGACATTTTTGAAACTCGGCGAAAAATCAATTAAAACACACGTCTTAAGTATAGGCGCACACAGTGTAAAGGGAGTCTCGCAACACACACATGACCACTTTATCTAACTAAAATGTCTTTACTGGTTCTTTAAAAAATCACGTGATTACCCAAGCGCCCTCTACCTTAAAACTTTCTCAACCCAGTAGATATTGCATCATCTAACTTGTCTTAGCCTGTTACAGAGAGTTGCCACTCAATGTACATCCTGCCAACGAACCTAGCGGATATTGAATCATCACAGATTTGCACACGTCACTATCAGGTGTCTTCTGCGCATGTCACTTCCTTATCTCTTATCTGATCTGTGATACCTGATAAGAGAAAACCAGTTGCCGTTAAATTTGTAGAGTTTGTAGGTTGGGCGTAGGTAAGTTCTCCTGCAACGGATACCTAAGAATTCTTTAGCCGTGCAAACAGATGTTTTGTCCGCATGCAACAAGAGTGTTGTCCGGTATTTTTCAGGTATTATAATTGCTTATATTTTTTCTGATATATGTTGTGATTAGCTATCTTTTAGAGTAATCAGTTTAATTTATTAGCAAGTTTTCATTAATAATTTTAGTTTATGACTTTATTAAATAAATATTTTAGTTTATTATTGTAAAAGTTGTTTTAGTTTATGAATTTATAAAAGGATCTCTATGTAAAATCTAAGTATATATATAAAAAAAAAACTGAGTGTAAAAATTTTGATATGTTTAATTTATTAGCAAGTTTTCATTATTAATTTTAGTTTATGACTTTATTAAATAAAAATTTTAGTTTATTATTGTAAAAATTGTTTTAAACAATAAGTTTAGTTTATGAATTTATTAAAAGGTAAAATTTAAGTATATAAAAAAAATGTGTGGCATTCATCGCAAGTAAAGAATCTTAACCCTGTTTTTCATATTAGAATAATCATAATGTATTTAATACGTGTTCAATAGATATCCTATACAAAATTCCAATGCATTTGTTAAAATTAGATCCTGTTTTTTAATAGTAAATACCTATTTTATACGTGAATACTCATTCATCTGCAATGCCTGTAATTTATTACTGTTATTTATCAAAACTTAACAAAAATGATTTGCTTTAGTATAATGATCTTTGCTAATTGTTTCACAGAAATTAATTTAATGATTCATTATTTTCATAAACTGTATAAAATATATTAAACGTTGTAGCTTAACTTTGATATTTTAATTTAGGATATAATGTCGATCAGAAGAATAACCATAATGTATTTAATACGTGTTCAATAAATATCCTATACAAAGTTCCAATGCATTTGTAAAAATTAGATCATGTTTTTAAGTAGTAAACATCTTAATCCATAAGTCCCCATTTTTGAACGTAGAATGAAACACGTGTCCCCACAATTCGGTATTTCCCTAACAGCCTCCATGAGTTTATCTTATCGGCAAACTGGCCTACTGTTATTTAGCCGGCTCTGTAGAGCCTCAAGGCACTTTCTTATCTCAATTTCTGTTATCAGCAATGAGTTTGCAATATGGCGTGCACGTGCTTTACTTATGCTGTGGATATATTTGTGAAGTATTTAAGTATTTTTATTATTATTTCGCGTGTACAAGTACAGGGTAAGTGTAATATTTTCTATTATTTTAGTTACATATAAGTTGATACCGTAATTCTAATTGAAAATAATAATGAGGTTCTTATAGTTTGGTAATTATATTTTCCACTTTTAATGTGTGTGTTGTAGTTTTAAGTATGATTTTATGTTATACTTTTAAGTGTGATTTTTTTTTGGTTACTGTTAATGTATGTTTTTCTGTATTTTGGTGTTTTGCAAAATTTTAAGTGGGTAATCCAGTGTAATTAATATTAATAGCATTATCGGTAGAAGTACTTTAAGCAGTTTGTATACGAAAACTGGGGTTTGTGGGCTTTCTCCTAATAGAAAATAAGGCATGCATGGTATTTCAGTAAATTCTAATTAAGATTAAATTTTCTAATTTTATCCTACATAAAATAGTATTGTGAATCTGATAAATTGTTATAAGAAAAAAATTACTTTTAAAGCGTTTAATATCTTCAAATGTGTCATTAGTATTTAGTTTCTAAATGTTATGTCTATTTTCAGCATATGAGGATAAAAAGAAGTAATGTCTTGATATTGGTCAGCTGGGACGGAACTTTGAGTTAATGTATTTTAAATCATTACTCTATTTTCCGTATTTGCTAGCCGTATAGATGTTGGTACTTTGTCCAGAGACTAGAAGATTTCGCAAGATGTGGCTTCACGTAAGTAAAAACCTTGTATTTTTTAGTTCAAGTAATGATAACTTTTTGCAATTTAAACTATCTAAGTAGTTGAAAGATATTTATGTACATGCAGTATACAACTGTGCTAAAACGGATCTTCAATTTTTATTTCCAATAGCTCAACTTTCTAACAATAGTACTATCTAGTCTAAAAGTTTGTGCTAGTTATGCTCACCTTTCTATAAAATATGCTAAGTGCATCAATAAAAGACCTCTAAAAAGGTTGATTCATGTATAAAATTATGCTTTCATAGATCTATAGAATCTATTGAATTGATCTATAGAAAATATAAGCTAGTAATAATCGCTGTCTAAAATCTATCAAAAATGTGTGTAAGAAAAAATGTTTCGATAAATCCGTATTTGTAAAAATCTTTCTATGGTGTAATTTTCTCACTTCCCTAACAGTAGATTAAATGTATTGATATTCTACTTTAATGTTAAACGGCTACTTAACAAAAATACGGTATACAAAAAATTAAAACTCTTGATTAAATTTTTTTTTTCTTGATAAATTAAAAACACTTGATTAAAAATTTTTCTTGATGAATTAAAACTTGGTTAAAAAATAAATTTAGAAAAATATTTGTTGTAAAATTATTTAACTTAAAATTAATACTTGGTTAAAAAAAATAAAAATTAATTAACTCTTGATTAAAAAAAAATATTTGTTGTAAAATTATTTAACTTAAAATTAAAACTTGGTTAAAAGTAGATTTAGAAAAATATTTTTTGTAATATTATTTAACTTAAAATTAAAACTTGTGTAAAAAAAAAAAAAAAAAATGTTTAGATAAAAAAGTTCATACACTATCTAAATCATTATTTGTAAAACATATAGGTACTAAAATCGTTCTATGGTATAATTTTCTCACTTCTCTAACAGTAGAAGAAATTTGTAGAATATGTATGGGTATCCTAAACCCTACTTTAATATTCTAGTAAACTGTTACTTATTAAATATATGCTATAATCTTAAACGGTATACAAAAATTAGCTAAACATTAGAAGTATGTATTAAGCAACATTTATTCAATTTGCATTGGTTCTATAACCTAAATTCTAAAGAAAACTAAATAAATAAAAAAATAAACTTCGAAAAATTAATCAAAGTCCCAATTCATGCTGGTGGGTCCTCATTTAATTAATATAACAATATTTTTTATTTCAGATTTAATTCATAAAGTATAGCTTATTTAAAATATAACAAAGTTTTCATGAGAGAATACATCACAATTTGAAAATTTTTACAAGTACCCTTATTTGAAAAATATGTCACAATCTGAAAAAAGTACAAGTCCCCTTATTTGAGAAAATTTTTGAAAAATATGTCACAATCTGAAAAAATTACAAGTCCCCTTATTTGAGAAAAAAGGAAAAAAAATTCTTATCAGCTCTACCAACATCCAGTCTCAACATATATTTGTTTATTTTTAATTCTGAAAGTTCAAAAAAAAAAAAAAAAAAAAAAAGAAAGAAAGAAAGAAAAAAAAAAAAAACTTAGAAAATTCGATATGATGCACTTTCATATTACAATCATCCATGTGTAGTCACATGAATTCGATAGTATCGTTCACGGACAAAATCCGCTCTTTTGTTTCACAGGTCATTGAAATCACTACGTCATAGTAAGTATGAAAATAAACATTGGAATTTTTCAGATTAAAGCAAATTATTGAAATATTCCCAATTTTAACTTCCATCATCAAAGATTCCCTTTTAATGAAAGGTACTGACAGTCTAACCATATACGTGTAAGGGGCATTTGGACGCGGATTGCCTGGAGCTATAAGAAAATACCCCCGAAATGCAAGGCGAAAAAGACGTCCATTTTTTCCCACTGTCGAAAGAATTCAGAATCTTCTTTGTAGAGGGTGGTCAAATTAGGGGAGAAAAGAGCAGTTGCTGGGCGATAAAAAGCTGTCATCTTCTTCTTATCTTTCGTGTGGGTCATTTTCCCTAAATGTCCTGTACTTCCCCCCCCCTTGCTTTTTTTCTGTTTTTATGTCGTAGTACAACCTTTAACCCCCCGTAAAAAATTAAAAAAATTTCATCTGCGTATTTGTATTAAAGGTTAAAATTCAAAATATTATTTGGGAAAAAAAAAATAATAATATAATGTACTTTCCCATAAAAAAAAAAGAAAGAAAAAAGCTTGAAAAAATGAAGCCGATAATTTTGGCTGTTGCTAACAATTTTACAGTTACTGTTATATTCCCTCCTTTCAAATACCAATAGCGAATTTTTAAAGTTTCGAATTTCTGAGCTATTTCAAGTGCATAAGATTACAGAAGAAAAGCGTGAGAAATTATAGAAATCAAAAGAAAACTTGATAAGTTAGTATATTTGTGTATATATTTCGATACAAAATTACACTTCCCATATATTTTTTAGCAAGGAGTTGTTTACTAGCAAATATGCAAAATCATTAACATATATACAAGGTTAATCTAAACTCTTGGGATAAACTTTAAGGGGTGGTAACGCGTATTCACGTTAGATCTAAAGAGAACAGCACCAAACTCCAGACGGTTAGATCGATAGCCGTGCGAAAGGCTAGAACCCTGGACCTGTACACCTCAACCATCTCCCAATGTTCAGTGGTTTTATCCACTCGGCCATTCTTCGTCAATGCAAGTCAAAAGCTGCGATTGTAATATGGACATTTTAAACTTCTTCAAATGCCAAAATGTACTTTAAATTCTAATATTTTATGTGTTGTTAAAAAACCTTAGTTTACAAATTATGATCATATAATATGTAAAATATGTTAAGTAAATTATCTTAACTTAAAAGACTTGAATACCATTAGAGGATAGTTCATGTCATCGATAATGTTGTTTAGAGTTTATTTCTCCCTTCCCGAAGATTCCATCTCGAAACTGCTAATAATCATTGATAGGATTTTTAAATTGCGAATTACACGCGTACCACGTGTCCACCATTGTTTCAGTTTTAGTTCTGGAATCGAACTTGCAAATCTAACCTATGGTTACTAATTCGATTTCTCAATGAATAGCTTGAGGAAGAACTTCTAACAGGGCCGTACCCAGGAAATAATTTCGTGGGGGGTCTGACTTATTGAATATCATCATATAGAGTGCGCGAGAGTATAAATATACTCTCGCGCACATATAACTATATAGATAATGTGATAATTTCGGGGGGGGGGTCCGGACCCATAGGACCACCCCCCTGGGTACGGCCCTGACTTCTAAAACAATTGACAGTGTTTTGAATTTTAATTTACTAGCATAAAAAAAAAGTTTCAGAAACTGGTGGTTTATCAAACTTCTATGAGTAAATTTTTCTTAATACTTTTGAATTATATTTTAATAAAAACAATTATTAGAGCTACTAATTTTTTAACCGAATCCGAAAGGTTTTGAACACGTGCATATATGATTGAAAATTATACTTATGTACCTAGTAATTTTAAGTGATTCATAGGTATTTTTAATTTATTTTGAACATAGTAACAACAAGAATAAAATTAATAATGTTTTTTGTACTTTTTTTATTTGAAAAGTATTTTGTACTTCTGTGTCGATGGTGGTGGTGTTTTGAAGATGTATTCGGATTTCTGTGCCCATGCTTGAACATCCGCTTATAAATCCACGTCAGCGAAAGACACAAACACATGGGGGAGAGGGGCGCGAATATCTTGAAGAGGCGGAGACTTATAGGGCGGAGACTTTTCTGCGCACCTAATGCATATTCATGTTACATATGGAGAAAACCACACAAAACTCTAGACCGACGAGTTTACCGTCGGTCCGTAGACCGTTAGTCTACGGTGTTAGACCGACGGCCGCGCGAGAGACCAGAACCCTGGATCTCCACTTAAGCTATCTCCCAATGTTAAGAGGCTGTATTTTGCTTTCTCTGTCATTAATGTCTGCCAGTCTTCTTAATTTTTTTTCTTAAATTTATTTTGTTGCTGAGCTTATTCTTGAAACTAATATTTAGCATACAACATTTCATACTTTTTGAGCTCTTTTCAAAGGTTTCCACTTATCATAATCTCCTTAGAACAAAAAAAAAAAAAAAAAAAAAAAAACTTCTTTTGTTAGCATACTTTTATAGCTGCTAGTTTTAAAATTTACTAAAAATGTATTGTTTGCAGCTGTATCACCGATTATATATCCGATTGTTTGGCAAACGAAAGAAGCTATTTCGCTTTGCAAGATTTTGCACATTGCAATACATAGAAGGTTGTTTAAACATTAAAAATTTGAAAATAAAATAATTCTACGTGCAGTTTAAATGTACACAGAATGCATTAAACAAAGCTTTAATGAGGTCTTTCCTTATACGAATATACACACAGTTTGTTTTTTAATGTATGCTATCTTAACATAATTTAAAAGAATAGGCAGGTGTATGAATTCAAACATTATTTCAGACAGTTTAAAAGAACATCATTACATTAAAATTCATCTTCAAGAACTGCATCGAAGAAAATGAACTCAAAACACAAGCTTTACCGAGGGAAAAATTTTCAGGATATTTTGAAGGATGAAGGGATATCTACGTGGAAAGTTCTTTCACCGCGTTCTTCGAAAAGCTGTAAATTAATGAAGGACAGATTCGCGTCCAAAGGCCCCATAAACGGGGGGAAGAGAGACTCGTCCAATTGCCCCCTCTGAAACCAGGAAACGATTTTTTCGGTTTGGCATTTCAGAGGTGGGGAGAAGCTCGCGTCCGAAAGCCCCATAAACCGCCATATAGACTTACGATTGCGTTACAGCTTTCCTAACCTAAGGGGCGCCCCTGAGCATCTGGCGCCTGTGTGCGCCGCGCACATCGCACACATGGGCGGCGCCGATCTTTTTGTGTAGTGGTTAGAGAGCCATTCTACCATACCACGGTTCCGTGTTCGATTCCCGGCACGGGCGTGGGTGTAATTTTGTCCGTCCCTTCGTAGGAGGTAACGCTGGTCCACCTATTAGGTGCCTCTATAATAAAGAGACCAGTAATTCGGGACTTGGTAGTGGCCGATGTCTATAGTCCGCCAAAAAATATATATTTATTAACCTTTTTTTAAAAATGTAAGCGTAAAATGAAATTTACTCGTATTGACAACGAAAACGGCGTATCTCAGAATGCTGGTAATGCAGCAAATTTGTAAGTAAATTATGTCAACGGGAAAAAAAAATTAAAACAAATAGTTAAAAAAAAAAAAGTAATAACATTATTCATATCTAGAAACCCCAGAGCTTAGCAATGTAGCCGATTTGTAGAGATTTTTAACATTTTTCGGATAAAAAGAAAGCTGAAATAAAGGTGGTTACAGTCATAAAATTTTGATCCACTTGTGAAGTCCATTGATAACAATTAAAAAGCAAAAGTTCTTCATGTAGGAACTATATTTTAATCGAACTTGGAATAATGTATATTACTTAAATATTATAGTTTGAATTGAATTAGCCGATGAACCAGAAAGGAAACTAGATCAATTAAACAAATTAATTGCACAACAGGCCAAAAACTTTGTCTCGTCTCGCAAAATCCCTATATGATAATGTTAAAAATGTTTGTCTTGTCTCGCAAAAAAGCTGTAAATCTCTGTCTCGTCTCGCATCCATCCCTAAATAGAGATGGAATATTCTAATATTTGACCTCCTTTGTTCTTCGGGATTAATCATGCAGCAATCTCCGATTGTAATTCTAAAGAAAATAATTTAAGAGTATTAATTTACACTTAATTATTTTATTGATACCGTCAGAAAAATAAAATGAATAACTACAAGCCTTGAAATAATAATAATAATAATTTCAGAAATCACAGTGAAAGCTTTCTTGCGCTACTTGACATGGCAGATTTTCTGTGGTTATATATCTTACAAAGAACACAATTTACAATATGTACGAAAGTATGAGTTCGAGATATTATATACAGTGTGTCTCAACGATAAAGCCACCATAAATTTGAGCCGTAACTGGACGCGAAATAAACCAAACCAATAAGAACGAAACAAATATATAAAGAAAGTTTATGTAAATATACATACTTAACTTATTCTCTCCCTACTTGGGCAGGAAAAAGGAAGTAAATGCATAAAAGGAGAGCCGGGAAAGTGTCCCACTGAAATAAAGTCACTATTTTTGATTGCCAATATAATATAATGACTTGGAATACACGATGTGGCATACCATTTACCAATCTCTGGAGGACAGCAGTATAAATATTTTCCCAGGTTTGAATGATGGCGGCCTTCAATTCTGCCCCATCATTTTACTGGGGATTGAGATCAGTGGAAGGGGCAGGTCATTCCATGAGATACACCCCATTTTCCAGAAACCATTCCAAGGACCATTTTGCAACGTGAATGGGTAGTGGCGGATCTAGGAATGGGTTAAGGGGGGGGGGGACTACAGTGGAAAAAAAATCATGTTTTAACCTTAATTCAGAATTACTTTATTAATTATTATTTAACGTTATTATCAGTTTTTAACTATTTAATTTTTAATTAATTTAATTTTTTATAGTGTATACACTCATTCAAAAAGTATGCTGGTATAAGTTGAGTTTTCCTAGTTTTTTAAAAATCGCACCTCCAAAAAAAAAAAAAAAAAAAATCGGAATGTATTGTTATCTATTGCATGATGCATTTTCATGAAAAACAATACTTTAAATATGAAACCGATAGCTAAAATTTGACTTACATTCGGATACCTCTTTAAGAGGGTATACATAAGGCTGAACCTAGAACTCGGCTAAGGATACTGTGAAAAAATATTTTTCGTCTTTCTAAATTTAAAAAATGCTATATTCAACTAAAAATGTTTCTTTTTTTTTAAATTAAGTAAGCTCGTCCTCTTTACATGTTTGCCAGTTAGCCGTAGTCAATCTCCTTTATTTATTTATTTTATTTTTACAAAATATATCTATTATATCACTGACATTGACTTTCCTATGTTTATGGATATTTGCGAGAGCCACTCCATTCAGCCTCCTCCGTTTCATTGAGCTACGTAAGTTAGTCTTTAGCACTTCATTGTTGAAAAACTCCCTTCTGCTGTGCTAGGTTGTCGCAACAATTATCCTAAATATTCGGAGAATTTCCACAGTCAGGAAGAAGATTTATCGCAGTCTTAGACTTTCAGAAATTGTTCCTGATTTTCCGATTGAACTTTCCCCATTTCGTTCGCCATAATTTGAACTCCGATTTTAATTGATGCTTTTTAAAATTGAAAAAAGAAAGATTTTATACACACGGTATTTTCATTTTACTTTTAAATATTGAAAGGGATCTGCTAGCAGGGAAAATATCCGTATACAACAAAACATATAAAAATATTTATTGCATGTTATTTAACGGAAAGTATACCCCCTCTTAGTGTGCAACCAGAAAAAAAGAAAGAGAAAATTTTAAGGATTCTATAACAACACTATTACCTTCTCATACAAGCAGTTTAAATATGTACTGTAAAAGTCGTGTAACTCCATCGTTTTATGCCATAACATTCTAAATTGATTTCTAATAGAGAAGCAGTATAGAAAGGGAAATAAAGTAATTAATTTCACCATTTACAAGAAGTAAAATTCTGCATTATGTTAGCTATTATTATTATTATTATCATCATCATAAGCGTAGCGTGACCAGAAATTTAGGGGGCACAGTTGGAATTCAAGATTAGAAAAGCGGAATTTCTTTGAAATTGCGAAACAAAATCCCAAATCAAACGATTTTGAGACAAAGTTGAGGGGCACTTACCCTCCCATGACACTACTCTTATGATTTGCATTACATTATTATTATGTTTTTCCTCGGGGGATATACCAACCTGTCTTTATCTAATGTTTAAAAGTGCATCTTGTGCTACCAATCCTGAAGAAGAGAGAACTCTTCTCTTGAAACGTTTGGTTAAATTAGTTTGATTTTATTATAAAAATATTATTTTTTAAAGAATTTATTGTCTTTAAATAAAAAAGGGAAAAAAACTAAATATAAATAAATGTATTTTCCCTCAATTAGTTTTATATCATCGGTCAAGCTTATTTATTTATTTATTTATTTTTAATCTGATGGGACGAAAATACTAATGTTTCAAATATCTATTATTTATTTATTTATTAGCTCAATCGTAAAAATTAGATCTGAAAATTATTAATCATGTTTTCGCTTCCTCTAACATTTAAAATACCCTCTTTTAAATTATTTTATGTGATTTATTTAATTAATTTAAATAAATTTTGGTTATTTAAGTCACCGTGCTTTTTATTTATGATTCCATTACGCACAAAAAGAAAATGTCGAATTTTGTAAACTATTGCTTTCTTAAAACCATTAATTTTTTTAAAAATCAAATTACAACAAAATTTTAGTGTATTCACGCAAGTAATACATGATCTGATCTGCTGCTGTACAAGTGCTATCAAATTGCTCGAAAGTCTTGCAATTTAATCACGAAAAGATAAACAAATACATAATTTTCAATTTTTCTATGTAAAAACTACATCCTCTGGAAAAAGATAAAATGAAGAAATAATTTCACTACATAACTATTATATTAATTTAATTGTAATTTGTTACTTCTTAATTGATTTCCATGTCTGACCTACCAGCAAAAGGGGCCTCTAGGTATGCATACTTTTTCAGCAAAGTATGCATACCTAGAAGTTTAACATGCACGTATGGAGTATCTTCGATATGGAGTCTGACCAGTGGCGGCTCGTGGGATACAGCAAGCACAGCCGGGCTGCACTTGAAATTATCAGCACATATTTTAAAATAATTTATTCTACTAATTTTCCTAAATTCAGATTATAATTATGAAATTCCTACGGTAAATTAAAAAAATCTCAAAAAAAAAAAAAAAAAAACGTATTGTGGCCGGATCGCTCATTCAGAAAAAAAGCACTTTAATCTTCTCGCAATTCATTTGGGAAAATCTTTGGTTCAGCCCAGAGCGCTGATAAGAAAATTGGCAGCACCGTTGCTATGACAACGATTACGTAAGCAGTCCCTTACGTACATAGACTATAATGGGGGTACGCAGCTAAGACTCAGCTCATGAAAGATTTTCAAACGTCGGCAGCACTTGTGAATTCGACTCACTGATTGGCTCGAGAAGTGAGGGAGGGGGTAAGGAGAATATATGTTCGGCAAACTCTCGACTTTATATTGCTGAATTTATCAAGAAGGTAAGCCTGAATAGACGCTTATGAATGGACAATTAACCATCAAAGCAGTATTGTGTTTAAGTAAGCAAGAACTGGCATTTAGAGGACATGGCGAGCGAGAAAATTCTTTAAACATGGGAAATTTTAAAGAGCTTTTAAAATTATTGATATCTGAATTAAAACAACTCCTTTTTATGAGGGCATCACTGACCGATTCGCAAGTTTAAAAGAAAGGAGGATTGATTTGACTTATAAAAAATAAGTAAGTTTTCTTTTTTTTTTTCTTTTCTTCTCAAGTTATCATTATAAAAGAAAATTCTAAGGAAACTTCGAATCAGACACGGATTAATGCAATTTTGAGGATAAGAGCGGCTGGTTGAAATTTATGTCCATTTTATGGAAGTAAAATACGATCTCTTACATTTTTTTAATGTAATTTCTTTTTTTTTTCCTCGGCGAGGGCTTAATCCGCCAGCTTTCGAATTCAATAACAAAGATTTTCCATTCCTGTCCGGAGGAAGGGGGGCTCATATGCTTCCGGCTGCATTAACAGTTTTGACCACGGGCCGCCACTGAGTCTGACTGCCCGTGTTGCCTTCTTACGGCGGCTTAGATTTATCTTACATAAACAAAATGTTCGAAAAGGAAAACTTAATATTTAAGAAAAGCCCTTAGAAATAATGCATTGATTTTACAAGTGTGTTATTTTTTAGAAGTCATCGAGAAAAATGTACCGTTAAAACTGAATTTTTTTCTCGGCTTCTAAAAATTTTCAATAGAAATTATACATTTATTTTAAATGTATGTAAACAAGGCAAATTATGTGGGTGTCTCTAGGTGCTGGGGAAGGGGTAGACACATGAAATCATCTACGTGCGTAGTTTAATACGTATCAAGCACTATAAATTTGGGGGATACAGATACTTTACAGAGCATCCTCAGTCATATTCATAATTTACAACGAAAATTTGTTTTTTCGCCTAATAAAAAAAGGCTGAGATCTTTTTCCTCATCCCAAATGAAAATATATATTTCTATGCCTTATATTATTTTTTAAATAATGCTGAAGTGCATGTTATTCTGGGGACGTTTTTCTGGGGATGTCTGGGGCATGTTATTCTGGGGATTTTTTCCTAGTTTTTTTTAACCGCATATTTATTTATTTATTTTGAGAAGGCGTTTTTTTCTAGGCATCCTTTTTTTCAGCTTACCGCAAAAATCAAGCATTGGCTACCATACGTCTGTATTGGCTATAAGCCTGTTGAAGTCACGAAAATGAGGTGATAAGAGTGTATATCTAAACGAACGCCATTTACATACAGGCAGCAGTTTTAAATAATTAAATTGAACTTAATCTGTTTATCGTTCCCAGACGCGGAAGGTTGGTTGGTCCCATCTTCACACTCGTTGTCACATCTATTAGTTCAATCCTTTTTAGTAGACACATCGGTGTTTTGACAAATGTTCGAGTCACTTGTTTTGTCAATTTTTTCTTTTTTAAAAATGATAGAATTGATTGGTTAGAAGCTTTTCCCTTTTCCACCATTTTAGTATGCTAAAACCATACCGATTCGCACTAAATCTACAGAATTTCAGAAGTTTGAGCTTTAAAAATTCTAAACTACTTGAAATTAAATTTTTAGCGGACGAGTGTAACCTCCTGGCAAAACACGTACTTAGTTATTTTCCGCTGTAGCATTGTTGAACCTGTATTATTTCGCTACCGAAAGCTTGTATTTCATATTATAAATGGAAATTTTGCCTTCTTCGTGTTCATTTAAAGCAATTCGTCTCCCCATCACGTTAGTCAAACAAAGTATCTTATAAAAAAAATTATCACAAAGGTGTTAATTTTTGGTTGGAATTGATTTCCATATTAAAAACAAGATTATTAGCAGTTCCATTTGTTGGTTTTGTGAGATAAATGTGTCAGGGCTGCATCTAGGGGGAGGGGGGTATAGGGTTGACCCTCCCAAATTTTTCTGTATAATTATCTTCAGAAAATATTTTTCTAATACCATAGTTTTTCTCTAATTGTTCGCTAAAAAGTTAAGTTCCTTCTAGAAAGCTACATTTAACCTATATGCATGCATAGAATTTACGTTTAAGCAATGTTTTTGGCCAACTCCATACCATTCAGAAAAAAGTGTAATTTTGCCCTCTCCTCCGCCAAAAAAAGTATAGTTTTGCCACTCCTCCCCCCAAAAAGTATAGTTTTGACCAACAACCATGGTTAACCATCTAACGACTTGAATTTAATTCCGCTATTTGATGTTCAAAATCGCTCTTCTCCCATTGAAATACACTCATGTCCATAAATTAAGGATAATTCAGAATCACACAGAAATTGATCTCTAAAATAAAAATTTCACCTGTGGAATGATCACACACATCTTGAAGAAGAATATGCAAATTACAGGAAACCACCAGATGGCGTGGATGGTACGTCACAATGACGAGAGTGTAAGAGAGGGGTATATAAGGAATGGTGGCAAAGAAGTAAAATTGTTCACAAGCGCTGTGAAAGCCTTTCAGTGCAAAAACCGCATAGTTATGGCACAAAGGAGGCATTTGGATGATGTTTTACGTGGCAGAATTATCGGACGACTGGAATGTGGACGTACCCAGCTGGAAGTATCCGAGGAACTTGGAATCGCCCAGAGTGTCATCTCCAGGCTTTGGCAACGATTCCAAGATGATGGTAATGTGAGTAGACGTTACAGCACAGGTCGCCCCCGAGTTACAACGCCGAATGAGGACCGCTATTTGGCAGTTACTGCCAAAAGAAACAGACGGAGTACAGCATCAGACCTGTCTCGTCAGCTGTCTTCAGCTACCGGTACGACAGTTTCAAGGCAGACCGTGTACAGACGCTTAGGGCACATTGGTCTATATGCTCGTAGGCCTGTCAGATGTGTTCCACTTACCGCAACTCACTGTCACCTGCGATTAACCTGGAGTAGAGAGCATGCATTGTGGACAAAACAACAGTGGTCTTGTGTGATGTTTTCCGACGAGTCCAGGTTTAGTTTGGAGTCTGATTCTCGCCGGACATTCATCTGGAGAGCGCCAGGTACCCGTTACCACCAAGAGAACACCATTGAAAGACACCGTTACGGTGGTGCAGGATGGCTCGTTTGGGGAGGAATTATTCTTGGTTCCAGAACTGACCTGCATGTTCAGAGTGTAACGATGACAGGCCACATCTATCGGGATGTCATTCTGGAACAACATGTACGTTTGTTTCGGGGCGCCCTGGGTGCTGAACTTGTGTTTATGGATGACAACGCCCGTCCTCACCGTGCAAACATTGTAGACGAATGCCTTCAATCGGAGGATATCACCCGTATGCATTGGCCAGCATACTCACCGGACTTGAATCCAATAGAGCATGTGTGGGATATGCTTGGACGACGAATTGCAGCCCGTCAACCCCCTCCCACCTGTCTACCGGAACTTCGGAGTGCATTGCTTGATGAGTGGTGTAATATTCCCCAAGATCAGATTGATCATTTGATACTCAGCATGCCTAGGCGTTGTCAGGCCTGTATTGCATCGTCCGGGAGACATACTCCGTATTAACCATCCTACTAACCATGTTATACTGTTTTTTGTAAATAGGTTCTTTTTTGAAATTTGGTCAAGGGAGTAAAACTTGCAATTTTTATTAATTATGTCAAACATATAGCATCTTTTTTGCTCTTTACTTTTTGTTTAATAAATAGACTTTACAAATAAGTCAAATTTGTTTTGCTTCTTTCTCTTTCTTTGCCTGAACTTCATTATCCTTAATTTATGGACATGAGTGTACATTAATAGCTGACCATATGCAGTTCAGCTGTTCCGATTCGAGAAACGTCTGCTATGGTTGTGACGTCATGTGCATACGGTCTCAACTAGACTCCTAGACCTAGTATATATATATATTATGATTATATATTCATTGAATAAATTTATTTGTACGCTAATTTTAAAAAAGAATTATCAACTTTTATTTGTGTACCTTTCCAGTGGTGTTTAGCTGTTAATCTTATAACTATCTTTGGTGCTGAACTTCCTGTAAGATCGTGCTGTTCTTACGATTGTGACATTTATTCACCGTGCTGAAAGCAAATCAAACTTTCTTTACGACGTAGAAATTACACTGAAACGTATTTGAAGAAAACACACACAAAATAAATGACAAAAATAGAACCCAGATGGGAGGAAGCAATTTCAATCACTAAAGAAGTCTATGAATACAGAAATATTACTGAAAGAGAAATTTCACAGAAGTAGAATGAGACTTAAATAAGCTCATTTCTGAGGTGTAACATTTGAAATAAATCTTTTCAAGTAAAATCCGTCACTATACCCTTTTTTTCCTTTCGAAAGATTGGTTTTATAAACTTTTTAGTACTCTTTATTTGGAAAACTGTAGAATTTTTTAATAATATTATTAAAAATAAAATATTTATTTTTTTAAGCGTGCACATTTCTTTTTAACACTTTCCAACAAGGTTGAAAAGTGTTTATGATTTCGGTTTGTCTGTCTGTCCGTCCGTCCGTCCGTGCTCTAACTCCCGTAAATATGCATCGATTTCGACGAAATTTATATATGTTATTCTTACTTACTGTGCCATGTACCCTATTGAAAATGATCTATGTAGCATTTATAGTTTTTCTACAGGAGCACTCAAAATATTTCCGATACATTGCTCTCTATGGGAAGTTATTCTTTAAAGCGTATCATCCTTACTATATAGTTACGCTGATCCCTGACTTCAAGATAAAACTTCTTCCGCCATTACTGCAAAAAGATTACAAAGTTAACACAAAAAACTTAATAACATCTACACCATTTGTTCAATCCGCTTGAAATTTTGCATGAATATGTATAAAAATATAGAAAATAATATGCGCTACTTTAAAAATCTGAAAATCCACCCGTTCCCTCATTTTTAAGCGATTTCTCGCTATTTTCAGTTCCATTTCATTTCCGAGAGTAAAAGCGTTAATCATTTGAGTGACAAAATTAGCTACTGCATGTGATAATTACTTCATAGTGACGTCACACTTAACAAGCTTTTTCCAGATTTGTATGTTAATTTATTTATTTATTTTAATAAAATGATTTCCTGGCGTATGTTCACAGTGAAATGAAATCGTTGAATGGGAAAAGTTTTCGCACGTTCCCACAAGAGCATAAAATTCGATTTTAGTATACATAATAAAAATTGAACATGAAGTTATTTATTTTAGGTGGACGAAGATTAAGTTTATTAAGTGTAGACAAGTTTTCGTCAAACTTTTTTTTTTCCCTAGAGCCCGTTGCAATTGCCTTCACAACGGGCTTCAACTTCCAGTTTTAGAGATATTCTGCTAATTGAAATGAAACAAAATTGATATATGTTGTTAAGGATTACAAGATGAAGCTTTCCATCGAAAAGAATGTCTGTATAGTTAAAGAGTTCTTCTAGAAGAGCATTGAAAATAATTCCATTACAATATGGTCAATGGCAGTTTAGAGAAATGTCGCCAATGTTAGCGACTTATGCAATAAATTGCCAAATATGGTACGAAAAAAAAATGCTTTGAAAAATCAACCGAGATTGGCGATATTTTCATTAATTGGCGGTAAATCGAAAAATATCTAATGTGATAATATTAAGCTATGACGATTTCTTTGGGAATTTTGAAAATTCGATACTCGCGCTGTAATCAACTGATTTAGTGCATTGATCTCGTTAAGGAATGGCTAAGGGCTATCTGCGTAGGATTGGGAGTGGGGTTGCGTTAGTGGAATTTCGCCCACAGATGAAAATCCGTTAATGCGTAAGAACCCAAAACGGGTTAACGGATTTACATGAAACAAAATTGGAATCTCTTTTACAGGGTCTCATAAAATTGCATTTATAGTGATAATACAAATTATTTTATCTCCGAAATCTCGTCAGATTTAAGAAAAATACATCGCCAAATTTGGCGCAAAAAATATTGATGTGTTGGAAAGTGTTTTATAATCAATGCGTTTGGCATGATTTATCTTTCTTTTTTTAGTATCAAAAAATTAAAATTAAATAAAAAAATGTGTCTTTTTTTGTTTAATTTTAAACTAAAGATGTATTTTTTATTTTTGGTGTTTATAGTCAAAGTATGTGTCATATTTAAATATTATAATGGATAGCTTTTTAATCTCTTCAAAGTATTATTTGCAAGGTTTTATTTGAATATATTGTGGGGAGCTAATGAGGCGAGTTATCGCATAAAATAATACAGTTATATGTTCAGAATTTCATCTAAGGTAAACCTCCATTTTAACAAAGACATTAAGCGCACTATTCCAAAAGAAAACGTTTGGTGTGGTCTTTGTCATGACCGTAGGGTGGGTCCGTTTTTCTTCACAGGGGCGTCAGTTACCTCGATTGTTTATCTCGATATGTTGCAACTGTTTGCATACACACAGGTCGAAATACTGTAACCTGACATCATCTTCCAGCACGATGACACCCCTCCTCACAGGGCCTCGATCATTTGAGACTCTTTAGACGACACATTTCTAAATCGCTGTACTAACAGAGAACACATTGCTTGGCTTTAAAGTCTCCAGACGTATCCCATTAGGTTCTTTTAAGGAAGGGAGCTTTGTAAAAAATATCGTCCAGGATCTGCAGGTACTGTCTACTCACATCACAGCAGCAACTGTACACGTTAATGAGGACGTAGCGTAAGCATAGCAAGAACTGAAATATCGTTTAGATATTCTGCGTACTACAGTTGGCACATGACACACACATTGAACTCTGTTAAAGTGCTACGGCAACTTTAGGTGTGTGTGAACATTATCAAGAACATTTCTACCTATTCCCATTTCTGAAATGTACATGATCAAAATTGTAAAGATAATTTCGGAACATCCTGTACATTTTATGTGAGTTTTAAATCGAGAAATTTAAACAAATTAATCAATTTCAAAAAGTGTTAAAGATTCGGAACTCGCGTAAAATTTTGTGTATCCAATGGTATTATATTAGTTAAATAAAATCAAACATAGTAATGATTGCAATCGGACACTACATAATATATAATATACGTATATACGTATTTGAAACATATTTCATATTAAAAGACAAAAGAAGCTTGCTGAAAGAATTTCAACTTTTATATTAATTTTTTATTTAAGGGGACAGCCTACTTTTAAGAATGGGAAAATGTAGAAATTTTCAATAAACTTTCATAATTAAAAAAAAATAATGAATACATGCAGAAACACATTTTTTTTCAGTTAACTACTATGACATTACTCTATTGATTAAAAATATTATTTTAGTTTATTATAAATGTGATAATTTTTAAAATATTATTTTACCACACAATATTGGAAAAAAAAAATCAAGGGTACTTTCCCACTGCGCGCAAGATATCTCAATTAGAATTCCTTTGATCCTCATAATTTTTTTCTAAATTAAACAAAACATTCAAATTAAGAATCTAAACTAAAATGTTTTAATTATTTTCATAATTTAAATTTTAAAAAATCTTTCAATCTAAAAATTTCAATTTCCACAAAAATTTTGATAGTTTTACAATCATAACTTTTTTCTATGGAACACAACCACTTCATTTTAGTTCATTTTATTCATTATATTAAAATAAATGCCTGAGAAAAATTTCAAGTTGATATCTTAAATAGTTTTTAAAAATCATGCGCGCAAACTTGAAAAACAGTGTTTTGAGAAAACGCCAATTAAAGTTCAAATTGTAGTTTTGGAACATAAATTTTAATTTTTAAAAGTTAAAAACATTTTCTATTGAAACATTTACTATTTAAAAATAATTTTACTGAGTATTTAAAATGATTAACCCAAAATATGTTTTAATATGGCTTAAGAAACATCAGTCTAAAGAAAAACTCGACAATTGTAAATATGAAAAAATATGTACATACCTTAACAAACTATACATTTTTAGGATATAAAGACATGAATAATGGTAAAGTACATTATTTGAAGTTATTTTAATAATTATATCCATATATGTAGATTTATTTTTATTTTGCAACATAAAAATTTGATTTTATTTCACTTTATGAACTTTACGATTTAAAATTTTCCGCTTTCATACCCAATGCCTTCGTTTTCTTTTATTGCCTCTAACTGCTAACTGTTGAGCATTTTTCTGGCTCTTCGAGTTTCTAAATTATTTCTTTTCTGCCTCTTTTATGCTTTGAGTGTCAACATTAGTTGCAGCTTCTACAACATGCTGTCCAACTTGTGTTTACATTTTCCTTTTTATTTCAACAAATAATTGTCATACAGAAAAATGGTTGGTATCAATCTTTTTAGAATAAAGTAAACTATTTAATGAGATACAAATCTCAAAATCGATTTTTTGGGCATTTTAAAAGTAGGTTGTCCCCTTAAAAATTTAAATCTTTCAATCATGCATATATATGATCACAAATCTCTCTCTCTGCATAGTTTTCTTATTTTTGTATTAGTTCTCTTTATTTTTGTATCGTTTTATTATGTACAGTTCTCAGAATTCTAAAATCGTTAAAATTTGCTCTTATACAGACACGGTAGAAAGTTGTCTGGAAGCAAAAGCAAATCAACCCAGTCATGTATATCTCCTTTTCACATTAGTCGAATCAAAAACTGTGACATCCTTATTATTTACCACTTTTGAGTAAAACTTAAGTGTGAGAATTTGTGTTAGTGTTTTCATTGGGTCATACAAAACGAAATTTGTGATTTGTATGGGAAAATTATCTTATATAACAGCAATTGGTTTAAATTACACATTTCTTCAGTTACAGTCCAAATAGTAAACATAACGTGCATATTTATGGTTTTCAAATACGTGTATGGTCACAATGTAAAAGAAATGTAAGTATTACACTTAAAAAATCATATGCATTGAAATGTTATTTAATATTCGGTTAGGCAGATTTCACTTTGTTGAAATAATAGCATTTGAACCAACAAATACATTGTGGTAAACGATTCAAAATGTATTTGGTTCGATAGGATAAGAGAGAAGTGTGAAGTACTGAAATTTGCTCAAGCATCATCAATCCCTGTTCTTTAACTTAGTTCTTTAACTAGAAATGCATAAAATGCGAATAGATGGTAAAACTGATTTTTTTCTGTTTGTATGGGGGTTTTGTGTTATGGCAAGCCTAACCAAGGGCATCTGAATACGGAGGGGTTGTCTTGGTCGGAGGACTTTTCAAGAGATTCTAGCGCGTATTCACGTTACATGTCACATTTCACGTCCGGAAAAACTGATCTGTACTCTAGACCGTTAGATGGACAGCCGCGCGGCAGGCCCGAATGTGGGACCTTCATGCTTCAGCCATCTAACATGTTCAGTGCCTTATCCACTCGGCCATGGTGGGACATTTTCTGTTTCTAAAAAATGTTTATTTTAAAAATCTTTTTATAATCTTGAGCTCTTTAATGAGTTTTATTTCAGAAAGTTCTTAAAGATTTTAAGATTATTTAAAAGAGCTTTAAAATAATCTTAAACTCTTAAAGATTATTTAAAAACTCTTTATGGAATAATGAAGTGTTATCGTTTTTATGCGAATATATATATATATATTCTCGAATCAATAAGAAACAAAAGTGTTATGTATTTATGCAATCTATGTTTTCTTTCGTATTTTGTGTACAACTCGCTATCTTCCGATGTGATTTTTATTTTTCAAAGTCATTGAAAAGTGGTTCTAGTCAGCAAATATTTGTTTTCATATCTCTGAGCCTTTTTATAATGAAAGACTGATACCTTATACATCCAATTAATGTATGGGGCAAATTTTAGTAATTGAGATTTTTTTGTAAGGGGGAGGAACATATAAAAATTTATATTTTGTATTTCTTGAGATTTAATCTCGTTGAAAATTTTAATTGATACCATAAAATTCTGCACTCTTTTTTTTTACGTAAGTTTGTAATTTATTGTATGGGTCTATGGTCAATATTTAAGGAATAAAAGCCTAGGTCAGTGTTTTTGGGACACCCTGTGTCAGGGGCGTAGCCAGAAATTTTTCATGGGGGGGGTTACGACTACTACAACTCATATATATGTATACGTGGGTGTGACAATGTAGTGAAGAATATGCATTTTGTATGGCAAAATATTCCTCATGGGGGGGAGGTTATGACCCCCCTAACCCCCCCCTTGGCTACGCCCCTGCCCTGTGTATATATGAAGGCTCGAAATAAGATTCTGAAGCTGGCAGCAAATACTGCTGTAATCTAAACATATAGTTTTATTCTAAGTAGTCTGAAATATGCGAATGTATTTTTCAATAAACTACATATGATAACTGCCGGCCCGCGGAACATTTCGAATTCCCATAGAAAAATTATGCAAAACATTCGAAATCCCATTTATACGGCCCACGACTTCAGTAACATCCTAAATTTTGGCCCGTAACTTTTCATGCCCATTCTGGTTGCCCATTCTTGAAAATGAAATGTAATATTGAAGTGCAGAATCGACTATTGATCATTTTAACGAATTGAAAATAATAATAATATTGATTAAAATTACCTACCTAAGTGTGGATTTGAATTATTTTCACTGCTCGTATTTCATAATTCAAAATTAGGATCACTTTTGAGATTTTTTAAAATTCTTTTTTAATTTTGTTGTAAAATTTTAAAAATGGAAACCATAAAATCTTTGGGCCCCTAATTACAAAGTAATTACTGTGGGCTCTGAGCTATTACCCCTCTTGCCCTGCCAGTAATAGGGCGCCACAGAACATGACTTAATGTTATAGAGTTACCTTTTCAAATACTCAGTACGTACTTTTATTTTGTGAGCGAATTATTCATTTCTAAATATCGATAGCAAAGTTTTGTATTGAATTACTACAAGCCCAGAGAGCACAGCAAACTTGCATCAAACTTGCAGCAAGCTTGATTTATCAAGTCAATAAACTTGAATTAAGCTTGAAAATTTCAAGCGTGTAAGCTTAATGCAAGCTTGAATCAAGTGTTCTAGTTTACACTTGCCCAGCTTGCATTAAGCTTGACATTTCAAGCTTGAATCAAGCTTGACATAGCAAGCTTAATTTCAAGCTTAATTAAATTTTCCAAAAAAAAAAAATTCCTAAATACACGGGGCGCCGAACTCGCCCCACATGTTTTATTTTGCCACGCATTTTCCCCTCTACGCTGAAATTTTAATTTAATCTGTTTCCATCAAGTGTCCGCTGCTAGAATAGAACCCGGGACCTTTGGGTTAGGAGGCGAGCGTCCTAACCATTGCGCCAATTTGAGTCGGGCTGATATGACTAAAGTTTGAAGTGATTGTTAGGGTTATTTCTGGCCAGATTGATAAGTGGCCGATATGTTATTTGTTTCTTTTATTTTTCCATGGGATGCATCAAAATTAAAATAATGTTATGTGTGATTTAGAGACTCTATCAATAGGGAAATAAACATAATATAAACTTAACAGCAGCACACGTTTTAAAACTTTCAATGTCGCGACAATGGGCAATACTGGCAAAATTGGAGACAAACGGCTGATTTTGAAATCAATTTCGTAGTATAACTGTATTTTATTTTGAAGAATTTCCATATTTGGAAATATAGAATTTTTTTTTTAATTCTATGGTCAAGTACATTTATGACTGATGACAAATTATTTTGTAGTGGCCGGAAACCGCCTCATTCTACCACCCATAAAGTGAAGTATATTAACTAACTAAATTGTGTTAATTATATTAAAATTTATTTTTAGGGCTAATTAATTAGTTAATGGGATTATTAATGTTAATTAGATGTAAATAAAACTAAAACTCCCCTCGTGTTTCACTTCAGAGGGGCTTATCCCATTCATTCCTTCCCCTTGCGTGTTCTAATGACCAGGTTTTGTGCGCTAATAAAATAAAACACAAACGCTAGACTTTTCAATGTCCATTCTCCTTCTCGCCTACAGCGACAGATGGCACCATCAGCGCAAAGCAATAATCAAGCTAATGGATTGAACTGTCAAGCTCGTATTAATACGTCAAATTCAAAGAAATGTCAAGCTTGATTTAAGCTTATGTGCTGTCTGGGAGTTTTCTAGAATTTTAATTTAAAGTTGTCACATATTATAAGAATTTTTCCCCTTCATGGTTTAAAAGGTTGAACCTTGGGTCGAAAAGGTGTATATTCCTACATCCTCAAATATTCGTTAAATCCATTCAAATCGGAAATTTGGTACGTGTATGAAGTATGGTTCTAGAATCTACGTCGTCGGCCACTTTTATATGCCCCAACCTGTATATTATATCGCAACAGCAACAATGCAATCGTTGCAACAATGACAGCAACAATGCAATCGCAAAAACCACCAGTTTGGCAGAGATGGTTTCGAACAACTAAAATAATAAGATACACCAGTTTTTTTTTTTTTTTTTTTTTTTTTTTTTCAGTATATGCCCATGCTGGAATATTTTCCACACGGAACTTTTAACTTGGAAACAAATTTCTGTGAAACATAATAATATAAAACTGTGTTATCCAATTATAACGATATATTTTGATAGCGTTTATTTCTTTTTAATATCGCCGCTAGACGTTATTTTATTACTTCATAACGTATCGGTGATTATGCTACAATTTCCGAAAATGATCGTTTTTATACAACCAGATTTCAGGCGTAGCACAAGTTTAACCATTTCATGTCTTGGAATCAAACATCAAACGAGACTGAAAGGTTTTATATTTGATATGCGCTGCGTGAGAACGGCTGCGTTGACTTGTGAAGCTATTTGACAAATTAGGATGATGAAGCATATGTTACACGATCTTTTATCATGACTCCTAATAATAATAATGCCGACGGAATAAGCGCTAACAAGCATAATATTTTCAAAATGTCGTACTTCTGAGTGCAAGGAATGTAATCCTATCGATCTCTATGATGTTTCACGTTTGCCGTACACGATAACGAAACAATAAAATACGTCCTTGTGTGTAGTTGTGGCTTTCTTTATTGTTAAGCCAACCCATTACGATTATTTAATACACTGAAAAAATATTTGTTGCAATTTATATGGAATAAAAAATAAAATACATTTTAATATTTCTTTTAAAATAAATTGCATTAAATAATAGTATTGGGATTTTGATTAGCTTAAGATATCTTACTTATTTATCAGGCCGAATAATTAAGGTTTCATCAAATTTAGCCACTGCAATATTATTCTGAAATCATTTACAGTAACAGAAAAAAAAAGTTTTCCTAAATTTAAAGGAATGTTTTTTAAAAATCAGTACCCAAAATATAGGTCTGAAAGAGTATACAGGGATGAGCAGTGTAATATAATATTCCTGCATGCTACTGATAATAGAGCCGATTACATTGTTGCTTTTGCGATATAATATACAGGATGGGGCATATAAGTGGCCCGAACGAGCGGAGCGATACATTGCCACCTTTTTAAAACCATTTGTGGTAGCACTAACTGAGGAGGGATGAGTAGTGTAATATTCCTGCATGCTACTGATATAATAGAGTCGATTGCATTGTTGCTGTTGCGATATAATATACAGGTTGGGGCATATAAAAGTGGCCGACGACGTAGTGGTAAACGAGCGGAGCGATACGTTGCCACCATTTTTAATCCATTTGTGGTAGCATTAACTGAGGAGGAAAAGACCTAGAACTACTTCCATCAGGATGGAGTAACTGTATATATATCCTTACGAACTACGGATCACACTTAAAGCCCATTTAGATGTGCGGGCGATGTCGGGTACTACCGGGGTGAATCAATGTATTTGAGTAGGGGAGAGTTGTCCAAAATGGGGACGCTAACATATTTTGGCCTGCCAAAAAAAAGTATTTTAAAGAAAAATAAATTCAAACTATTTCCTATTTAGAATAGGTCCTAGGCTATCAGAACACGAGGTTTTCAGTTCTAAAAAATAATTAGGATGAGTTAGAAAAATATTTTTCTGAAAAATGAGCTAAGTCCCCATTTTGGACAACCGGTTGGGTAAAATGGGGTATTTATATAAAACAATGAATATTCAAGGTTTAATTCGAAAATTTATCAAGAACACTTATTTGGTGAAAGAAAGGGATGTTAAAATGGCAAAATAGGAATACAAGATAAGTGTTCACTATTGTTTCATGCATTCATTAGCTTCCTACAGCCAAGTAATTAATTACAAAAGTCACATATGAAAATTACATCGCCTTCTTCTGCACTTGAACAGGCTTCATGTGCCCAGCCTCGACATCTGTTACATTGAATCCACCCCTCTTTGTCTTTTGAATTTTCATACAGGTCATTACAAAAGATGCACGCATCATCACTCTCCTGCTCCTCATCAGATGATGTCACTGGTTCTGGTGCCGTTTTAGAAATCCATAAAGCCAATCTTTTCCCGCCATTCTCTTTTCGTTGTTAAAGACATGGGGGAATATTGTTTTTTTCAGCTAACTCAAATGCTAGCGCTCTTAAATCTGAGAGCGTAATGCCAAATAACCTCTCTTCTAAATGTATCAGATGTTGCACTAATTCCTTCTCTTGGGTTTCCGAAAAAACTGTTTTGTATCTTCCTAGCCTTTTTCCAGCAGCTGCTTCAGAAGACAGCTTCTTCTGTCGAGCCTCTTTCACTTTCCTCTCTAGAGTTGTTTGAGGAACACTATAGGCTTTAGATGCTCTCCTGTAGCCCATATTCCCTTCCAACACTTCTTGGATTGCTCGAGCCATGCTCTCCTGAGACCAGCTTTGTCGATCAGTTTTTCTTTTGATAGCGCCCCATTATCACACATCTGAATAAAAGATAATGCGTAAAATAAAATACCTGAATATAAAATATCTTTATATATAACAAAAAAAATTAGTTAAAATCATTTTTAAATATTCATTTCACATTTTATATTCTATATTTTTATATTCTATTTTTAAAATTTAATTTGTAAGATATTTTCACTTAAATACCTATATGTGCCACATAAAAATCACTTGTACTCAACTAAAATACTTAAGGAAATATCACTTATATATCACATATTTGTCATAGAAATGAAGCATAACTGAAATATTTCAGTAATATTCCATGGCTCCCAAAACGGGGTTTTGAACTATCAGCCCCGTTTTGAACTACCATCGATGTCCCCATTTGAGCCGCCAGTGACATATTTTTTGAAAAATGGCGTCTCATTGAACAGGTCTTAGATAACTTATCGAGAAATATATCAAAATATAACTTAAATCTAGAAGAATCAATGTTGTACCTTCCGAAATTGAATATTTCGAGTTGACTTGATAAGGTCCAATACAGTAAGAGGTGCAAATCAGACAAAAAAAAAATTGAAAACTTCCTACAAAAAAACAAACTGTCAAACATGTCCACAACTCGATTCAATATGGCGCATAGATGATAAGGAATGATATACATGTACTGTACCGATAGATAGTGGTACGAATCAGTGTGAAACTGAATGTCCCCATTTCAGCCGCCGTCCCCGTTTTAGACAACTCTCCCCTAGACGTTCGCTGGAAGAAATCTCTCGTCCTGTCTCTCCATTGTGTGTGGGGGCGGGGATTTTAATTTCATGAGTTAGCTTTTGTCGGCGGATCTCGACTGGTCATCAATACCATAAATTTTTCAATTACAATGCCCTGCAATTGAAAATTGACTCTTGAAAAAACTCCCCTTACCCCCTGGAGTTCCGACATTTGCCCGCACCGGTTTAGGTATTATCTCGCCGTAAGAATGGGGGTCAGCAGTGACCACCTGCTGGCTAGCTATTTCCTGCGTTCCAAATAAACCAGGCGAAAAGGGAGACCGCCATTTTCACCCACACACGAAACGGACTTAGGGAAAATATTCTTCCTCCCGTTCCTCGCTTGTTGCCGGTCTTTCAATTGAAATAGAAAATTTGTCATGCAGGCTTTCATAAGCTATTTATTTATTTTATTATTAGATAGGCCACTTTTCAGTGTTTTGTAACTTCAATTTTTGAAACTGAAGAAAAATTTATTTGGCGTGAAATGGAAAATTTGTGATGCAGGGGCTTTCATAAACTATTTATTTATTTTATTATTAGATAGGCCTCTTTTCAGTGTTTTGTAACTTCAATTTTTAAAACTTAAGAAAAATTTATTTGGCGTGAACCATAATTAATATGCACAGTATGTATCGAAACATAATTTGTGCTTCAGAGCCGTACACCGGACATGGACGGGAGAGCTATACGTGTTTTTAAAGTGTCAAATTCCATGTAGAATTTTTCATTTACGAAAAAGCTGCCTTTATTTTCTTCGTTTATAAGTAAAATAATTTAGGAATTAATTTACATTAGGTATAGTTATATATATATATATATATATTCCATTTTATTCCTTTTTTTAAAATTGTACTATATATATATATATATATATATATATATATATAGTACAAATTTAAAAAAAAGGAATAAAAATGGAAACAATAAGAGACACACGCGCACGCACACATATATACAGTCGACTCTCAATATCTCGAAGTCGGCTGGACCGGCAAAAAATATTCGATATAACAGAAATTCGAGATATCGGAAATCGCACATAATATCTTATTCAGGGGCATATTCTTACCGTGTTTAACACACGGTAAAAATATACCCCTGAATGAGGGCCGTAGCCAGAAATTTTTCATGGGGGGGGGGGGGTTACGACTACTACAACTCATATATACACTCATGTCCATAAATTAAGGATAATTCAGAATCACACAGAAATTGATCTCTAAAAATAAAAATTTCACCTGTGGAATGATCACACACATCTTGAAGAAGAATATGCAAATTACAGGAAACCACCAGATGGCGTGGATGGTACGTCACAATGACGAGAGTGTAAGAGCGGAGCCCCCGGGAAGGGAGGGGGAGAGTAGACAATTACAAGGCAAGCCTGGGTACTGAACGCGTGGAGGTGTTGTGACGTCAGAAGAGAGGATGGACTTTTCTCCGTTAAAAGCATTAGAATCATACGGAAAAGTAGAAGAAACTAAGATGTTTTGTGCCTTTTATGGATACTAATGGTAAGTCAGCAATCGCTATTCTTAATACGACATACTTGATAATAGTTATTAAGCTATACAGTACATAAAAATATAAAATTGCCGTATTTTGCGTTAGTTTTATTGATTTGTGTTCTTTTGTTCTAGCAATCATTATGCTTCCGTTTGCTGCGTCCCAGGCTGTAAGTAAAGCTAATTACAAAAGAGGAGAAAATGTAAAAGTTTTCACTTTTCCCAAAAAACGAAGAAAAGCGGACTAAAAATATGGACTAAAAATATTCCAAGAAAAAATTGGTCCCCAGGAAAAAATGCGTATGTTTGTATTGAGCATTTTCGAGATGAAGATCTTTTAAAAGACGATGCTATTTTAAAATCAGATGGGGCACTTTTAACTGTAAAAAGAAAGCATTATAAATTAGAACCGAATGCTATCCCGTGCATTTTTTCGAGCTTACCAGCCTATATATCCGATATTACCGAAAAACAAGAAAGAACTGATCCTACTAAAACAAGAGAAAACGTTTAGGAAAAAGATATTGAAGAAACTGAAAAAAATAATGCAACGGAAAATATAAATTCTTTTGTAATTAAGAAATGTATCAAGAGTTTCATGGCAATTCTATGTTAAGAAAATTTCACCTTTAATTATAAATTAAACGCAGATCCCCTTCCACTGCACATACCAAGTAGCTTAAGGTTCAATGCGGATCTCATGGTTGATTTATTTATTTAAAAAAAAAAAGAGAGAGAGAGAGAGAAATCTATTTGCTGGATACTTAGAAAAACAAAAATTAGAAGGTATTTATTAAAGAAATATTTCCAACTAAACGGTTTATCGGAATTTGTTGAAAATTCTGAAATTAAGTATGAACACAGATTTGGAAATTAACTCAAAAAAGAAAATGTATTACTGCAATGCTAAAAACAATAACAAAAAAGTATATGTATTACTGCAATATATTTTAAATGAAAACCCCTGAGAGCATTTAGGCAGTTTTACATATTCAAGAGTTATACTCACTAATTTTTTAAAATATTTAATTATGTATATTTCAAATGTCTCAATGTGATATTTGAAAGTCTTATCTAGAAAAAATTAAAGCAAACACTTGTAGTGCTTTCATGAAAAACTTTATAGTATTTGCAAGGTTTGGGTAAAAGCTTTTACTTTTTATTTTCTTGTTTTTTGTGCTTTAATTGCTTCTAATAAAATTTGACATTAGGAGTCTGTATAACATAATTATATATAGTATGTATTGTACAAGTTTTTAAAATATTAATTGTGGAAATTTCTGATTATATTCCTCGTGCTACTAGTGTTTATTGACATTATTGATCAGATTTCTTCCATAGAATTCAATACAAACTCTTTGAAATCCCATCCTCTCTTGTGACGTCACGAAATGGCTTAAGATGACTATTTATGAACCTGGATATTTTTAACATCAATTCTTTCATAAAGCTTATTAAAACGAACCAAAACTAAATAATGTATTTCAGTTTTTAAGTAAAATTAATAAAAATTATTATTTTTACTTAAAAATATATTTACTTTTACTTACTTAAAAATATGACTTTATGCTTATACAACGTATAAATTTAATCCATATACATATTATTTTAGATAAATGATAACATTGAGTAACCATTATATTATTTAGAATGTATTTGCTAGCCCGAAATGCAAAACATACTGCATACAATGCTAAAACTGCTTTAAATTCAGTACCAATTTATTTCATTAATTTCTGACAAAAAATATTGTTGATTCACTATTATTTAAGAACAAAGTGTTGTAAAACGAAAATGCTATGTCAATGCGTCATAAAAAATTAAGCTACTCGTATTTATTGGCATTACTAATTCCATTTCTTCCATTGAACTCAATGCAAACTGTTCCAAATCCCATCCTTTCTTGTGACGTCACGAAAACCAGTACCCAGACCCCCTCATGCTTTCTCCTCTCTCTTTCTTCAGTCGCGGCGACCCCGGTAAGAGAGGGGTATATAAGGAATGGTGGCAAACAAGTAAAATTGTTCACAAGCGCTGTGAAAGCCTTTCAGTGCAAAAACCGCATAGTTATGGCACAAAGGAGGCATTTGGATGATGTTTTACGTGGCAGAATTATCGGACGACTGGAATGTGGACGTACCCAGCTGGAAGTATCCGAGGAACTTGGAATCGCCCAGAGTGTCATCTCCAGGCCTTGGCAACGATTCCAAGATGATGGTAATGTGAGTAGACGTTACAGCACAGGTCGCCCCCGAGTTACAACGCCGAATGAGGACCGTTATTTGGCAGTTACTGCCAAAAGAAACAGACGGAGTACAGCATCAGACCTGTCTCGTCAGCTCTCTTCAGCTACCGGTACGACAGTTTCAAGGCAGACCGTGTACAGACGCTTAGGGCACATTGGTCTATATGCTCGTAGGCCTGTCAGATGTGTTCCACTTACCGCAACTCACTGTCGCCTGCGATTAACCTGGAGTAGAGAGCATGCATTGTGGACACCGCAACAGTGGTCTTGTGTGATGTTTTCCGACGAGTCCAGGTTTAGTTTGGAGTCTGATTCTCGCCGGACATTCATCTGGAGAGCGCCAGGTACCCGTTACCACCAAGAGAACACCATTGAAAGACACCGTTACGGTGGTGCAGGATGGCTCGTTTGGGGAGGAATTATTCTTGGCTCCAGAACGACCTGCATGTTCAGAGTGTAACGATGACAGGCCACATCTATCGGGATGTCATTCTGGAACAACATGTACGTTTGTTTCGGGGCGCCATGGGTGCTGAATTTGTGTTTATGGATGACAACGCCCGTCCTCACCGTGCAAACATTGTAGACGAATGCCTTCAATCGGAGGATATCACCCGTATGCATTGGCCAGCATACTCACCGGACTTGAATCCAATAGAGCATGTGTGGGATATGCTTGGCCGCAACCCCCTCCCACCTGTCTACCGGAACTTCGGAGTGCATTGCTTGATGTGTGGTGTAATATTCCCCAAGATCAGATTGATCATTTGATACTCAGCATGCCTAGGCGTTGTCAGGCCTGTATTGCATCGTCCGGGAGACATACTCCGTATTAACCATCCTACTAACCTTGTTATACTGTTTTTTTGTAAATAGGTTCTTTTTTGAAATTTGGTCAAGGGAGTAAAACTTGCAATTTTTATTAATTATGTCAAACATATAGCATCTTTTTTGCTCTTTACTTTTTGTTTAATAAATAGACTTTACAAATAAGTCAAATTTGTTTTGCTTCTTTCTCTTTCTTTGCCTGAACTGCATTATCCTTAATTTATGGACATGAGTGTATGTATACGTGTGTGTGATAATGTAGTGAAGAATATACATTTTGTATGTCAAAAATTTCTCATGGGGGCGTTATGACCCCCCCCCCTAATCCCCTCCTTGGCTACGCCCCTGCCCCATTAAATCAATATGAAGCAAAATGTTTCTACTTCTCTGATGATAAGTGGGTAATCTGATCGTTAGTAATAATGTTAGAAGAATCAAAACGGTACCAAAGTGGACCAGGGGGTACCCCCCCCCCTCCTCCGAAATTTAAAATCTTGTTAACAAAATGATAATGTGAAGTCGTTTTGTGAACAATTCGGCCTTTTTCACCGTTTGGTACCCCTCCAAAATGTATTGCTGTGTTCGGCCCCAGAAGAATTAAATAGATAATACACAGAATCAAAGCATTAATTGACCAATTTTATTTCATTTCTTATTTAAACTACCCATCATTATATTCCGATTTTGAAACCTATTTATTTGTTTGTCAGAAGTCAGAAGTCATAAATGACCAAAGTCCTCAATTGCGAACACAACACAGTGAAAATTGTATACAATCCCCCCCCCCACTCCCCATTTTAAAGAGACTTAACGGATCAGAAAACAAAATATACAAAAAAATAATTTAAAATATTCCTGCATCTGAAGTAGATCTGTAAAAGGTTCACGCTAGTAACTTATAAAGATACAGTTTAAATTTTTTGAGTCAAAGGTGTAATTTGATTGCTTTAAAAACTGTTTAAACCTTGCATTGTACATCAAAAGAACATAATAAGTTTGGAATGGTTCATGAGGAGGTTGCAAAGAAAAAAAGAAAAAAGAAAGAAGAGAAAAAGAAAAGAAAAGAAACGCTAAAAAGCAAATAATGTATCATTTGTATATTGATCATCATGGGCATTTGTATATTGATCATCATTGGGCAATTGGTATCATGAATGTGCCATACAAACAACATAAACCTATCCGATTTTGAGAGAATCTAATGTTTCAGTTTTTCAGTAGAAATATTTTAAAAATGTGCCACAATGGCAAGCTCATAATCAGGAGCCTCACTAGTGGCCGAGAGCATAGCGTTCTGAACTGGTAGACGGAAGGTGCCTGGTTCAAAACCAGCTCGCGTCCGCCGTACTAACTGTTCTGAGTTTCCTCCGAAACTTAGCGTAGATACGGCTTAGGACCCCTTAGAAAGACCCCAACGGAGGGCACCCCACCCCTCGGTCTAGAGCTTACGTACAGCTAATCGACCGTAATCCCAAAACAAAACAACATCATACTCGAGACTAAATTTTCATAGTCTTAAAAAAATCTCATTTTAACGTCAATTTATACCAAGGGGGGCGACCGCCCCCCCGAGACAAAAGAAGTTAATATTAAAGATCCTACTTTACTTCCGTAAAGTGGACGTATATGTCAATATTCTAACTAACCGCCACCGACAGGCAAACCGCCCCCCCCCCCGACAAACTTGCATTAATCCGCCACTGATTTAGACATATAAAAAATATATGCTAGAAGTCAAAGCCGTTGTGGAGGCACCTATAACAGGCGCTAGAAAAAAATATTGACAAAAATATGTCTACACTCAATATATTTAATCTTCGTCCACCTATAACTTCATATTCAATTTTTATTTATATACTGAAATCGAATTTCATGCTCTTCTGCAAAAGCGCGGAAACTTTTCGCATTCGACCAATCTCATTTTTGTATACAGCCCCTCTTATATCAATGCTTCAAGCAGACGATCCTTTTTAGTGAAAAAAAGTACGGGTGTGTTATTTGGAAAAACAATTTTAAACAAATTGGAATCGCAGTTTCCCCTTCCCCTGATAACCGTGATTTCAGTATGACGTCATTGTCACATGAATAAGCTAATTTTGTCAAGCAAATGATTCACTTTTTTTAATCTAAGAAATAAAATGGAGTTGAAAAGAGCGAAAAATCGCTTTAAAATGGGGAAACGGGTGAATTTTCAGATTTTTAAAGTAGCGCAGATTGCTTTTCTACATTTTTATATACATATTTATGAAAAATTTGAAGCAGATCGTACAAACGGTGATCTTATTTCGTTTTTGCGCTTTTTAATATTTTTGAACTTTTTAATCTTCTAAGTAAAAGTTTTATCTTCGTGTGGTTGTCAGAGAGTCAGTGAATCAATGAGTGAGGGAGAAGCGTAACTATATAGAGGATGTGTGTGTTTGTACGCACACACCCACTTTTACTATGCTCGTTTTCAATATTTTTCTGGGCTTCTGAGGTCGTTACGCCTCCGCCGCGAATTTCCGTGTGGCGCAGACCTCTACACAACACGAATTAAAATATAAAAATTTTAACAAATTTTAGGAAGTTTTGCACTGTTTCAACCACCTCTTGCAAGTGTATTATATCTACACAAGTACAGCATAATTTTGCACCAAGCAACTGTCTTGAGTTTTGGCCGGTTTTCTCCAGCTGTAACCTGAATACGTCAGAAACCCTTAAAAAGTCCTCCGCTCAAGGCATAACCCCCTACGCAGATACCCTCGTGTAAATTTTCACTTAAAATACTTTGATTTGTTCATTTGCTGAAAAGCCATTCAAAGATAATTTTCCCCAACTGGTTACGGTTACTAATTATTATTTTTTTAAGCACAAGGCAGCTATTTCGCTCAAGCCCAGATTTTTGTGTATGCGATTTTGTAGATAGGTTTTGTAGACATGAACTTTTCAAATGTGTTTGCCGATAACGTGGAGGGGAGGGGGGCCTTGATAAAATGTTGAAAGTCGCACAAGAATTGCAGTTTTTGATAATGGATCGCTAACTTTGTTGCCAAAACGCGACAATTTATTATAAAGGGAGATTATGGTTAGAAAATGCCTGCGAAGGTTGTACGGTAGTTTTACTAGGCGATTTTAATATATACATTTCAATTCCGAAGAAGTATTTTATGGAATAGAGACGACAGATTTATGATACACTTTCCAAATGATACACCTGCTTGCTTACAAAACTGTAGTATTTTTTCCTTTTAAATTTGTACTATATATATAGTACAATTTAAAAAAAAGGAATAAAAATGGAATACATACATATATATATATATATATATATATATATATAACTATACCTAATGTAAATTAATTCCTAAATTATTTTACTTATAAACGAAGAAAATAAAGGCAGCTTTTTCGTAAATGAAAAATTCTACATGGAATTTGACACTTTAAAAACACGTACAGCTCTCCCGTCCATGTCCGGTGTACGGCTCTGAAACACAAATTATGTTTCGATACATACTGTGCATATTAATTATGGTTCACGCCAAATAAATTTTTCTTAAGTTTTAAAAATTGAAGTTACAAAACACTGAAAAGTGGCCTATCTAATAATAAAATAAATAAATAGTTTATGAAAGCCCCTGCATCACAAATTTTCCATTTCACGCCAAATAAATTTTTCTTCAGTTTCAAAAATTGAAGTTACAAAACACTGAAAAGTGGCCTATCTAATAATAAAATAAATAAATAGCTTATGAAAGCCTGCATGACAAATTTTCTATTTCAATTGAAAGCCCGGCAACAAGCGAGGAACGTGAGGAAGAATGTTTTACCTAAGTCCGTTTCGTGTGTGGGTGAAAATGGCAGTCTCCCTTTTCGCCTGGTTTATTTGGAACGCAGGAAATAGCTAGCCAGCAGGTGGTCACTGCTGACCCCCATTCTTACGGCGAGATAATACCTACACCGCCGGCACCATGTAAAGGATAAAAGTCATGTGAGTCCGTTCGGAATGAATGAATGTCCGGTTATGTGAGAACGGACTTACATGAGCGTTGGTCTTAAACGGGCCCCTTTACACAATCTTCACTCCTGACAAAGTTGTTAGCAGAGGTCAGTCTGGTCTCCGCCCTAGATGGCCTACAGGCCATTTGATCTGTCTGTGGGCGATTACTTTTTGTGAGGAACCCTCCAAGTCTGAGGTCTATCGCAATAACCCTCACAGTCTTCAATAACTGCAGCAGAACATTCCTGATGAGACTCCAGCCGTCCATCTTCAGTCCGCCTTCAGCAACTTGATGACCCAGGACCAAAAGTGTCAAGAGATGAATGGTGGTCATTTTCAACCTCTGCTATGGGCAAGTCAGCAAACTATGTATATAGTATTTCCTTTCCTTTGCTGTGTTTCTGGAACTCTATTCTCTGGACCACTTTTAATTTGCTCCACCCTGTAGTATAATATGCTATTACGATATAACTCAGTTGTCAAAATATTAAATCCACGTCTTAACGTTAACCTGGTTAATGGATGCAATTAGAATTCCGTCTATAATCGTTTACTGTTAAAATATTTCCTCTCAAGAGAGATAGGGTTAGACTAACAATAAAATAATAAAACAGAGGTTTTTGGCATCCAGCTTTTCACCCAAGGCACTGCAATTATGCTAGGAACTTTTTTTTCCCCAGATATAATATTATCTCTGTTTTTCTCCTTTCTCTTAATTACCCACATGGGAAAAAAAAGAAACAGCTAGCACATAAAATACCTGTCCTTGATACTTTCACACTGATGTCTGCAGAGACGCAAGGACCTATAAATGAAATTCCTTTTTGTAAGCCGTGTCTTTTACTTTAATGAACCTGATGTTATAAGAATCATTAAAAGAGAAACGATGCTTTACAAGTTTTAAATACCGCATATTGTCATCCGGAGGTTATATATTTTTATAAGGAGGGAGGGAAGAGAAACGAGAGAATATATATTTACCACGTCAGAATCCATGCTAAGGCACCTTGCGCAAAATATTACAGTAAAATCCAACTCAAGTTGCTAACTGTTTACGAAATATGTGAAATCATTCAGCTCTCTGCAGATAATTTATCCTACAGAAAAATGGGTATAAAATACGAGATTAAAAAATTTTTGTGGCTTCTGGGGCACTTATTCTGGGATGAAATGTTTTTATGATGCCAGAAACCTTTCATCTGAAATTCTTTTCACTCCATATTTTCTTCTCTTCCGTATAAAATAAATGGCAGTAATAACCCTGGATAGAAGGGCATGCTGTAAAATACGTCTTGCGAATTGTGTGGAAGTTGTAAATATAGTATAATACTAGATTTGCCACTAAGTTCCCGTCGTTTTCTTAAATTTTAACCCTCCGTATGTCATTAAATATTTTTGGCATAATATTTGAAATCATTCGAAACAGAGGTTGTTTTGTTTTTTATTTTATTCGAGTTAAATCATGTTAATTTTCAAGTCATTGAAGTGGAATGTCATTTTGAGAAAAACGAGCATATTCGACACCTTTTTGCTTTCAATCAAGGTTTCTATAAAACCGGAAAAGCGGATCCTGACATTTTGCGCTGTGCATGGAGATTGTGCCATAGCTGGAAGAATCGCTCTCGATTGGTAAGCCAAGTTCAAAAATGGAAATTCTGAAGACTCACCTCCTTCTAGTCGTCTTATTTTTCGAGTGAGAACCGGGTGATTTCTACAAACGAGGTACTGAAAATTTTGTTGAACGTCTGGAAGAAGTTGCAAACAACCCTTTGGTTGAAGGTAAAATGATCCTTTGGACACTTTCTCAAAATCTCCATTACATAATGTGCTTTAAAAATATTATTAAAATATGTTCATGATGAAAAATATAGTGTAAAATATGATAGCAGAGGGCCAAAGTTTTATTTAAACATTTATGTTGTTTTATACAAGTTTTTCCCTTAAGGGGATCATTTTAGGCCACTTTCCCCTGCTGTAAATATCGGAGAGATCTCACTTGAAAATCTGTATCTCAAGGCATCTCACCGAATAATCCGATATCACTCGTTTCCTGTACCAAAAAACTTACTCAAGTATATTTTTATTTATTCTTTAAATAACTGTTAGTTTTAATAATTTACAACCTAACAGTACTGGAATGACATTTGTAAACCCCTGGGGTTAGCTAGTAGAAATCAGAAAAATCTGGGCTAGGCTGATCTGACTGTTCCGAGTTTTGAGTGGTTTTCTTCAGCTGTCGAGGGAATGGAATGAGGGTAATGGGCTTTAATTCTTTATCTATTAGAGATAAGTAGAAGTGCAAGTTGAAAAATTGTTCAACATAAGGTCGAAAATAACACTCCGTTAAGAAAAAATACCTCTCGTTAATTTTCAAAAGTTACACTTTTTAAACTTTTATACGACACCCGTACGTAACAATTCCCAGTTAGTAAAATGTGCCTCATACACTAAAGAGGTGTCATAAAATTTGAGAGCTATACCTTAAAAAGTGTCATTCAGTAAAGTCTTGTTAAAGAGATATAAATATAAATATAACGCTGACTCAAACCACTTTTTCATGGCTCTCGAAGGGAAAAAAATCACGTGGAATGATTGCATTTCAGGGGTAAATTACGAAAGATTTTTTTTTTCCCACTCTGGGAATAGATGCTTGCATATAGGGATGGACTGCGAGACAGAAATTTGCGAGACGAGACAGAGATTCACAGTTATTTTGCGAGACGAGACTGGCATATTTTACATTGTGATATAGGGATTTTTGCGAGACGAGACAAAGTTTTTCAGCGATTTTGCGAGACGAGACAGCCGATTTTTCGTCTCGCGTCCATCCCTACTTGCATACAAAATCATGAATAGTTCCCAATCATCTTTCTTTAAAGATACCTCTGGGATTTTATGATGAAAATCTCAAATTTGGTACATCACCTCATTAATGTGCGGGGCACATTTTACTAATTGGGAATGTTTTTGTACGGGGGGTCGTAAAAAAATTTCGAAAGTTTAACTTTTTAAAAATGAACGAGAGGAATTTTTTTTCTTAACGGAGTCTTATTTCCGATCTTATTTTGAACATTTTATCAATTTACACTGCCCACTTATCACTAATAGATGAAGAATTAAAGCCCGATACCACCTTTTTGGGACACGCTGTATAAATGACGTGCCTTCCTCAAAAATACACATGTTATTCTGAAAAATAATGAAAGTGTCACTAAAAAAATTAATTCAAAATATATATATAAAAAAAATAAAGTTATACAAAACAAAATTTATGCCTTTCTTATTAAGGGAAACAAACTTTTCATATAAAAAATAAAAAAATTAACCTACTTGCTGCAACATGGTAGGCTTGAATTTCATTTCAGGTTTCATACATTTCACATACAATCGAAAATGTATATCATACTTTGCCGGTTTCTCATTTGGCATTCTACAGAATGCCTAGGAAATGTATGTAGTTTGAATCCTTTCATACATTGCCGGCTAGTTCCAGACATTATATATAATACCGGATTTCAAGCTTTACTTTGCCGGTAACATAGATAATTCCTAAAGTTGCGTGCTGTTTATTGTAATATTTTTTTTCCCCAATGGGCGGGCACTTACTCATCAAGCATTCGTCGCTACTAAGGCTTTAATCACTGGCCATTTTATTATGGGAGCACCCAATGGGCAGCTAGAGTTACTCCCTATGAAGGGGCGGACAAGTTAAAACCCATGTCAAGCCGGGATTCGAACCCGGGCCCAAGGCGTGATAGAATGGTTCTTTAGCTATTACACCACTTGGGCGGCTTATTCTACTAATTTGCCATGGCTTTTTAATGTACTAATGCTAATTTTAGTCTACTGATAATGAGTTTGAGATGATGCTATTAAATAAAATGAAAGCCTTTTTCAAACAAATCAGTTTTCATGCATATGAGGTTTTTGTCGTCTTACTCTCAAGATTTCGAACGAATTTATGGTTTTCCGATGATAAATATCTTTGTTGATTAATTCAGTTTGATACCAAGCAATCTACTCTTCCGAAACTGAAGAATGTGTGATTATATAGTTCGTCGGTATGTACTTTTAGTGCGGGGCACGTGTTCTAGTTGAAAAATGTGCGTCATTTATTGCGATGACGTCTCCAAACCAATAAGTTGAACGGCCAATGTGACCTTTTCCCGATTATTTCTCTCTTTCTCTCTCTTTTTTTTATTTTATTATAGACTCTAAACGTTATTTACTTTAGCTTCGGCTGTTTCATCTAGTTCCACGTTTTCAAGGCCACAAGAGGAAATAAGCTACTATTTTGAGATTTTTGCTATTTTATTATCATTTATTATTTTTTTTTTAATTTCGTTTAGCAATCGCGGGGGGCTTATCGCTGGTAGGTACTCGTCGACGGTTAGTTGAAGGCTAGAGACCGAAAGTATGGGATCAGAAGATGTGAAATGATGAATGAAAGAAACCAGATAGTGAAAAAGGCTAAGAGAGTTGGAGTAATACCAAAATAATATGGAACAAAAGGGCTTTTTTTTCGTCGATCCAGGTCATTTTGCAGGTTGGTAAATTTTTGCATAATTTATTTTAATTAATAGAGTCTAATTAAATTACCAGAAGTTGTTTCGTTTAAAAGTAAATAGATTTCGAGGATCGGTAGTAGTTGTTTGTTAAGACGGATTTATTCACTAGAGTGTTATAGGTCTGTAATTGAGGTGCCTTGGAGAAAATATTTTCAAGGGATCTTGTGTTTACCTTTTATCTGCAGTAAAACAGGAAAATACCAGAAATTATATGAGCCTTTCTGTATTTTGAAAAACTGTCTTTAGAAAATGATCTTACCCATTTCAAAATGACACCTTAACATACCACGCCACAAATGTTCAAAATTTCGGACATTCAAACATTACATAAATTGCGTATGCTGATTCTCAGATGTTCAGCACGAGACTTCCTGACAATGCCTGTATATTGGGTCTTACGTAAGAGATTTTCAACAAAGTGCGACGCACACATCATACTGAATTCGAATGCTCCCTGTTCTGGAAAAGAAATTGTCCAGTTTCATGTAAATAACTATCAAAAGTTTCTGAACACTCTTCCCGTGATTTTGCTAGTAAATTAATCCGTGCCACACCCAGGTGGTGTAGTGGCTAAAGAATCATTCTAACACAAGTTGAATCTGGGTTTGATTACCGGCTTCGGCTTGGATGTTGACTCTTCAAAAGGGTCGAAGCCAGGGAGAGTGACTGATGAAATTGCCCCCCCTCCCCCCGAAAAGAGTAAGGATGGACACAAGACGGAAAAGTAACCTGTCTTGTCTCGCAAGGCAGCCGAAAAGCTCTGTCTTGTCTCGAAAATTTCTGATGTTGTGATAATAAAAGTGTTTGTCTCGTCTCGCAAAAAGCTGTAAATCTCTGTCTCGTCTCGTCTTGCATCCATCCCTAGAAGTCTGTAAACGTAAGATACAGGGAGAATTACGTATTCGTTGATAAATATGAAAGTTTCCCTTGTTATCATTATGGTATACTTGAAAGTTCTTGAGAAATTCGATGTTCTGTCAGGGACCTAAGCCAAACTTAAAAATTTTTTTCTAATCTATGTTTTTTCAACTGGAAATATTTTAAACATGATTTATGAATTTCTTTTTTTCTTAGTTTCCTTCATTTTTAAAACTCATTTATCATATGCGAACACTTTTAAGCAAAATAAAACGGACCCCCCGTTCCAAAAAAAGAAAAAAAATCAATTTTTATAAGTTATATTATATTCCAATTTTTGAAAAAAAATCCTGGCTACGCTACTGTATCTCACTGTACATTTTGTTTTAATTTTTAACTTAATGCTTTTAGTTTTTTTTCTGCGATTTCTTTTCTTACATGTGGTTTGAAACTCTGAATTTTATTTACAGAAAAATACGGGAAAACCTTTCGAAATTAGGTTATTTATATCGTTCTGAATCTGTGTGACACTTTAAAAAAAATTAAAGGCAACGCTTCCAATTGTTGCATATTTTGTGAAAGCGATAGATAATTTTTCAACTTTCATACAAAAGGAGGCATTCTTATATGTACTGTTAGTTTTTAAACTGCTGAAATCAACTCAATTTGACTGAAACTTGCGAATTCCAAGACATTCTTAACACTGCAACATACGAATTTTCTAGTTATATTTCTCAAAAATTTGAAAGAATGTCCAGAAATCCCATGAATATGTCAAGATACTTTCAATATTATTGTGTATAATTAACGCTGTATCCTGTGGCGTATCCAGACACATTCTTTCCGGGGGAGGGGTGAGGGGGGGGGCTCATCGTTCGGGAGTGAAAAACATGTTTTGCCTGCCCTCTCCCCCACAGACGAGGGTGAATTAAAAAAAATCCTAATCTTTTTTTAGATGTTCATGTTTATTACATTTTAAAACAAAATTAAATTTAAAATCATATTAAATCATTTAAAATCAAATTAAATTTAAAATTATTTCTCATTTTTTATTTTGTGTGCAGCCTGCTATCCCCTCCCCCTGGAAGGTGAAATTGAAAAACTCTTAAAATTTGTTTTTAGATATTCCTTTTTGTTACATTTTAAAACAAAAATCATATGAATATCTGCTTTTTTTTTTTTAGATATGAAGGATATGTGAAATACATGTAAAATACACATCTCCCAGCACCCCTTGTGGAAGCGAATCTTAAAAATATCTTTAAATTTGTGTTTAGGTTTTCCGGTTTCTTACATTTTAAAACGAAAATTCTTATCTGTTGGGGTTTTTTTTTTGGCCCCTCCCCTCAAGGGGTAAATTTCAAAGAATCATACCAATTAAAAAAAAATTAAAAAGATATTCCTGTTTGTTATATTTTCAAATAAAAGTCCTATGAATATCTGTTTTTTTAACTTGAGATATGAAGCCTTTGTTAAAATTTTCTGAAATACCCGTTTTGCTACCTGCCATCCTTGGTAGGTGAATTTCAAAAAATCCTCAAATTTTTATTTAGTCAATCGGGTTACTTACATTTAAAATAAAATTCGTATTCTTATTTGTTTTTGTTTTCTTCGAGATCATGAAATATTATTACTCTCTACAAAAATAAATTTTCACTTTCATCGAGATAAATAAATGAATAGTTCACGCATAAAATTAATTTTTGTAATATCCTGTACTTGTTCAATTATTTATTATTTTTCATTTAAGTAAGGGAAAAAATATACATATAAACAAAACATACGTCCGTATGACCTCATCCTTATCATATGGAAACGGGAAAGAAGTGTAAAATTACAAGAGTCTGGGAAAACATAGGTGTGTTTGTGTTTCGTTACTCATCGTTAAAATTACTTTGAAAAAATTACTGACTTGGTACGCTTTACATGGAAAGCTTGTTAAACAATGATATTACTTTTTTTTTTCAAATAACTCCAACATTGGAAATTTAACATAATTTTTTCTCGAATTTCGGGGGATGGGGGCTGCAGCCCTGCCTGCCCCCCTCCTAGATACGCCACTGGCTGTATCTGTATATAAATATGTATTTCCAAAACAACTGGGAATTTTTTAATAGAAAAGTTTCATAGTAAAGTATAAAAAATTAGAATGCACGCATAAAAAAGGTTCATGTTACACGAATTTTGTCTCATAGATCCTAATATAATTTGGCTGAAAGTACTTTAAAATGAAAGGAATTGCTCCCGAAAAGCGTTCACCTATATTTTCCTATTCGCTTTCTTGTCACTGGATTTTGTTTGCGCTTTCTAAACTTTAGTATCTGCCAGATAAAAAAAGATAAAAAATTCTTATATCGAAATTTTTTTAATGGAACGAAATGAAATGTATTTAAATTGTTCAATGTATAATTTTTATTGGCAAATATATTTAGTATCTATTCAAAATTGGATATATTTAAGAAATCGAAGCTTAGTGAACATATGAAGAACTGTGCAAATATTGACTTGTTATAAATATTGGCATGCAATATTTTTCAAATATTGCGGAGTTAAAGTTTTTGATATATTTAATTAGCGCTCTTTAACAGCTGATACTGTTTACGCTTTACATGAAATTCAATTATTATTCCAAACATCATTATCACTGTCTTAATCATCGAGATAGCGGATGGGAAAGCTGACTTGTTTCTAAAAAAGTCTGCATTTATAGATGATAACAATAACGACACACATCCTGAAACAGGCTACTTGTGTAAGAATTTCTTATTCTATCTACGTACTCAGTATTCGTAAAATGGAATACAAATGTACTAAAAAATTACTTCCTCTGATTTCTATCGAACTACAGAAAAGATACTGCCGCAGAATATTCCTATATTTAGAAAGAAAAGGGAATCCATAAATTGCTCGTGAGCACAGAAGAAAAATTTCTCGTGTACGTTGTCATTTATTCCCTTCCATTCCTTTTTTACTTGTAACGCAACCCTGCTATCTGTAAGAACATGGTTGTGGGTTATTATCACTTTCTCGCATTTCATATACATCGTAAGCAGCATGCTGAAATACGACAAAAGAATTCAATGGAACGCATGATAGGCCATTGATCTCTAATCGATACAGCAGGCAACACCTTTATTTTCAAGGACAACTCATCTATCTTTATGGATATTTCTTTCGATGTCTCCTTAGATTATGCTACTTGTGACGTTAGACGATCAAAAACAGTACAAGGAAAAAAAAAAAAAAAAACCACCTGTGCGTGTGTGTGGTTGACGAATCTACATTATATTAAAGCAACTTTTATATATCGCTTTTAAGTCAACGTGTGTAAAACACATATAATGAGAAAATAACGTTGCCATTTCGAAATGAGGCGAATAAGAGAATACCAAGAAAAATATAGAAATATAACAGCTATTACAAAAAATAAAATACCCAATGTTGAATCGGGGGGGGGGGGGGAGAGATGAAAATATTTTGCTAGAAAATGTATAATTATAGTAAAATACTGTGGACATTCATAAGAACGATCTTTTCGATAGATTAAATGACGATTAGCAAAATTCCCAATTATACTTAGCATAGGTAAATAATTCTTCAGAAATTTCTTAACAGGACATTCAGTTATAACCTCTCGCTAGAGTAGAAAAAAATATCGCACAAAGATAACGGAAAGTTATACTTCACGATTTTATATAAATAAAACGGTATCATTAAATTCTGAATGCGTTAAAATCAATTTTCACGGGACGTTGTCTACATATATTAAAGCAACTTTTATATATCGCTTTTACGTCATTGTGTGTAAGGCACATATAATGAGAAAGTAACGTGCCGTGAAAATTGATTTTAACGCCAGGTTTCAGAATTTAAGGATACCGTTTTATTTGTATAATATTGCGAAGTACTTCCGATTCACATTAAAAGTAGATAACTTTCCGTTATCTTTGCGCGATATTTTTTTATACTCTATAACTGAATGTCCTGTAACGAAATTTCCGAATAATTATTTACCTATGCTAAGCAGTGACGTAGCCAGAAATTTTTCGTGGGGGGGGGGGTTACGACTACTTCAACTCATACATATGTATAGGTGTGTGTGATAAGGGAGTGAAGAATAAACATTTTGTATGGCAAAAAATCCCTCATGAGGGGGTTATGACCCCCCTAAACAACCCCCCCCCTGGCTACGCCACTGATGCTAAGTAATTGGGAATTTTTGCTAATCGTCATTTAATCTATCGGAAAGCTCGTTATTATGAATGTCTACAGTATTTTATTATCCTTATATATTTTGAAATAAAATATTTTCATGTCCCCCCCCCCCCGCCGGATTCAACATTTGGTTATTTTATTTTTTGGAATAGCTGTTGTTTCTATATTTTTCTTCGTATTCTCTTATTCTCCTCATTTCGAAATGGCAACGTCTCATATTCCCTGCCATCATTTGTTTATTTTTATTCTTAAGTTTGCATTTCTTGGATAAATATTCTCATTCTAAAAAATAACTTTCTGTACCTTTCTAAATAATTGTCTCGTCTCTTTCCAATAAATGTTTTTTTAAGCAAAAATCCTTCTATCTTAATGCACAATATTTATTTTTTAAAATTCTCTGCAGTTTTATAAATCAATAAATAAATCTCTTACTGCTTCTTAGAAACTACATTAGGGAATGAGATGGAAAAAGTGCATCTTCACTTTCAAATACTCCCATAAAATGAAAACTCCCAAAAAACGAATTTGATATTTTACTGTTTCCTTATTTAAATAAAAAAGTCTTATGCATGAAATTCTGCCTTATATCTTCCAATTTTCTTAACAAAAAAAAGAAAAAAAAAAAGTCTCTATCTGTTTCATTTGATTTTTGTCAAAGTAATTTTGTTTTTAAATGCAAGTGATCAAAAATTTGAAAATGTAAAAAAATCTCAATATTATTTTTATTTAATTTAAACACAGAATTTTCGCATGTAATTTTCCATAGTATTCGTCCTGTGCTTAATACACGTACTTATTTATTGGTTTAGCTTTCTTATACCTATTTTCTTAAAATAATTTAAAGGAAAAATTCTTAGTTGTTTCGTTCGCAATACCTGTAAACTTAAAAGATTAACGAAAATATCTTTAAAATTAGCATTTAATGGTACATATCAGGGGCGTAGCCACGGGGGGGGTTAGGGGGGTCAACCCCCCATGAGGAATTTTTTGCCATGCAAAATGTATATTCTTCACTACGTTATCACACACATGTATACATATATATGAGTTGTAGTAGTCGTAACCCCCCCCCCCCATGAAAAATTTCTGGCTACGCCCCTGGTACATATAATACATAAATGGTAATATTTTTTAATATTTTAAATTATTCCATAAGGTATTTCTTATTTCATAGTTGTAATTACTAGTTTATAATTGCCTGACTTACAGAAATGAGCATGGTATGCATGTCACGGTGTATACGCCATTTGGTATAAAAAGTGTCTACCCCCATCTTGAAGGGGAGTTCCTGACGGGAGCTAGGGGATCAGTTAAAAATTAGGTTTCTGTAAGATCGCCGCGTTGGTCAGGGACACTGGGGGGGGGGGCGTTCCTGACACCTGTTACCCAGCTATTTTGTTAGGAAGAAGGAAAGAGTGCCCATATTTGACCGCAAAGCTTTTGGAACACCTTTAAAGGCCGTTAAAAGGGCTAAATTGTGTGAACAGCGGCTGTGTGTGCTGTATCACGGCTACCTCAACTAATACTGTCCGAGATAGCCGTGGCTGTATCGCCATAAAAGGTAGATCGGCGGATACGGATATGAAAACGAATAGTTTTTTTTTTAAATCCGTGGATACGGATATTAAACGGATCATTTCTTTCTCATATCCAAGAATACAAAAATGAAGCGGATCGCATTCTTGCGTATTTCAGCAAGTTTTTTTCAGTTTATCTTAAAAGTTAAATAAGGTATACGTTTTATAAAGAAGAGAGCTTTATAGGATATAAATTTATCTAATAAAAAATAAGAAAAAAATTAATCAAGTACCTTTTACATTGTAGTATAAACAATTTTTACTAATTTCATGACAATTAGTAAACGGCTGAAGTGCATAGGTCTAGGGTTCTGGCCTACCGCACGGCCGTTTTCTCCAGCTGTAACGTGAATTCGGGTTAGAACCCCTCAAAAAGTCCACCGCCCAAGGCATGCCTTAATTAAGCAGACAACCCTTGTGTAGATCTGCCTTAACCCCAAAACCTAAATAACTTTTATGATCATTTACAGTGAAAGTAAAAAGTTTAATATTTTTAATATTAAATAAAAATCATAATCACTCTCAATCCCTATAATCGTCTTAAAAACAGTGGCCTATGGTTTCCTTCTTTAAATGTTGATCTAAGACATATGGAATGAATTACATAGTTATTTTATGATATCGAATAAAATTTTCAGGAAATTAAATGTAAATAAATACAAACTTTTATTTTTATACAGCCTTCCTCTTACAAAAATTCCCATTAAGTAAAATATGCCCCCATATATTAATGAGATAATGTAGAAAGTGTCAGATTTTCTTACTAAAGGTTTACAGATATCTTTCAATCACAGTTGGTGAGGGAAAATAATCTTTGCAATATCAATAATAGTATAAATACAATTATTAAAACTATTATAGTAAAACTAATTAACCATTAATTAGATTAACATTTTAAGGCATTTACATTTTACATTTTAAGAAATGAGTTTTAAATCATTTTAAACCTACATCTAAACAGTTACTGGAAGCAAAAATATGCTGTAATTGTGTATACATTATACTCAGGGATGCGAACAGCCTGATCAACTGTTTGTATTGAACCTGTTCCTTTCTTCTTTTAACTGCTGTAATATATTTAAAATAATTTTTAATTTACCTTCTCTTGTGCTTAATTTACCTCTCTCTTCGTGCGACAATTTAAATTCCCCAATGTGGTAAACATTGACATTTTTCCTTCTACTGTCCTATCCTCCCCTTCTCCTCTAGTAATTGGAAGAAATCCCGTTTGATGTAAGTAAAATCAAACTATTGCACTCAATTTTTTTCTTTGTTCACAATGTTATTTAAAATAAATAAATAAGTAAAACAAACTAAAGTAAAGACATGAGTAAGTTTGTGTTGTCTCTATAATGTGAAATATGAGATAGAGTAAATGTATATATTTTGTATGTCCTTTTTCTTTCAAGATAGCAAATTTTTTTGCATTTTAAATAAGAACAATGTTGTATTCAAATCCTTTTGAATGGCTACAAGTGGTACCACTTAAATAAAATCAGAGCTCTTTCTTTTTATATATAACAAATCCCGGGTTACCTTTTTATTGAAAATTTTATTGAATTTTTGTGTGAAATATTATTTTTATTTTGATATCAAATAATATTGAAATATGTATATGCAAGAACTGTTGACAATCTTTTTCAGCTGACAATATCAGCAATGCAGGAACCTCAGCACAGTTTTAGATTTCGTGATTTTTTTAGTATAACAGTAGACTGAATCATGTAAAATCAAGACGGACAATTTTAAGGTTTTCTGCAAGAACTTTGTGCAATTTTTTAATATTACTGGACTTTGATTGATATGCTGTTTTAATATTTATGCTGAACATGTAATTTTTTTTTTGAAAACTTGGGGAGTATATGTCACGTTGACACAACGTGCATATTTTTAAATGAAGAATTATTAATACAAATCCTAATTAATATTGTCTAAAATTAAACTAATAATCTATTCTAAATCTAATTTAAAAGTTTTTAACAATAACTATCATTTAAAGCTTTCATTTTTCCTCTTGGCCTTCTCAATTACAGCGCATTAACGTACTTCTAAAGCATTTCCCTTTTATCAGCTGCTTTGAAATAAAATAACAGTTGTCGCCAGTTTTCTATCCTACCAAACGAATAATTATAACATCCCTTCGCTCGCATATGTTTTCTCTGCTCCGCTGAAACAGATGTGTTTGCGGTTTTCCTCTCCTGCACAAGAAGCATATTGCTCGAAAAACACCTGTTAAACTTGTTCCAGAAAAATCGAGCTCCCTTTTTCTATAGCAGTAGGTCTAACGGTCATTTTTTAGCAGTTGCGGAGTTGGTACTTGTGTGGCGAGGTCCTCCCTTTTAAGTGGGGAACCTTCGCCACCGGAACGTAGGCACGAAATGCCATGCACGCGATAATAATTTTTAGAAGAATGCTTCCCCAGTTTTCCTTTTTTATTTGAGGGTGTGATGTAAAATTTCAAAATGTTGATCTTCAGATGGTGTAAAACTAAAGAGATATGACTAAAATGGAGATGAGTCCTGCCAATTATTTATAGTCGACTTACTGATTTTTGTTCGCAAAGTTTGTGCTTTGTGTTCCAGTCTTCTGCGTGCTCTCCTCAAAAAGAAAAATGAAACGACGAGCGCTAGGAAGATGGATGCCTTTCCGTAACAACATTATGGTTCAACAATTAGTTGACCGCCTCCTTCTTTTCTTTTGCGAACCTGCTTTGATGTACCGCTATCTGTGATGATTCCCAGCATTCTCTTGAAATCGGATTTAGTTTGCTGGCGTTCAAGAAAAATGAACGTGATGTTGCTTTAACTGAAATTTTCTTCTTACAGTGCTACATTTCGCTGACGTATATCTTTAATACGCAATATGGAGGTCGACACATTTTCTTTATTTTTAATGCAGTGACGCGATGCTCTTCACGATTGTTCATACCAAATGTGACAACGATCTACATACCACATACCCACCATCGTCTCCTTACGATCACCGCCTTCCACCGTACATCAATCATTGGATAGGGGGTTTACGGGGGTCATAACCCCCCCCAAGAGGAATATTTTGCCATACAAAATGTATATTCTTCACTACATTATCACACACACGTATACATATATATGAGTTGTAGTAGTCATAACCCCCCCCCCCCCATAAAAAATTTCTGGCTACGCCTCTGATTATACTTTGCAAAAGGTGGGTAAAACGGGACAAAACTTGCTAAAATTTGTTCAAGAAGATAAACAACAGTAAATAATATTTTGGGCAAATTATATATATAAATATGTATAAGTGCACACCCCCAAACACGAATTAAAACAAATATTTTTATGTATAAGTTTTCCCCAGTAATTATTTAGTTTTGTAAAGTTAATAATAATAGTAATAATAATTTTTAAAAATTCCCCTAAACTAATACGGAGCTGAGCCCTTAAAAAGAAATATACAACATAGGCGATATGGACTGCGATATCTAAATGACAAAATTTTGGAAAATTTTGCCCAATTATTATTTAGAATTGCTTACTTTCTCTAAGCGGTTAAATAAAGATTAGTATTATTGTTTTTACTTTTTTGAACGCGTGAAGTCGGCATTGACAAGCACGAATTAATATATAAAACTTGGCACAAGTTTTATCAAATTTTGCCCCGTTTTACCCATTTTTGCAAAGAAATTACTTACTTAATGTAAATCTTACTGTGAATTAATTCATAAAGGGTTACTTCAATCAAATCTTATTTAGAAACATCTGAAATATATTATGATTTTGGTTCTAAATTAATTTAGGTAAAAACGAAGAAAATGAAGACAGTTTTTTTGTAAATGAAAAATTCTATATGGGATTTGATACAGTAAAATCCCGCACAGTTCTCCCGTTCAATCCGGTGTGCGCCTGCCTCTGTTTCGTGTGTGGGTGAAAATGGCGCTCATCCCCCTCTGCTTGTTGTTTCAAACAGGGGAGAAAGAGAAACTCACTAAGGGTCTCCCTCAACCTGGACAAAAGGAAGTGCATCTTTTACAGGACCCCTATTTTGCAGGTTACGTGCTCCTAGCGTACGTGCTCATAGCGTACACCCCATCAAGCGTGCTTCTAGCGTACATGTGGTGCTCGTAGCGTACATCTTCCCCGCCACCTGTTTTCACCACAGTAATAATTGAAAAGAAGAAATAAAAAGGCAAATCCAGCTAAATATAGATCTACTTTAGTAGCGGCCATTTTAGTCCACAAAATCATAGATTTCATTACTACTATTTATTTTGAACAAATAAGGTGAAGTTTAAATCAAGTCAAGAAAAAGTCATTGTAGGTTTTTTTTTTTTTTTTTTTTAGGAACTGTTTTACGGCTGATTCCCAATTATAATGAAGTGTTTAAAATAAAAAATTGTATCAAGCGGTGTATATTTCAGAATGCCTTTTAGCATGTTCGAATGCTGGATAGAGCTTCAAATATTAAAAACAGTGCTGGCTATAAAACATTAAAGTAAAACAAAAGGTATCTCAGACGCAAAAAGAGGCATTTTTCTGTTTAGTAATATTTTTAGTATAGTAATATTTTTTTATAGACATAAATGTCGAATATGTGACTGCGGCTTTTCTAGAGCAAAAATATTTTTAGAATTTTTGTCTGCTTCAAAATGGGGGTGAAACTATTATGCGAGGGCGACTATTACGCAAGTAAACACGTTATGTTTAATTATAAAAAAAATAAATAAATAATAACGAAATAATTTTGTTTTCTTTCTTTCATTTATTCTGAAATATCGTTAAAAGATCTGCTAAAAAAATGCGGATCCGGATCCGGATATTTTTTTTCATCCACGGATACGGATACGGATATCCGGAACACCTCTAAAAATAATCATATATCGATGTCTTTCAGTGTCCAGAATCCCCCTCCTCCACCCCACCCCCCAAAACCTACTGAATTGCTACGTTACTGCGCTCGATCGGATTGAGGGAGACCTAGCGTTGAGCTATGGATTATTATTACTGGTTTTCTTTTTATAAGTGCAAGAGTTTATTCTGATTCATGGTAATTTTTCTTGTTAGCTCTTTGTTTTTAAATAATAAATTTTAAAATAAGGAAGATTTATAAGTATATATATATATATATAATATTTTTATTTCTGAAAATAATCAATTTAAACATTGGTACTCTTATTTTAAAGATGCCTTTTTAAAAATTAAGTTATGGTATTAATAAGTCAGAAACAACTTTTTAAAAATATTTTTTAAATTAAATGTTAGTGTAATTGTAATGTTTTTAGACAACTTTTTAAATGCTGAAAAGAAAAACAGCAAGACTTTTTGAAGGAAACTGGCTGAAAATGATTTAAAATTCATTTCTTAAAATGTAAAATATTGGGTATATATAAGTGATTAAAATTAATAGTTAATTAGCTTTGTTTGAATAGTTTTAATAATTATATGTTTACTATTTTTGATATTGAAAAGCTTACTGTCCCTCACAGACTTTGATTGAACATCTGGAAGCCTTCTGATGAGAAAGCTTAAACTTTCTACATCATCTCATTAATGCAAGGGTGTATATTTTATTTATTGGGAATTTGTGTAAGAGGGCTGTATAAAAAGTAAAAGTTTGTATTTACTTACATTTAATTTCCTGAAAATTTTATTCGACACCATAAAGTAGCTTTGTAATTAATTATATATGTCTAAGATCAATATTTAAAGAAGAAAACCCTAGGTCAGTGCTTGTAAGACACCCTCTCTAATAGGGTATAGGGCTGGAAGAAATAATGATTTTTATTTAATATTAAAACTATAAAACTTTTTACTTTCAGTGCAGGGTTGGAAAAAAAACCGGTTTATTTGAAAAAAACCAAAAAACCGGGTTTCTTTGGTTTAAACTAGGTTATTTTGGTTTAAACCAGGTTTTTAAAAAAATCCTTTTATAATTACCTTTTATAGTTAGCTTTTATAATTTTAACCTTTTATAATGTCGTCCTCATTAAAATGTTTGATACAAACATATGTATTTTTGTTTGGAGTCCAATTTTTTCTAGGAATCCTACGCATTCATTCCGCCCTTCTTTGTTCATCTTGCGGGAACCTGTATACAAGGGCGGTTCTACAGTTGCAGTCAGGGAGGGGGTTTATAATTTTATATAACCCCCCCATTTATTTTATAATTTATAAACTCAGTGCCTCAGAGAAGGAGTGACTACCGGGGGATATAGAGAGGAAAAGGATTTTCAGCCGGGAACACAGCAAGAAGGCATTTATACAGATAGAAAAATTAATAGTTTAAATAGCAATATATTTTTAAATGGTGGTTTTTTATCATTTTAAGAGGTTTCTAGTATAATACATTATGTACACAGATTGCTTGCACACCTTTAAACAAGAGAACAGCAATAGGATGACCAGCAACTCAATTTTCTTGCTAAAGAAGGTGGTTTTTCCCCCATATTTTATTGTTTTCTAAACTACGATTTTGTGGACTAAAATGGCCGCTACTAAAGTAGGTCTACATTTAGTCGGATTTGCTGTGGTGAGAACGGAAGCAGGTGGAGGGGAGATGTACGCTACGAGCACCACATGTACGCTAGAAGCACCCTTGATGGGGTGTACGCTATGAGCACGTACGCTAGGAGCACGGCACCATTTTGCACCCACAGATGCGCAATCAATCACTCAGTTCTTTCCCTTCATTTTATACCAAAGCGGCCTAAACCGCATGTCACTGACAGATTAAAGGGGAAGGGGCGATTGTCCCACACACCCCCCCCCGGCCACCCGAAAAAAAGAAATTATGTGTAAAATATAAGAGATCCTATTTTACTTCCATAAAATGGACGAAAATTTCAGCTAGTCGCTCCCACCCACAAAATTCATTAATCCGTCCTTGATGCATTTATACATATTTTCATACATTATTAGGTGTAAAATTTATGCTACAACTACAACGTTAATTTTTTTTTTTTAAATGAGAGTTCTAGTTTAATATTTTTGGAACCTCTGTTTTTGTATATAAATATTTTTCATGAATTCTGTAAACGTCTGTGTTTAGATTCTTTTCTTTTCTTTCTTTATTCTTTGAACAAAAAATTCCTGGGAAAAAACCCAGATAGATTAAAATAAAATGATAATAAATAATATAAATAAAAAGATAATAAATAATATAAATAAAAAGATGTTTTCGAATAAATGCATTTCGTGCTCGTGAACTTGAAGATAACAAGTTCACGATAGCATCAGTATTAAAAACCTTCTGCAAAAACTCCATTTTCTAAATGAAATAAACTGGATCAGAATAAATTTCATTTACCCCGAGATGAATAGAATAAGGAATAACTAATGCGATTTAATTACCACATATCTTATGCAAACATTCCAAGTGTGACTGAAAAAAAAAAGAGCTACCTCGCAAACCTTCGAAAGGCGCAGTTGCAGAATTGTTGTATTTTAAACGGAAGAGTTATAAGAATGTTGCTGTTCCGTTTACTTTTCTTACGTTTTAAAAGAAGATAAATTCACGCAGTATTTTATAATTCGTACACTGTCTGCGTTTTAGAAGTGAGTGCTATTTGTCTAGCAGCAATTCACTGTCGCTTGGAAATCATTATTCAGGCTACTCAGTTACAACGGGGGTCAACAGCTTTTTTCTAAACCGTTAGTTGTACACATTGCACTTTCAGTTAAAAGTAAATACAGGGTGTCACGATAAGATCTTTATAAAGTATTAGGAATGGCAGAGTATAACTAAATGCTTCAGCGGTGTGTTTTTGCTGTGGAATTACGGCCAATTAGCTACACCTGAGCTCCAGGCCAAGGGTGGGGGTCTTTCTAAGGGGACCTAACCCGTACAGCGATGTGAAGCCACAACCGCTGTTTTCATATATTATACGTAATAATCACACGACTCCATTGATGAGATATCCAGTTTTTGTGCTCTTTGCACCCCTAAACGGTGGCACCAATGGCCAACTTTCAAACGGATGCACCGCTCAGGACGGTGGGCGAATAGGCTACCTTTGTGAAGGCGTCTGGATAGAGTGAACCGCGACACTTGTCGCCCCGTTGCTGTACACAGTTGTTAAGCAATGGCGCTTGCTGATTGGTTTCGGGTTCTTTTCGCCTGCAGGGCGATATATCGCTCATCCACTACAGTTGTTTTCCTGGGGCGGCCACCACCAACCTCTCTAACAGCTGCACCTATAGTTTGGAACGCTTTCCAAGCGCGCGAAACGACACTTTTGTTGATTCTGAACTCTTCAGCTACACTGGTCACACTACGCCCCTCCTCCATCTTTCCGATCATACATCCACGTGTGAAGTCGTCCAGGGGATTTCTTTTAGCCATATTTCACGAAAGAACTCACCTGCTGTGAATGTCTTTAATTGCGTCCCCGTCCTTCCTTTTATTTTAGTCTTGAGTTGCACGCCAACCGCATGCGTTTCACGTACACTCACGTCGCCTGTGACGTATTGTTCCTGACATTTGCACCAGTATGACCTTTCTATTGAATTGCGTGTTCATTGTACTGATCGCAAGAACCCCTTTTCTGCAATTTCATGGCTTTGTGATTAAAATTTAGACTGCTGCTTAAGTTTTGCACACCGGTGCTGTATATACACATATATGTAACATTAGGCGTTACGGGAAAGTTTGTAGTTGTGGACCGGAGGGAGGCAAGGCTGTTGAGGTCTCCTGGCGTTGGGTATAAGGCGGCTCAGGACTGTGGATTAAAGCCGCTATTGCGGGATCCAGGCCGGATGGGTCGAGGCTGTTGAGGCGGCCGGTCTTTGCTGGCCGGCAAACGCCGGGAGCGATCGGTGAAAATCCTTGGGCACGCCTTACGGCTGCCGATGGATCAAAGGAACGTGTCGAAGTCCGATTACATCATTTTATTGGGTGATTCCATACATCTTCGTTTGGCAGCTGCGTCACGCGGAAGTTTCGCTCCTGGGATGATGCATTCCCTTCTAACAACTTTTGAGGTCGTGTCACATGATCAAAACGCGTTGCAATTATTGGCCGATTCCAGAAAATGAGCAGCTGTTTTCCAAGGTCTGTTATGACTTTTAAGACGCCTTTGTGGCTGGCTGCCGGGACCGTCTACAAAATTACAAAGGAATTGCAAGGGACCGTGTAGAAATTGCAGTTTTTGAAAGCGGATTTCTTTGTTCCAACTGAATTAAACTGCGTAGTTCTAGAAATATCGGATTTTCATGGGCTTTTGATTTGTAATGTTATATATATATATATATATATATATATATATATATATATATATATATATATATATATATAATAAAAACGACGTTGTAGTGGTAGGAGTGGTTTTCCGTAGTCGGGAACCCGGGTGGGGCGATGTTGGGCAGGAGCGGCGAGGCGTAATATCACCATCGGTGTTTGAGCCGGAGGAGACGGCGTAACTCGGTAAGGACTCTGGCGCGTAGAGCCCCCTCGGCCGACCGCAGCTGGAATTTGTAGTCGGGCCAAGAAAGGTAGCCTTGCGGGTTTACATACTTTTATTATCGATATTTGTTAGAGGTTATCCAGGCAAGAGAGGCCACGCAATCTTTCTGCCTCTCCAGATGCGTCAAGCTTTTATCACTCTGTAGAGGTCTTGTCATGTGACCTTGCAACCTGCAATGATTGGACGAACCCATATCAGCAATGCATCTTGGCAGCAAGAGGCTTTAGTTCAAAAATGCAAATACGACTAAATAGCGGGGACTGACCACAAATTTTAAACGAAACTGCTAGGGACTGTGTTGCAGTTGTGGTTTTGAAAGCGAATTTTCTTTGTTATCAACTACGCAGTTTAGCAGTTTGGAATTTTAGCGGGCTTTTGATTTAGTATGTTATATATATATTCAATCAGAAGGCTAAATACTGTTGAGACAGTGTGATGATTAGAGTTTACCAACATCGACTGGTAATTCGTATGCAATTTCTGCCAGTGAATATCACAATAATAGTAACTATAAATATCCGTATGAATAAAGTTATCAATCTATTTTAAGGCTAGCTGGAATCTTCAACGTTATCAATCATTCAAATGTGTGACGTATGTATATTTATTTATACCAAAACAATTAAAAACTTTTTACGAAATTTTAAATAGTTCGAAGCGCTAAGAATTCCCGTAGTCTTAGGCCAAAAATCATTTTAAATTGCAGAGCCCATGGCCATTGTTAAATTCAGACTGAGAGAAAACTCGTCTCATCTCTACCACTGCTATATTTTCTTTTAGTGAAATATAAAGATCTACCTGATTTTTTTTTTTTTTTTTTTTTTTTCATATGACCTCGAGCACTAACTACTCTTGTTGAGGCATTATACACTTTTCACCACTTAGCTTCAGCCAAGATTTTTTTATTGCCGCACAAACTTATTTCCCCACCCTCTTCTTTCTATTTAAGAGGTCATGAAAGCTCGGTCATTATGTTGATCAAATCCGTGTGTTCCGTCATGAACTTTAAAAACAAAAAAGCGCTCCCATTTTCATCTGAAATCTACAGATTACAATGCAAAAGTTTTTACCTATCTCAAGGAGCATTATTTTTTTCTGTGTGAAAGTGGTCTCATATTTTTAAGAAGCTGAAAGCATTTCAGTGATATATATCATTAAAATGAGCATTTTGCTTCCCTAAGGGGAAGGTTACTTTTTCAAACGTTCTTGATTGCCGGTTCTACTTTAAAATCTCTCCCCTGCTCCCCCTCCACCCCCCTTTTTTTTCGTTTAAGATTTTCACGATCGTAAGATATAGTGAAAAGTTAAAAAAACAATCTGCAGCTGTTAAAATAAATGCCCCTATTATATGGAATTTTTAAAGAGTCTAATGATGCCGCCAGGGAAAAGGTTTTTTTTTCTGATAAATCTGCCTTTCGATATCAGAGTTGATTAGAGGGTATAGCTGGAAATTTTATGAGCAAAATTTTGAAAGAGGTCGAAACATGCAATCTGTTTCAGGTGATTAAAAAAAGTTGTTTTATATAGAACAGAAAAACAGTGAAGGAGTTCCAATTTAACATAGATTTTTTTTTTTTTTTTTTGAGTTGAAATATCTCGATATCAGAGTTGATTAGTGGGTGATCTGGAAATTTTAAAAGCAAAATTTTGAAAGTGGCCGAAACGTGCAATTTCTTCCAGTTAATTAAAAAAAAAAGTTGTTTTATATGGAGCAGAAAAACAACGAAGCAGATACACGTTAATATAGATTTGAATTTCATGAATTTTTTTTATGACTGTTTAGGTTCGCAAATAATAATGCGTGCTTACACGTTTAAATGCGTTTTTTCATTAAAAACTTAAGTCAACTTTGTTGCTGTATTGGTAATACTTATTTTTTTTATAAGCCTTCCAAAGCCTGGGGGGAATTGTGGCACATCCTGTATTTCGCTAATATTATGCATACATTAGTGCTACTGCTAACATAACATCAATAATTGGAACACTTTCACTGTAAACCAACATTGGGGAAGCTTGCGAGCCAGTATTTTATCAATATTTGCACAATATTGATCGCAAAGAAATTATTGGAGAATCAATGGTTGTTCGCGCTTAAAATTTTATTCATATTAAATCTTCAATGCTGTCGCAAAATTGTGAATTAATATTGCTTTGTCACTTTGGATGTAAAACTTGGAACTGGATTTGAAAAACTACGTAAAACATGCACGCCATAAGTGGGTTAGAACAAGAATAGTAGTATAACGAACATCTCGCCTATATTGTTTTACTTTATTAATTGGAAAAAATGCGCAACTTAAGCATTTTAATTTTATTACTAGATAGCAATAATTACGTAATTCTTAGGTTTTTCTGATTCATTAGTGACTTCAATCTGAATTTTCGGAGGGGGCCATTGGACTTTTTCGATGTCTATGAATCGTTCAAAATGCAAATTGAACGTGCGAAATCGTTAAGTATACGAATCAAAAGTTCTAAAAATAGAAGTTCGAAGGGGACGCAGGTTAAATATTATTATTCTGACAGTAGTTCGTCTATCTAATCAAAAAGTTCGTTTACATAATCTATTTTAGAATCTTCTTGATAACAAACTGAGAAAAATATGATATTAGAAAAATTATATATACTGAATTACGTATCCCATATCACGATAAAGAGATATTTGATGTATTGCATATACAAAGGCTTTTTGTTGTTAATAGTCAACTGCTTTCATCGTGGGACTTATCTTTTTTTTTACCAATCAGCAAATTTTCATTTCCAAGTAATTATTTTTATTTCTATAGGGTTAATAACCTCTTGATGTTTGAAAACTTATATTGACTTTTCTTCATTAAGCGTGCCAAAATAATTGAAGTCTTGCTACTTTACCTCGTGTATCGATTTTACAGAATGCGTTTGCATGGTTGTGATCTTTTTATGACAAAGGATTTTATCAGATAAGCACATAACGTTCCATTGTATTGTTTTCACTGGCGCAGAATGTATACGGCTAATTTATGTACTTTTTAAAAAATATATTAACGGACCCAAAAAGGTCCTGCTTTTGCTTTTTTGACGTACGGGAAAATTTTTACGTGGCGTGAAGTTTTAAAATGTACAATTATTTACTTTTGTTTATGCTGATTTTGAGTAGGAAATCTAAATTTCCACAAAGCAAACCTTTTAGTTCATAAAAGTAATAAACTATGTATCTAATTCCTGAAAATATCATTACTTGTTTCGAAATGTATGCTATTGATCTAAATAACTAATGCTCGTATAAGCGAGTCTAACGTACCTTTTAACCATAAAGATCAAACTAATAAAAAGAACCAATGGTATTTCTTATAAATATAATATTCATTTCAAATTAAAATACTATAAATACAAGTTTTACTAACTTTCATCTATTTCACTTATTCCAAAAAAGTCAACAAAACATTCGTTTAAGATCCACTCAAAAAGAAACATTCTGTTCCTTTTTGCTCGTTAAAACGAATACGAATACGGATCTTTTATTTTCTCAGAGTTCCGTGGATATGTATATCCCGTACACCTCTAGATAGAATCTAAAAAATCTTTACATAAATTCATTTCTTTCCCTCCAAAATATTATTATTTTATACCTTATCATTATTATTTTGTACTTTTTTAAAATTTTCGTGAATTTTCTTTAACGATAAGCATCTTATCCATGCTACCCTAAAACAATTGAAAGTTATAAGAAGTATCTTAAAATATAGTTTTATCCGTGATAGTAGAATGCTATTTATAGTTTTCTTTGAAAAAAAAAATCTTTATTCAGACGTGAAAATCTAACGATCTAATATTTACCGACAGGGGCGTAGCCAAAAAATTCCTCATGGGGGGGTATGACCACAGACTGACCCCCCTAACCCCCCCCCCCCCTTGGCTACGCCCCTGTTTACCGAGATAGTTAATTTTGTTCTATGGTGTTTGTGTGTTGTATAAACCTAATCTCAAGAAATCTAATAGCATGTTTTTGTAAAATTTGTGAAATATAAATGCATATTTTAATACAAAACCAGAATAATTTCACTCTTTTATAATCTTATCTAAAATAAATCACAAATGAACAATAATTTGGTTTGCAGGGCATATTTTAGACGTTCGCAACATAGAATTATTATTTAAAAAATTCAGATAATTGCAATTTTGTGCAAATGTTTAACAGTTATTCGCTGTTTAATCCCTGTATATTTTTGATCTGCATAATATCAATAGCTTTTCACGAATGTCCGCTGTAATTTATTTTTGACGTGGTCGACAGTCTTCAAGTCAAAGTCTATTTTTAAAGGATTTTTTTTTTAAAGCCTTATTCATAAGTTCACTTTGTCCCGCAGTGGACTGGGCGCTAAGCTCCGTTCGCACAAGAACACGGCAAGTGAAGCAGCATCCGGCTTGGCCAGTGCTTGGGAGGGTCAACTCCCACTCGGCTCGACTGCTGTGGGACCGTGTACGCTAATGGGAGCTGGTGCACGTAAAATCCGTCGTGGCTCCAATGTCCTCCGTGTTTAACGGTACCTCTGGGGTTGCCGATTTCAGGTGGTGGTTGGTCACTCATCTGGAATGGGTTCAAAATTAGGGACCAACAGGCAGAAGTCCAACCGCTTCGGCGGGCAATGGCACCTATTTCCGGGGATAGTGCAATCTCCTATCCCTGGACACGACAACAGCAACATAAGTTCCCTTTAACAACAATTTAGTGACATTAACGAATAAAAGATTATTATTAATCAATGGGTAGTTGTTTTTATCGAAATTTTATAGTCAACCTACAAGATCAATCATTTTTTATTATTGTGCATCATTGGGCCGGTACTGCTTAGTGCTGGAGTAGAATTACAACGAAGGCAGCTTTGGTCTTCAACTGTGGTGTGCACTTACTCCAAATAATCAGTTCATCTTGGCTGATTCTTTAAAAATCGTAACACGGACTTCTTTATCCATTTATTAGCGATTAAATGATGAACAAATTGCGGTTCGACTGCATGATGGATGACTTATTTACTTGTCCAGATGTCGTATCTTCAGGGGAAAAGGTTTTATGATTTATTGAGCAGAATTCTGTGAGTACACCGTAGAGGGGGGAAAAACTGATTGACACACGAGTGATCGAAAATGCAGACAAGGTACTTACATCCGTAACTCCTTTCCTTCGGCGAAAGAATATTGTTGTTAATGCAGCCATGCCGCATCCTATTAAAGAAAAGGTGCTTCAAATTATAGGTGAAAGCCGCAAGAGAACACAATATTTTGAATGTATGATGAATGAGAGAAGTTTGTCCGAAATTCAATTATAGCCCAACGTCCTTTGTAATGTATTCATAAAACCGGGTAATTATCTTTCACGGTTTCTGTGTATTGAATCCTCCTGAGGGAAGAGCTGAATTCGGTGTGGCATTAAAAAACTAAAAACAAATCAGCATTTGAATCGGTGAGTGCAGAAACCACCTCAGTCACAAACAGGAAATTTTTTTCAGGAGAGAGAAAATACTTCATAAAACTTCATAAATTAGGTAATATTTGCATGACAGAAACGTAAATGCATGTTATGACAGAGGAAAAAAATAAGTTTAAATATTTGAAAATTTGGAGGAGTTATGAAGTTTTTTCTCTCTCCTGAAAAAAATTTCCTTTTTGTGACTGAGGTAGTTTCTGCACTCACCGATTCATTTAGTTTAACGTTTTCTTGATGCTTGATAATTCTTTTTCTTATGAGCAGCTTCAAAAAATTGTTGTAGTCAACATTCAAATAACTGTTGTTGTTGACTTCTCTTAATTCCTGCTTGCTGAAAAAAAAATAGTGATTTATGTCTAGTAATGTAGGGTCAATACGATATTTAAATTGAACACAGTCAAAATACCTTCGAGGTCAAACAAAATCTTAGGAAAGACGGGATAGCGATTAAACAGCTTGATCTAACGTCCAGATCTTTCAAGTCTCGTCTGTTTTCTATCCAGGCTAAAAAATCCAAGGAAATGGGATCATCTTTACTAATGTGTGATGTAGTAGGATAAATTTTTGCATTTTCTGTGTTTTGGAAATTCATCGCTTTGTGGTATGAGAAGCACCTATAAATAGATTAATTCTAATCTTATGATAAGTGTTGAGTTTAGATCTGACATCGTTTTAAGAGTTATTCAGGTTCAAAAGCCATGCGGTTCGTAGCAAATCAACTTTTTATTCAGGAATTATTTCTGGTCTAAATATAGGCAAAAGATTTGGGTGTTTCGAAAGTCCATCCATTCAGGAAATTGTTAAAATAAATTTTCATTTAAGTGACCTGAATATTAGAACACTGTGTGTGTGTTTATTACATACAGGATGTTTATAATTAAAGTTCCACTTCAAAACGATAATAAAAGGAAAACTACTGCACCAAATGTTATCAAACTTAAAAATTGTGTAAAGGTGGTCATGGAATTTATTATCCGCGGAAAAAAGTTCAACAATTCAACACCAGGGGCAAGGACTTATTTAAGGGGGGAGGGTCCAGGGGTCCGACCCAACCCTCCTCCATGGAAAACACCGTTGGAGGGGTCCAAACGGTAAAAAAAGCAGTATTTTTCTCAAAAGGACATTATATCATTATCATTTTAGTAACAAAAATCAAAATTTCGGGGGGGAGGTGGACTCCTGGACCCCCCCCCCCTTAAATACGTCCTTGCACCTGGTGTTGAATTTTTGAACTTTTCTTTCCGCTGATGATAAATTCCATGACCACCTTTACACAATTACCAAGTTTGATGACATTTGGTCCAGTTTTTTCCTTTTCCAATCTTTTTAAAGTGGAACTTTAATTATAATCACCCAGTGTGTGTATATATATCTATATATATATATATATATATATATATATATATATATATATATATATATATATATATATATATATATAACTAATAAGTGAAACACAAAGTATACTTCAAATATGACATACCCCGCATGAAAAAATATATATAGTAAAAAGGCTTAACTTACGAATTAGTGTAGCATCCACTCAGCAGATACAAAATCAAAATTCTAATTATCCATGGAATAATAAATGTTTCGATTTAGGGAAACATTCATACTTATTAGTCAAACTACAAAATTTACGGAATAGAAAAGATATCAAAATGCGATCCAGCATGGAATGAACACAATTCGCAGTAGCTATTACTCAAAATATATACGATATGAAGATGCACAAAGGAAATATAAATCGCAAAGTCAAAATGCGCATAATTGCAGCTGTATTTTGGCTTGCAACAATTACAATAAGTAGTAAAAATGCCTAATTATGGCAAGGTTGTGTATGCATCAAAATTAATAAGATATAAAAGTAAAAATCAATAAAATATGTATTTAGAATGCATACTTTTATATTCCTTTTTAGTTTTTCAAAATTAAATTTATTTCTTAAAATTAAAAATTCAAAAAATCGTGCCTAACTCATCGGTTATAAAACACTTTCCTACACAGTCTTACTTGCTCGTGTACTTTGTATTACAACTAGGTAACTAGCTTTTACCACGCAGTTTTTACCAAAGACGAATGATCCCCTTCTGTGTCTAATGTTACTCTCTGACATTGATCTTCGAATGCCCCGCTGCGGCCCTGCATTTCACAGCTCATTTTTAGAAATTATTCTAAGATACTGGTATTCCTCTGTGAACTTCTGTAAAAGAACTGTGATACATACACCATTTTCAATAGGGTAAGGGAAAGTCGGGTAGAGTTTGGACATTTTTTACAAAAATATGTCTTACAAATTATTTTCTACTTGTACAACTTTGAAAGTTTCAAAATAACATCTTGGAACATTTTAAGGTATTTAAAATATGTAAATTGAGGGGTAGTTATTAAAGTATTAGTTATATAGTCAAATTAAAATAGTAAGAAAATGTCCCATCCCTCCCTTACGTGAGGGAAGGGATGGGACATGTTTTTAAAAATTGAAATTTATGTAGAATTTTCATAAATATTCCGAAAAAATGATAGCGTACAATCTATGTTCCCAAGGTTTATTGCATATTATAACGTGTATTTATCTAACATATTGCCCAAATCAAATGAAAAAATATGCCTGTGTACAACTAGTTCCGCCAACCCTCTTTGGTAGCAGTTTTGCGATATCTTCTTTAGCAAGTATGGAACAGTCGTGGAAAGATAAAATTAAATTTTTTCTCCCTAAGTTAGAGTGTGGAAGATAAAATTTCATTTTTTCACTGTCCCATCCCATCCTCTACAGAACATCTCAATAAAATAACTTATTCCTAAAATATGCAGCTGTTAGGCATAACTGAAAGTGCTACTTTGTAAAAGTTATGTTCTTTGGTCCACAAAACATGAAAATAATTTTCGGATTGATGGAAAACTTTTAAAATGTTGAAAATTTTTGAAATTTTTTTTTGTTTAACTGCTATTTTATTTCTTCTTTTACAGCGCAGTACTTTGTGAAATATCGATATGAATGACTTAAAAAGCAATCATTCAATCTCTATACTTTTAATGTAAGCAAAATGCAAATGTGCATTATTATTGTTTTAAACATTAGTTTTGAAACATAGGGTCAGGTGAGGTAGTTACGACCACTCTTCGCAACTTTCAACTCTTTGTGAATTTTTAACTCTTAAATAATGAAAATATTGTCTTCATTAATTAGGCGAGACTTTGACCCTTTTAGAACAGCTAGTAAAAATTTTGTTTCGTAAATTATCCAAACAAAATCACAAAATTGAAACAAATTGTGGCATTTTCACCAATGCGTTAAAAGCGAATCTATGGGGCACTCAGTAGTGATTCACTTTGAATTGTGGCCAAGTGGTCATAATTACACTAATAACTATTAATGTAATTATGACCACTTGACATCCTTCGATACTTAAGCTTACAACTTTAGTTAGAGCAATTGAGACTACTATTCTTTTTTTTGGAAGTGATTAAAGTTACCCTGCTGCGGAAATAATGGACACAAATTGAGTAATAACGTTATAATTTCTACTTATTCAATTTAAATAGCATCTTGTTGCCAAGATGTGTTGAAAATTATACTTTTTATAAAAGGAAAAAACATTGACTGTCAAAATTGCTGAAAATATTGGAAGAAATTCAGGGCCCGATTAACCTCTGAAGTGAGGGGAAGCTCAGTCTCATTTCGCCCCCCCCATCACCTTTTTGTTTGGGAAAAGTAAAGTTTTAATTATTTTCTTTCATAAAAATATTTTATTCATAAAAAAGAAATTTCATTGATTTAATTAGTTCTAAGGATTTCCTTTGAAAAAAGCATTTTATTCATTAATTTGGAAATTTCCTTTGATAAAAATATTTTATTCATTAATCTTCATAATAGTTTAGTTCATTGTAACGAGATTTTACAGTATTTTTGAAATTACTTTAAACATTAACAAATAACTAAAAATATTTCATTAGCTTAAAGTAAATAAAAAACTTTGTAAAAAACACACACAAGAGGTTATAGGTAAGAAGACACGTACGTTTCGGCCAAAAATTGTTTTGGCCTTCGTCAGTCCAAGCCCTCGTTACAAGGAACGCAGGGAACTGAAAAGAGATAAACAAGCAAGCTCGCTTGTTTAACCTATAACCTCTTATGTGTGTTTTTTACAAAGTTTTTTATTTACTTTATCGTTTAACACTAGTAATTTGAGTGTTTTTTCCATTTCATTACCTTACTGGAACGTTAAACTTTATTAATTTAGTCCTATTTTCATTAGGCATGGCTTTTTTCAGGAATTCTTTGTTTGTTTTGATCACATCATAAAAATCACAACACAGAAGTTGAGAATTAATTTTGACATTTAGAAGATGTTTAACATTACATATTAAAAATCTACCTCTTTCTGCCGGTCAAATATTCCCCATAACAGAAAAAAACTCTTAACCGCAGTATATGTCCTAGGCAAAGACATCACAAACAACTAATTTAGAAATGTTGCGACATGAAGTATCAAGACTTCTGAAAAGCACCACTTCTCTTCATTAAAAATGTTTACAATAACTTAAAAGATCATTTAAAAACAAAGTTTTAAATTTTTATCGCAGTTTTTCAGTCATTTTCAGGCCCCCCTTCAAATTCTGAGGGGAAGCTCAAGTTTCACGAGCCTTTTCAGTAATCAGGCCCTGAAGAAATTGTGTTAAGATATATTTTCTTGACCTTTTAAGAACAAAATAAAATAAAAATAAAGTCACAATAAATGTTACTGTTCTTAGTATGTCGTCTGTGTTTATGGTTATTTGATTACTAGCTGAAGTACCCGTCCTCGACGGGTTAGTGAATGCAAATTTCCAAAAAGCAAGAACTTTCGTCAGCATTGTAGGAGTACACAGAATGAATGTAGTATGTTGCCAAAGTAAAGAAAGCGAAGTTATAATTTTTATGTATTGTTAAAATATTACAGGTTAGAGAGTAACTAAGTAATACCATTTGATTCGCTTTAGTCGTAATTATGGGATGCGCGAATGAATATTTACACATACTGAAATAATTTTCGCAAAATCTCAAAATTTAATCAACATTTTGAAAAATTGGAAGCCTAGAATTTAAGTTGAGTGACAACCTATCATGTCACCCAAATTCGTTTCATTCCCTGCAGTCTTTATTTCGTGATGCTGGAACAATTTTCAGCATTTTAAAACGATTTTCGCAAAATCTCAAAATGTAATCAAAGTATTTTTAAAATTCAACGCCTATAAATTAAGATTAGCAACTACCTATCATATCACTAAATTTCGTAGCATTCGTATTAGTCGTTATTACGTGAAGTTTGAAGAAATCATCATTGAACGTATTTTGAGAGAATTTTCACAAAATCTCAAAATCTAATAAAAATGTTTAAAAAATTGGACTCCTATAGTTTATGTTGAGCAATCATCTATCGTGTGACCAAATTTCATATCATTCGCTTTAGTCGCTATTACGTAATGCGGGAACAAAGATTCACTCAGTTTTAAACGATTTTCACAAAATCTCGAAATCTGATCGATTTTTTTAAATTAGATGCTTATAGTTTAAGGTGAGTGACCACCTATCATTTCACCAAATATTATTTTTTCACCTTTGCAGTTATTACGTGATGTGCGAACACAAATTTACGCAGTTTGAAATGATTTTCGCAAAATTTCAAAATCTAATCAAGATTTTTTAAAAATTCGACGACAATGTTTTAAGTTGAGTGACCACCTATCATGACACCCAATTTCATATCATTCGTTTCAGTCATTTTTACGTGATGCTTGAACACAAATTTACGCAGTTTGAAAGGATTTTCGCAAAATCTCAAAATCCAATCAAGATTTTTTAAAAATTCGACGACAATGTTTTAAGTTGAGTGACCACCTATCATGTCACTCAATTTCATATCATTCGCTTCAGTCGTTTTTACGTGATGCTTGAACACAAATTTACGCAGTTTGAAAGGATTTTCGCAAAATCTCAAAATCCAATCAGGATTTTTTAAAAATTGGACGACAATGTTTTAAGTTGAGTGACCACCTATCATGTCACTCAATTTCATATCATTCGCTTCAGTCGTTTTTACGTGATGCTTGAACACAAATTTACGCAGTTTGAAAGGATTTTCGCAAAATCTCAAAATCCAATCAAGATTTTTTTTAAATTCGACGCCTATGTTTTAAGTTGAGTGACCACCTATCATGACACCCAATTTCATATCATTCGCTTCAGTCGTTTTTACGTGATGCTTAAACAAAAAAAGCGTCACGGACAGAATGACAGACAAACTTTTTTTTGAGGGTCGCATCGGATTCCCGGGTGCTTGAAACGGATAGAAATCGCAAAATTTTTGAATTCCAAGAAATGTACAGACAAAAGTCTAATTTTATTTATATACACTCATGTCCATAAATTAAGGATAATTCAGAATCACACAGAAATTGATCTCTAAAATAAAAATTTCACCTGTGGAATGATCACACACATCTTGAAGAAGAATATGCAAATTACAGGAAACCACCAGATGGCGTGGATGGTACGTCACAATGACGAGAGTGTAAGAGAGGGGTATATAAGGAATGGTGGCAAAGAAGTAAAATTGTTCACAAGCGCTGTGAAAGCCTTTCAGTGCAAAAACCGCATAGTTATGGCACAAAGGAGGCATTTGGATGATGTTTTACGTGGCAGAATTATCGGACGACTGGAATGTGGACGTACCCAGCTGGAAGTATCCGAGGAACTTGGAATCGCCCAGAGTGTCATCTCCAGGCTTTGGCAACGATTCCAAGATGATGGTAATGTGAGTAGACGTTACAGCACAGGTCGCCCCCGAGTTACAACGCCGAATGAGGACCGCTATTTGGCAGTTACTGCCAAAAGAAACAGACGGAGTACAGCATCAGACCTGTCTCGTCAGCTGTCTTCAGCTACCGGTACGACAGTTTCAAGGCAGACCGTGTACAGACGCTTAGGGCACATTGATCTATATGCTCGTAGGCCTGTTAGATGTGTTCCACTTACCGCAACTCACTGTCGCCTGCGATTAACCTGGAGTAGAGAGCATGCATTGTGGACACCGCAACAGTGGTCTTGTGTGATGTTTTCCGACGAGTCCAGGTTAAGTTTGGAGTCTGATTCTCGCCGGACATTCATCTGGAGAGCGCGAGGTACCCGTTACCACCAAGAGAACACCATTGAAAGATACCGTTACGGTGGTGCAGGATGGCTCGTTTGGGGAGGAATTATTCTTGGTTCTAGAACTGACCTGCATGTTCAGAGTGTAATGTTGACAGGCCAAATCTATCGGAATGTCATTCTGGAACAACATGTACGTTTGTTTCGGGGCGCCATGGGTGCTGAATTTGTGTTTATAGATGACAACGCCCGTCCTCACCGTGCAAACATTGTAGACGAATGCCTTCAATCGGAGGATGTCACCCGTATGCATTGGCCAGCATACTCACCGGACTTGAATCCAATAGAGCATGTGTGGGATATGCTTGGCCGACGAATTGCAGCCCGTCAACCCCCTCCCACCTGTCTACCGGAACTTCGGAGTGCATTGCTTGATGAGTGGTGTAATATTCCCTAAGATCAGATTGATCATTTGATACTCAGCATGCCTAGGCGTTGTGTGGCCTGTATTGCATCGTCTGGGAGACATATTCCGTATTAACCATCCTACTAACCATGTTATACTGTTTTTTGTAAATAGGTTCCATTTTGAAATTTGGTCAAGGGAGTATAACTTGCAATTTTTATTAATTATGTCAAACATATAGCATCTTTTTTGCTCTTTACTTTTTGTTTAATAAATAGACTTTACAAATAAGTCAAATTTGTTTTGCTTCTTTCTCTTTCTTTGCCTGAACTTCATTATCCTTAATTTATGGACATGAGTGTAGATAAAAAAGTAATCGTTTGTTTTAGAGAAATGTCCATGGTCTAAATGATTTTTATGTATTTATATGTCTCTTTTTTTTAAAATTACAAACTCTTATCCGGTATAGTTTTAATGTCTTGGAATGTACTGTTCAAAGATAATAAGTTTTAAACATTTGTAATGTTAATAATCAATAGCAAATTTCCAGTTTATAGTTTAAGTGAAATATAAAAAATAAATAAAATAGTTTCAATTATTTTCCCCTTAATGTTTTTAACTGATATAAGACAAGCATGCAGTTTTTTTTTTGGTTAGGATATCTTTTTCTACTATGTTTTTTATATGGTTGTAACTACCCCACTAACACCTGTGGGGTAATTATTACTATGGATTTAAAAATATTTAACTATGCCAGAAAAAAAAAATGAATAAAACATGTCGGGAGCTCTTAAATACATTACCAACATACTTGTTAGTATGAATTAGTTCGCCTAAAAATTGCTTTCATACCAAATAACTTCGAACACCCAATCGTTTATTGAAATTTTTGATACAGTGCTTGCTTTTGATTGTTACTGTGCCTTAAAACTACTTAATATTGATGATGAAAGATACCTTTCACGAAACATACATTCTAAGCTTTACACCAAATATTTTTTTCGAAAGTTAATAATTTTTTTTGCTGTAATTGGTTTGAAAAGCGAGAAGGTTTTTAAGGCGGGAGAAAAATACAGCAGGGAATTACTATCTGTGGAATGTAGACCTGGAAAAGGGATGCTCCTTAGTGGAGGTCTTTTCTCGGGGAACCTGCTGTTATTCCCTTTACTTGAAATAAAACGCACCAAAACTAGTTAGCTCGCGTTCTTTGAGAGATCCTTAAATTAAGTCTCCAGAATCATAGGAATGTCTCAATTTGAAGTTGTTCAAGGAATCGAAATGCAGAGAACATCATGAAGGCTAGTTGCTGTGCATTGTTTTTGTTGTTGTAACATTATACTAAAAAAAAAAGACTTCCACAATTATGCAATAACAAAAAGCCAAAGCAATAATGGAAATCTACTCTCAATGACGTATCTTAGAACCCCCCCCCCCTCAAGAAAAATTAGATTTTCAATTGGAAGAACAGGAACCCAAGGGGGCGTAAAGACACAACCTAGAAACATCTAAAAAGGCATCCAGTGACTACTGTTACATGACCGCCAATGACTGCAGAATAGATAGGGTCAGGTGGGGGAAAATGGCGGTATATTGAAAAATACCTTTTTTCACCACAAAAATTTAGATGTTTCATTTTTTTTTTAATAAAGTGAAGTGAAAACTTCACTTTAGTGAAAACTTCACTTTATGGAAACTTATTTAGTGAAAACTTCACTTTATAGGCGCGTTGGTCACTTTTGGGATGGAGAAAATCCACTGAATTCGTGTGACCGTCACGCTCAGATACATATGGGAAAAAAGTAGATCGTGACGTCGTCCCTGAGATTTCTTCCTCTTTGAATTTTAGTCATTGGCGGCTCCTCCATTTGAGCACATGAGCACGTGAACCCCCAAAGGAAAAACTAAAGAATAGACACATTAACAAATTAAATCTAAAATAAATAGTAAGTACACTTCTAGATTTTTGTGAATTTAAAACATGAATTTTATACTCTCTCCCCCTTCCCCCCACTATTATTAAATACGCTTATTTATAGCTAATGCACTGTAGTGTAGGCTACTACAGCACAGCATTTAATCAATTGCGCATGCGAACGAAAAATTTTCCTTCTGAACTGCTCTCTGGGAATCTGGTTCTGCTATCATTCCGTTCGCACATTTTCATTGCGCACACATGGCCACTTTTTTGCGGTATCTCTTCCGGATTTTCCCTTAGTTTGCTACGTTCGGTTAGTTAATTAATTTTTATTTAATTTTCTTATTTTCTTTATTTGTATCATTTTTCACTACATTATTTTTTTTACAAACTAATGTAAATAATTGAGATGGGAGTAAAAGACGTATTTCGGAGCTAAAGCAATGGCATTTTTCAATATTATCCTTTGAAAAAAATTGAAATAAAATGAATCAAGACAACACCTTTGCTAAAACTTATCTTGGTGATATGCAAGACAAAACATTATTTGTTTTCTTTCAGTTGCGTGCATTGTTTTCCTTTAACTCTGGAAACACAAATATATTTTAATTTGTAAGGTTCGTCGTATCTGCATGTTTAATTTTTGAAATTTGTTTTGTGAACCTCTATTAAAATAACCCACGGGCCGCCAACTCTTATCATACGTAAAACCTTCGAACTGCTTTCGCGACTGGTATCGAACGATAGACCCAAGACGTGGTAGGGGAGCGTTCGAACCACCAGACGGATTCGACTCGATATGAAATGACTAAAGTTTGAAGTGATTATTGTTTCAATTTCGGAATAGGAACTTTTATGTATTTAAATAAATAAAATTAGACTTTGCCTGTACACTACTTGGTATTAAAAAATTTGCGATTTCTATCGGTTTTAAGCATTTGGGACCCCAGTACGACCATAAAAAAAAAAAAATAAATAAATAAATAAATGAATAAAAAGTTTGTCAGTCGTTCTGTCAGTAAACCTTTTTTTATTCGCACATCACATAAAACTGACCGCAGCGAATGAAATAAAATGTGTATACTTTCAAAATATTCAAAAATATACACTTTTTATGTACCAATTGTGTACAAGCTATGAATATGTTTTTGCAAAAAAAAAAAAAAAAAAAAAAAAAAAAAAAGGGCAGACTTTTTCTAGCTGGGTAGGTGCAATGTGCAATAATTTTCGATTATTTATTTAAAAAACTGTACTCAATTTGGATAGCTGTATAGTTATTGGGCAATCAAAATAATTTAATAATATGAAGAGTGTTAATAATTATAGTCTGTACATTATTTGAATTCTAAGTGTTATACTACAGTGCGTTTGAATTTGAATTATAAACCCATCATTCATTAGAAATAAATAGGATTGCTGTTCATTACAACATAATTGCATAATTATTGATACTTAATAAATTCACGTACATAATTATTAATTCAATCGCGAACAAAATCCAACACGTGGAAAAAAATGTGTATTGCTGATGTATACCGTACGCATATACCAAATGTGTCACGTTGTGGCCTGTGCGCGCGCTCTCTCTCTTTTTAAATTTTAAATGTGCACACAAATCGAGCGCGAAATTCGAAATGTAATTAAATAAAAAACACTTCAAACATCAACAATGCTAACCCAGTGAAAATTGCGTAAAAATTGCGCAAAAATAAGTGAAAATGTGAGAATATCGTAAATAAATGTGCGATACCCTTACAGACTTAAAAAAAAATTTAAATTTTCTTTACAAATTCCAAATGTATAAAAATGTGAATAAACGTTCATAAATGTTTATTTTTTCTTAATAAAAATACAATAACGTTTGGAAACCTGTGTAACTGCATAAATATAAATTTGAGAAAGCTTGACAAGAAGTTTTCATATCTAACGTGCAGTCCTACGACTGACTGTTTTTTTCTAAGAAGATATATTTCAACAATTAACAAGTATTTCTAATGAAGTTTTTAGGATATTTCAATGTCATTAATGTGCGCAAAGCTTCTTGTTTTTACTCTAAACATATTGCCTCGTGATATACGAACGGTTAGGTTGGCGGACTCGACCTGGTTTTGAACCAGGCCCCCTTCCGTCTCATAGTTTAGAGCGCTATGCCCTCGGCCACTGGTGAGGTTCCAGAGTTTGAGCTTGCTTTTGTAGACTTTAAAATTTTTCTTCCGGAAAACTGAAACAATAGATTTTATCAAAATCGGATCGGTTTATGTTGTTTATATGGCACATTCACGATACATTTAGTTACCAATATACGAATGAAATTACATTTGCTTTTAACCCTTTGAGGCGCAACCCTTTCCCAATGCAGAAAAAAGGGCAGCCGTTGCCATCGCTCGACTTAACTACCAGCAAGATGGCGGACGATCGAAGCGTTCATCGCGTGCCACAGATCTAGAGACCCTTTTTTGACGACAGCTGTGCTCGCCAGCTGCACAGCCAGCTGTCGTCAAAAAAGGGTCTCTAGATCTGTGGCACGCGATGAACGCTTCGATCGTCTGCCATCTTGCTGGTAGTTAAGTCGAGCGATGGCAACGGCAGCCCTTTTTTCTGCATTGGGCAATCGATCCAGCTGTTCTCGCGTTCTTCCATTTTTCAGCAGATGTCAGTGCTGTTAAAAATAATCGTGACCATTTTTTGACAGGAAATGCCGTGTTAAAAATAAAAGAATTCTCGTGGAGCTATGTCACCCGCAACTATTTTTATAGAAATCCAATCTATTCTTCGTGACTGGCAACAGTCAAAACGTCAGAGTTGGGTGTTCCCAGAGTGGGATAACTGCGCGTTAAAGGGTTAAGCAGTTTTTTTTTTTTTCCCTCAACCTTCTCATTAAACATTGCAAACCTATAATGTTCTTTTGAGGTATAATGCAATGTTTAAATAGTTTTTAAAATAATCAAATTACGCCATTGACTCAAAAAATTTAATTTGTATCTTTACAAGTTATTAGCGTTAAGGAGTATCCAGAAAAAAAAAATTAGCCAGTTGAAGCCGATTGTAAGCTGCGATGTAAAATGAGTGTTCTTCGCCGGCGGCGGCACAGACCTCTATAGCGTATCCAAGAATTTGTTTCGGGGGTGACTGAGAATTCATAAAACTAGAATGCATATAAAAATCTATGTAACATATCTTTTTTTTTTGGGGGGGGGTGGAGGCACTCTATTTTGCCTATAAGTGTTCGTATATAAATATGAATTAAAAAAAAAAGAAATTCATAAATTGAATTTGAAATCTTTGCAGTTGGAAAAACATAGAGAAAATATTAAATTTGGCTTAGGTCTGTAGCTGAACCGCAAATTTTTCAAGGGGAGCTGTCAAATTTATTCACGAATATGTCATTTTTTTATATCTTATATTTATTCATTTCGGAGGTGGCTGCAGCCCCATCATCTATCTCCTGCCTACACGCCCGCGTGGAACCAAGCAAAATTTGCCACCTACTGATTGAACCTGAACTTGATAAAAGTGGACATTATTTCTTTAGCTAAATATTTTGGGAAATAATCCTTTTCTGCGCGTTTCTTCTTTCAATATATTAAGAATACATTAAATTGAGTGCTTTTTCATTCATTCATAGCATTAATATCATTTTTATTAAAAGTAAAGAGGTACCTTTGTACTACCCCCATTTCCCCTATGGTGGGGGAAAATTGGGTATCAATACTTGCCTAACTAAAAATCATACCATAGAAAAGTATTTTGATAACATTAAAAAGTAATGCTATATTTACAGTTTATGTAAGCCAAATGTATGTAATGTGCATCAATAGTTTGATTTATATTTAACAGCTTGATTTAGGACCTTTAAAAAAATGCACGATTTCCCCCCACTTGACCCTATTTCATATAAAGATTTTCCTTTAAAAGTGTCGTCTAAACCCAGTAGGGTGAGCGAAGTTTTTCGTGGGACGAATCATTTTTTCTCGATCAGTGGTTTAACCTGTTCGCTCAGATTGTTGCAAAGACGCAAGTGTATCCCTTGGCCTCAGCGAATATTCAAAGAAAGCGATTCTGAGTGCAGAAGGAAATGTTCGCTGTTGCGTCTTAAAAGGACGGGGGAGTGGTGAACAAGTTAATCTGCATTCTGTGGGGACAGTGGTGTAGCCAGAAGTTTTTCATGGGGGGGTTACCACTAGAGATGAGACGGGCTCAGCCCGAGCCCGGGCCCGACTCGGGCTCGGGCTCTGTAATTCACGATTGCGTTCGGGCTCGGGCGGGCTCGGGCTCGTGAAAAATTTCTCCTTTGTTGAACATACTCCTTTAAACAGATTTTAAAAAGTGATTCATGGGATAAATGGACGTACTTATTTCAAAAAATAGCGGCACGGGGGACTAGAAGGTGTGTGAAGCTCCAAAATTTATTGTATCCTCTTAATGAAGTAGTTAATTTTATTTGTATTTAGCTGAAATTGCGGGCTCGGGCTCCAACTTTAATAATATTGCTCGGGCTCGGGCGGGCTCGGATTAAAAGTCTTCGGGCTCGGGCTTCAAAAAATGAGCCCGAACTCATCTCTAGTTACCACTACTGCAACTCACATATATGTATACGTGTGTGTGATAAGGGAGTGATGGATATACATTTTGCAGGGCAAAAAGTTCCTCATGGGGGAGGTTGTGACCCCCCTATCCCCCCCTTGGCTACTCTCCTGTATGGGGGATATACCACTCCCTTTTGTTTTATGTATGCAACTGCCTCAAGTAGGTCCGAAATTGGACGAAATTGGGTGAATCAACGAAATTGGGTGAAAAATCCAGTTTTTGCAAAATATCTTGCCGGACCCAGTGTAAATATTTAATGCCATAGAGCAGGGCTCAAAAGGATCCAAATGAATATCTTTGATGGAAACAATTCAATGTCAATAGCATCTTCCTTTGCACCCGTTAAATGATGTCGTAAGGAGGAAACAAATCCACGACGGGCTACTTTGTATTGTCACGTGCTTTTCGTCATTGTGTACTCCTCGTGCCTCGACATTAGCATGATTATGCTCGTTTGCGAAGGAACTGGTTTTCCAGTGGCGTTTGAGGTGACCTTGGCAAGAGATAATGATCCTAACTTAGTGACCCAACTGGTATTTTTTTTTTTTTAATCCGTTCAACGAAGCGGAGAAACATATCCACTCACTTCATTTTACCGGTTTTCTTTTTTTTACTGTAAAAGTGCAGCTTCGGGTTTTTGTTGTCATAACGACGGCAGTGTAATTGGATGATAAAGAGATCCACAACTGATTCTTATGGCGATAGATGGCGTTTTAAAACACGAAAAGAACAGTACTAATAATAAACTGAATAAATTTTTTAAATTCTCTCCCCCCTCCCCTTTTTCCATTAAGGGAGAATTTTTTTTCGATTTGAACGCGCAAAACAGAAAGGTATCCTCTTTAAACGATGGTGTTTTTATTTATTATTAATTTTTGTTAGGTTCAGTTACAGTTTAGAAGCAGGGATTTTAATATGAATATTTCATGAGCTGCTGTAACTGATACAGCATTACTGTAACGTAGAAATAACTGAATATTTTCTTGATGAAAGGAAGCTAAGTTGAAACATAGCTTTGCTCCATCAGATCCATCAGTAAAATGTTCATCATATATTTTATACGGATGGTTAAAAAAATATAAACAGTGGTTAGCTGAAAGTCAGGTTCGAATCCAGGAATTTTCGGCCCTTTTCCTTATAGGAGATAGAACTGGTCGTCTAATCGAATTTTTTGAAAATACCCGTACAATGTCCTTAATTACCGGTCTTAGAACTTTAATATTGGCGTTAACTCTAATTTAATCAACAAGTACCTGTTCTTGGAAAAAAAATAACGGTTAATAAGAAATGGGGATTAAAAAGGTTCTTCATAATAAAAATTTACTTTTATTATATAAAACATGCGTGTTTTATTTAATATTATAAAATAAAACATGTTTTATTTCTTAAAAATAGAAACATTTCTTAGTGCAGAAATGCTCGCTTTATCACTAGGCGATATGAGTAATTTAAAAATTTCTATAAAAAATTCATTACGATGTAATATGAAAACTAAGGTCAATTCAGTAGACATGGCCATGCTATAAGCGGTAACTTGAAGTCGCAGCAGTAGAAAAATTGGTCTTTTTGAAGTATACCAGTATATTACCACGAAAGTACTAATTCCACATAACACGCAAGACGGAATTTTATTTAAACCGTTTTTGCCCCACCATAGCCGAGTGGATAAGACATTGAACATGGTGGACGGCTGAAGTGTGAAGGTCCCGCGTTTACCACGCGGCTGGTGATCTAACGGGCTGGAGTTTTGGTCCTTTTTCCCCAGATGTACCGTGACTACGCATTAGAACTCCTTCAAAAAACGTCCTCCGAACAAGGCACCCCTATCTCTCCCTGTAGATAGATGTCCTTTGTCTAGGGTTGCCTTAACACCAACAAACCATAGGCGTAGAGTTATATGGGCCCATGGGGCTCAAGCCCCCCCAATAAATTATGAGTTGGGGCTGAGCCCCCCCAATAATTTAAGTTGAGTTTAAAAAAATTGCATTTTACACAATTTTTACAATTTAAAAAAAAAGTTTTCCACTCAAGTTTTAGAAAAAAAACTTTTCTTTTTATTCATAGAAATTTTCTTCTGATTTCGTTTACGATCATTATTTGAGATTCATTCTGACACCACTCACCACATAACACAAGATGTTATTAAGCTGGCCGCGCGCCAAGCGCCGGTTAATAAAAAACAGTCTATGCAATGGGAATTATGACATCAAAAGTTTACATCAGCCTAAAATGCGTTCAGTAATCGAAAATGTTCCTTCCCCACCACCTTTGCATCTTTCACTCTGCTTCCATTTTTTAATTTGTTTCACTGCATTTTACGAAGGATAAATTTGTAGGAAGGCACTATAAAGGATAGGTACCTAATTAAATTTTAAAAACGCCGGAATCAACTGCAAGTGAAACGTTTCAAACAAATGCAAGTTGCAGTGATGTGCGCTCAGAACAGTAAGCCTATTTCTATATTTTCACTTGTGCATTAAGGGGTCTTAGGAGGATTGAGGAGTAAATTTACACGTATATTTTAAACCCTAGCGCTTTTACATTTTATGATCAAAATAAGTCACTGAATAATGAAATCTTTTTCGTATAATAATACACTATTGTACATCATAAAATTTCAGATAAAAATCCATTACCTTTCAGATTTGTTTGAAAAAAAATTTAATTTTTACTTTACATATATAAATTTTTTCAATAGTGTGTGTCACTATCCATAAGCTAAGTCAATTTAAAATATACATATAAACAAAGTTTTTATTGCAAAATTAATTAAAATAAATATTTTATAGAATGAATTTTTATTTTAGCCCACCAAATCCTTATGATAATTAATATTTAAGAAAACGTTTTAGATTTAGAATTTTAAATTTTATTTTAAAGTGAAATTTGAAAAAAAACGTACTTTTTCTCTTAAAATTTCAAAAGTTTTTCACTTCAATCAATATCTATTAAATCATTATATAGATATTGATGCTAGCTATAACTCTACAAAGTTTTGTGAAGATACGAATCGTAGAAATTTTGTTATCTTACCGATAGTTCATAACAAAATGCGTTTTCAGAAAACGCAGTTTAACGTTACCTTACTGTGTTCAAACATAAAACATTCATAAAACGTTTTTATGTTTATCACCGGTTCTAGTCGGAATAATTGGAGAAAATTGGGGTCAAAATGCTCAGAAATAATTGAGCTTTCAAATAAAATTAAAATTGAAAAAATCGATTTTTTTAAAATCCTTAATCCTCCTAAGACCCCTTAAAAAATTTGGAGTATATAAGCCCGGAAAAATCTATTGCCCAATCGGGCATGTAAAAAAATCTATCAAAAAAGATTCATAAAATAGTTTTAATATACTTGTTCATTTATCATAAGGATTTGGTTTGTGGTTGCAACATTTCCTTTCAATGCAAACAGTCTGAATAATATAAATTTTATAGAGCAATAAAATGTAGAAAATTTTTGGGCTTGTAAATTTTTTGTTCGGACATGTATTGTTTTAGGCTGCATGCCCGACTAGGCATGTAGCCAAAAATATGTAAGCCTGGGCATGTAAATGTTTGGAGATTTTTCTGCCCCTGCACATATACAGATGTCCCAAAAAGGTGGTAACGGACTTTAATTCTTTATCTATTAGAGATAAGTGGGCAATATAAATCAGAAAAATGTTCCAAATAAGGTCAAACACAATTCTCTGTTAAGAAAAGATTCCACTCGTTTATTTTCAAAAAGTTATTTTTTTTAAATTTTTATACGACCCCGTAATTCCCTATTAGTAAAATGTGCCCCATACACTCATAAGGTGATGTACCAAATCTGAGCCTTACATCATACGATGTCGCAGTGATATTTTAAAAGAAAGAGGATTGGGGACTATCCATGATTTTGTATGTAAACGTTTATTCCTAGAGTGAAAAAAAAAAGATTTCCTTTCGTAATTTCTGTAAGACCCCTGAAATGCGATTATTCGACGTGATTTTTTTCCCTTCTAGAGCCATTGAAAAGTGGTTTAAGTGAGCGTTATATGTATCTTCATATCTCTGGCACTTTTAAAGGTATTGTTCTCAAATTTTATATGTCAATTCTTTAGTGTATGGGGCACATTTTACTAATTGGGAATTGTTTCGTAAGGGGTCGTATAAAAATTTAAAAAGTGTAACTTTATAAAAATGAAGGAGAGGCTTTTTTTTTCTTAACGGAGTAGTATTTCCGACCTTATTTTGAACATTTTTTTCAATTTACACTGCCCACTTATCTTTCATAGATAAAGAATTAAAGCTCGTTACCACCTTTTTGGGACACCCTGTATAAATTCCAATATGCAATATTAGCTAAAAAAGGTGTATAATTTTGCGTTTGAAATACTTTTAATTTGGGATTTCTCTTTTGAAATGGCGATACAGGAAATAGCTAAAGGCTGTAAAGGCCCGTCGAAGCTCCAACCTTATTATATGTACATGGTGGGTGCGTGTGTGTGTATATCTGAATGGGAGTACATGGATGCTCCCCACTCTCGTAATTTTGAAACTTTTATGCTTGTATGAAATACTACTATCCTGTACATTCCCCATTAAAATATATATACACAGAAGAGTCATGATAAATCGAGATAGATGGGTCAAGCCTACCTTTGATCTGGGACGCAAAGCGCTCTGAGCTGGGAGTTGGAAGGTGCCGGGTTCAAAACCAGGTCACGTCCGCCGACTTAACCGTTCGGAGTTTTTCGTGGTTTCCTCCGAAACTTAGCGTGAATATGGGTTAGGACGTGCTAGAAAAACCCCCACGGAGGGCACTCCACCCGTAGGCCTAGATCCCTCGTGTAGATAATCCCACAACAACAACCTAACTAGAATCGTAAGTAGGTTGAGTAAATGGGTTAGGTAAATGGGTAGGTTGAGTAAATGAGTAATCGTAATGGGTTGGAACCGCACACCATTTTTTGGCTGAATATAAATTGTAGTTTAATTTTATTAAGTTATACGGTAGAAATTCTTGTTGCAGTAATAAATTAGCATGTTTTATATAATTATAAGTAGCCGCCCAGGTAGTGTTTGTTTTACCACATCTTGAATCCGGGATCGATTCCCGGCTCGGGCTTGGGTGTTTGTGACATACTCGTTAGGGGTAATAATGGTTGTCCATCGGGAGCCCCTTCACAAGTGTCCGTCACTTTGGGTGACCCACCACCAGCCAAGGCTTGATATGCCATTACCACGCAGTTGGAAAAAATAATTATATATATATATTATACCTAATGAAGATTAAAAGCATAACATCAGTCTTAAAATGTTATTATTCTGAAGCCAATGGTTCGAGTAATGAGTTTAGACTAGGATTTAAATCATGATTTATAAACGAGCTGAGCTGTGCCATAAATCGCAATTTTTGCGATATTGGCTCTTTAAAGTGGTGTCATTTACTTAATTAGCCCAAGAATTTTAGGTTCGGCGACCGGAAACAGAAAACGCCTGCAAATTTAGCTTAATTCGCCCTTTTGATTCTTAAACGCTCTCAAAAATTGTCTCTGAACGTAATGTTTGTCTGGGCGAGAAACAAACCTTACAGTGAAAGTACTCTTTCACAAAGATTGTTTTACAGATGGCTTTAAGTTAAATTAGATTAGATTAAATTGTCAAAGGCTATTTTATTATTACATATATGTATGTGTGCATATATACACTCTATAACAAATAAATCGACGCACCAAGAAGGAGGTGTCCGATGGAGACGAAAATTGGCTGATAGGAAGACAATGGACAGAATAGTAAATGATTAAAATTTCAGAACAATTGAATAATTTATTTCAGAGTTACAGCAACAAGTTCAATAAGGTCTGGATACAAGCTACCACACGGCGTGGCATAGACCGATAAAGCTCCCGGATGGTCTCCTGTGGTATTTCCTGCCAAATTCGCTCCAATTGTCGAACGAGGTCATCAACAGTCCGTGCCAGATGCAATCGCCTTCCCATCATATCCCAGACATGCTCGATAGGAGAGAGATCTGGCGATCTGGCAGGCCAAGGAAGAGTTTGACGAGCTTGCAGCCAGTTTAGAGCAACACGAGCCGTATGTGGTCTGGCATTGTCCTGCTGAAAAAACAGCCCAGGGAACTGCAAAAGGAACGGTAGAAAACAGGTCTTAGGATGTCGTCCACGTACCGCTGTGTAGTAAGTGTACCTCTAATGACGACCAAAGGGGTCCGGCTGGACTAAGGAAATGGCACCCCAGAGGGCTGGTGTGGCGTGCCGGTGTGGCGTGCAATAGTGAAAGCAGGATCCCCCCTCTGCCCTGTGCGTCTCCAAACACGTCTTCGATGATCGTCAGGACACAGTTGGAAGCGGGATTCGTCGCTAAAGACTATACGTCCCCAGTCGGCATCATTCCAACCTGATCGAGCCCTGCACCACTGTAATCTGGCTGGGCAGTGTGCAGGCGTGAGTGGCAGGTGGCGTAACGGTCGGCGCGAGCGTACATTTCGCTCACTCAACCGTCTGTGAATGGTCATGATGGGCACTGGTGTTTGGGTTGAACGTCTGATGGTTGATAGAGATGAAGAAGGCGCTGTGACAGCTGATCGGACCATCACTCTGTCCTCACGATCTGTTGTAGCCCTAGGTCGACCGCTACCATCCTGACGCTGCACTCTGCCATTTTCAGCCCCATCCTTGCCAGCATATTCGAATCGTCGCATCGCTTCGACTCAAATGACGAGCGATTCTCCGATTAGTCCAACCGGCCTCTTTCAATCCAATGATACGACCTCTGTCAAACTCTGACAGTTGCTCGTAATGAGCACGAATCCTGCAGCGAGGCATTTTTTAAGTTGTTGAAAGGTCATCTGAATCGCAATCAAACCGAAACTTTTAACAACCGTTGAAGAACTGCTCCTTATATACGTCTGCTGGATGCGCAGTTCCGATGCGCTAGAGATCAAACTATTCATTCATTGGACACCAAATTTGAATCATTTGCATATCTGTTCAAAACATTCATGCGTACGAAATTTCAAAGCAATCGGATGATTGTTTCTTGGTGCGTCGATTTTTTTGTTATAGAGTGTATATATATGTGTGTATGTGTATGTATATATGTATATATATCTATATGTGTGTACATTATAGGTGGGGCCCGAGCCCCCCCAATAATTCTGGGAACTTTACGCCTATGCAACAAACAATTAAATTTTTAAACTATTTAGCTACATAATGCCAATTTGATGGAACACATCAAATTTACAAAAGTATGCCATCAAATTCTAGGTTAGTTAACATCTTGATATTCAAATTTGAGTTTGGTGTCGTTACACCGCTGCCTTTTCTTCACCAGGAAAATAGAGACTAACATCTATGCTTCCCAAAGTAGTCAAAATTTCGCTTTTGAAAACCTGAAAATAAAGATACCAAACTGATTAAGTCCAGGAGATTGCTGAATAACACATCATTGAAACGTTCCATCACTTTGATTGAATTGCTTTTATTGTCATCGTGCAATTTTCATGTACAAGGAAACGAAATTCTATTTACTAAAATTCTGTATTAGAAATATAATAATAAATCTTTTAACCATCCAAGTGCAAAATGTATGCAAACATCTGGACTCCATAATTTCTTGGAATTATTATTTTCCGAAAACATAAAAAAATATGACGTTTTCTTTACAAATGCTGCAGCAAAATTTATCAACACTCAAAGATAAATTTTAGTGTATCTGGGAACGAGGCTTATTTTTTAATAAATAATAATATTTTAATGAATAATTCGTATAAAAATTACCACCTGAGGAGTAATGTATAACTTTAATGAGAGGTTAGTAGGAATTTGCAATGCAAAAACGAACGAACAAAAAGCACTACACTTCGATTCGGGTGGACTCTTAGGACGATCTACAGATTAATTTAAGACCCGGAACTCGCTTGTTAATTTAATAACTTACATTCGTATTTCCAGAGACGTCCACTACATTTAACGGGATTACTTTGTAGAAGAGTAAACATGTTAACTTAAACATGTTTCTCTTTAAAGACTTTACATCTTGTCGGGAAATTCTGTTGCTGGAGGAATAAATCTGTACATTTCCGTTTCAGAAACGCTGCGAAGCTACTCTCATGATATTTTCCTCGTATTAGGTCCTTTGATCTTGTAAGTCTTAACAGTTGAAACTTTCTGAACTCTGCAAGTCAAAATCGTTCGAAACTGAAAGATTTATTTTCCCTCCATTTAAAACGATCTTTTCGGCGACAACAAAAGCATTTGAAGGTTTACTTTGCGACTAGATGTAATTTTAATTTAGAAAGATTAATGTTAAGTATGTATTCCAGGAATGTGAGATTTATGTCCTGTTAATAGATACTTTAGCGGTTTAACCATTTATTTCTTTTAAGGTAGATTTAGAAGTTATTTGGAATTATTTTATTCATTTACAAAAGGAAGAAGGGATACATAATCGAATTAAGTTTCTAACTGTACTTTCACTGTTCATATCTCGGTGTTTCCAAGGAGGATGACTAAAGAAAACTGATGTCTTATTTTCTATTAAAATACTCACGTCTCGCGTTGCTTCATTAATTTTTAAATAACAATAACTCATAATTTAGAAGCAATAACTCATCTCTCTCCAATCTCTAAATTTTTATCTTTACACTTAATTAATTTATCAAAATAAAGTGATTAGCTTCCCATTTTACATTTACGGTACCCATGATAATAGCAAGAATGGAGTTCGTTTTCGGTATTAAAAAGTACTTGATTGAAAACATTGGATGATGTATCTAGCTATTTTTTTATCTGTAGCTGAGCCAGAACTGAGCCGACTTAAAAAAATGCATTTATGCTTATTTTTTCAGACTTAGTATAACTAAATGGCTATTTCAGAAAGCAATTCATTTTAGTTATCAGCCATGGATAATTTGCTTAAGATTTTTTGCACTTCAACTGGCGGCAGTTTCTTTGGATATCATTTATTCCCGTAATACGGAAGTTTGAGGTTATTCCCACATCTCTAATAGATGAAATGTGTCCAAGATAACATGTAAATAGATCTCAATGAGCGATTACACCTACTGGAAGGGTTAGCAATCGAAAGCAAAAGGGAAGGTCAAGGCGAGCTACCTGCTGGATTTATTTTTCTGCTGTCATTTACTTCAACATGTACTTCCCGCGCAAAGGAATGTGGTATGATGATTGATTCAAATGTCGTTTGCCTTGAATAAGACTCACCTTCTTCATAAATCGAAGTGCTTTTTCTCACTTTTATACCTTCAACAAATTGCCCTCACTTCATAAAAAGTGTGAGGAAAACGCATCAGGGGTAATAAAATGCCATTAGCTGATGGAAGGCTGGTACCGAGTGGCCATTCGCTTACTGTACTAACTTGTATCAAGAACGGAACATTGGATCGTTATCAAGAATATCGTATACGCCCCATAAAACTGCAGGGATACTAGTATGCAATTTCGCCGTCGCTTAATCTTCCATTGTATCTGTTACTAGTAACCGCGATCTTCTTCCCAATGTGCTACGAAAATGCTAGCCTGGCAGAATCCAAATTTTGGAAAATAGTTTAAAGAACTTTTAGCGGTTGTTAGCAATACTTCACGGGAGGTGTTAATGTTCATAAGTTTTCTCCTCCCTAATGAATATATAAATTGAATCATGGTGGGCTTATAAGCAAATCATAGGAATCAGGTGCACAAGCGGGATAAATCTATCAATGGGGCGTGGTAGCTAGCCCAGCTTAAAGGGAGACCGAATAGGAGGACAAGATTTTAATTCTCGGATGATGAAATACCGCTTAGTTATGTGTATATTAACTTTGTGAAAGAAAGCTTCCTAGGTGGTCGCTAGCAGTTTCCGATGGACTACATCAAAAAACACCTTTCCTCACTTCTGCTTAAACCAATAGTAACGGGATGAAATCTGGGCGTTGCAGTTGTTAAAAATCAAACACACAAGCTTAATGTCCAGAAGATTAGGACAGTGTTTGTGTCATAGAGATATGAATACAAGAAGATGGCATTAGCTATCTTCAGCATTGCACGAAATGAAGCAACTGTGTTGGTTGGTCTAAGTATGTCGGAACATTTTGTTGGTTCCTTTTTTAATAACAGTGAAAGATGCACGATTTTACGGATTAAAAAGTAAAGATGCAAAATTATATGTTACAATAGTTCTAAATACAAAATCTCAGCATTCTGCTGTTAAAAGTTTTACAGTTATGTGCAATACGTAATTATTTTTAGCGCCAACTTTGGCGACATTACTTCTTTAAAATTGGAACTGTCACCATCGTCACCATAGAATAACACAATCGTATTGCAATGTGGTCTAGGCAATATGGCGGATCGGTTACAGTTTCGGCTTCACTATCAGATAGCTAATGACGTCTCTTTGTATTCATATCTCTATGGTTTGTGTAGTCTTGTGAATAAAGCAAGTTGAAATTTTGTATAAGAATTAATGACGTTGCTCTTATAAAAGGAAACAGTTAAAAATAAAATAAGATAAAGTATTCTTAATTATGGAAGGATTACAACGGCACGGTTTTTGAACGATACTTTTTATTCTTATCATAATTAGCAATCGCCATTTTTGTAAATATAAATTTGCGAGTCACATTATTTGCGCTAAAAATATGCTGGTTTCCTATTTATTGTATGACAGAATTTTTATTTACTTTCGGTTACTTGGAAAACTGCCGTATATTCCGGCGTATAACGTGCAATTATAAGGGAAAAAAATCTGTCAAAATTTACGAGTGAGTTTTATACACCAAGTATTAGGTAGCTTCAAAAGAAAAAAAAATGTATAAGCCAGTAAAAGTATAAACTTTCACCAACATAAACATGCTATTTACTTTTAAAACAACGATATACTGTATGAATTCAACTATGTCCGTTATCGGGTAGCATAAATAGTTGGTTGTAAAACGTTAGCTCCCCTATACTGTAGGCACGTACGTCATCGACTGCTGTTTCATCTGTGTCACGATTATCAATCCATAAATAATCATCTTATATTTACGGGCAGCATCCAAAGTCGTGGCGGGCCATATCCGGCCCGCGGGCCGCCGGTTGCCCGTATGTGCTTTAACCCCTTGGCTCTAGAGGTCCACATATGTGGAGCTCCGAGTTTCCACTGTTAAAACTATCCTTTAAGATGTTTTGTAATTCTAAACTGACGCACACCTCCTCGGATGCTTTTTTAATTTTGATAAAATGATTTTAACTCATGTTAACGAGTGAATTCTGCATATTAACGCATATGTTTTATTTTGTTTGCCGTTACATAAAAGAATATTTGAATGTTGTTGAAATTTTGAAAGTTGAATTAGTGAATTTTTTATTTTTTTCAAAATTCTTGTTGCCGAGAAGAACTTGTAGGACATCATTTACCTTTGAAAGGTTTTTGACGATCTTCGCTCGTGAGGGGTAACAATTCTTTACTTCTGAAATAGACATCGGGAATTAGGATTTTATTAAAAAAATTATCTGAGAATACCCTTGCCACTTGTCGTTTTTGAGTGTAATAGGTGTTTTAAAAACAGTTATGAGATTGTTCTTTGATTTGAGAAGTAAGATTTATGTCGGGTCTGAAGAGGTTAGCGATGGAGTATTGTCTCTGTCTTCAACAGTGAGACTATATCACTCTGGTGTTAATGGGGATGGGCGAAACCAAACTTTGGGATGAGACAAGATCTGAGGATGCTACCACAAGCGTCGCTACCTGCTGATTATTTGGGCAAATGAACACCAAAATTTGTGTCCCCTTTTCCCATCTTTATTAACGATTAAGGTAAAATATTGGGGGCTGGTGGGTATCTGTCCCCGTGTCCCATAGGTTGCGGCGTCCAGGTATGCGAAACGGTAACTAATTTGGTCTCGCCTTGCGGTCTCTCAAAATTTTACTTCTGACAAACAAACTTGCTGGTAATTTATGTTTGGCCTCTGAACTTTCTGCGCCCCCATATTTTTTTTATCCTGACTCTTATTCCACGATAGATAAGTAGCTTTTTCTCTGATTTCTCGAAATCAGCCAAAAACAGTCAGTCTGTTTTTTTTCCAGTGGCGTATACAAAGGGGGGTAATCTTCCCATCCCTTCTTCGAGGACACTGGAATCTAAAAATCTGTCGAGTTATCAGGAAGTCACCGTTGAACAACACCATAGTAAATACAAATCCTAGCATTGCGAACATCCACAAATATCACGCGCCCCTTGATATGAAATCTAAAAGATTTTCCAGATTTTTAAAAATCTCTTATTTAAAAAGAATAATTAAATGACTGAAAGAAACGATAAACAATAAAATGATTGTTTAGTTATTATTTTATGAAGTTATTTAATTATTGTTATTTTGAAGTTGCCATTTCTTGTCTTCAAGAGAAGGTTGTTGCCAAACTATATTTTATGCTTTAAATCATTGTGTATTGTTAAGATGCAAGAAAGGCACCTGTATTATGGAACTAAAAGATGTCTGAAGGATTTTGTGGAAAACTTACTTTTAAAATATATTCAAACACTTTCTTCTGCTTTTTCATCAGAACTGAATAGAATAAACTTTATGCAATAGAAAAAAACTAAATTATACGTGTACTGTAATTCCATTTAGATGTATAAAATGATACCTCGAATTATCCTTCATAAAAACTGCGACACTCAAATTTCTTGAATTTCTTAAGACAGAATAACTGTTACTAAGGCATTAAGTAAATAGATTAAAAGAAGAGAACTTGCACGGCAGGCGGTTTCTTCCCGAAATGCAGTCATACGTTCTCGTTAAAATACAAGTCTCTCAATTACTGTAATTACCTTAGCGCTGACGCTATATTTCGAAAATTAGGGTCTTGTTTCGGCAGAATAAAGTGAAAGGAGTTACATGCATCAACAAAGTATCTTTTTTACTACGTTGTCATTGTACAGCTAACTTCACGCTTCTTTGAATTGCATTGTACTATGGAATTTTAACCCTTTATCAACCAAATTAAGAATTGCCGAGACTATCACCTTGAATCTATTTGTTTGCTCTCGTTATAGTTAGGCTCTAGATAACTAATAATTAGTAGTAAAGAAGAAAATTACGAAAAAATTAATAAGCATAAGCTATACGTTTGATGACTGGTTTTATAAACAGTTAACGAATCTTTTTCAAAAGAGTATCGGAGCAACCAATCTGAAGGAGTCAAGTAATCAGTGGCGGCTCGTGGGATACAGCAAGTACAGCCGGGCTGCACTTGAAATTATCAGCACATACTTTAAAATAATTTATTCTACTAATTTTCCTAAATTCAGATTAGAATTGTGGAATTCCTACGGTAAATTAAAAAAATCTCCGAAAAAAACAAAACAACAAAAAAAAAAAAACGTATGTGGCCGGATCGCTCATTCAGAAAAAAAGCACTTAAATCTTCCCGCAATTCAATTGGGAAAATCTTTGGTTCAGCCCAGAGCGCTGAAAAGAAAATTGGCAGCACCGTTGCCATGACGACGACTACGTCAGCCGCCTCTCCGGCATAGGGAGTATGCAGCTGATACAGCCGATGGAAGATTTTCTAACGACGGCTGAACTTGAGAACTTGACTAACTGATTCGCTCGGACGAGAAGTGAGGGAGGAGGTAAGGAGAATATATGTTTGGAAAACTCTGGACTTTATATTGCTGAATTTATCAAGAAGGTAAGCCTGAATAGACGCTTATGAATGGACAATTACCCATCAAAGCAATATTGTTTTTAAGTAAGCAAGAACTGGCATTTAGACATGGCGAGCGAGAAAATTCTTTAAACATGGGAAATTTTAAAGAGCTTTTAAAATTATTGATATCTGAATTAAAACAACGCCTTTTTATGGGGACATCACTGACCGATTCACATGTTTAAAAGAAAGGAGGATTGATTTGACTTATAACAAATAAGTAAGTTTTCTTTTTTTTTTTTTTTTTCTTCTCAAGTTATCGTTAGAAAAGAAAATTCTAAGGAAACTTCGAATCAGACACGGATTAATGCAATTTTGAGAATAAGAGCGGCTGGTTGAAATTTATGTCCATTTTATGGAAGTAAAATAGGATCTCTGACATTTTTTATGTAATTTCTTTTTTTTTTTTTTTTCCTCGGTGAGGGCTTAATCTGCCAGCTTTCGAATTCAGTAACAAAGATTTTCCAATCCTGTCCGGAGGAAAGGGGGGGGGGGCTCATATGCTTCCGGCTGCACGAACATTTTTGACCACGGGCCGCCACTGCAAGTAATATACTTTGATTGACACACTTTTAGAAAATCTAATCCTTTAATCATTAAACAGACGTCTGAAAATTCACTAATGCTCTTTTTGGGGGAGAAGGAGGCATGACTTGATTAGAAAGTGAGCGGGAAAGCTGTCTATTTAAAACAATCTACTCTAATAGAACATGCAATCGTGATGTAAGCTAATCAAATGAAGTATTTGGTAGTGATTTTTCAAAGAAGAGGTTACAATGAACAGATTTCCCCCCCCAATTTTAATTTAACGGTACTTTTAAGTACCGTCATAGATAGGGTTAAGCATTGATTCATTATTGTATATGAGACTGTTTAAATAGCATAGCATTATGAAGTTAAATTCTTAAAATTAATAAAGAATTTTGTAAAATACACCCATAGATAAAAATAGTACAGTGTTCTTATTAAGCTAAATTCTTACTTAAATCCATGTTTCGGGAGGTTTGTCTCTGTTTAAATAGTTTGTAGATTTATTTATTTATTTATTTTTCCAATATGTCAAATATTCTGAAACATTATTTGAAAATTTACTGTTGATTCAGTGAGTCGTACGTACCATCAGCCAGCCGTACTTGGATATTTCGGCTAGGAGAGCGGTAATGTTTAGAAGAAAAAAGAATTGTTTTTTAGAGGCACCGAATGTCACCACAAACATCTAAAGCACGGTTTTTTGAGACTGAATCGCATAATCGTCACTGCACATCACTGTACTCTTAACTTAGTTTGCTCATGAGACGTGTTCACTGGAAATTTATTTTTAACAACTCCTACGTATTAACCTCTATTATACCATCACTTGCACAATAACCAATTTCTTAAAAGCTGAGTTATAACAACCATTATGTCGCTATTTTGTCTAAAATGCCCCTTTCGTTACTTCACACGGGAGCCTTCTGCGACCTTTCAAGTGCTGCCCGTGGAACGTGCCCTACTTGCTACACCATAACTGTGCTGCTGATTTTTATTTCATTTCTAGTTTATATAACATATTTATGCAGCACGGTTTTTAATGTGCAAATTCTTTCACTAAAGAACAATAGAAGTAATTCGCTGTTTTTAAATACTGTAATATTCTTATGTGTTTGCCATTTATTAGAACTCATTATCCGGACGCCCGGATTTCACTTCAGCCCGGTTATCGCAACAGTTTTTCGAAGTCGCAGTATTGTGCAAGTAGCCAGTTTTATGCATATGCAACTCCGACAGTTTTTCTTTTTGTGGTCTCAAGAGTGCCATGTTAATGAGGTCCGATTGCATTTATATAGTTATGTACTAATTACAGATTTTCATTTAGAACTAATTCGTTAATAATATTTTTACTTCACGCATCTATAGCGCACGAAATTGTTACATTTTACTAAGTATCTGCATTTAGTTGAACCATCGGGTAATGTTACTGTCAGTTCTGTAGTATAATACGTTAACTCCCTGCTGATATCTTTTATTATTCGGGTAACAACAATAAAAGAAAGTGTTTTCAGACTTTTAAATAGCGCTGCTTTTTCCATTCCTATTCAATGAGACATTTTAGTGCACCTCTCACAGACAGATTGTGTAATGTACTTTTTCAAAGACTCATTCAGATATATTTAAGGCTTCTATGAACAGAATAGCTCCGAGTTGGGGTTTATTTGGGGTGGGGTTTCATAGTCTAAATTACCCAATTTTTATTGATAAAAACGAGTTTTTTTAGAATTGAATGTTACTTTGCAGCGACTTTTTAAAAGTATAATTGAAATTTCTAAAATCTGTAAATTCATTTAAGTTCTCTTACCGATTAAGGTTAATTTTTTGTATTAATTATGCTTTCAATGTAAACTGTTTCATTGCTTGCTTGGAAAGAGTTATAAGTGCAAATAGTAGAAACATGAAAACTGTCGCCACTCTCAGCTGAATGGAAATATTTTAGTGTTTGAAGCTGCATATTTTTTAGTAGTTGAAACTGAATATTTTACTTAACTGAAAGGAAATATTTCTCTTACTTTTCTTTCCAATTACACTCAGCAGGGTCTAAAGGTTTAAAAAAAAAAAAAACCACTTATGCGATGTGCTGATTCCCATTGGCGTACGTAAGACTAAAAGTGCTAATTTTCTGGAAAGATTACTCATAAGGCTTAATATTTTGTTTAGATCATTAACGCCCATTGAAAAACTTTATTAAAAATATACATAAGTAAACTGTCACAATAACTTTAATATGCGAAAATATAAAAGTGACAATGTTGGCAAAATAATAATAAAAAAAAATGTTTAGGACGCTAAAACCAAGTCACAGAATAACTGCAGCAAATAATGGGAGATTTTAAAAATGGAATCATGAGCCACTACTAGCCAGAAATGCTCCTTATCCATATAAACTAAGAGTGTGGTCTTATTTTCCATCGATTATTAATTAATAAAACAGCTAAAATCCATAAAATGGGAATTTCTGTGAAGATAAAATAAGGAAATTTGTATAATTAAAATCTTTATTTAAGGAATAGAAACATGTAATGATTAATTGTGCACCTCTGTTATGCAGTTACTACAGAACATTCTCATAACTTTAAATTTATTTTTATTTTTTAAATAAAGATTCTCCTCACTTGCAGTAAGGTGATTAATTGATTCACCGTTGATCTTTGGAACTAATAAGATTTCTCAGTATTGGAACGTGTCACAGTAAAACTTTATTCTTTCTTTTTAGATTAATCCTAAGTTGTAAAACAATGAAGAAATATTGCCCCTAAATTGGGGGATTCTGACATCTTTAAAACATTCCCTTGATGTTGTATTGTGACGATATTTCCAATTTCAAGTTAATATTTTGCGCAAAATTAATGATACCTAATATGTATTGCAGTTGTAATACAATAATAGTGCTAGATAATAGCCGTTATTTCTCTATACATTTCACACCATATATTGTACGAAAAGTTAGTTAGTTCTGGTTGCTGGGAGGTTTATTGGCGTCTATAGGTTCGCCAGCGGTCAAGGAAAGCGTGAAAAACCTGAAATTATCAGGAAGTTGTACTTTAGCAGAATAGTAAGGGACAATTACAAATTTTTGATAAAAATCTGGAAAATTCGTAAATGTGAGCTGGAAAATTATTTGAAATCTGCATTTATAAATTATTTTTACATTTTCTGTCTGTCTTGAAAAAAATAATTATAACTTTAGATGCGCAACAGTAACGGATAGCGTAAGCTTTTAGGAGGGGTGAAGCTAGTTTAAATAAATGAAAAAAAAAGGCTAATTTAGCATACACAAAATGTGCAATAAAGCTAAATGTTATATCAATATTTTTTTTAAACTTCCCCCCCCCCAAAAAAAAAAAAAGGATTCGTAGCTTTTTTGCTCTAGTAGCGCATGCTCAGAGAATTCCAGACAATGCGGCAAATGAAAAATTATGCAGACTTTAGATAATTTTTCATATCACATTTCAAAATTAGTTCCAGCCAAAATTTTCAATTATTGATGACTTTTTCCGTTAAAATAAATTTTTCTGAAAGTTGCAGGTTTTTTAGGGTTTACTGGACCTGTGGCAAGCCTGTATGCACCAAAAAATCTCGCAACATCCCGAACCAATCGTTTGATCATTATTCAACAACCCCATTTCCATTAAACATGCTATGGTTTTTTTTTTTTTTTTTTTTTTGACAAAAATTTAACTGTCAACATTATTACTGCAAAATTAAGTATTAATAATGGTTTGCGGTGTTTAAGCAATGTTAATGCAATATTGGCATAATGATGTGAGGCAAAGTTATTTTGTTGGCAGGATTATTCTGCATTAAAAGTCAATCGATTTGATGATAAATGTTTCCCATGAGCTTTGCTTTAAAGTTTTATCTGTTCCTTGCATCAAAGAGTTAATAAAAAATAAAACAGATGCGATGGGCTTCGAACTCTCATAAATCTACCAAGCGAGAACCAACCTGGATAAAATAATGTTTGGGACATACAAGACCCCAGAGACCTATCGAGCTGTGGAGATAAAGCCTGAAAGACTGCATTCTTTCTTTCACCTGTGTAGAATGAAAAGTAGTAATGTTAATAAAATTCTGTTGCACTAAATCACGTGATGTGCTTTAGATTAAGATTTTCATATGTGGCTAAAAGAGGACAAATATGGCTCGGAAAATAATCTTTCTAAGGGTTGAAGCTTTATCTTTGAGGCTAGTTTCTTGTAAAACGAGTCTCGTTCAAAGATACCACAAAAATGGAATTGCATCGTGATCAGTGTATTTCAGCTTAGACTGGTTTGGAGGGAAATTCTGCTTTGATTAGATTATAATTGCGATGGACAGAAAAAGCTTGAGGCTCTATGTAGGTCTACATTGCGACCCAAGCGTCCATGCACTCAACACACAAAATGAGGGACTTAAGAGTTTTTTTTTTTTTTTTTTTTTTTTTTTTGCGAAAATCACTTTGTTAGTAAAAAATTAAGTAGGTTATTCACCTACAGCAGAAAATTGCGTTTCGGCTATGAAGTATCAGAAGTAATAGCGTACTTTCATCAAAATTATGAAGAATGTGGCGTATGGTCGGAACTATTAGAAGAATATTACAGACAAACAGTGACGGATTCAGAAATTTTTTGGGGATGGACTAGTCAGCTAATTTTTTAAAAAAGCTTATTTGACCCTAACAAAATGTGCAATAGCTCAAAATGTTACTCAAAACAAATGCAACAATTTTTGGCAGGTGCTAATTTATTAAAAAACGGCTCATTTTACCTATCCAAAATGTACAATAAAGCAGAGCGTTACCCTTCAGCCCCTAGATCCGTTACTGTAGATGAATATTTTACTGTAAAAATTTATGATAATTTGAAATACAATTTATTTTTGCATGTTTAGAAAGTTAATTCAGTTCAAAAATTTTCAGATTAAACAAACATTCTGATTGAAATTCAGAATATCTTACAAGTAACCTCACCTTTTTTAATACGCCTTACGAATAAAAATTATTCAACAATTCTACAAGTCATCAATCAGTAGCGTACTCAAAAATTTTAGAAGGGAGGTGGCTTACATAGCAGTGATTAGTAAACCATTAACCATCGGCTCTAATTTTACATAATTTAATGGCCGAATCAGCTGCCGACTATAAGCTTGACCGATAAGAGGCTCGGAGATATTGGTCAATGTTATTATGGGGCACCTAGTAGGTAGGCGAACGTATCCCCCTTATGAGTGGTCTCCTAACTTTCATGAAATACTTAGTACCTGCTATTGGCCCTAGAAGTATCGCTTGAACATGGAGGAAAGACAGATTTTAAGCACACGAGCTTCTGGCTATAACTTTCACATACTCCAATATATGCTGATTCCTCTAGTGATCAATAAGTTTCCGATTGAATTTCATGGAGAATACATAGCTTTTTCTAAAAATAGAGTAACAGACAGATGCATACAGCACATGACTCCTGCATCTAAATGCTGAAGTATGTTTTCCTAAATAAATACATTATTAGTCATTAAGGCTTAATTCATTAAGGCTTATAGTGGTGCTAATAAATACATTATTAGCACCACTATAAGCCTTAATAGCTTTATTAGCAGTGCTAATAAGCACTGCTAATAAAGCTTATTAGCAGTGGTGCTAATAAGCTTTATTAGCACCACTATAAGCCTTAATACACCCATTTTTTTTCTTCCATGATCCATTAGTTTTTGCTAAGAACAAGCGAAATATCAACTCAACTCGCCGACTGCATGGGGTCTGCTGCATTTCTCACACCCATCACATCACGCCTAGCGTGTCTATAAGTCTAATGACGCTAGCCCTGCAATTATGCCTTAACTAAATTCTGTTTATGGAATAATTCTTCTGAACAAGAGGATGCCATGAATGAGGGGCATTGAGGATAAGGCGAATCGGAACAAGAACGAATGCAGCGTCCTCGGAGGGAGGTAGATTCATTAGAACACTGCTCCATTCACAAGAGAAATAAGAGTTTATCAGACTTTAATTGCGACATCAAACGGAAAACATAACTTGTGCCGTTGTATAGTCCGCATACTTTTCACGCCGGCCCTGTTGACACCCTCAGGAACTGCTAATAACTACGCGGAAAAAAACTTTCGGAACCACGGATTTAGCGTTCACGTACACCCCATGTATACTGTGGTTGGTCTTTAGTGGTAGGTTGGAGAATCGAATTCGATCAGTCAGTTATTAAAGTAGTTTTGTTAGTCCCGTATAAACCCCTTTTTTAAAATTATTTTTTAGTGGAAACTCCTTTTTAAATTAAAAATTGTATTTTTATTTTTATTTATTTTTTGCCGCTTTCAGCTAGAAATCAATTTAGCTTGCCGGAAAATAATAACCTTTTTTCGCATGCCAATATTACGCCCAGTTGAGACTACTAACGTTAATAAACGAAATTTGTCATGTATATGAGATTTATAACGAAAATGCTAGAGAACATTCTTCGTAACTCATTGGGGGTGAGGGGATCACATATCCCTCCCTATTTCAAATAAAAAAGATATATCCATAAAATTCTCGCTATAAAAAGTAACGCACACAAATACCTAAAAATCAATTTCAGGAAATTTTGAAAATCACCCTCCAAGGAGGGTAGGGGCATCCTCCCTTTTTTTTTTCACATCTTGAAAGAAAAAGAATTATCTAGGAAATTCTTCTTTTAAAATGTAGCAAGCGTGAATCAATTGCTTAGGCACGATTTCTGTCATTAAAAATTTGTTATTACTAGCTGACCCGTGCGAAAATTTCGCACAATATTGTATTTAATACTACAACTGTAAATATTATAGTGTGAAAATGAATAAATGTGTCTATAAGTACATAATATTCTGTTAAATATTTTCACGGGTCAGTTAGATGTTTGATTGGAAATCACTCAAAAAGTAGACATTTATTTTAACAGAAATAAATTTATTTTAAATGTTTTATTTTATAAAACCTCTTTAAAAACAATATTATCAGTTAATAATTATAAGCATACAGAAAATCTACTTAATGTTAATTGTATATCAATATATAAATATATATATATTGGTATATATATTTACAGTTTGAACCACTGATCTCTATATCAAAGATGGTGGGCGCCTCTTACATTTAAAGTTGAATATATCGGTAGTATTAGGGCTATTCAAACGCCATCCTCTGTACATTTTTGCATTTCATCGAGAATAAAAAACATGTGTCACCAACAGGTGGCGCTATTTTCGTCAAAAGTAGAAATTATAAGCTTTAATGGGATGTTATTTATTTATTTATTTATTTTTTTTTTTATTTTTTTTGGTCACGTATTTAATGAGATCTAGCCGAGCCCGTTTCAATTTAATTCGCCCACTCGGGGGCGCAGTCTTAATTGTATATCAATATATAAATATATATATATATTGGTATATATATATTTACAGTTCGCACCACTGATCTCTATATCGAATATAGCGCCTCTTACATTTAAAGTTGAATATATCGATAGTATTAGGGCTATTCAAATGCCATCTTCTGTACATTTTTTTCATTTTATAGAGAATAAAAAACACGTGTCACCAACAGGTGGCGCTGTTTTCGTCAAAAGTAGAAATTCTTTAACTGGGTATTTTTTATATTTTTTTGGTCACGTATTTAACGAAATCTAGCAGCGCCCGTTTCAATTCAAGCCGCCCACCCGGGAACGCCAGAAAAATGTCGCCAAACCTTCGAGAAAATGGCATAAAACAAAATATTCTGCCGGCGACTGATGAATACAACTCACTGAATTATCAAAATCGGCTCGATTGAAAAGACAAAATAAGAAGTTCTTTTATCCTTATTTAAATATTTATTTTACAAACAATTTACAAAAAAAAAAAAAAAAAAAAAAAACTGTATTTCTAGTTACCTTCAATGATTCATCCAATCTATACAAAAAAAAAACATAATAACAACTCCTAGCTGTTCTATTTTTCTTACATTTTTTATCTGTCGTTACCACTCATTTTTAAAGAAAGTATATTCAATTCATCTGACTCCATGGCAACCTGGAACCATGGAGTCTGTTACATTTTTTTTTTTTTTTTTGGTCATGTATTTAATGAGATCTAGCCGTGCCAGAAAAAAAACACCTTTGAGAAATAATGTATATGATTTGTTTTTTTTATATTTTTTTTTATTAACAAAAAGATTTTTTTCCGAATTTTTCCATATTTTTCGTCAAAAGTAGTCATTATAAGCTTAACTGGGTATTTAAAAAAAAATTTTTGGTCAAGTATTTAATGAGATCTATTCGCGCCAGAAAAAAAAAATCTTTGAGAAATAATATATACATATATATGATTATTTTTTTTTATTATTTGAATGTGAAGGAGTACTGATGACCTTAAACCTTCTTTTTGAAAGTACTGAATTGATTATTAGTATTTTATTTTAGAAATGCGCAGTCAGTATATGAAAACCTACGAAGATACCTGCTGGCAGTGGTTTGCTAAAGCTGCTCTGTTTAGCTGTGATCTCTCCAACCAGGCAGGTGCTTTTGTTAAAACCTCTTGCTTTTGCGATGGGATATACCGTTAGCCAAAGACAGGTTCAAGTCGCTTGGATGCTAAATCGTGTTAATCAGCATGCGTTTAGGATAGTAAACAAAGATATGCCGACAAGTTCTTTTGTCTGAGAAATTACGAAGACGGATAATATTTTGTTTGGAAACGACGCTCTCCCTCTTAGATATGTCCTAAAGTGTAAAGTTAAGAAGTCAGTATATTTACAAAAAAATTACAAAAAAAACCATTTAGTAATAGCAAAACTCATCTTTGTACTTAAAAAAATATGCAGTGATTTCCTTTTTTGGATACAATGACAATGTAAGGGGGGTAACAACCCCAATCAACTACCCCGTTTCTTACGCCACTGTCATCAACACATGTTCCAAAGATCCGCCTAATACATCTATTCTCATGTTCTCATTAATTTTAAGTAAAGAGAAATAGTTAAATAAATTGCCAGACTCTCCAGGATATTGTAAAGGAAATAATTACAATAGCATAAAGGTCTCGTATAGAAAAAAATCTTTTTTATAAAAAATACATAAGCGGTTTTTCGCAAGACCGTGATACTAAATGCGGCAGTGATGAATAGTCATTTTGCCCAAAGGAATCTTTTGTTGAAGAACAATTCTTAGATACTTAAACTCCACTTGAAAAAAAAAATAAAAAAGGTGCGATGAGAACCAGTTTATTTATAAAAATGAGCTGGGGAATTTCAGAACTCGGCCACAGGTTTTTTGTTACTATGTTACTTAGCTTAGAACCCGAATCGCTTGAAATCACTGGTGCGTGAAATGTAAATGAGGATTTCTGTCTGATGGGATAGAATTTTTTTTTTGTTTTTTGTTTGTTTTACATTTTTGCAACCTTCAGAATTTGCTAGTTTGTGTCTTTTTAATATACTGATACCGTCTCTATAACGACTCTGGAACCATTTCTCTAGACCACGATCGCTAATTTAAGTCTTTTTTTTTTTTTTTTTTTTTTTTAGATCACAGGGCAATTGATTCTACACTGAGGGAAGAAGGAGCAGGAGGCCGACGTGCTATACACTACTAAATCGAACTATACTAAATCGAAAACGCTTATACAATTTCTGATTTTAGAGATTATTGAGAACAATGCAATTTTTTGAAATGTCTACCGCATGCAAATCAAAAAGATCATATGATCAGCCCTTTTCTTAATAATAAAGAAAAAAATCTTTAATTTATAATCAGAATTTAAAAATCATGCGTAATGAAATTTTTTAAAAATACAAAAGGAAGTAATATTAAAAAATATATAGCCTCACAAAATTAAAATAATCTCTCACGCCTCACAAAATTAAATAATAAATACTTTTTGAAAAACTGCTCTCAACAGGGTATCACCATTAATATACACTAACTTTGTGCCTTGTGTTTTGTACCTTTGTGTTTTTAAAACTATTAGCAAGATTTTATTTGCTTAACCAAATGTACGATATATACGAATCCAAAGTTTAAACTCAGCCATCTATTGCTACTTCAGATATGATTTACTATTTATCTTTCATTTCCGTCATCGGAAAAAGTTTTTGAAGTTCAGTCACTTTGCTCTAAATAGTTTATTCTTCAGTAAGCTGTCAGGACGCTATTTATACTTTATTAAAAAGATTCAATAAAGTTTGACATTATTTAAGCTGGCGACTGTCTTCAAACTTCTACCAGTAATACTAAAATTTTAACTTCCGTTTGGAGTTTTATTTATATTAAATTTTTCATTCCATTTGTTGCTGAGATGCTTGTCACTGTGACATGTTTTTCAGTAAGATTTCGTGAACAAATTGGATAGCTTTAAGGTCTTATAGAAGATAATTTTTTTATATGCTTCAAGCAAAATTCTCCAGACAGCCATATTTTGTTTTTTCGAAGAGTAGAATAAAACTTTATATGGCGGAATTTTCTGAACTTAATTAAGTGAAGTTAAAAGATCTTGTTAGTGACTGTTCTGGTTTCAAATATCGAAATGGATTTATAGGGTGCGCTAGCGATATTTTTCAAAAATAATTGAAGGACGTGAATACTTATCAGAAAATTTATGTACTTGTTCTAAGAAGTTTTCTGTAATACTTCGTCTATTCTCGTTTTATCTTATTTTCTTTTGTCTCTTTTCTTATTTTATCTAATTTTGTTGTCTCTTTTCTTATTCTAGGAATTTATAGGTAAGAAATTGATTTAAAAAAACTGTGCTATTAAACAACATTTTCAATGGTCTTTGATGCAAACAGAAAGTGTTTTTTTTTAATATTTACTTTGTCTGCAGATAGATTTAGTTTGTACTTTCTTCCTGATGAAGAGAATACCTAATATATCTTAAAACGATCTTTGATTAATTATAATTCATTTTATAGCTTAGACAAAATTATTTTAACTTTAACACTAGTTTCATGTCTGCATTACATTACCAACGGTTTTTTAAAAACCGCTCTGTAACATAAAAGAGATAATATATATATATATATATAATATAGAATAGCTAACTTACGTAATGTGGAATCCCAAGATAATCCACTGATAAAGTGAAAAAAACAGATAGCGCATGTTGCCAATTAACAAGCTTAAACCGAAAAAAGTGTATTATATATATATATATATATATATATATATATAATTACTATGCAAAATTTTATTAACAGTTAAATATGCATTTAATAAAAAAATATTATTCTAAACTTTCGTGCTCTAATTTTCGTACTAACCTTATTTGCATAATTCCGTGTCCTGATTCTCCCCCCCCCCCCCTCATCTATGTCGATTTGGGTTACTGAACGAAATCCGCATACTGGTCATGATAATTGAATTCTTATTACTTTAGTGTACTTAAACCAGAAAAGTATTTTTTACAATTTCTATTTTTAGATATTCAGTGCCATCGAAGTGCATTTTCTTTTTTCGTTGAACTCTTTAATTTCTACAATGCGTCACCTTTTTAAATCAACAAAAATCAAGTTCAAATGTACCAATAAAAGAAATAAGTTGAATTTAGTGTAGATTTTCCTCAATTAAAAGTCATTAAATTTCTTGTAATATCATCTATTACATGTATGAAACTTATACAATGAAAATAACTTTAAATTCCTCTCTTTTACTTTGCCACTCAGAGTACCAATCCAAGATTAACAAAATTCTTTCCAGTTTTTTGAACCTAGGAAGTCTAGCCATCGGAGACGCTGTAAAAAATTCCGGGAACATAGAAAATGTCGTTCACATACTTTTAGTGTTGACTGTAACAATCTACATTATTTGTTAACTAAAACGCGCGCATATCATACACGATAATACACGAGTATGAGGTACCTGTAGTTTTTTTTTCTCACTTTCAAATAAAGGGTTTCCATTGCTCAGTTAATGAAATTAAATGTTTAATTCGAATTGTTTTAAAGTCTTAGAGAATATTCTTAAACTCACATCCAAAGCGAAGAAACCACAAATAAATCCTAAAAGTGCACGGTTCTAAATATAACACAGTACACAAATGCTGCTTAAAAAATGTAACTGTTGACAATGACGAAGTGTCTCAAGACACACTTTAAGACACGAAAAAGTTTACTTACTTTCTGCGTTCATTTTGCTTGTGCATTTTACACGTTGGCTTTCACTTTTATTTTTGTTTGAGCGCATGTTGCATAAACATTTCTGATTTTTTTAAAATATATTATACAGAATGGAAACAACGAGTATCTAAATAAATGTTTAAGAACGACAAATTTAATAAACTCACTTATGTCAAAATGAATGCGGTCTAAGTAAATTCCTTATTTCGGAATTTTAATTACATTTTACTTAACAGAGGGTAAACGTATTTTTCTACTTACTTCTCGGCGTTTTGAATAAACGACAAAGGAAAAGGTAAAAATAATAATAATATTAATAAATAAATAAAATTGAGTACTAATCTCTTTTTATTCCTTTTGGACAAAATCCCAGTTGAAAGAAAATGTTACAAAATTATTCACCCATTTGGTGAGTAACTGTATATTTAATGTGTTAAACATTCTTCTTTCCTCGCAGGTGTTTTTTCTTTCTTTCTTTTTTGCCCTTTCTTTCCTTTAGCAAATTTCCACTTTATGTGTTGGTTGATTTTTTAATATATTCACTACTGAATATCATTAAACGGATTTATTCTTACTTTTCTGACGGCGTTGAATGTGGCTGTACTTTCCCCTGTTACTACGCAGAGATGACAGGTACTTGGATGTTTTAGCCTACCTTGGCATTGTCCATTGTTCTTCTCGTATTGTAGTTGCATAATATGGTGGGCGTTCCCTTTGCTGCTTTCATTACCGGTTAAGTGCTGACTATTTTTTTAATTTGTTTTTAAAAGTTTCTACAGATACTTTTTATGCAACAGGATGTGATTGATACATGTGTGTCCTCGCAAGTTACGCCTTAGTGTGAATAGCAATTATCGAAACTTTTTTTTAAAAATCTAGATTGTATATATTTACTAAAACAGTAACAACAATTGCAAAGGAAAGTTAATTAAAAATATTTCTGGTAAAGTTGTATTCGCTGTATGAACATTTTTTCAAGGATGAAAATATAATGTTTTGTAGTGCATATTCCTTGTAATATATTAAATTGTTAACGGAAAACAAACAAACAAGCAAAACAGTAACCAAAGCATCTGATCTTTAAAAGAATAACTATTTATTCTTAAAGAAGTTGGACATTTACGTCTTGTTCATATGAATATTTCCTCTTCCCAAAAGAACTTGATTAAAAGGAGTAACTTTTTACACTTTCGGGGGATAAATATATTCACACCACTAGATATTTGATGTTTTATCTGTTATTTCACTTTGTAGTGGCTATTCGCTCTTTTCGTTTTAGAGTAAAATTGTCAGATTTTTAAAAATTCATCTCAAAATTTCCTTTACAAAATTATTTATAAACATTTTTACAATGATTTAAAATAATTTTTCTTTTAATGCTGGGCCTCTGCCTTGGACACTACTAAGGCCAGAGTTCTTGGTCTCTTTATTATGCGGGCACCTAGTAGATGGACCAACGTCGCCCCCTATGAAGGGACGGACACAATGCAGCCACGCCCAGTCGGGGATCGAACCTCGACTGCCGGGAGTTGAACCCGAAAGCGTACTACGATGCGTTGCCCACCATGCAATTTGGTCGGCAAATAAAAAATTGTAAAAAAGGCTAGATTTAAGCATAAGTACAAACTGTAGTCCAAGCCAGCGACATTGTTAAACAGTGATAATTCTTACAGTATAACCTAGATTCATCGTTTTTCATGGGGTGCGTAGGAAAAAACGATGAATGCGGGAAAACGACAAATGCGGGTTCTATTCAAAATACGAAGAAAGAAATCTTTATACATACAAACAATGACTGTATACCAACAAATACGAATTTGTTACAAACTTGTAAAATAAATAAATCGAAGTAAACTTGTAAAACAAATAAATCGAACAGTAAATTTTAAAGATTTACAATATTTTTCTGTTCCTTTTATGTGATTTTATGTTTGTATAAAAAAAGTTCATACAGTTTTGAATACCGTTATTACTTCAGACAAACTTCGTAGTTGTGTATGCTCAGCCTCGTGGGAATGAACATTATCCTCTGCCTCACCATTATTTTCATTACGCCACACGTTTCTTCCATGTTTAGGATACCGCATGCCTCACCGTCTTGATTAATGGAAAAATCATTAAATTTCACGCTATACACATCCTTTTCAACACACAACCAGTGTTCATCTGATCATCCATAAACGAAGAAATCATACCAAGAAGCAATTACAGTTTGTGTGCCATATGGATCCACTTACCGTTCAATTTCATTTTGTTAAGGAGAAAAATTTTAAAACGATGAACTCGGGAAAGTCACTTTTTTGCGAACGATAGAAGCGGGTTCCTTTAACCTTATTCAAATATAATTTGTGCAGGGACCATAGAAATAAAACGATCAATACGGGAAAACGATGAATGCGGGAAAAATAGATCGGGGGTTTCACTGCATTCATTTGCACTGACTGCACTAAGAAAGACTTGCACTTATGCGCATCGCCAAAGCAAAGTTCTCTATTCAAAAAGAAGATTTTTCAACTAGACAGGTGTTGCTAACTGCAAGAATTTTACACTTTTTATTAATTTTCAGTTTTCAATTATTTGTGAGAAGTAGTATTAGGTGTAAAACGAAATTTGGGTATCTAACCATTTCCATTTTATTGGTGTTCATCAAAAGTAGTGTAACTACCTCCCTAAGGATCCTTTTCAAGGACAGGCAGAGTTAACAACTTTGCTTTTTCATCGATTTATGGAGAATAGAGTCCTTGGTCATGGGGATTTTTAAAAGATTAGGTTTATCAAGTACAACCCAGAACCTTGGTTTCAAAAATAAAACAGTTTTCTATGCATTAAGCATTGATATAGAGGAGGATGTTCTTACCAAACGAAATGTTTCGAATGCGAAAAGATTCTACAGAGTATGCGATTCCGATTTCGGTATAAATTTAAAAATTGAATTTATTTATTTTAAGTGGGTAAAGATTAAATATTCTCAGGGTAGACATTTTAGCGCCCGTTGTATAGTTGTTTTCACAATGGGCTTTATCCTCTAATTCAATAAAAGTACACAACACAATCTAATACGCGGCTCAATTAGAATTGAAAAATTAGTAGAAAACATCTCAGTAACCAGATTTCAGCAGCCTGATTTATTCCTTAGGCCAAGCATGGGCAAACTTTGAACAGTTGCGGGCTAAACTTTCGGAAGTTACCGAAATCGCGTGCCGTATAATTGGAATTTATATGGGTTCTTGCTGTTGAGGGATTAAGACTAATTAGCTACACGTGGGATCTACTCCGATGGGTGGGGTGCCCTCCGTGTGGGGTCTTTATAAGGGGTCTTAACCATTATTTAAGCTAAGGGGATTTATACGAGATTTTGAATGGCTTATTTGGGTTTTATACAGGGTTCTGCGGGCCGGCAGTTGCCCATATGCTACTTAGGAGATGATAAAATAAATGAGTTGAAACCGTCAGCTGCAGTGAATCAAAACAATGTGAAACAAAACTAATGGCTGATCACGTGCAAACAGTGGCGCACCCAGGATTTTAATTTAGGGGGGGCTGAGCGGAAAATACTGCTGAACTCGGTTATAGTGAGATCGATAATAGTTACAACCCTCTTATAACGTCAAAATATTCTGTACCACTTGATTTGCCCATACAACACAAGCCCACAAGCAAGACTCATATAGTAATAAATAATTATCTGATCTTTTCAGTGATATTGTAACCGACTTTAACAGTGTTTCATAAACTCTCTGTAAGTATTTATTTAAAAACTAACATCTTTTTAGGTAAAAAATATTTTAGGAATAATTTGAAGACAATAAATAATAATAATAGTAATAATTAATTAGTGACAATTTTCATTTTTTTAAGTTTTTCACTTCTAACCGTCGACCTTTAGGGGGGCTTGAGCCCCCATAGCCCCCTCCGTGGGTGCGCCTATGCGTGCAAAATCAATTTGAATTTCGTTTGCGAGCCCAATTTAGGAATCAATCATATAATTATAATTTTTTTTTTCACTGGAGTTTCAAAGATCACTTCATTATAAACGGTTGTCATATTTAAAAAAAGTCGTCGGGTTAGCTACATTGAAATATATATCGTCAACTTGATGGAATAAGGCCGTTAAAGACGAATTCAACCTAGTGCCGGTATAAAAAAAATAAAAAAATAAATTCGGAATTTTCATGTTACGTTACAGGATCTGTTTTTCTTTATGTGCATCACTGGAAAGAGTATCATTTTCATTTAAATTATTCGGTTGGGCTGAAACTTCATGTATTTTTGAAATATGCATCATATGGATCAATAAAATACATGAAAAATATTTATAGTTTTAGTATCTACGTGAAGACACATTTAGCTTGACGTTAGTTAAAAAAGGGTGAAGTAATAAATTCAGGCAATTTTTGACAGAAGATTTATCAATAGCTTTTGATATCAATAATCATGAGTTAAGAATAATTAAATTATTTACGTCTATTCCAACAAAAAACACAGTTGTTGCGAATGTTTAGCGACATCTTTTCGTGCTTGCGGAATGGCAACCGGAATTGGTTTTTTCTTTTTCTTACGATACTTGCCAGAGCGACAGTTTTAAATAAAAATAACTTTTTCATTCTAAAAAAGTTATGTAGCTGGAAGGTGTAATCTCTCAACGTTGAATAGCGATTAAATTTATCTGTCTGCGTGCTGGAAATAGAGTTCCATTTATTTTGTTTCTTTGATTAATTAATTTTTACTATAATACATCGGTGATGTGATGTTTATTTTTTAACCTGCCCCAAAGTTATTTGTTCCTTTTAAGAAAATCGCTTCAAGTGTGTTTCACAAACGATCAATAGATGGCGCTACCGTCTAAAACCATAAATTTTACATTTAAGTCTTTTAAGATTTTTTCAGTCACGTGACCTAGCGCAACCGTTTAGTGGACCCCAAAAACCTCCAAGTACAACATTTAAAGAAAATCATTAGAGCCGTTTTCGAGACTGTTCGAACATACGGACATTCCTCGTTTAATATAGGAACGAATAGTGTAAGACCGTACCATATGGGATGGGAATATATCGCAATGGAAGAGCGAGCTTTTTGAGTAGATATGATCATGACAAAAGTGTTGTTCAAGTCAAAAAACAGTATAATATATGCCTAATCACTGCTATTAAAAAAAAAAAATGCGTATACTTTGTATCAGGCGCGTAGCCAGGAAAAAATTTCGGGGGGTTATGCGCCTGGAAAAAATTTCGAGGGGGATATGAACTTATATGTGTATAAATAGACGGAATTTCATCACTAATCCAAAAATTTCTGGGGGGGATATATCCCGATATCCTACGCCCCTGCTTTGTATAATGCATAAAAATACTCGCAAAGATAGCAAAATTTAATATGAAAATAATTCCTCCTGTCATGGCGTTTGCCATGGCGCACGGGTGTAGCACCCGTGATCTCTCTTGTCAACGAGTTCAGTATCCACAATCTACTGCAGACATTGAGAGAACGTAAGACACAAGCTTGATTTAAAAATAAAAAAAAAAGAAAAAAAAAAAAGAAAAAAAAAAAAGAAAAAAAAAAGTTTGTTTTCACGTTGAAAACAAACTTTTTCGCCTTACATGGTTTGCCGCATTTAATAATTTAACACAGGTAAGTAAGCAGTTGTCTTTGTAAACGTTTTCACCTTATAGAAATTTGTATTTTCAATAATTATCTATTGAAAGACAGCATGCAACATGTGAGTTTATTGAAAGTGTGAATAGTTTTTGAATCTATCAACAGTACCATTCACTTTCTTTACATAAAACTTTTGATTTATGGGTATCATTGACGCCCAATTTATTGTTATTTTATATACATAATAATCCTAAAATAAGTATGTACCACCTGAAATAAATATTTAAAATAAAAAATGGGGATTGTAGGAGTCACCATTTGAGTGCACATTTTTGCGACGAAAGCGAAAAACCAAGAAACTGGAAGAAGCTTTAAAGATCCAACCACTGGAAAATGTTTACGACATTAGAGAATTTAACGAACCCAGTAGAAATGCAATTATTTTTCCACTTAGTGGCATTTGAGGATTTAGCTTCGTTAGTGGCGTCCTATCATTTTGCATCGCCGTCTATCGTCCACCTTTTCTACTTTTTTTAAATTTATTTAATAAATCCTGACAGACTGATATGGTGTTTGTGTTGTCCAAATTTCATGCCAATATGACCCATATTATGCCCAACACAGCCTGCTGATTTGGAGAACTTTAATTTCGAAAATCTTGTACTTATAAAGAAAATCTGAACAAGAATATGTTATGCATCCTCACTAAATGTAGGGCTTAAGATCTCTTGTTCTATTGTGTAGTAAATTCTGCATTTAAGTGCTATTTAACTCTTGTTACTAAATTAGCGGTTCGAAAGCACTGGCATGAATTCTAGCCATAGATGTATTTCACTGTTTCAAAAGTTCTGAAGAGTAGCCTTAAAAACTTACACATGAAATAACTATTTTTATTAGACAGATCCAATTTGATCAGTTATTTATGCCAATCTGACAAATTGTTTTTCCTGATCGCTTTCAATCAGTGCCGTTTACTGTACAGTAGAATCTTGTTACAACGATATCCTCTATAACGATAATTCTCTCTATTACGATATGTTTTCATATTCCTGGCTGAATTGCCTTTAGATTAATGTAAAACAGTTCTCTGCATAACGATACCCTTTAAAATGATAATTCTCTCGACAACGATGGTAATAATTATCCCTTACATGACAATAATTCTCTCTACTACGATATCTTTTTTTCTACGATGCATCAGAAGCCCAACTCATGCACAGACATTGAAAGCTACACAAAGAAAGTCGAGGTAAAATGTAGTTGGAACGGGTTGGACCATGCCTCTGCCAAAGAACGTCTTCTAAGTTTCGTTTTGCTGATGTAACACTATGGTAATGAGAAAGTGCATTTCTCGTAAGGTGGAAGGGCAGTTGGATGACACATCTTTGATTCCTATCCCCCTCTTTAAAAAATGGTCAAGGATGCCTTCACCGGAACTGATATAGAAAACGATACGTTCTTTTGTCTGAACTTGAGTAAGAATTTTAACCTCCGATAAATCCTATCGAGGTCGATTATTACACGAGGATATTTTAAATCATTTATGAGTTTTGTTTACTTTGAAGTTTGTTTAGTGAAAATCGAAAGCAAATGGCTAAAAGAAAACAAATATCTATCGAAGTGAAATTCAACATCATAAAAGATTTTGATAAAGGCATGAAGCAAAATAAATAAGGATAAATTAATGGGTACGTATTTTCAATTAATATTTAATACATTTTAAAAAACGCTTTTGCGGCATTCAGGTATTATTTATTTAGACATTATATATTTGTTATTCAAATATGCTATAAATATTTATAAGCTATATCTCCGCTAGAATCCCTGCCGAGACGGCAAGGGTATTTAACTAAAATTTGTTAGTGTTGTGAAAATTACTGAAAACTATAAACATGTTTTTCTCCTTTTATTTATTATATATTACTTGCGAGGGTGTGCTGAATGAAAACAGAACACTTTCTGGTGATACCGCAGGGTATAGGATATATGAAGAACAAAAATCAAAAATCTTTTCTTTCCAATATCGATTCTCTCTATAACGATAATTCTCTTTACAATGATATATTATTTTGACCCCCAAAATATCGTTATAGAGGGATTTCACTGTATTAAGGCGTTCCTGAGCATGCTATTCCATGTAACTATTTCGATCTCCTTGACTTACTTAGTGTGAGTTTGAGATATACTGCATTATACTAATACACTTTTTTTTTTAAAGATTTTAAATGCTTGTCGAATATCTAAATTTCTTGGTTTCGTCCATTTCAGCAATGTGATAGCTATTTTCTGTAATACGGATTGAATAATTCAACATTTTCTGACGAATTTGAATAAAATTTAACATTTTCGAAACTCGTCGTTCCAAGTACGTTCGATATGCGTGAAATGGAACATGTCAAAAAAATGCAATAAGTATAGCAAGCCCAATTACTCAATAACTTCATTAGACTTATGAATGAATACCAATGGCCTTCACTAACTTTTCTTTTTTAAGATTCATCTTACCAATTATATACGCTGTTCAACGGAATGATTATATCAAAATCTTTTCAAATCTCTTCAAATGGGTCGAGAATATTTGTGCTCACTGGGCATTTTATGAAATTTTGTTTTGCGATTTTGTGGTCCACTGATCATCTGAGGAAATGATCTTTACATGCTGTCATCATTATTGTTGTTGTTGTTATTTTAAATGTACATTAATCTTTTAAGTTATTTTTAAAAAGATTATTAATTAGAAAAGACTGATTTTTAAATTCAAATAGTTTTATTTACGGAGCTTTATTAATTAATATTTTCATTGTTATTTAATTTTTTCACTGGAACACTATATAAAAACTATAATTTTAATCTTTAAGTTTAAGGAATAGTTAATTAGAATTGTGTATTGATTTAACATTTTTGAGTTCGTAACCAGGTCTTTCGCTTCCGAGTTTTATTCAAAAGCCAATCACTTAGTTTATTTATAGAATTTCCCTATTTATCTGCAATCAATACAACTTAATTGAATGTCATGGCGGTGGAATTTTAAATAGGAATGTTTTCAAAAGAAATTTAGTTCATTCAGCGAGGATTAAGTTGTTTACCTCAGAAGTGGAATTGGAGTGAAGAACAAAAACTTTTGAAGGGGGAAAATTTGTCTTCTTCTAGTAATTATAAAAGATTAAAAATATACTTTGCAGCAAACGTATAATTTGTATTTAATTAAATGAATCGATAAGAATGAATCCGTATAATGAAGTCTAATGTTACTGTTTTAATAATTGTACGGATAATTATTGTTTAAAAATATTGGGTTGGCAACAAAGTAATTGCGTTTTTCCGTATGTCAATATTTCGCCTGGCCAAAACTACTGAAGTTAATTATGCGAAATTTGGCACGTACGTGAGTTTTTCAACATAGGTGCTAGATCAGAGCGCATTTTCCAAAATTCGTAATCTTAGGGGGGGGGGGGTAAGGGGCCAAAAAGTTCTTTTCACATATCCCGCGTGATCTCAAATAAAAATAGAGATATCCGTGAAATTCTTTCTGTAAAATACAGCAGTCACGAATACCTAAAAATTAATTTCAGGACATTTTTAATATTGTCCTCTAAGGAGGATAGAAGCGAAAAAAGGGGGAGGGTGGCCATCTTTTATGGACGAAAAAAAATACTGCCAGTGAAATTCTTACTTTAAAATGTAACAAATATGAATCGTATGTTCAGGCACAGCTTACCTGTAATTAAAAACTTGTTGAAAACTTATTTGCTTGAATTTTATACAAGAAAACGCAATTACTTTGTTGCCAACCCAATATTATACCGACTTAATACTAGATACAACATTTATTTGTTATTTTTCTTCTTTACAGTGGTTTAAATTATTTAAACTAAATGAAGTATTTAATTTTTATCTTTAACTTATGTTTTTCAGCATCAGTCAGACAAATGACGAAAAAAAAAAATCTTTGTATGAATTGAAAAAAACAGTAAACGAAAAATAAAAGTTCGCACAAGTTTTTGTATGACCAGAAAAGCTATTTTTTCCCATTTGTCCCAGGGATGTTCTGCTATTTTTTAGCCTGTATGTGTATTTTTTTGGCCTGGGTAAATTACGATTACCTATAAAATTAAGTAAAATTGTCTGATTCTAAAACTCATTGGACAATTTATTATATTTCACTATCATTTCATAAAAACATACATACATACAATTTTTCAATTATGATTTTTGGTTAGATGCTCCAAAAACAATTAAAATTTCCACCAGGAACGGCATAAAATAAAAATTTGCGAAAGATGTCCATGCAGAAACCAAATTTTAGCATGATATCAACTGAAAACCTTGAAACACACAAATTTTACATGTTGCAAGTTATCCTATTACAAATTAGGTTTCTGTCATTTACAATAATCTGTCTTGCAAAGTGTAAAACTCATGCGTGACTGTTATATGAGTAATATGCTGTTACATGGCTGATCGCTAATCTTAGTTATTTTGTATAATGTGCTTTCTTAGTATCAGATTTGACATACTGTAGATCACATTCTGATTATGATGAAATTGCTTTAAAATTCAACGCCTTGTTGAACCTCTTGTATGTATGCAAATTTTCTTGACTACTTTAAGTGCCCCTGCTACGAATCAAATTTTACTTCAGCTATGCTTATTAAATGCATTATAACATTGTTTAATTGTTTATTTCCTTTAAAAGAAAGGAACTGTTATCATTATTCACAAAGAGCACTCACATCATGCGCTACAGATACTTGCATTATTGTCTAATACAGCGCCCAGACAGCACAGCAAACTTGCATCAAACTTGCAGCAAGCTTCATTTATCAAGTCAATAAACTTGAATTAAGCTTGAAAATTTCAAGCGTGTAAGCTTAATGCTTGCGTGTAAGCTTAATGCGTGTAAGCTTTCAAGCGTGTAAGCTTGAATCAAGTGTTCAAGTTTACACTTGCCCAACTTGCATTAAGCTTGACATAGCAAGCTTAATTTCAAGCTTAAAAAATTTTCCTAAATACACGGGGTGCCCGTCGACGAACTCGCCCCACATATTTTATTTTTCCACGCATTTCCCCTCTATGCTGAAATTTCAAGTTATTTTAATCTGTTTCCATCAAGCGTCCACGGCTGGGATCGAACTCGGGTCCGAGAAACTAGCGTCCTAACCATTCAGCCAATCTGACTAGCGCTGGTATGACAAAAGTTTAAAGTGACTGTTATGGTTGTCACGCCGATTTCTGGCGAGATTGATCAGTGGCCGATGCCATGTTTCTTTTATTTTTCCATGGGTTGAACCAAAATTAAAATAATGTTATGTGTGATTTATAGATTCTACTAATAGGGAAATAAGCATAATATAAACTTAAAAGCAGCACACGTGTTAAAACTTTCAATATCGCGACACTCATGTTGGGCAGTATTGGCCAAAATCGAGACAAACGACTAATTTTGAAATCAATTTCGTAGTATAATTCTATTTTATTTTGAAGAATTTCCATATTTGGAAATATAGAATCTTTTTTTTTTAATTCTATGGTCAAGTACATTTATGACTGATGATAAATTATTTGTTATGTGGATGTGGCTTTCCAAATCAAGCAGTAATCAAGTTGTATTCAAGCTTGACAGTTCAAATGACTTCTCCAAGCTTGCTGCAAGCTTAAAATGAATTGAACTGTCAAGCTTGTATTAATACGTCAAATTCAAAGAAATGTCAAGCTTGATTTCAGCTTATGTGCTGTCTGGGCGGTTCCCAACCTCTTAAGATTGTGACCCCCCCTCCCCCAACAAAGGATAACTTACGATGACGCCCTCACATTTCTCAGCATATACATACAGTTTTTTATTCTTCAATAATAACCATCGAGTTGCGGTTTTTTTTTACAAAATAATGTTATCGGTAAAGTTTGAATAAATATTTCAGGCGAAAATAAGTATGTTTTGGAGTAAAAACAAGAACAAATCAGACAATTTTTGAAACATGCATGATCACTTGCTCTTTGCCTATTTTTCTCGCCCCCTCCCCTGCAAACGCTGTGCGCCCCCCCCCCCCCCCAGACAGCACATAAACTTAAATCAAGCTTGACATTTCTTTGAATTTGGCGTATTAATACAAGCTTGACAGTTTAATTCATTTTAAGCTTGCAGCAAGCTTGGAGAAGTCATTTGAACTGTCAAACGTGAATACAACTTGATTACTGCTTGATTTGGAAAGCCACATCCACATAACAAATAATTTATCATCAGTCATAAATGTACTTGACCATAGAATTAAAAAAAAAAGATTCTATATTTCCAAATATGGAAATTCTTCAAAATAAAATACAATTATACTACGAAATTGATTTCAAAATCAGTCGTTTGTCTCGATTTTGGCCAATATTGCCCAACATGAGTGTCGCGATATTGAAAGTTTTAAAACGTGTGCTGCTTTTAAGTTTATATTATGCTTATTTCCCTATTAGTAGAGTCTTTAAATCACACATAACACTATTTTAATTTTGATTCATCCCATGGAAAAATAAAAGAAACAAATCGGCTTCGGCCACTGATCAATCTCGCCAGTAAACGGCGTGATAACCATAACAGTCACTTCAAATTTTAGTCATATCAGCGTAAGTCAGGTTCACTGAGTGGTTAGAACGCTGACCTCCCAAAACTTAGGTCCCGTGTTCGATCGCGGACGCTTGATGGAAACAGATTAAAATAACTTGAAATTTCAGCGTAGAGGGGAAAATTCGTGGAAAAATAAAATATGCGGGGCGAGTTCGCCGACGGGCGCCCCTTGTATTTAGGATTTTTTTTTTTTTGGAAAAATTTTTAAGCTTGAAATTAAGCTTGCTATGTCAAGCTTAATGCAAGTTGGGCAAGTGTAAACTTGAACACTTGATTCAAACTTGCATTAAGCTTACACGCTTGAAATTTTCAAGCTTAATTCAAGTTCATTGACTTCTTCAATCAAGCTTATTGCAAGTTTGATGCAAGTTTGCTGTGCTGTCTGGGGGGCAGCGCACCACCTGTTGTGAACCGCTGGTCTAATACACATGTATTATTGGGGGAGTAGAAATGATGATATATCCCCCTCACTATCCGAAATATTCGATTAGTTTGTAGAAAATAAAGCGATATGCAGAAAATTAATTTTTTTTTCCATAGTCCTCACCTATAAAAATTTCCAGGATACACCTTTATTATCAGCCACAAGTACTTACACTCTCTCACACATTGACACTGATATACGTATTATTACTCGAATTGCAGCATATCGACATTGTCTTAGAATACACACTGACCATACTAATTATCACACAGTTACACGCTCCCATACATTGGCACTAAAATATATACTCCCAATTGAACACGCACATTTCCATAATACCGCACAGACCATACTAATATCGCAGGAAATATTTAGATACTCTCATACCATCTGACATTGATACACACACTATCTCTCGAATTAAAGCGCCTCCGCATTCTTATTAGCCTAACACCCTGATCATCCTAATTATCTTACAGGCACGCACGATATTTTTCACATCCACTTATTAGTATTTCTGGGTGAATATGTACAAATAGTATATCCTCCCTATCTTGCATATCTGAAAACGCAAATAAGATTTTACGAGTGCTTTCATCCACTTATTTATTTATTTCTAATCCAAGATTGCATGTGTAGTTGAATCGTAAAACCACCAAAGGAAAACTTATCACTCTGCACTTTAAAACACATAAATAATAAAAGTTCCGTTTCAGGCTCTCTACTAATGTAACCTTGCCGTAAACCCTGCAGCGCTATTGATATATTCATTGCGCTGTCAGTTCGTTTTTCTCAATGCGTTTACTTTTTTGTCATGTTTAAACAACCCATTCTTTCATTGTAGCGGTGCAAGCCAAGTTCCCCACACGCGCTGCAGTTTTTTTTTTCTCTCCCTTTTTCCTGCTTGTGGAAAGACAGGCTCACAAGTGTAGCCTTGAACTTGCCGGTTTTTTTTTCTACTTTTTTTCCCCTTGTAATCTTTTTTAATTATAATTTTCTTCTCACATGAACGTAAAAAGAAAATATATTCACATCGGTTTGGGTCAGTGTGTCAGTTTAGTACTGACCCAATAACAGTTAGTTCGGTGGAAGAATGTTTTTATTTTTATTTTTCTTCCCCAAACGTAAAAGAACTGCAAACCAGGAAAATAAACAGACACTCCTTCAACTCATTTATTTTTATTTTCAAAGTCACTTTTGTGCAAATAAGATACGTTCGACCCGACCAAAAATTGACCACAGCTGCAAGCCGGACCGGATCCAAAGTTGATTTAGTTGCCGACGAGCGCGGGTGACTCACTTATAGAGTGCCTGAAACTAGATGACACAGACATAGGAGTTCAGGCTATTTTTTTTTTTCTGGTGGCCCGAGCCCCAGAAATATCATTTTTGTCAGAGTGAAAAACCAGATTTTTTGTCATCTAAATAACAAATTGGATATTGGTCCTGGGGCAGGGCAAAGTTGACTTCATCCTTTGAGCGAGTCTAAAATGTGGACTAGGCTTGCTCGGGAAGCTAAACGCTGGGGGGGCACTGCGTCAGGTTGCCCATCTGGCCTGGGCATATGTTTAACCCCCACCCCCCTCGGGCCGATATCGGCCCATGGCCATGGTTGCAGAGCCGGTCCTGGGGTGGAGCGAACGGTCCGACCGCAAAATACCTTACTTTATAATATGTATTTGTATATGTATATTTGAGCATCTATATATTGTTGAAATTTTCGTTTTAACTTCTTTGAAAACTTTCCCAGTTGCATGTGTGTGGGGGGAAGGGGGGGGGGGTTAGGGGGCGCATTTTTGTATTTTGCACCACTTAGAAAAATAGCTAGGGACCGGCATTACATGCATGCTTTGGCCCTAATATGGGTTTATTTCCACTGATTTTAGTTTAATGAACAGATTGGAATTGTGCTTTATTGCTTTGATATCAGCTTCGCGTTTGTGGGCAAATGTAAAAAAAGAATTGGTATAGTTACAGACAAGGGGGGGGACAGGGGGTCACAACCCCTCCCCCCAATGGGAAATATTTTCCATACTAAATGTATATTCTTCAATCCCTTATCACACACACGTATGTATATATGTGAGTTGCAGTAATCGTAACCCCCCCCCATCCCAATGAAAAATTTCTGGAAACGTCACTGGTTACATATGGTAATGTTCTTATATTTGTAAGTATTATAATTCAAAAGGTATTCAATGGGTTAAAAGTATAGTAATTTAAATAATTTTTCATTAATTCTTTATTTATTTTTCAAAAATATCAATGAATATTCGGAACAATAAGTAAACGTAAGATTCAATTAAAACATCAATTTTTATTTTGTGGATTAGACGTCCCGCAGTGGCCCAGTCGGATGTGCTTAGTTACCATTAGAATGTGAAAAGTGAATCGACGCCAACCTTGGTCAGCGATTGGGAGGGTGACAATCTCTCGCGGCTGGACTGCTGTAGAACCATTTATGGTAAAGATGGCTGGTGAACGTAAAATCTGTCGTGACTCCAATGTTATCCATGTTTAAACGATACCTCTGTGGATGTGCCGATCCAGGTGCTAGGTCTCTCCTCTGGAATTGGTTCAAAATTAGAAGACCACTCATTATGGCAACGTTGGCTTGACCCCCCCCCTACTAGGCACCTCCATAGTGAAACGGCCAACGAATCCGCCCCTCTTATCGTAGTAGTAAAGCGTAAAGCCTATGGTGAGCAGCTGACCCCACCATTTGTCAGAAAAAAAGAGCTTTTGTGGATCCTTAATTTTTAATTTACGAGACTGCTACATACGTAAAGAGGAAGCGGATAATTTTAAACTATCTCTAGAAGTTTGTTGAATGCCAAAAATATATTATTAAACGAATATATAAATACATATATGTATATACAGTGGCGTTGCCAGAAATTTTTCCTTTGGGGTTACGACTACTGCAACTCGCATTATGTGTACGTGTGTGTGATAAGGGAGTGAAGAATATACATTTTGTATAACAAAAAATTCCTCATGGGGGGATTTGTGACCCCCTTATCCCTTCCTTTGGATACACCACTGTATATATATAATATTTTGGATTCCCTGTTACGTACTATTAAAAAACAAAGCTTTAAATTTGAAATTTCTTGAACAATTCATTAACATTCAGTAAATATTCGATTCATCATGCAGAATTTCAAAACGCAAATGTACTGGGTGTTTACAAAAAAAAAAGTTTTTTGTCGAGCTACAATTAATAAAACTAAAGGAACTAAACCTAAACAAAACTTAAGAAATTATAACCATTTTTGGTCTAACTGAATTACTTATTTAAACTTTGGAATTTTAAAATTGAATCAATGGCATCAATATTGTGTGCTGCAATTTGAAGGAAGTATGGGAAATTTGAAAATGGCAAAATAATCGATTGCATCATTGTACTGCATGCTAATGCCATACCCCATACAGCTCTTGAAACACGAACGTTGCAACAGGAATTTAAATGGGAGGTTTGCCCCTTACGACCATACAGTCTCGACATAGAGCTATGCGATTCCCCCCCCCCCTCTTTTTTTTTCGGATGAATGAAGAACTACGTCTCATGTAAACATTTTCGAACCGATAACGAAAAGAAATTATCTGCATTGAATTGGTAGAAAAATATTGGAGGAGATTACTCTTTGACTGCAGTTAAAAACCTTTATTGTACGTTGTGATGCAAATTGACAGAATATATCGAAAAATGACTTAAGCTTATCCCATTTAACAAACAAACTTTATTTAATTTTGTCACTTTATTTTGTGACATTTTAGCTCTCGTGTAACTTACTTTTTATTAGAAGTGTTTATTTAACTCGCTCTGATCATATATCTTTCCAGTTTATAATTGGTTTTGAAATTTTAACCTACTTCCTGTAATGCGATCATCCGATCGGGTTGAAATTTTGCATTCACATAATTCCGATGACACTAAGAGCTACTTTTTTTTTTTTAAATATATATATATATCCTTAATAGACTGTTATTGATTGTAGGATCTTGTGAGAAAAAACACCGCCCATTTTGCGGTTTTTGCAGCTGTGCAAGTTGGCAACACTGACCCACAGTCTTAATTGTAAATAGACCATGCTGCCAGAGCTTCCTATATTTTGTTTCCCTGCTAGATCTAAATGCTGGAAGAGGAGTTTTCCCAGGTGATAAACGGGTTTTTAGAAATTAGAATGGGTTATTAGTGTTCTAGTTCAGAAATGTCAATGCTTTGCATGAGATTCTAATACCGTAAAACCTCGCTACAACGATAAATCCCTGCATAACGATAATTTTGCGGTCCCGCGGAATTTCCATACAGTATTATTTCTCCTCGATATAACGATACACCCTCCTAAAGTGATAACTTTATTGGGTCCCTTAAGTATCGTTGAATCGAGGTTTTACTGTAGTACGAGTATATAACTCGTATTAGTAACTCGTAGTAGTACAAGATATCCTCGTTCTATTAGAATCTCACGTAAAGCATTGACATTTCTGAACTAGAACACTAATAACCCATTCTAATTCCCAAAATTAATTATAACCATTATAACCAGTGGCGTAGCCAAGGAGGGTGTTAGGGGGGGTCACAACCGCCCCCTCCCATGAGGAATTTTTTGCCTTGCAAAATGTTTATTTTTCACTCCCTTATCACACACACGTATACATACACATGGGTTGCAGTAGTCGTAACCCCCCCCCCCCCATGAAAAATTTCTGGCTACGCCACTGATTATAACTAATTATATTTAGCATAAATTTATAAAGATCTTGAAATATTTAATTTCAAATATCAACAACGTAAAACTTTTGAAGATTGCTTAGTACCTAATTTGTTTTTATAAATTTTAACAATTTAAAAGGAAAATAGTGTATTAATTTTAGAACAGGATATAGTTGAACAAGATTTATGCAGGTTCTTCTGGTATTCAATTTTGCTTTTTTGTTTACTTCGTTCTTGCAGAATTTAAGTTTGTCATAGTGTATATTTAATTTTTTTTATTATTAATTTCCATAAAAAATTAGTATGCTTTATGTAGATTTTAGTTTTAAAGTACACTTATATATATATTTAAAACGGAAAGCGATTGCTTTCGCTGTGAACTTTTCTCCGCACTTTTTTTTTTTTTAATGAAAACTATCAGTACACATAAATTTTATTTTTATAATCATAAGTAATGTGAATTGGTCGCTGTGCTTAGTTAAAAAGAGAATTTCGCATACGTAATTTCTGTGTACGCTATACAGTTATAAACTCAAAGAGTAAAACAATGAACTTTTTACAATTCCTCATAGGAAAACCGTGGAACCCCGCACGACGAATGAGCTTAAAGGCTTGGTCACAGAAGGAGATACCCAGTATTGCGTCCCTTCAAAACAAACGTGTTAATAGCATGTTAATCTCTTTGATGAAGTTCATCAAAGTTCCTTCTCCAGGGACGAATCGAGAAAAAAAAAAAATTCGGAAGGTGTCCAAACAGTGAAAAAAGCAGAATTTTTCGCAAAAAGAAACCTTCATCATTATCATTATTTGTTAACAAAAATCGGAGGGAACCCCCTCCCCCCCCCCCACACACACACACCTCTTGAATACATCCTTGCTTCTCTTCGTTTTATTTTAAAATTACGCTATATCGGGGGAAAACATTAAAGCATAAATTAGAACTTTAAGCAGTTATTTAAGTAAAAAGAACTTTTTAGTTAAAGAAGGTTTCTTAGTATACAGCATGTAGAATTTTGATTCTATTTTGAAAATTGTTTCGCTGTTGTTGTTGTTGTTGTTGTTGGAACATGTATTCGGATTTGTGTGCTTGTTCACGAGGAACCGCTTATAAATCCACGTCAAAGAAAGGACAAACACAAGGGGGGGTCAAATGCCTTGGGGGAGGACTTTTCTGGGTATCTAGCGCGTATTCACGTTACATCTGGAGAAAACCGCCCAAAACTCCAGACCGCTAGACCGACGGCCCCGCGAGAGGACAGAAGTTTCGCTGTTTTCTGATAAACGCGCGTTGTTTTGGTTTCTGTTTACATTTGCCTCTTTTGAACAACTCCGCCCGGGTACTAATTTCCACTTTCTGACTCTCCATGTATTTTAATTAGATTACACACACTTTCAGGGAAACGCCCTTTGAGAAATAATATTTTTCATTCCAAAAACACATACGACTTATCAATACTGGAACCTACACTGCATCGTTCTATGTAAATGAGAAATTCAAATCAATAAAAAGGCTGTGCGGCTGACAAATTTCTTCATCTAATCAAAAGGTTTGTTTGAAAATAAAATTAAAATCTTTACTTAAGTTAGGATTCTAAGTATTCAGTTTATGTTTTGGTTTCGTGTAATGTACATTAGTATATATTGTCATGTGTTATATCATATGAAATGCCATACACTTGAATTATGCGGGAATTTTTTTACCTGTTTTTTATATTTCGCTTTTTTAGAGATAAATGACATTTTTTGTTGTGGCATTCAATTTCCCCCAAAAAGACAATCAAACTGTTCTTCGATATATTGTTTAAAATCTGATTCATATTTTAAACTTGAATAACTTAGTGCAAAAATGCAGACGTAGGTTAAATTTTGAAGACTGGTCTAGTTGATAGTAGTTTATGAAATCAAACAAGGTGAATTCGCAAAGTTTTGGTTATTCAGTTGCAATGTTGTAGTTTATGTGTAAATATTGAATTAGGAGGTAGTGTATTGATATAATACATCCTGTTTCATATCTTGTAACTATTTTACTATACCGTTACTTTTGAAAACGTTTAGAAAATGTTTTTGTGTGAGAGTTTTCAGACATATTCTATTGAAATTCAGATAAAAGTACATTATGAAAAATTATTACTTATACCGGGGGAAAAATATATACTGATATTTCTAATGTTGTTGCATTAGCACAAAATAATTTTATCTATTAACAATTTTCTGATTTTGAGTATGTGCCCACCAGCATAAAAATTAATCTGTGAAAATATTTGTTGTTATTTTGAAGAAAATATCTGTATGAAATTGTATTTAGTATCGCAGAGGGGTGCATATTTAAAATCTATTGATTGTGTAGAAAATTCTTAAAACTAATTACTTCTAATACGATAGAAAATATCGAAGCCAGAATAATAATTTGCAATAGTTTAGGTATACATAATATATACATATATTTAAGAATTGAAAATTCTAACATTTCTTGTTATAATGAATTAATTACAAATATTAATTACTGAAAATTGAGCAATTCTTGTTACTAATTTACAGTTACTCGGTTTTATGCCATTATCTGTCGCTTAAATACGTATATTGGCAATAATCCACAAAAGAAAACATCCTAATTCACGTACAAGTTATTTTAATATTGCAAAGAATTCACAAGGATGCAATATATAATATATTCTGGAAAGGAGAAAAAAAAAAAGAAAATTTTATATTATAACAGTTTGATTAATGTACGTTAGCTTTTATTAATGTTTTACTGTATGCAAAGTGAAAAGTGTAAGAATACATTTCATTAAGTGCAGAATTAAGCATAAGTATCTACATTTATGGTTTTGTTGTATCTAAAGGTTCAATAAGTATAAAGACGGGGTTGTGTGTGTGTGTGGGGGATGGGGGGTCATAACACACACAGAGTGCAGTGTTTTAGAAATTATAAATTGAAATATATTTGTTTTTGTGATTCAGACATAAAAAGATTATTTTTTCTTAAAATAAAGAACACAAAATTTCAATAGCTGAAAAGAAAGAAAGAATTTTTTTATATTTAAGATCAGGTTTTTAACCTAGAGTTGTGTGGTAGGAAGTGTGTGTGCATGAGGGGGGGTCTTTTAACTAAATTATAAATGATGTGTATTTAGTGGCGCGCCAAGGATTTTAGTTTGGGTGGGGAGGGGGGGCAGCTGGGCTACAAGTATTGCTGAAATCGGTTATAGCGACCTCTATTACAGTTACAACTCTCTTATAACGTCAAAATATTCTGAACTACTTGACTTGCCCATAGAACGCAAGCCCACTATCAGTGTAATTCGTTATAGAATTATAAATAATTATCTGATCTTTTCAGTGACGTTGTTGCTGAATTTAACTGTATTCATACACTAACTGTAAGCATTTATTTAATAACCAACGTCTTTTTTTAGTAAACAATATTTTAGAAATAATTTGAAGACAATTTAAAAAAATAAAATATTTTAATTCATTAGTGACAATTTTCAATTTATAAAGCTTTTCACTTCTAACTCTAAACCTTTAGCCCCCCCCCCCAGCTCCCTCCGTGAGTGCGCCTATGTGTGCATTGAAAAGGGTATTTAAGTACATTTAAAAGTTAACATATTATGTATATGCTTGTTATTATTAATCATGTGAAAAGAAACCGCAATTAATTCAACAATACATCTATTTGTGCGAGTGATGGAGCCAGCCAGGGTCTTCAAAACACCAACACCGATGCACATACGCATAAATGAAAAGCTGTTAAGTGAATGCCTATCTGAAGCGGCGAAGCACCCATGACATCTCATTAGATGACTGTCCGTCCGTTTTTCCCCTAATTTCCTCATTGTTGGGTGGTGAACGCACTTTTAGTATTACGCACATCCCATGTGTGCCAAATGACAGCAGAGAAATCCCCTACTATCTCTTAATTACTAAATGTCGAGCAAATCTCAGGATCTTCAAGGCTGAGGCCCCAGAGGAATGAAGTTCAGGGTGAATCGTCTGAATTGAAGGTCGGAAGACGCGCCCCTACTGCAGATGATTATGCAAATGAGGTGTTTTCGTTGTCAAGGCGTAGTCGTGATGCGAATCCAGCTTCTTCCCACTCCTATGCTTCTCAATGTTAAATTAGTATTGAACGAAAGAAAACCCATTATTGCCTGCTTTTGTTTGTATAATTAAGGGACTCCATCATTCCGAAATGGTATACTCTGCATGCAGGATAACTACAAAGTGATAGCAATGGTGGCGCCAGCCTGAAGGGTCCATGCCCCCCCCCCGGACACCCCACACTAATGTTAAACGTGTACCAGTAGTGCAAGTTTTTTTTAATGCATTAATGTAAAATCATGCTGCGAATTTTACGTGAGCGCAACACATTACCGTTTATCCACGTATACATATGCGTATAACACGCATCAGTAAAATTTAGGATGTGTCAAGAAATTCACTTCATATTTAATGTTATAAGTCATATTTTCGGAGTATAGCACGCACACGAAAAAATGAAGCAATTTTTTGAAGCTGAAAGTGCGTGTTATGCGCCGAGATATACGGTAAGTAACATACTGCTATGGCTGAGAATTCTCCTGAAAGCTTATTGTATATTAAAGAGCTTATAGTATTTTTCATGCGTTCGTCGTTTATACGACTGTGCAGCTTGTAAAAAAGAGCATTTTTAATTTTTTTAAGTCGATGCCGAAGTTTGATTATCTTTTATCCTAGTTGTAGATTAGACTTAAAAGATTAAAACAAATATTAGTTTAATATTCAATAGTAACATATCTAAGCTTCATATTAACTCAGTTTATAGTTTTGATCCTCATAGAGTTAATTTTAATTTTTAACTGAACCACAACGTCGTCTTATCTGGTCTCAAATCTAAGAGTTTATATTATTCAACTCTTCTTTTTAGTTTTCTTTGAGTTATTTTATGCTTTAAAACTCCACATTTAGGTTACTGAGTCATGCAATTTGAGAATTTCACTCTTAGGAAAGAATATTCAGGCATGAAAAATCCTATTCTTCAATTGCATTCACACGAAGCTTCGAAAATGCCACTGCAAATGCAATCTTTGCATACGTTGTTTTTTCAGATTAAAAATCGATTCATGCTTGAAAGTCTGCTTAAAGTCTGCACTATTCATCAGAAGTTGTTTACAAAGGGTAGCTTTATGCATCATGCATTACTTTGATAAAATTTTAAAGGTCTGTTCGAAGATTTAAAATTTTAATGTGAAGATGCACTTTTCTATAGTTCATTTTAAATATCTTTAAAAAATTGTGGTTTACTTTTAAAATATTGTAACATAGCATAAAACTTTTTTAATGCATTCTTTTACTGTTGAAATTTATGTATGGATTAGTTTTAAAAAAAATTGAAATAAATGCCGAATTTATGTTTAAATGTATCTTAAATAGACTAAAAATATAAATTTAAAACGTCACTGTTATGCAAATTAATCGTTGAATAAGGTTTTTAAGAGTAGTGGAACGTCTATTACTAGCGCATAAAGTCTAAATTAACAGTTCCTTATCGCCGATTTTCAAGAGAACATGCCTTTGTCATTATTTGTGATAGGGAGCTTTATAATAAGGAATTCTGTGGGAAAGTTAAGGAAGGGGTAAGGGGAATTATTCTAGAAGTTATCAATTTTTTTCCCCTTACAGGCCTTTATGATAGGTTAGTGCTCCTGCCAACCCATCATAAACGTATTTTTTCGTTTAAAAATGCATATAAAAATTAGAACTAAAGAAACCACTGACTCCCTCCCCACACTGGAAAGATTTGAAGTGGCTAGCTATATACTGCTAGGTTTGAATTTATAGTAAATTTATATTATAGTATTTATTATAGGTGCTTGCTACTTATGATGTGCTTAATATACATATCTTTTACATGAACAAACAAAGTAATTCTTACTCATTTTTACTTGCATATACTACTAAAGAACTAAAGTTTGGGCTTCAGTTTCTCCAGATTTTGGATTTTCAATGCGTGTGTAATTTACTTTTGGGTTAAAACGTACTTATCTGGGACTCTTTCTTTGTGATTTGTTACAAACAGGATATTACACTCGATTGAAATACTAAGAAAAACATCTTCAGTCTTTATAGGTTATTTATCTTATACATTTTTAAAATCTTGATATACGAGTCAGACGTGAAAATAGATTGCACTGCATTTTTCAGTATCCAATGTACTAATAATAAAAATTTAATTACTTTCTGGGGTTTTTTTGTTCTAAAAACCTAAGAAATTTTTAAGCATTGTTAATTCAATCTCTGCTATTTAAAGCGTTTCAAACAATACTCTATTTTCCTCTTCCTACTTTGAGGTTTTGATTTATTTAATGATTCATTCCATCCTTTAACGAAACTGGTCAAATTAGATCGAACTCTTATATGTAACATTGTTCTAAATATGCAGGAATGTCCTATTTCGTCCGAGGGGGGGGGGGAATAGAAAAAACCGTCTGGAACAAAATATTTTTTGTCCACTTGTTGCTTTTTAAAGTTCTGTTAAAAATTTTAGTTATTCTTTCCAATTTTCGATCTCGATTTATGTTCTGACAAGCAACTGGAACAAAACTTAACTATCACTGCAGGATGTAGAATATGCTAGAATGACATGAAAACCAGGAGACCGATTGAATGTAATACATTTTAGGTTCCACTTTTTTAGTGATGGTTCAGATTTTTAAGATTTTATTATGCTTTCAGTTTTTGATTTTGTTTCTCATTCAGACTTGAACTAAATGTAAATTTAGTAGATATGTGGTATATAAGATTGATTTTAAAAATGAAAGTAGAATAAAAGTAGTATTTAGTTTTCACAAAATTTTATAGAATTGATTTTAAAAGTATCATCAAACAATTGTTTAAAGTTTTCTGTGAAATAGATTTCTATTTATTTTATGGAAATTTAAATACATTAATGATTTTTTTCTTTAATAAATAAATAAACAGATGTTTTAGGATGCATCCTGAAATGAAAACCTTTCTTTTTGCATCCATACCCTAATTATAGTAAAGTGAAAGTTGAACAACTGAATTTTTTGTTGAATTTAATTAATTTCATGGCAAGTGTGCTATAAATCCAGTGTTCTTCTATGTAATTGACCTTTCCTTTATGGACTCATTAGATTATGATTAATATGCAAAAACATTTTTTAATAACGAGGTTTTTTTAAGAATTGTATACATACTCTCGAAAATTATTTCTTCGATTCACGGAAATTTTACTGGGTGCACTACTTCCAGAATATCTCCGTTATTTGAGGAATATCCATTTCTTTTTTCTCCTGTCAATAGAAGAAACTTCTTCAGATTAAACGAATTTTTTTCCCTCTTCTTCAGATTTTCGGGAAGAATTCACGGAAATTTAACATTTCCAAGAAGTACGGAAATTATTCTTTGAAAAACGAGGAATAAATTAGTGTATGAAGACGCAATCTCAAAAACTATTTCTTCAATTCATGGAAATTTTACTTGCAGCAATGCTTCCGGAATATATCCGTTATTTAACTAAATATCCATTTCTTTTTTCTCCTTGAAGGAACTTCTCCAGATTCACCGATTTTTTTTTTCTCTTCAGATTTTCGGGAAGAATTTACAGAAACACAACATTTCCAAGGAGTACGGAAATCAATCGTTGAAAAATGATAAATAAATTAATGTACAAACACGAGGGTGTAGATGAAATGCAAAAACGCGCACAACTTACATTTGACTAAAATTCCCACATCATAACAAATCTTTTATACCAGTTAAATGGATTTTAGTTTTCTCAATTTTGTGCAGCGTCCTGGACTTTTTACAGAACAGTGGACAACATACCAACCTTGTGAATGTGTAACAAAAGTATCTTCTCTCAGCCGTTCAACACTGCCATAAAAATAACATTTTCTATTGATTTATCTATTTAAAAAACGGCGTCTTAAATATTAATTTTAGCGCGAACCGGAGTATTAAACCAAACGAAGCTCATACAAAGACTTCCAGTGTTTAAATATACATGCGTTTAAACACTTCGTGAGAGTGCAAAATGCACTAGTGATATAGAGGGTAGTTGTAAGTAAACTTTTCCTGTAAACAGAGTTCTGCATCTAAAACGGGTGAACGGATTGCAACCTAATTTGGTACATAAATTATACATGAACTTCGAAAAAAAAATTAGTTAAAAATATCCACTATAAATGGCGTTTTGCATGAAAAAACGGCAAACTTAACAACAGAAATGGGTAGTTCCGAACAGGGCCGGTTTGAGGCGTAGGCGACGTAGGCGGTCGCCTACGCTTAAATCTCAATCGAGGGGCGCCAAATTTCACTATTTTTCGTGTTTCCAAACATTTTCCCTTTTTTTTTTTTTTTTTTTTTTTTTTTTTTTAAATTGGTTATTTAGATGGGCGCACTGACTGCTCTCATAATATTATTAAGCTTTCAAACAGTATCATTGCCACAAGTACTTTTAAACACTTCTAAAGTTGCCGCTTGTATTGTCCGGAAGCTTCCTTTGATCTCTTCTTTTTTCAGTCATGGGAAACAGGCCTCCACCTCCAGGGTATGCTAAATTATCCTCTTCCGCAGATCTTCCGAAGAGGTGGTCTTTGAACCTGCTGATTCTTTACCTCCTATAATTATTTTGAGCTGTCTCTGAGCTCTGTCTCTCTTTTGAGCTGTTATTATCCCGATGTTTAAAGAAATGGTTTCTCAAGTTACCTTCCTTTCTGATATACTTCAAAAGAAATGCCGCAAAAAATATACGCCAAAAAGGACAAGCTATAATAAATTTTGAACAAAGTCACATAAAATCAAGTTTTTTTTTTTTTCCCATCAAGTTAGCGGAAAAAGAAAATGCACGTGATCTTGACGCCCTTCTTTAAAATAAATATTATTTTTGGCCACTTCTGCGCCCCGGTGAATTAAAGTTCTGGGATACTTCCTAAGTTTTTACAGCTAGGATCGGTTTTCCAAACAGGGCCGTAACAGTAATAGGGCGCAAACAGAAGAGGGGGCGCAAAATCAGAAGGATCACATAGGTTTATATAGTTTTTTTGAATTCGTGTTTCTTTTTTCAATACAGCACATCTGTAGAGGCGAGGAAAGGACAGGATTTTATTAGTATAATGATTCATGGCAAGGGCGGATAATAGGGGGCGCATTCGCACCCCAAATAAAAAAAAACATTTTATTTATTTCATATTCTGGATTTTGATATATGAAATCTTGTACCCCTAAATGAAAAATTGAAATGCCGCCTCTGATTCCCGGGGCTGAAAAATTATGAAGTCGGCATTAAAGCTGCAAAAAGGGGTGGGGGGGGTGCGAAATTTGGACGGTTCTGCTATGTTACACCGGGCTATACTCTTGTTCCAAATGATATATCACCCCAGGAGGAACAGATTTTTCAGAGCGTAAATAAACGAAATAACAGTAATAACCAGTATAAAGTTTCAAAAGATCATGCTAAAAAAAGTTTCAAAGGAAGATGCCGTGTTTACTCGTGTAATAGCCTCCCTCGCATAATAGTCGCACCTAGACTTTCACCATGAAAAATTGACAAAAATGGGCGACTATTACTCGAGTAAACACGGTATATTTCCGTTTTCACTCCCTTAGTACGCGCTGATCCATCAGAATATATTCTAGAGTGAGGGAGACAACGAAATCGTCTAAGCCATTCGACAAGAACGGAAAATAAATGAATAAATAAATAAATTTTTGCAGTTGTGCAGCTGTGGGATACTTCAGCCTTGAGTGTTTTATGTCGCGTTGGCAAAAGGAAAATGTGACGGATTTTGACGCCCCTTACTAAACAAAAAACTTTCATTTCTCCACTTTTGCGCCCTTGTGAATTATAACTGAAGAATGCTTCAGTTTCCTGAGTTCTCAGCGAGGGTGAGGCGGGGATAGCCCTTTCGAGGGTCGCAAACAGAAGAAGGGGGCGTAAAATCAGCTTTATAACAGGATGTTTAAATTGAGTTTTTCTAATCTGTTAGAGGACATAACATGACTGTGTCCATAGAACAGCAAGAGTCCATTTACTGGGAACTAAGCTCAGGGGCGCAGGTAGAAAATTTTAACGGGGAGATATGAGAGACATTTTTCAGATGATAAATAAACCAAATTCCTTCACGGTATGAAATTCCGAAAGATCATGCTAATGTATCATAGGGCGACAAAGAATCGTTTAAGTCATTTGACAAGAAATGAGTAAAAAATAAAATTCATGAAGTTTATATCACCTTGGTAAAAAGGGAAATGCGTTTGATTTTGACGCCCTCCTTTAACAAAAATTTTTAATTTAGCCACTTCTGCGCCCCCGTGAATTACAGCTGTGGGAGCTTCGGGCTTAAGATTTTTGTATCGCTCCAGTTTCCTGAGTTCGCAGCTTCTGCAATCGGTTTTTTAAGCAAAGTCGCAGCGAGGGTGTTGCGGGATAGCCCTTTCGAGGGGCGCAAGCAGAAAAGGGGGGCGTAAAATCAGCTTTATCACAGAATGTTTGAATAGAGTTTTTCTAGTGATATCACAGTGGTTAAGGCGTTGGACTCGTAACCGGAAGGTTGTGGGTTCGATACCGGCGTACCACTAAAGACCACCGTGTACGCGCACGTTAAATCCGTAGTTCCGAAAGTCCTCTCGGTGGTCTGTAGCAGTTACCAAGGGGTGCCAATATTCAGAAGTCCGCCATCTTCTCATGAGGTTCCAAATTGAGCGGGTCTTATAATCTTAATCTTATAAAGCTGCATGTTCTATAGCTAACGTGACCATTTATTTTTTCCTTCAAAACGGGACATCATCTACTTTTATGGCAATAGTGTATATATTTTCTTCCTCAAAACGGGACATCTACTGTCTTTAAGGTAATAGTGTAGGGAGACTGAATTTCAGGTCTGGGTATCATTTAGTTGTTAAGAAAACGCGCAAAAAAGCTTGTGTTAATGTTAATTTCAAAATAAAATATAAAAAAACCTTGCTTAAACACGCATATACTATAAAAAATAGTGCAAGACGTACGTTTACGGGTGGTACAAGGGGTAGGCCCTTCTTCGACTTCAAAACACCATGCGACACAAGGCAGGAAAGTAAGAAAGTGAGAAATGTAAACAAAAGGACACACGGAAAGAAGGAAGTTGTCATTCGGAAGGAAAAAAAAAAAAAAATCTTAAGAGAACCTGAGTGTAAAGGGAAAATAAAGCGGAGATCGGGGGGGGGGGGAGGGGATAAGCAATAGAGGAACATGACTTTAAAAAAAGAAATAAAAATTAAATAAATTGAAATAGCTGACAAAAAAAAGAACAAACACAAAAACACTGCATCCCCCATCGTTTTCTTTCCGTCTCGAGAGGGGAGGGAGGGAGGTTAGTTTTTTTTTTTTTTTCAGACACTGCCGTCGGATGATTTTAGATTTTTAGCGGCCTTTACTGAAATCGTTACCGCAGGTTGCTTGCTCTCTTTCTAAAAACGGGACATTACGGAGTCCCGAAGCTGTGCTTGGGGACAACGGGACAAGCCACCTAGAAACGGGTTGTCCCGTTCAAAACGGGACGTGTGGTCACCTTATCTATAGCCAATTATTTCGACAACTGCCTTTTTTGCTATAGATCATGTACTAGTATTTTATTAACAGAATATTTCTCTGGCATGACATTAAAGATTTAATTGAAATAGTAAATTAAGCATTTAGCTTATTCTAAAGAATATTTAAGATAACAGTTTACATTTACCAGGACAAGGGCAGAAAGTTTTTTGGCAGAAAGACCACCCGCGGAGAGAGAGGTTAGGGCGGGCAGCATATGCGTAGACTAGAAATCGGAAACAGATACTCTCCATTAATTTACTATCAACAAATGAAAAATGACAGAAATCCAGTTGTGCGGAGAGGGACATAGTTTACCGAATTAGGTATTCTAAATTTTCAGGGTGTTTAGTCAGTTGTCATTTCAGTATAGCACTTGGTTACCTGCTCGGCTCGGTCGTCTGGATATCTTTTGTATGTGAGATTGCGGGGGAATACTCGTTATTTCTGTTTCAAAGGGGATATTTGCTAACGATTTTCATCTTTAAACATGAATAGAAAACGTCCATCCGGAGCTTATTTCAGAAAGCAAAAGAAAGTTAAAGAAAAAAATGATAAAAAAAAATGAGGGAAAGCTTGGGTAAATTTTTAAAACAAAATTATAATGAAGATAACCACTGTGAATCGGCGACTCCGGAAGCTAGTAGCCAGATATTTGGTAAGTTCAAAGTTCAAATACTGTATTGTTTTTTAATCTTTAATTGTGCAATTAAATTTTCATGAGCAATGAAGTATCGATAAAAAAGTTTTATTTTCAGTTCTTATTTATTATTATAATTGATTAAATGATTTTACTTGCATTATTACGACTTATTTGAAAGATTAGTTTTTTTGTCGACAAGTCGAAATGTATTTTAAAAACTAAGACTGTTATATTGTAAACACAATTTAAAGGGTGATTGAAGTTCATAATCATACTTTATTTAAATGTTTTGAGGTTATTTATTTTTATTTTATAAAAAATACCCAAATTTGCGTTATCGCATGACATACTTTTTTTTTAATGAATGAGTACCTGTAGAATATTGTATTTGAAACACTTAAAATAGAGAGAGGAAGAGGTTGCGATTAATATACGCACATTGTACATTCCTTTAAACATACAAGTACAACAGCATCTAACTTCATAAAGCTTCAAACATTTCAATAATACATAAATATTGTCTATTTAATAATCTAAAACACATTTAAAACAAATATTCACTAAAGATTTTTCATAAAGGTATATTTTTACTTTCCGAACATGTACCATGTAAGGAAAGTATTGTAATGATGAAAAAAATTCGACTTCGAGATTTTGGTGTTTTTACACGTTTTGAGGGCTTTTGAATCCATTTATGCTATTTTTACGAGATGTATGTATGTGTGTGTGTGTGTGTGTGTCTATGTGAGTGAACACGATAGCTCCTGAACGGAGCATTCGATTGAGCTCAAATTGGATATATATGTCATAAACCACCTTCGCAAGACCGGTATTGATTTTGGTGTGTATAGGACTTATAGTTTTTCTACAGGGCTACGACAAAGATTTCTTTTACATTATGGCCTATGGGGGGAATTTCTTGAAAGTGCGCTAGCGCTTAAACGGTAGATTCGATTGAGCTCCAATTGGGTATATATGTTATAAACCACCATCCTAAGACCGGTATTGATTTTGGTGTGTATAGGAATTATAGTTCTCCTACAGGGCTACGACAAAGATTTCTTTTACATTCTGGCCTATGGGGGAAATTCTTGAAAGTGCGCTAGCGTTTAAACGGTACCTTCGATTGAGCTGAAATTGGGTATATATGTTATAAATCAAAATCTTAAGACCGGTATTGATTTTGGTGTGTATAGGACTTATAGTTTTTCTACAGGGCTACGACAAAAATTTCTTTTATATTATGGCATAATGGCATATGGGGAGAAATTCTTGAAAGTGCGCAAGCGTTTAAACGGTTCATTCGATTGAGTTTCAATTTGGTATATATGTTTGAATTATTCATCGATTCAAATTTATTTAAATGCTTGGTAATGATCTTAATCGTAAAGTGTTCGGAAAGTCGAGTGGAGTCACTCCAGATTTTTTGTAATAAGAAAGGATGGCAAAACAATATCTACTCAGTGTATTACTACGAAAATTATTTTTAAATAAATGAAAATTCTAATAATCTAGATTCTAATGAAATGAATCATGTTCAACCGATGATTCCTGAGACTAGCAACAAGATATGTTTGTTTGTTTGGGGATTAAGGCCGATTGACTGCACTAGGGTCCTTGGCCTATAGGAGGGATGCTCACCGTGGGGACTTTCTAAGGGATTCTAGCCTGTATTCAAGCGAGGTTTCGGAGAAAACCATGCAAGGGGTAAGTTCAAAGACTAAGCGTGTACATGTACAATTGTTCAATTACATTTCCATAACCATTACAGCATAGCATGAATTTTTACTTTAAATTCTTATAATTTTTACTTTCCGAACATGTACCATGTAAGGAAAGTATTGTAATCATGAAAAAATTCGACATCGAGATTTTGGTGTATTGACACGTTTTGAGGTCTGAATTCATTTATGCTGTTTTTACGAGATGTATGCATGTATGTGAGCATGTGTGTGTGTGTTTGCGTGTATGTGAGTGAACACGACAGCTCCTAAACGGTACATTCAATTGAGCTCAAATTGGGTATATATGTTATAAACCACAATCGTAAGACCGGTATTGATTTTGACGTGTATAGGACTTATAGGTTTTCTACAGGGCTACGACAAAGATTTCTTTTACATTATGGCCTACGGGGAGAAATTCTTGAAATGCGACAGCTTTTAAACGGTGCATTCGATGGAGCTCAAATTGGGTGCATATGTTATAAACCACGATCGTAAGACCGGTATTGATTTTGATGCATATAGGACTTATACTTTTTCTACAGGGCTACGACAAAGATTTCTTTGACATTATGGCCTATGGGAAACTCTTGAAAGTGCGCTAGCGTTGCAACGATACATTCGATTGAGCTCAAATTGGGTATATATGTTATAAACCACCGTCGCAAGACCAGTATTGGTTTTGGTGTGTATAGGACTTACAGTTTTTCTACAGGGCTACGACAAGATTTCTTTTACATTACGGCCCATGGAGCGAAATTCTTGAAAGTGCGCTAGCGTTTAAACGGTGCATTCGATGGAGCTTCAATTTAATATATATGTTTGAATTATTCATCGATTAAAATTTATTTGAATGCTTGGTAATGATCTTAATCGTAAGTGTTCGGAAAGTCGAGTGGAGTCACTTCAGACTTTTTAATTAAATAAACGGATTTTATTTGCATTATTATGAGTTATTTGAATTTATTTTTTAAATATTTACTTTAAATATTTACTATTAAATATTTACTATGTTTAAATGCAACAATGTAAACTTTTATACAGCTAACTTCGTTTAAAAACTGATTTCATTTACGTTTATACTTTATTTACTTACACTTTATTAAAATTATTTATTTATTTTTTATTCATTGAAAACATCTACATATATATATGATATAATTTCTTTTAAGAATTATTTACCACAAAAATTTATGTTTGGAAATATTAAAAAAGGGAGGGGGAATGGGGAACATGTTGTAAATAATGTATGCATATGTCTTTGAAAAATCAAGTGGAATAGTATATAATGTCATTACGTTTCAAACTTCTCAATATCATATAAATATAGTCTAATTAATAACCTAATATAAGTGGAATGGAAAATTAATACTCAGTAAAACAATATCAAGCGAGTAGATTTCATTTTTTCTTCGATAACAAAAGTAAAGCTACTGTATTTACTTATTACTGTAGGAAAATTTTTGAATGAAAGTTGCAATAAGAAAGTGAAATGAACCATTTTCATTTAGGGATTTCCGACACTAGCAGCCAAACATTTGGTAAGTTCAAAGATTACATGTTTACATCTAAAATTTTGCCATGAAATTTCAATGACTATTAAAGCATAGCATGAATTTTAATATTTAATTGTGAAAATTCTTTTACTCCAGTAGTGTGGATTTTATTTTCATTATTATGAGTCATTTCAAAAATTATATTAATTGTATAATTATATCAATTAATATTTTTCAAATAGATTCTTGATTCTTAATATTGAGAGAAAATAATAAGGACTCTTTATCTTTCAATATTTTGCAAACTTTTAACAGTATATAAATTTCATAAAATTTAAAAATACATACTTCAATTTTATTAAATTACTTTTAGTGCTTTTCTGATCACGGGGCAGGGGAGTGATAAGGGAAGCAGTTGAAAGAAGGGGGGGGCGTAAATCCATCTCTCATATGAAGGGGCGTAAAATCAGTTCTCGCCTACGCCTGTAAAATGCCTAAAACCGGCCCTGGTTCCGAATGCACAAACAATTTCGACATTTATTCAATAGTTTTTGAGCATTTATTAACTAACGTGGGTCATTTTTAGGATAATTTCGTCATTCAAAACGTCACCTAGTGGATATTTTTAACTAATTTTTTTTCTCAAACTTTAATTTATTCATATCATATTAATAATCTTCCTTTATTTTGTTCGGATTCCATCACTGATTTGGGCGTTGTTTTTGACAGGAAACTTGAGTTTTCAATCGATATCAATAGCATTATCTCTAAAGCTTACAAAAAACTTCGTTTTCTTAAGTGCAAAACTAAAGAATTTTCTAACCTTCATGCATTAAAAATCTTATAATTTAGTTTGATACGCTCTAATCTTGAATATTGTAGTCTTGTTTGGGATCCGTATTATAAAAATAAAATGAAAATTCTTGAGCGGGTGCAGACTCAGTTTACTCGTTATTTATATTGCAAAAGTAATCCTATTTACATTCCGAATATTTCTTCATCTTACTTGAGAAGTGGTTTTGGTCTTCCTAGTTTAAGTTCTCGTCGTGATCTATTTTGTTTATTATTTTTTTATAAATTTGTCAATAATATGGTAGACTGCAGTGATATTCTTCAAAATATTTGTGTAAATGTACCGAACAGGTCTCTTCGTAATAGCCATTTATTTGTGGATCCAATTATAAAATATAATTACATATACTTTTCGTTATATAAATTTTATAAAATTTATAATAAGTTTTCTTTGGATTTGGATATTTTTAACATGTCTTTTAAAGTCTTTAGAGATAAGTGTTTTGAACTTTTGCAGTCATGACTGGTATTTATTTTTTATCTCTGTATTTTATATTTTTTAATTTTGTCTTATGTAGTTTGTCCTTTTATGCATCACTGTAAATGCATTTTAATCTGTAGTGTGCATTTCTTTTATGAAATAAATGAAAAATATTTTGAATTAAACTTTTCAAGCATCTCGTCTCGTGTACAGTCGATTTTCCAAATTTGGCGGCAATTTTCTCACTCTTAGCTATAGCCATCCTGTATACTTCGAAAACTATGAGTAGTTGTTTTTCGTTGCCTCATTTGATTATATACATAATTTTTCACTTCTGGATTCCCATTAACAAATTTTTCTCATGTAATTTTATTGGCAACTGTTTAACAACAGCTGCAGTTATGTCTCAGCTGCAGCACTTCGCCTGTACATCGTTTCGGAGACCATTAAAATAAATTGATTGAAGCACTGTGTAATTAAAATCGCTGAATTTAAAATACGTTCTAGAAATGTGTGTCTAAGTTGACCAAATAAATTTAGATTTTAAGACTTTTTAAATTGGTTTCGAATTGCGGATACCTCACAGTTACGCATGGGTCCCAATAAAAGTTCAGATTGTGGGCAACATTATGTCATCCGAAGGAGCGCATAGAGGTCTGTGCAGTAATCTGACCCCATCTCTCTGGGCAGCCTATCCATAAAAGAAATGAAAAAAAAAGATGCGTGTAATTTTGTCACCGCTCAGTCCAGTTCCTCTCTCTCTCTCCCAATTTTGTTACTAAAAACTTTCTTACTAAACAATTATCTTATAATATTAAAAGAAAATTTCTTTTTTATACCGTATGTTTCCGAATTCAAGCCTATCCGTGTATAAAAACCAGATTGAATTTTTTCTTCAGAAGTTTACCTAAAATTCAAAGCCCACATAGAAGACAGTGTGAATTTTCCTTTACCATTGTTACTTTGATGTGCAAATTATTGACGGTATTCTATTTCTCTTCCTGATGTACGCCTTGGTTTTAGCAATACTTCTACATGTAATAACAGTTTTGAAAACTACTGCGACCATACTCGAATTCCTCAAGTACAGATTCCACTAAAAAGGTAACGTTAACGATCCTACATCACAGCATTCTTATGAAAGCTTACGTCACATTACCATTAGAAACAAGTATTGAAATACTACCCTATTAACCTGCAAAATAGAATACGAAAGCAACAGTTATTTAATATGACAGTATATTTCTCTGTCTCTAAGTTGACTGACAATACGCGCGTGATCTGCTGCAACATTTTTATAAATTGCATTCACTATTACCCATCCCTTACGAAACCTGTTCTAAGAAAGATGGTTCTTGAGAGAAAAAAGATACCACGTGCGTTTAGAAATCTTGTAGGAGAAGCAAAAAAATTTCGTTAAAAGTGAATGCAAAGAAAGCTGGAAAGTATTAGTCATACTCCTGGTTTGTGGTTTTACTTTCATTGGATAGGTGCTAATGATATGTGTGTATAACATATATACAGAGTGTCCCAAAGGTGGTGACACGATTTTATTCTTTATCTGTTAGCGATAAGTGGGCAGTGTAAATTGAGAAAAATGTTCGTTCATAGTAAAGAGGTGATGTACAAGATTTCAGCCTTTTATCTTAAAACGTCTCAGAGATATCTTTTAACAAAGGTGGTCAGGGCCTACGAAGGAATTTGGCTGTAGACATTTGCTACTAGAGTCCCAAAAATTATTTTCCTTCGTAATTTCTGTACGGTCCCTGAAACGGGGTCATCTGTTATTTTTTCCTATTGAGATCTATTGGAAAGTGGTTTAAGTCAGCATATATTTATCTTCATATTTCTAATACGATTTTGAATATATATAACAAAAAAATTGACGCACCAAGAAACAATCATCCGATTGCTTTGAAATTTCGTAAGCATGAATGTTTTGAACAGATATGCAAATGATTCAAATTTGGTGTCCAATGAATGAATAGTTTGATCTCTAGCACATCCGAACTGCGCATCCAGCAGACGTATATAAGGAGCAGTTCTTCAACGGTTGTTAAAACCTTCGGTTTGATTGCGATTCAGATGACCTTTCAACAACTTAAAAAATGCCTCGCTGCAGGATTTGTGTTCATTCCGAGCAACTGTCAGAGTTTGACAGAGGTCGTATCAATGGATTGAAAGAGGCCGGTTGGACTAATCGGAGAATCGCTCGTCATTTGAGTCGAAGCGATGCGACGATTCGAAGATGCTGGCAAGGATGGGTGGAAAATGGCAGAGTGCAGCGTCAGGATGGTAGCGGTCGACCTAGGGCTACAACAGATCGTGAGGACAGAGTGATGGTCCGATCAGCTGTCACAGCGCCTTCTTCATCTCTATCAACCATCAGACGTTCAACCCAAACACCAATGTCCATCATGACCATTCACAGACGGTTGAGAGAGCGAAATCTACGCTCGCGCCGACCGTTACGCCACCTGCCACTCACGCCTGCACACTGCCGAGCCAGATTACAGTGGTGCAGGGCTCGATCAGGTTGGAATGATGCCGACTGGGGACGTATAGTCTTTAGCGACGAATCCCGCTTCCAACTGTGTCCTGACGATCATCGAAGACGTGTTTGGAGACGCACAGGGCACAGGGGGAATCCTGCTTTCATTATTGCACGCCACACCGGCCCTCAACAAGGCATATGGGCTGGGGTGCCATTTCCTTTGACAGCCGGACCCCTTTGGTCATCATTAGAGGTGCACTTACTGCACAGCGGTGCGTGGACGACATCCTAAGATCTGTTTTGCTACCGTTCCTTTTGCAGTGCCCTGGGCTGGTTTTTCAGCAGGACAATGCCAGACCACATACGACTCGTGTTGCTCTAAACTGTCTGCAAGCTCGTCAAACTCTTCCTTGGCCTGCCAGATTGCCAGATCTCTCTCCCATCGAGCATGTCTGGGATATGATGGGAAGGCGATTGCATCTGGCACGGACTGTTGATGACCTCGTTCGACAATTGGAGCGAATTTGGCAGGAAATACCGCAGGAGACCATCCGAGAGCTTTATCGGTCTATGCCACGTCGTGTGGAAGCTTGTATCCAGGCTAGCGGCGGGTCAACACCTAAATGAACTTGTTACTGTAACTCTGAAATGAATTATTCAATTGTTCTGAAATTTTAATCATTTACTATTCTGTACACTGTCTTCCTATCCACCAATTTTCGTCTCAATCGGACACCTCCTTCTTGGTGCGTCGATTTATTTGTTATAGAGTGTAATTTTCAAATTTTGTATATCACCATAGTAGTGTATACGGTCACATTTTACTAAATGGAAGTTTTTGTACGGGGTCGTATAAAAATTTAAAAAGTGACTTTTTGAAATTGAACGAGAGGAACTTTTTCTTAAGGTTGCTTTTTTACCTGCGTTATTTTGACATTTTTTCAATTTACATTGTCCACTTACGTTTAATATATAAAGAATTAAAGCTAGTTAGCACTTTGTGGGACACCCTGTGTATATACATATAAATTAAGATTTATTTAGTTCAAACAGTCCGTATAAATGCTACATTTTAATGCATTTAAATATCTGTTAATTTTCTGCTGCTTTATTTTTATAAAAAGGGATACTAGAGTTTTAACAAATAAAAATATAATTTACTAGCAGCGTGGCCCGGCGTTGCCGCAATGAAAAAGAAATGCCATTTACCTTAAATATAGATTGTAAAGGGAAGGAATGTGAATCCTCCCGCGGGAATGATAAAAAAGGGACACGGGCTTTCCCGCTGCAACGAAAAAAAATGAACACGGCACCTAATAGAATACAGAAGTTGCCAGGAATTGGACTTGGCTAGGCTGGAATGTGAATCCTCCCGATGCAATGATAAAAAAGGACATGGGACTTCCCGCTGCAAAATAGAAAAAAAAGAACACAGCACCTGGTGGTGTACAGGCTACCGCAAGGCCGTAGCCAGGATTTTTTTTCGGGGGGGGCACAATATGTACACTCATTATACCTATGTGCTTACATATATCATTTATGTATGAAACTATTAAAATATTTTTTGAAATTTTAAGAACATTTTATTTTTTAATTTTAAAGTTTTTTAATTTTAATTTTTCTCTGATAACTTTTATTCACTGCCATTGTCAGAAATTTTACTGCATAAAAGAAAATTAACTGAGCCATCTCCTCCAACCTAACCCTGATTTCTATCGATTTTTTTTTTTTTTTTTTTTTTTTTTTTTTTTACTGTGAAACCTCCGAAAGTTGGACACTTGCGGGTTCCCTCAAAATTTGTCCATTTTACTTATGGAGGTATATTTCAGTGTAATGTAACTGGAACATTCGTTCTCCAGAAATTGTCCCAACTTATGTGAGCGTCCCACTTGGGAGGTTTCACTGCATCTGGGCCATAATCTGAGATTGAAATAGACTCACAATAAATAATTGGAGCCGGAAGAATTTTTGCAAGGGGCAGCAAAACCTGTTTAAAGGGAGGGGGTAACAATTAGCTGGCTTGAAAATGAATCGGAATTGATATTAATTACAATGTCGTAGACTTTTTTTTTGGGGGGGGGGGGTCATAATCTAAAAGAAACATAGCAACTCTGGTTACGTAATCTCGAAAAAGAAAATATTTTGATTAAGAAAACTACAGATGATTTTAGATTAATTTTATTCTTCTTAGGACCGAAGCATATTTATTAATAACATTTTTTTCATTTACGACAATATCTCTATGCACGGACATTAGAGCAAATGAAGTTAATCTCTCATCCCCTGTGCTATTTATGAGGTAATTTTTCAGTCTTTTTAGGGCTGAAAAGGATTGTTCAACCGAGGCGGTTGTTACAGGTTGAACGGCTAGAAGTAGAAGCAGGATATTGATCTTTTGAAAAATATCACTGCTGCACTCCTTGAGTGCATATTTATAGGCAAATCATGTGGTTTTATGGCAATTGATTTCTTCCATTGATACCAACAGGTCCCAAGTACCAAACCAGTACCAACAGGTCCCACTTTCCTTCTATTACAGAAAAGTTTTTATGTTTTAAATCCTCCATATAAAATCTAATTGCTGGTTCTATGTCATAAAATGACTTTTGGGTGCAGTGCTGTTGCATTAGATTATGAAGAGCAACAATTTCATTTTTATGTACTGTGAAGCGCTCTATTAATGCTACTACTAATTTCTCCAAATACAGAATAAAAACTGATTGTCTGTAATATTCCTCAGGAGAGCTGCTAGGATAGTTTTCTCGATGTCTCCGACTGCAAACTCGACAGGGCATAACTGAGATATAATTCCGAAGCTACCAGCCAATGTATTTGCTTTTGAAAATAAATTTCTAAATTCTTCTTCGGCATTCTTTCTCATACTTGAAATTTTTTCTATCACTAAATCTACTCTTTCAAGTGCAACATGGAGATACACCTGCTTGTTCTGCAAATATTCGGACAGTGAGTGAATTATACCAAATATTTTTTCGGAATTTATTAATCCAAAGAGAAAATCATAGGAGCCAATATTTTTGTGCAACGCAGATGCTCTTGCAATATGATTAGCATTTCCGTGGTTATCTATAATATTTTCTAGGGCTCGACTTATTTGAAGAATAGTACCAGCAAAAAGAGTAACAGCTTCGTGTCTTCTGAGCCACCGAGTCTCACAATATCTTTATAGAGTTGACACTTTAGATTAATTACTTAATTTTAATTCCTCTCTTAAAATATGAGCACGATTGGCAGAAGAACGGAAAAATGTGCACGTTTTTGATATCGTCCCTAAAACGTTTCTTATACTAGGAAATTTCTTATACTAGAGGAACCAGCCAGAGAAAGATTCAAACAGTGAGAAACGCAATGGGTGTATACTGCTTTTGGGTATTCCTTTTGAATGAGTGCTTGAACTCCTTTAAACGGTCCTTTCTTGTTGCAAGCACCGTCATATCCTTGACCACTAAGTAAAGAGATATCTAAACCAATTTCAAGAATACTAGATTTTATTATCTCAGCTAAACTGTTTCCGGTTAAATTTAAAACTGGAACAAACTTTAAAAAATCTTTTCGCATTTTACATTCTTCACAGTCAATACATTGAATGCACAAAGAAAATTGTTCTGTCTTATGTCTAGTTCCTTCGGTTAATACGGGAAAATATTTCGCTTTTAAATTTCTACTTATTATTTGTGATTGTATGTCTTCACCTATTAAACTAATTAAATCATTCTGGATAGTAGAACTTGTATATAAGGCATTATTTGCCAATGATAAAACATGTTTGATATTGTCTCCGCATTTTATTCTGAACCGAAAACAGACCGAATCAGAGCTCTAAAATTCCCATCATTATGTTTAAGCTCCTCCAGACATATTCGTCCATGATCAGCTGTTCCTCTTAAGGCAATTTAAAAAAAAGGGATAAATTTCGGTGGCCCCTCTCCTGCTTACGGCCTTGGGCTACCGGGAATTGGACATGGCTAGACTTCTCCTCTTCTACCTGTCTGTGTTCTAACAGTCATTTATTGCTAATACCTACGCAACTACTAAAAACAAATAGAGCCCAGTCGTCAGTATGAAATTGTAAAGGGAAAGAATGTGAATCCTCCCGCTGCAGCGATAAAAAAAGGACATGGGACTTCCCACTGCAACGAAAAAGAAATGAACATGGCATCTGTTGACGTACAGAGGTTACCGGAAATTGGACGTGGGTAGGCTGGAATGAGAATCCTCCCGCTGCAGTGATAAAAAAAGACATGGGATTTCCCGCTGCAAAGAGAAAAAAAATTAACACAGGGCTTGCCAATGATCCGAGTTACCGAGAATTTGACGTGGCTAGGCTTCTCCCATTCTACCTATCTGAGTTATAATATGTAGTCTTTTATCACTAATACATACGCACCAACGGAAAAAAATAAACAGTTTCCAGTGATCAATATAATAACCAGTTTGCCTGAATTTGGCGTAGTGGCGGCGCGAAGGGAGGGGGAGTGGTGGATTATATTAGCACGGTCGCCGTCCCATCTCTCTCTTTCAATCTCCACCTCTCTCCCCCCTCTCTCTTTCACCAAGCGCGCCGTAGCGACCTCGAAAACCAGTGGGGGGAATGACAGCTATCTTCATTTGCGGAGAGAATTTTAACCTGCGATCTTTTCAGAAAAAAAATCTTAAAAAAAATCTAATAAACATTTCTGCACGGTTCGAAATTTAAAAGAGGGAGAAATAAATGTTTAATCAGCGGTAAAAAGATGGAAAATTTTTGCCCATTAGATTTTTCAACGCGACAGTTTAAAAATAGCATATTTTTAAAAGCAGTACATTTTCTTCGAAACAGGATTTCCTTTAAAAATTCCCCAAAATCGGCAAATGTAAGTACGATTTTGTAATAAATTTTATTTGAAAAAGAAACTGTAGTTTCCGATGATATAAAAAAATATAGTGTTCAGACGAAAATTTAGCTCGTGATAACGTAAAATGCGAGAAAAAGGGCCCAAAACCTTACAAAACATAAAATAACTCAAAAACTATTAATCCGATTAATTTCATTTTTACGGCATTAGCTTTCTTTTATCCTCTTTAGTCAGTGTGCCAAATTTGGTCCAGATCCGTCGAACGGTCTGAACGCGTATAGCGAACAAACATACTTTCCTCTTTCGTATATATTGATAGCTCACTAAAGTCAATCATTACCTGAAATTTAACTCAAAGATTTGTTTTATTTTGTTTTTTGGAAAGAGAACTAAAGAAAATAACTACATTTTATATACACAAATATGTACCCTCAGGTTCACAATCCATTTTAAGAGGTACATCCTGTCTGATAGCAGAAATTCCACCAGTGTCCCCCCACACACCTACACCTTGTTGCTATGGTAACGTGCGCGGGAATGACATTGAGAACGAAGAACCCAAGAGAAATTAGCGTTTTCCCCCTTCATTCACAGGACGCCCATTTTAACCTGTGATCTTTTCAGAAAAAAATCATATAAAAAAATCTAATAAACATTTCTGCACGGTTCGAAATTTAAAAGAGGGAGAAATAAATGTTTAATCAGCGGTAAAAAGATGGAAAATTTTTGCCCAATAGGTTTTTCGATGTGACAGTTTAAAAATAGCATATTTTTAAAAGCCGTACATTTTCTTCGAAACAGGATTTCCTTTAAAAATTCCCCAAAATCGGCAAATGTAAGTACGATTTTGTAACAAATTTTATTTGAAAAAGAAAACTCTGTAGTTTCCGATGATATAAAAAATATAGTGTTCGGACGAAAATTTAGCTCGTGATAACATAAAATGCGAGAAAAATGGCCCAAAACCTTACAAAACATAAAATAACTCAAAAACTATTAATCCGATTAATTTCATTTTTACGGCATTAGCTTTCTCTTGTCCTATTTAGTCAGTGTGCCAAATATGGTCCAGATCCGTCGAGCGGTCTGGACGCGTATAGCGAACAAACAAACTTTCCTCTTTTATATATATATAGATTCTTAGGGTGAAGTACCTAAAAGGAACTATACCTTGTTTTCTTTTTTTGCTGTGAAAATGATTTTGAACCTCTATCAATCTTTCTTGAATATTTGTGTGTTACATATATTCCACATAGTTTTTCAACAATTGTGTACTGAGAATGGAAAAAAAAATGCTATAAATCTTAAAATGAAAAGGGATATAAAAATGTACACACATGAACTATTATTATATCGATTACCAAATTAGCCGGTGCGTCGACCGATGTGATTTTCGACCGACTTCTTCAGGCAGAAACAGATTTACTTTTCTCCAGTTTTTTTTTTTATATATTCTTATAGATAATATACACAGTTTTTAAATATAACTATACTGAATGAGACAGTTGGAACAGCAGCATTTTTCATTACGAAATTATTTTTCGTTTTGGTTAGTTTTAAACACACACATATATTTCCCACGTTAGAACGCCCTGTGACAAATCTTACTGATGTTAGATCGTATGCTTCATCGTACCCCATCTTCTACTTTTTTGAGAAGGTGTACTTAATTAAGAACAAAATGTTTAAACATTTTTAAACTGCTTTAAACTAAATATGAAACAATTATGTTTTGATAGTTAATGTAATTATTTTTATATAAAAAAACTGTATTACTCCGATTCATTAGTAGAATCATACCTGAGAATTTAACATAGCCCCTAAAAAGAGGGAATATTGAATTTGCAAAAGCTTGAAAAATTGGAAATTCAATGATTGAAACTTAATTTTTTCTATATTCGAAAGAATTTTATGGGGAAGAAAACTTTTTACTGTATAAGCACACATAGACACGACGAAATAGACAGCCAATCTTCTTAAATATTTCTTCTTAAGTTAGGAGTAACTGCATTCTCATGGATTTTCATTGGGGTTTTATACTGGAAAAACTAAAAATTAAAATCCATATACACAGGCGTGCAGCATATTGGCCACCTCTGCACGTGAAAGACACGGTCATTTCAATAAAAAAAAAAGTCTTCTAAAGCCTAATTTTTCATCAATGTTGAAGGGGGGAAAAAAGAATGTTAGACTTTGGTTTTCTCTTCTTGCCAGGTTTCTCACCTGCACAAATGTACTGCATGGGTTGTCTTGAAATTTAAGTTCTTGGAGTTTCCTCCGAAATGATTCTATTATGAGTTGTGTGCATATAATTTATATGCCACTTTTACTGGATACGCAAAAGAATTTCCATAGTTCTCAGTACGTGCACAGGATAGTTAGAAGATATTCTTTAATGATATTGTCTAATCCGTTTATCTATGTAGTATTCCCTTTGCAGTAGTATATATTTACACCAGACATTTTTGATGGATATTGCTTTATGTTCAATGCGTTTGGTATTTTGTATCTTTCTTCTTCTTCTTCTTTCTATATTTTTAAGAACGTGTAATTAAAGTACAAAATATTCTCTCCTAAGAAATTGTCTGAAGTGATAATGCCATTCTAAATAGTTATTCTTTTTTCATTTAAATAAACCGAAGGTACTTGGAGACTTCATAATCTCTATTTTCTGTCCCATTTCCCACAAAAATAAGATAGAAGAAAATGACGTATGCTTTTTTACGCAGAAAGGAGCATTTTCCAGGCAAGTGATTTCAATACAATCTTTCTAAATAGATTGCCGTGCTTAGATAAGGTTATAAAGAAACGCAAATCAAACGTCGGCCATGGTAAAATAATTTTACAGCTTAGTTTGAACTCGTAATGTGACATACATGACCAGAATTCGAAAGAGCAATCAATAGATATGCGTCTTCTACTATCTTTTAGAAACTCGACGTAGGTGTATAAAATGTTTAAAAATGTCTTAAGGTCACAAACAAACTATTAACAATGTTTTCCCGTTATTGTTTTTACCTGATAACTGAAGTGCATTATGCAGGTGCAAACGAAAATTAGATCACTCTTAAATGATTTTTTAAAGTGCAAATTTGGAGTAGTGAGATACGAGTACAGTAACTGTACTACAGTAAAATGGCTATCAGGGCTGGCCAAGGGGAGAGGCCCATTGAAAGATAGCTTCATTTTTTTTAAAAGTCATTAAACAACTGAATTCATCTGATGGACCCCCCCCCCCAAAAAAAAAAAATCGTCTTTTACCTCAGTTAGCTTCAATAGATTTTTAAGTATCTCTATAACATGCTAGTACTTCTAGGCGACGTCTTCAAAACCTAAACAATCAGTTTAACCCCTTAAGCCTCGCTCCCGTCGAAATGACGGTCTGAGCTTTCTCTCTCTATTTCTCGTGCCTGTCATATTTCCGGGCAATAGTCTTCAAATGTTATGCGTAAGAAAGATAAGAGCATTTCAATTCCTATGCACGAATTTTTTTTATATCTGATTGCACACAACAGAGGACAATACCAAGCAATTTTTAACTTAATTCGGAGATAGTATATTTTTAAATTGATGGTAGCATTACTCAAAAACGTGTATTTGTGATATGCATTGTGCAATCTTAGCTCACATTTTACTTTCCGAATATGTACCATGTAAGGAAAGTATTGTAATCATGAAAAAATTCGAATTCGAGATTTTGGTGTATTGACACGTTTTGAGGTCTTCTGAATTCATTTATGCTATTTTTACGAGATGTATGTACGTATGTGTGAGTGTGTGTGTGTGTGTGTGTGTGTGCGTATGTGAGTGAACACGATAGCTCCTGAACGGGGCATGCGATTGAGCTCAAATGGGTATATATGTTATAAACCACCGTCGCAAGACCGGTATTGATTTTGGTGTGTATAGTTTTTCTACAGGGCTACCACAAAGATTTCTTTTACATTATGGCCTATGGGGGAAAATTCTGGAAAGTGCGCTAGCGTTTAAACGGTGCATTCGATTGAGCTCACATTGGGAATACATGTTATAAACCACCGTCGCAAGACCTGTAATGATTTTGGTGTGTATAGCACTTATAGTTTTTCTACAGGGCTACGACAAAAATTACTCTTACGTTATGGCCTATGGGTAGATATTCTTGAAAGTGCGCTAGCGTTTAAACGGTACATTCGATTGAGCTTCAATTTGATATATATATTTGAATTATTCATCGATTAAAATTTATTTAAATGCTTGGTAATGATCTTAATCTTAAGTTTTCGGAAAGTCGAGTGGAGTCATTCCAGATTTTTTTACTTATGTTCAAAGAAAACTTTACAAATATGTCTTTATTTATTTTACGAAGTAAATTTAAAATTCTCTTTTAGCGTTTAAAACATATATTTTTAATGTTTCTTTGCTTACTACAAAACACACATTTATTCACAATAACCCTGAATGTTGTGGCTTTTCCTAGAAATTTAATTTTTTTTTCTTTCGCGCTAAAAAAAAATATTCCAAAACCTTAAAATGAATACATACATTGTTTACTTTATACAATTATTTTATACAATTTTCTGACAGTCAAAACAAGCCTCGTCTACCAGAGTTGTCATTGTTCGCTACTTCTTTTCCAATGTTTTTTCCCTGTAAAAGTGTCAATACTCTGAACCGCGTACGGTAAAACATTCTCGAATACAGAAAACTTTAATTTTTATAGAGCCATTTCACTTCAGAGGTCGGAGCTACTATTTAATACTTTTTTTTTAACAAACGTTGGGTGTTGGTTGGTGTACGTGGGAGGCAAGAGGATATCGTAGGGGGATATTAAAAAAGTTTGGCGAGTTTTATCGTTTTCCAAAAGATTGTTTTGACAGTGTATGACTCAGGTAAAAGCTAATTTTGCAATCCTAAAATACTATCAGCGCTTTTTTCAAGGTGATTTTTGTTGCTGTCTCATTAAGCGCGTCTCGTCTCTTGAAGGAGACTGAACTAACCTAATAATTTCATACTAATGTTGCAAAAAATACCAATTAGCGATGTTAATTAAACATATTCATCAGTTAACATTATGTTGCAGTTTGAGGTCGATTATATCGATGGTGAACTCCTGGTGTTAACAAATTGGCAATAGGAAATTTTGTTCCATCTAGAAATATTATGCATTGAAAGATAGGCGCTTTAGTTTGTGTGCATTCTGTACTCTTGTGAAAAGAGTAACGAAAAATTACAAACAATTGTATTTATTTCTTTTTGGCATCAGAAGCGTAGCTAGGGTTTGAATGAAAAAAAAAAAATCATTTCTTTCCGATACACATAATGTATATTTTTAAATTTTTTTTAAACCAATTTTTAATAAGTAGGGAATTTTAAAAAAAAACACTTTTTTTAAATCTAGGGAAACCTAAATTTATAAAAGCCAAACATTATCCTTAAAGCCTAGCTCTGTACCTGTCCCGTAAGCATTTCTGATTATTATTATTACGGTATATCGCTTTTGATGGAAAAGTTCGCAAAGCTCTAAATCATATACTAAATAAATAGCTTTATAGAACTTAACCTTTAAAAACAAGCAATGTTTATTCGTCAGAGTGAATGGGTCTAGATATGAATGCCATGCAGCTTTCATTCAGTCGAATGGATTTCAATATTCGCTGCAGCTGACAGGTTTCCGAATGGGATTATGAAAATTAAAGGTTGACATTTCTCACACGAAATTTCGGTCCTAAAATGTCAAATTCTGCTCTGAAATTGTGAGTATTCAAAACAAACAGAGTATGAAAGATGTGCGCTTTGAAGTTCTTTGCGCAGTTTCTGGAGAAGTGCTTTCAATTTCACTGCTGCTTTTTTTTTTATAAACTTAGGTAAGCTTAGGTAGGAAATGTTACAGTGCGTTATACTCTGGAAATACATAAGAAAGTGGTTCAAAAGTTTAGGTAACAAGTCCTTTAATCAAAAAGTTTATTCACGAAATTCAAGAGATACACAGACTTAGCAAAGCATTTGGTACTGATTATTTTTGAACATAGCGTCCATGGGCATAAAAGCATCTGTTTCAACTCTATACCATTCTATCGAAACCGCCATTGGAGAGAAATCAGGGCCCTGACCTCTAGGCCACTTTATGACGGCCTCCTGAACTGCTGCATCGGCTATCGGCTTGGAAAAGCCGTCTAGTCAGATATTTCTTCAACGACCGAAGGCATGGAAATTACTGGGTTCGAGATCTGAGCTGTAAGGAAGATATTCCAATATGTCCCATTGGAAGCTCTGTAGCAAACCACGTCTAACCGAAGCCGTATGCCGGCGGGCATTATCATGCAACAAGATGGCACCTCTCGAGAGCAATCCTAGTAGTTTCCTGTATTACACTTCGCGCTTCAGTAGCTGACCGTGTAAGCTTTACTACGCTACTAGCTCCATCTATTATCATTTGATTCCTGTGATCGCCTGTTGTACCTAGACATGGAATTTTATTCTCTCGGGAAGTATGTGCACCCGTAAAAGATCTTGTTACCTTTTGAACCGCCTATGTATATTCATTCAGCTTTAAACATAATTTTGATGATTTAAAACTGTGTTCAAAAATACTTTATAAGGAAAAGAAAGGCAAATTCAATCGATTGTAAAACTTTTATTATCATAATATCAAACAGGAATACTAAAAGGAAAAACCTGTTTCTCATGAAAAACAGTCTCCCAGCTAGTGTATTTTTACCAACTGAATTTTTTAAATCAGTACGCAATAATATGTTCTTATGTACTACTGTTTTTAAATCTGTTCATATATACTGCCGAAACAGTTTAGTTAAAGCAGGAAAATTTCATAGAAAGTAACAGGCATTTAAAAATTATAAAACTGGGTATTTTGGTATTGTAGCTCTGCATTTCTCTTTCTTCGTGGTTTTATTCCTCTGCTCGAACAAACAAACAAAAAAAAAAAAAACAAAAACAAAAAAAGGAAAGAAAAAAGAAAGAAAGAAAGACAGAAAGAAAAGAAATGGAAAGAAAAAAAGAAGAAACAGCAAGTGACAAACTCAAATTCCCTTAATTTTTTACTTTCTCTAAGAAGTAAGGAAGCGTCAGGAATATTTACGGAGGAATTAAAACCTATTGTACGTTTATTACCCCCTAAAATTGTACGGTATTCGATCCAGTAACTAAGCATAGCAAAATATGTATAAATCTTATTCAATACTAATTTGTATAACCACACAGCCTATTCTTTAATCCCGGACTTCACATCTTTTAAGTTAAAAATGTATGATTATGAAGAAAAACGTGCATTTCCTCAATACGTTGCAAACATTACGAAAGCTTTCTTTTCTAATTTTCTTTCTTTTTTTAAAAGATATAATTAAAAGCGTTAGCGAATATATATCCAACTTTCATTCCTTACTAATTTCACATTTTTAATAAACTACACTAGCCTCCAAAAGTTAAGGAACAACCGGTTTTTTGCGCCTAATTTGCAAATGAATGAATGTAGAACCACTAAATTTGGAAGACATGTGCACAAAACAGTTATGTATTGACTGCAACATAGAAGTTTACATAAGAAAAAAGGAAAAATTATTAAAAAAAGAAGAAAAAAGAAAAAGCAATCTCGCTGGAAAAGTCCAATCTTGGAAAAAATAATATATCACAGTTTTATGGGGTAAAATGTCATAGAAACATAACAAAAATGAGTTTTAATAAGGAAAATGTCCACCTCTACCTTCAATGCATTGGCAGCATCGACTTTCTATGCTGTCAATTAAGTTGTCGGTTACCGAAATGTGAAGCGAAGACCAGACACGGAGTAAGCTTTGTTCTAGCTCTCCTAAAGACATTGGAGGTGGACTTAAAGCAACAACCTGTCTACCTGTCTACAAAGGTAGTCCCGAAGATGCTGTATGGGATTCAGGTCGGGAGATTGATCTGTCCATTCCATTCGCTCTAAACCAAGACCCTCAAGGTCTTCCTGAACAAATACAGCTCGGTGAGGTCGTGCATTATCATTCATCAGAATGAAATCATTGCGAATTGCACCAGCATATGGGCGGACATATGGATCAAGGATCTCATCTCGATATCTCACACCAGTCAGAGTTCCTCCCTGGAATATATGCAGGCCAGTATGACCACAGAGTGAGATCTCTGTCCAAACCATTATTCCACCACCTCGGTAACTGCGTCTTTCAACTGTGATGGATTGGTGCTTTGTTCCCTTCAGATCAGTAGACGTCCTGAATTGCTCTCCATTGTGAATCTGGACTCGTCTGTAAGAGTACAGAAGCCCATCGCTGTCTGGTCTAGGAAACGTGTTCTCTTACCCAAGATAGCAGGCACTTTTCTGTCGTCCGTTGAGGGAAACACAACAACTGGTCGCCTTGCATAAGAGACCTGTATTGTGAAAAGGCCTTTGCACCGTACTAGCAGATACTCTTCTCCCTGATGCTACAGAGTGGTCTGCAACAAGTTGCGGCACAGAAATGCTTCTTCTCCTTCCGAAAGAGCTATAAAACGGTCTTCTGCAGGTGTTGTAGCTCGTGGTTGGCCTGGAACAAGTCTTCTGGACACAGAAGCTTCAGTTTGATATTGATTCCAGAGACGGTGGACGACACTGCCAGACAGATTAAAAATATCAATAATATTAAAAACACACATTAAAAATATTCATAGAACTGATATCAAAACTTTAGAAACTAGATAATCTGTATCGCATTAATATGTTGCCATTAAAAAAAACTGATTTAAAACAACAAAAAGACGTTGGATGATAAAAAGTGTTTCCTTTAAGTTAACATGGGAAGTCTCAGTTTCGTTCTCTCAGGCATTGCGGGATCTTACTACCTATTGTCAACGAATCTAACAAAAGTTGTAAATCAACCAGGGTTAGAAAGTGGGAAGAAAAATCTAGGCGTTAATGGCACCTAATTATTTTTTTCTTCAGTTGCCTAACTGCTTTACATGGGTGCAGTTTCGAAAATTGTTGTTTTGTTTATGTATATAAACTATAAACAGGTGTTAATACATCCATAAAAGATAAAACACTCGTAAAAATGCATTTTAATCAATGGCATTTATTTGAAAGGTTTGATTTCTTTCACATTGTTTTATGAAAAGGCTGTTTTAATTGATTATATTTTTATGAAGGGGGCTCTTGAAATCGATGGTATTTTTGCGAAATGGACCTGCCTCAGTCAGTTTTATTTTTACGAGAATCCGCAAAACGGGTTGATATGCATTTATATTTGTAGGGGGAAAAAATGGTGATTGTTGACAAATAAGAATAAAATGACAAACAGCAAGGCATGGGAAAAAGTCCACTGGGTGCTAAAAGCGGTCACCAAGCACTTTGCTTGGTTCTGTAGTTAATGGTTAATCGGGAAATAAGTTAGGCAAAAATATGATGACTGGCTCTGAAATCTTGGTCGACAAAATGAAATTGACAGTTGCAAAATACGACTAACGACCGCTAATTACAAACCCTGAAATCAACAAAAGTTAGACGCGTAATTACGAAAGCCTGATATTTGCATATTTTTCTTTCACTCATATATACCTGTTCTTTTCTATTAAAAAAAAAGTGGTAGCTATCGTTTCTTGTAAATTTGCATAGTTCATTTTTATGATTTATATAAACAATAAATTTTATTGCTAATGTCCTTTTTCTTATGGTAAGCTTCGAAAAACATGTTGTTCCTTAACTTTTGGAGGGCAGTGTATTACAAAACAGGCCGACAAATTCCGTTTCATTAATTGAAATTAGTCATTATTATTATAATTCTTGCCTTATTCCTGAAAGTTTAATGTCAGCCTTCAAAGTGAAATGCATTTTTTAAGCAATTGGTCATGTTTTTTGATAATTGGCATTCAAAGCTATTTTATACAATGGTAAAAAATGGCGAGACAAATCATACTTGACATTTCAAAAATAAGCAAATATTTCAGACAAAAGACAACTGCGCAGTCTTGTTAAAATATGGCCATGAATTTTTTTGTAATATGAAAATAAACAAACTCTCGAACATTTTCTGAAGTTTTTGAAAATCTCTGGCTGTGGGCGGTAGAGAGTAAATTAAAAGGAATTTCTTTTGAGTTTTCAATGCTTAGCATTTTCTGGTTTTAAATTGCCTTGTCCTTCAGTTCCTTAACAATTACTGGAGAGAAGCATTCCAACTCCGAATAAAAATAGTTTTACTTATTCGTTTACATCTAACCTGTTGCCACTCATTTTCTCTCAAGGCTTTAAATGTCTGAACGTGTGATAGATAGTGGCTTGACAATAATGTTCTCTCAGGTAAAAGTGGCTTTGAGCATTCAAATATTCAATTAACAGTGAATTATACTTGGAGTTAATAAAAGAAAATGGCAAATAACTGAAAATGGCTTCGTAGAGACACGTAAATTTCATACCTAGGAAATGGATTTTATTAAATAAGAAATTTAGTGGAATGCAAAGTGTCACATCTGAAAGTTTTTGAACGAAACTTGGCAAAAAGCAAGCATTATTCGTTTAACTAACAGCCCAGCAACTCACGGCATTATTTTCATAGTTTGTATTTTATACGTTCCTAAATTGTTTCTACACATATTTTTAAAAGACTTCAAATGACAAGATCAGTAATGAATAAAATGTTTATGGGTGTTTCAAAGTAAATCAGTATAACGCTGTCGAATACCCTTTCAAGGTAGAAAATTGCAAATAGATCCTTAAAAATCGGAAAGTTGGTGATTTATTTCATTTTTAATTGTAATTCTAAGAGCATTTTCTACATTTTTATACATATATTTTCAAAATTTCGAATGTCTTTCGTCATTATTTCTTTCAAACCTTTAAAAAACTGAAAAACAGGTGTAATTGTAAAGTTTAAAGATAGCTGAGCTTTTACAACTGCAAGAACACGTATACAAAATCTTGACTTGAGAACTATATCAGTCTCACTTCAAATTTAAAAGATAATTATATCCCTATCAAAATATTGAAACATTGCTTGTCTGGCAATTTGTGAATAGAACTGTCAAAGATTTGCAGCTGCTATATGCGCGATGAATTATTACAATTTTTCATTACTATAGTTCTTCAAGAATTCTAAGGAGTCATTAATAATTTAAGTGTCAAAGTTAAGGATGGACGCGAGAAGAAAAATAGTCGTCTCGTGTCTCGCAAAACAGCCGAAAAGCTTTGTCTTGTCTGGCAAAATCCCTATATGCTAATGTTAAAACTGTTTGTCTCGTCTCGCAAAAAGTCGTCTTGCGTCCATTCCTAGTCAAAGTTTACGAACGACTGCTTTTACATTAAAATTTGTTAACCTAATTTAACTACTAATTCTATTTTAAATACGTGACCTAAAAATAACATCGATCTACATTCTAATTTTTTAAATAGAACTTGACTTCTACAAACTGAATATGACTCCATGAATGGTCCAGTAATCATTATATTCGTGATTCATAACACCCCCCACCCCCCGCAAAAAAAAAAAAACCCAGCGAAATACATACTTTTGTTTTCTAAAAAAAAAAAGTTAATCTGGGTTATTTCGAAGAGGTATTCCGAGTTAATTAACATTGCAAAAATTATTTTTTATTATGATATAATTTTTGAAAAAGAGGTTATTAATAAAACCCTTTTATAATTACAACATCAAATTACCGTAAAAAAAATTTCACACTTTTTACTTATTTTACTCTTTTAGAAAAACTTTCAGGGTTTCAAAAGTGCAAAGAATTTCTAAATATTTGAGAAACGCCTCATCGTTCCCAATTTTAAATCAGCGCAATTCTTTTCTGTATGCTTTGACATACTTGGGCAATATTTTAATCCAATTGGTCCAATAATGTGGAATTATGACACATTCTTTGATTTTATATACAGGGTGGTTATTAATTAACGTGAGGTGTTCAGAGCCCTCTAGCGAGTAAAGTATTGGACGAAACCTGACCAAATTTGATGAGCATGCAGAGTAGACCATGGGATTTGGATTTAAAAAAAAAAAAAAAAAAAGTTCCAAAATTTGCCACTGGGGCAATTTTGACGCTGTAAAATTGCCCCAGAGGTTTCCCGATCTCAATCCTTGCGATTTTTGATTGTGGGGATTTCTTAAATGTGTTCTTTATCAAGGACATGTCTCCGATATCGCAACGTTAAAGGATCGAATAACGTTACACGTGAGGCAAATCAACTCAATATGCTGCGAGCGGCAGTAGAAAATGTCGTGCATCGTATGTACCAATGGTGCGCATATTGAACCAAATTTGTAAGTAAAATTGATTTTTGCTGTATTGTTTGTCAATTAACCATTAAATATTTACGCTAATACACTTTTGCAGCGCCAAAATTGCCCCAGTGGCAAATTTTGGAACTTTTTTTTTTTTTTTTTTAATCAAAATCCCATGGTCTACTATGCATGCTCATCAAATTTGGTTAGGTTTCGTCCAATACTTTACTCGCTAGAGGGCACTGAACACCTCACGTTAATTAATAACCACCCTGTATATACCTGACGTGCCGGGTCATCACAAGGGAATGAGGATCTTTTTACAACTAATATTAATTAAAAGAAAGGTTTGTATTAGTCTACATTTGTGTGCAAAATTTCAATTTAATTAGTCAAATGCTTTTAGTGACGCTTTCTTTTAAAGGGAAAACTTCCGAAAGGTTACTAAAAATTGGAAGAATTTTCGCGATTTTTAAAGAAACTAAGATTGTTTTCTACATTTTTTGAGATATCTTAGATTTTAAGATATCTATACGAAATTCTAAACCAGTTGGTGAAACAACACTGCTTAGTTTAATTATTAATGCGTTCTCACACATACAAAAACGCATAGCATATAAAATAATGCACATTTCAGATCCAATTAAAGAAAAGAAGGGGAAAAAAACGTAGAATATATACGACCCTTGTAATGCTCAACCTAATAATATTTATGTCCATGGTTCATTCACAAAAAAAAAAAAAAAAAAAAACCCTTTAAAATACTACTTATGAATTTGAATAATCTCGAGGAGCTAATTTGAAGCAACGCAAAATTTTAAGTCGGTCTGGTAAATCCTAGGTTTTACCGGTAAAACCTAGCTTTTAGCAATGTGGCTGGGTAAAAGTCCGAAGTGCGCTTTAATACGATTCCATTTCGGGGTTTTGCCAAGCCTTTGTGGTAAAACCTAGGAGCTGACCAACACCTTCCGTTAAAAGCTCGAAATGAAGGATTATTTATGATAGAATTTTTCATACTGAGCACTGTTCACAAGGAACCATTTTATTTTTTGCTATCAAAATTTTTTAAACATCTAAGAAGTAAAGTGAGAAGAAATGAGTGTACATGAAGTAGTAAAAAAAATCTTTCTTCTAGTCAGGGGGACAAGGACTCAAGTGCAATCATTCAAAGACGTGCATTACGAAGATGTGTTTGTACAAATCAACTGATCTACTTTGTAATTCAAAAGGCCAACAACAAATAACAGTCAATCTTTTTATCTTTTAGTTTAGATTGTTAGTCAATCTAGTAAGAAATGTTAAAGTAGTTTTATTAAAGAAAAACATATATATATTACGTTTTTCTTACTTTTTAAATTCTATAATTTTTTTCCTGAGCTATCAATTTATGTTTATTTAACTATTGGTAAAATTTGTTTTAAAAACTACTGAAATCTCTTCAGTAGTTAACGAGATAATTGTGCATTAGTTTAATTTTTCATATGGGATCTTATTTGTGAGATGGCATAAACATTGCATATATTGCATTTTTATCTATGTCAACTTTTCGAAAAATAATTGTAAGACAGTTCTATCAACATATTATTAAATCATATCTCATTTTTGTTATTTTTACAGTTTTTATTATCAATTAAAAAAACTAGTGGGTTTTAATCTTTTTGGGACACTTTATACAATGTATCTGCAAATGGAAAATCCTTTCATGAGTGACTTTCCCATGGACGAGTTAATAAGACATTAAACATGGTACATGGCTGATGCATGAAGGTCCCGGGTTCGGGCCTATCGAGCGGCTGCCGATCTCAATCTGGAGCTTTGGACGGTTTTCTCCAGATGTAAAGGGAATACGAATTAGAACCTCTTAAAAAGTCCTCCGCCAAGGCACCCTACACCTGGGCAGATAGCCCTTGTGTAGGTTTGCCATAACGCACAAACGATATTGCATTTTTTACTTTTTATTTCCTGTAATTTTTCGAAATATAATTGTAAGACGTTCCATTCACACTTCGTGTTATCGTAATCGATTACACTTTTTTGTGTAATCGTAATCTAGTCATAATCTAGAAATTTAGTTTTACAAATAATTTGTTTTAATCGTAACATTAAAACTTAAATCCCGTGTAATCGAAAATAAATTTAATTTTTTAAATAATCGTAGTATAGTCGTAATCTAAGCATCCCGTAATCGTAATCACTTGATACGATTACAGGATTAAATTCATTCAGTTTTATTTCTTACGTCAATTTAAGGTAACAGACAAAACTCACTGTATGTGGAGACTTCCTTAAATTTATCGGGGCTCCTGCTTTTGGCAGTCGATTCAAAATGGTGAAAAAAATCTTGAACACCGGTTTAACATGCTCATTCACATTGTTACAAAGACGTAAAGCCAAAAGTTATCCTTTCTGTGGACAGCGTTGTTTCCTCTCATCGGTCCTCTCTGGACCCAGCAAGGCATTCCGAGATCTATGGGAGAGGAAGCAACGCTGGAGACAGAAAGGAGAAAATTCTCAGATGTATTATTGCAGAACATTGCTTCAACAGGTTAAACATGTATTCAAAGATGAGTTAAATAATACCTCCCCCCTTCCCTTTGCCGCTAGTGTCAAGCTAAAGTGGACAAGGTTATGTTTAAATAGAAATTAGGACGCATTAAAAAAAAAAAAAAACTTATTTAAAAAAAACCTGACCTTCTAGGAGGTCTCCTAGGCTCGCTTTACAGTAAAACAGACCCTATTGTTCGATATTTAAAATATATTTTACAGTATAATTAATTTTATTTGGACGAAAAGTCAAGCATTCTAGGAATTTGAAATCTACACTTGTATTTTCTCCTATTTGGTATTTTCTTGTTATTTACCTTCCCTGCCAGATCAACTATTTGCTCACTAACAATTAGTTCTCTCCTCTGCGTAAAAATTGCACAGTTAAAAAGCTATGAATGTCCACAAAAAATATTTTTCAGTGGTAATTTAATCGTTGTCTAACTATGCGTGATCGCGATCGAAAGATTTTATTGTTTTGATTATTGTAATCTAATTGTAAATGACATAATTAATATTTGGGATTAGCTTAATCTAATCGTAATCGACAAAATTAATATATGAGATTACTGTAACTTAATCGTAGTCTCCATCTGAAAAAAGAAAATAATCGTAATCGTAATAGATTACTTATCCACGTAATTGTTTCAAAGTCGGGTTCCACCGATATATTCTTAAAGCGATCCTCATTTCCATCACTTTTACAATTTATACTATCCATTAAAAATTTTTAGTGTGTTTTAACTTTTTTGAGACACACTGTGTACAATGTAGCTGCGGATGGAAAATCTTATCATAAGTAGTCCCTGGTTTAGGGTTTTTACCGGAAAATATTGGTAACGCCTAGATTTTAGCGCCAAGGCTTGGTAAAAGCATGAAACGGAATCATATAAAGCGAACTTCGGACTGTTACCAAGCCACTTTGGTAATTTAAATTTATACAACTAAGAAAGAGGGGAGAAAACTGGAAGCGATGTTCTTTAGAATTTTTAAAGTAGCACGCATTATTCTCCCAGTTTTACGATATAAAGTTTTAAAAATCTAGTCTATTGTTAAACCGGTGTTTTCGCAAACGACGCAAAATACAGAAACAAATTTTCTTCTGTAAGAGTAATTATTTTTGGTGTAATTATTTACTGGATGGATCCGGGATTCATGCCCTAAAGAATTGCAATACATTCGCTGAAACTAATTATTCAAGGGTTTTTTTCCTAAAATAACACGGATCTTTGAAGTCAAAGCATTTCATTCACAATAGCAACAATAGTCTATGTATATAATATTTAAATTCTATTCAAGTGGTAAAATCAGCTTATTAAAATTTTTAGAAAAAAAAGTATCCATTCACACTTTTGCTAAATTGGAAAGACTTGATGATTCCTTCTTGCTCATTATATAATATAAAAAGTAATTAAGTACTTCGCTTGAGTGGATCTTTTTTTCTTTTTCAATTAATGAAAATTTTAAGAGTTCACAGGAGTTCACATTTTAGTGAGCCGCTTGAAAATATTTAAGGTTGTAATAAACTGGTTTAAAAATTTTTGCAATATGATAGGGAAATAAAATATTTTTTTTCCATAGAGGTGAGCGTATGGTAGCTCATTAGCTTTTTAAAGTATATATGGAATAACTGGTAGACACTTATTCCCATTTAGACTGCCAAGTCTTTTCTCTCTCATATGCCATTTTAATATAACCAGGGGTACACTGTTGCGAATTTAGGAGATTTATCGCTGAATTTAATGTATTTTCCCTGCATTTTGGAATTTTGTCGCTAAATTTTAGCGACTTTTCATTGCATTTGGTGCTAATACAATGCATTATATAATAAAAATATAACCTACCTTTGGTGGAATTTAGCGACTTTTTCGACTGAACATAGCGACTTTCCCAAGAACATCTGTCGCTTGATGTAAAGTGTCACCAAGTGGACCTTTTTTGAACAAAACTTTAAAAAAAAAACTTCACTGAGTGCATTTCAATCTGGTGGCAATCTGTTCACACGTTTTCAGCTACAGAATGCTGTTTTTAGGACTGTTTAAGTTTAACCATAAGTACTCTGTACTATTCACGCTGTGTCTTGAAACCATTTTTTTTTTAATAACAAGAATTCCATATTCTGCTATTTTATTTTAATTTATAGAACCAAATGTATGTTATGTTACTTTAATTTTCTTTTCTACATGATCCTTTTAAATTTTTAATCTGCACATATACTTTACCTATTTTGTCATGAGCATCATAATAATATAAACTTTTTTCAATGCAAAAGAGTTCACGTGGTGATCTAAGATCATACGGATTTATCCTTTGGAAGAGTGCATAGCATAGATTAAAAGGAAATATTTTGATTCTTTTTCGAGCTTCTGGCGTAATTTGTTGTTTTTAAAAACTTTTCATGAGCCATATAACACTTTTTCCTTTCTTCTTGAAAGAAGAGAACAACAATAACATGCTCGTTAAATCTTAAAATTTAGACTGCCGGATTGTATAGTGAGTAAAGCACCGTACTACGGTATCGGGTTCAACTCTCGGCGGTCGGGGTTCGATCCCCGACTGGGCGGGCCTGTCATTTGTTCGTCCCTTCATAGGGGGCGACGTTGGTCCACCTACTAGGTGGCCCCATAATAAAGTGGCCAACAATTCCGGCCCGTTGTGGCCAAAGCCTTCCAAGGCAGCCATTGGGGGGAAAAAATCTTAAAATTTGTAAAGCAAAACTTTATAAATGTCTCTTAATTTGTATGTTATGGCAAATGACAATAAAATGCTTCCTATTGATAAAATTTTACATGTTTTTTATTTCTTTTGTTAGATAAATTTCACGTATGTAGATCCAATTACACGTCATTCTGACCAGTAATTCCTTTTTCAAAATCTTTTGGAAGTGGAACTTTAGTTATAATCGCTTTGTAATTTTCGTAAACCTTTATATTAAATCGCGTGTTCTTTCAAAAACCTTTTTTGTGAAAGAAGTACTCCAGTAATTTTACGTAAGTTATATTTCTGGTTCTCTATAAATAATTACTAATAGCTCTGATGTTAACATGGAAATTCGAATCCCTCTCCCAAGATCTTCCAAAAACCTTAACCAGCCGTTATTACCCCATTATCCTATATCCCGCTGTAACATAGCAATAATAAATGAGATTACGCAAAACCTTAGTCGTGAAAAAAAGAAGTAAAGGAAGAAAAAGAAGACGTGTTTCTGTGTGTTTTTAGATTATTTGCAATCGATGTCATCGTCTATCTGGGGTGAAATCCGAGAGGCTTTGTGTTTAATTCCCCGTGAGCTGGGTGTCAGGTGGCTCTTAAGCTTGAAGAGGAAAAAGTGAATGTTTAGGATGTAAAGAAATGAGTAATTTTTCAGAAAAAAAAGTATCAAATGAACTGAATTCTTGGATATCAGCACGTGTTCACATTTGCAGATTCTTTGTTTTGCCCCAGTTTGATAGTTTAAATGGGGATGAATGGGCGACAAAGCATGCTGCTTGCTCATCTTGAGATGCTATAAATGTGTTTAGAAGAACACAGTATATACCGTTATTTTATTTTATTCTTTAAGTATATATCTAACGTAAGACTTGAAATAATTAGTGAGGCTATTTTTTTAACACAGAATTCTACTAAAATGGGCGTAAAAATTATCTCTTCAGACGCTGAATATAGTTATTATGTACATAGGGTGATTATAATTAAAATTTTTCACGTTTTAAAGGTTGAAAAAAAATCCACTTTTCAGAATGACATGTCATTCGATTTGAACTTTTATGAAACAATGGGAATTTTTCTGGAGAATAGTTAGAAATTTTATCAATAGGTAGCACTGTACTCGCCGTACATAATGCGTACATGTCTTAGGTTCCAACTAATATGGGAATTGCAAAACATTCCATGGCTGTGCATTTTCCATTCGAGCAAGGTAAAAGTATGTGACACTGGCAGAAAGCAACTCCTGGGCTTGCATAATTTTGAATAGACAGTACTGCGGGACTTTACATAAAATTTTAGAGACAGTACTGATCCACATGCCTAAAGGTCGGATAATTCCCCCATACACCGCTGTCAACAATACCATACAGCCACTTTTCCGCTAACTTCACGTCGGAGCAATTGCTTTACTTCGTCTGCCAGATTTCACGTTGAATGAACCAGCCGTTTAAATTTAGTAATCAGCAGATCATTGACGGATATCTAATCAAAATCTTCCCTTATACTCATTAACGTACTGAGCTTCTTAAGAGCAATCAATCCCCAGTCACTTCTTTTTTTAAAATAAAACACAAGATTCACAAGCAGAGTCCGATCCTTCACCGACTGAGTCACTAGATCCAAAATAACGGAAACTGCATGTACTCTGCATTATTATTATGAGTGAAATATGCTGTGTGCATGTCTCTTAATTTGTATATTATGAGAAATACAATGCTTTCTAATGGTAAAATTTTACATGTTTTTTCTTTCTTTTGTTAGATAAATTTCACGTATGCTCAGGTCAAATTACACGTCATTCTGACCAGTAGTTCATTTTTCAAAATCGTTTGGAAGTGGAACCTTAATTATAATCACTTTGTAGTTTCCGTAAACTTTTATATTAAATTGCGTGTTCTTTCGAAAACCTTTTTTGTGAAAGAAATACTTCAGTATTTTTATGTAAGTTATACCCTGGTTCGCTAGAAATAATTACTAATGAAATTGTCTTGAAAGCTGCACCAAAAAGTTTGGAAAGCTATTAAAAGGTTTTGCTGACTGTGTAGAGAACAAGACTAATTTCTTTTATTATTAACAATAATGCATACATATGTTTTAGTACTTCAAATGCACTAGATGCAGGTAGAATTATTTAAAATTAAAAATTATCCCATATGACGAGGAATATGACAGATTTCGAGTCTCACATACTTAAATCGTATTTAAGAACTAATTAGTTTAAACGTTCTTCACAATAAACTTTCGTTATAGTGAATATTCAAGTTTGATTACGCAAGTGGTTGCTATGAAGAGGAGAAAAAATTAATAATTTTAAAATGTTTAATGTATGTAAGAACTGAAATGTATGATGTTTAAATGCGACGTTTTTCAGTTTTACAAAGACTAGTGACAGTTTTTTAATGAATGACAAAAAAGCACACCTTGCCAAGATTTATATGGTAAATCAAGTTTTTTAAATCTAGGCATACTTTTTACACGCCTTCCACGTACTCTAATATAACAGTTTCTAGGCATCATTTTCACATTAACGCTTGAAAGGCTGCGTTTTTCATACACCTAAAAAGACCAGGAGTGGTCATTTCGACCTCTCTCTTTAAATGCTTAAAAGCCAAACTTTTCCCAAGATTTGTTTTATAAATCAAGCTTTATAAACGTATTGAGTCGATAAATTTTACATTTTCTCATCACATTAATTTCTAATCCATTATTGCCTGCTATATTTAATCAGGGGTCACATGACTGCAATTAGCCTTTTTATGCATAGTAATTCATAGGTACGATAATAATGAGCAAGAGCATATAGTTTTTGTTCTATATATTATTTATTGTATTATAACTTGGAAAAATCTATGAGCAAACATTGAAGAAAACAAGGGACATAAAAGAGCTCAAAACCAATAATGAGCAAGAGCATATAGTTTTTGTTCTATATATTATTTATTGTATTGTAACATGGAAAAATCTATGAACAAACATTGAAGAAAACAAGGGACATAAAAGACCTCAAAACCCGTTTGCGATCATAATGGCTACTCCCACCTATCTAGAATAGGTAACTGTAAATAATTATTTATTTTGTACCAATAAAAAGATACTTCTCAAATTATAATATTTTTTCCTTGTCAGGTGATAATAATTCCCCGATACTCTGTTACAATGAGAACCATTGGTCAGTCTGTTTTATTTTCTACATCGTGCACGTTTTGAATCGTTCCTCCTGTTAACAGCTTGGAATATAAATATGCATTACAGCGAAAACCTTTACATACTCCAGTCAAATAACTTCAAATTATTGCGTAACGACATCGTAAAATATCAACAAAGCTGTCTGTCTTGTAAGAACTGAATGCATGCGTCCCTCTTTCCGTTTCGCGTAACTTTATATAATGTATCTGTATAATATCTCTAACCTATTGTCTGTCTGGGTAAAAGCGAATCTGTCTCCAACTTTGTTCAAGCGAAGACATCACGAACTTTCGTGACCGACTTTATTGCTGGTGAATCTCCTGAACACGTAACTCGGAGAGAAAGTACTTAAATTCCGAAGGCCAAGGTGGCCTTGAAACAAATGAGTTCTTTGTTCATCGGTGGGAACAGATGAATGCCCACTGGTTAACGGCACAATAACGTGACACTGGAACTGGACAAAGTTAGCGTTAATTTTGAACCAAGGTGGTCTTAATTTGGGTATCTCGTTTTGTTACTGATATTCCAGCAAACGTGTAGCCCGAAATTGATGCTATGTAATGTACCGCCGCCATGAGGAATTTTTTGCCTTACAAAATGTATATTCTTCACTTTCTTATCACACATACGTATATATATGTGAGTTGCAATAGTTGTAACCCTCCCCCCCCCTATGAAAATTTTCTGCGTACACCACTGTATGTTAGTTGTAAATTTTTTATGAACAGAGCACTAAAATCCTTGAATGTCCCCTAAAGTCCTTTAAAGAATGCCTTGCTAAAGCACTAATTTAAGTTTATAATAAGTTATTTCATTTTATTACAAGGAAGGATCCTTAATTACCTGAAATCTAAATTTTGAGAAATCGTTTTAAAAACTGTGACATACTATTCTCCCTGCTACATAAATTTTAAAAAAGCATATTGCGTAAAAACTTATTGGGCAACCACCTATTGGGCAACCAGTGTTAAGAACAATGGTTGCCCAATAAGTGGAGCATCATGTATTTATTAATATTATTATTTTCTTTTTTGGAAGTCGCACTGTGTAAATAAAAATCTGATTTTTTGAAATATATATATATATATATATCATTCGTCATCATTGTTATGAGTAATGACATAAAAATGGTTATATCTAGACGGGTACTTTTCCCCCCATCTTTTATGAAAAAAAAGTAAATAAATATAAAATGAAACAGTGTTATACTAACAAGGAAAGAACTTAAACGGGTCGTCCTCGAAAGTTCTTTTCTGTAAATATGGTTTAATGCAGTCATCATAAAATAAAGGGGGAAGAAATTGGCTGGAGTTAGTCAAGATTACAAAAAATGTCCACGTTTGTGAAAATTGGCGATTTAGCGCTGTTTGGTGAATTTTTCAAAAATCAACGATTGAAATGAAAAACCAGCCACCCGTTTCCTCTATTCATGGAAATGAAAAAAGCGAAATATCTAAACAATTCATTTATTTTTAAGAAATTGTTCATATTTCTGTCTTTCCGATTACCGTATGATATTCATGCAGCTTTAAAATTGCAGAAATTTGATGTTATAAAAAAAGTATTGATGTACCTATAAAAATTACAATCATAGTTTCTGTTATCACAAGCCTAGTGCAAAACATACTTTTCCAAAAAAATATTAATAAGCATGTTTTCAATGAGATTGGTAGGTGTTTCAGAAGTTCTAAAGTGAAATTTGATTGCTGATAACCTTCCTTGAATTTTTTTTTTATGCCATAAAAAATAATAGATTTTTAATTGGTTGATCTTCAGCCCCAGGCACCAGTAAAAAAAAATTTTTTTTAGTGGGGGGGGGGATGTTGACTAGAGATGAGTTTGGGCGCATTTTTTAAAGCCCGATCCCGAAATTTCAGGTCATAGATAAATAGAAGTCAATTACTTCATTGATAGAATATCATAAATTTTGCTGTTTGTCCAAATTAAAGACAAATATAGTAGTAAACTCTTTATGCACTTTATAATTTTTATTCTCTCGTTTATCAAATAATAATAGTAAAAACGTTTCAACTTTTATCAAAAATTCTGTTGAGAAGTGGCATTAGTGTCATTTGTATGTAGTTTGTTATATTAGATAAAGAAAAATGCAAATTATAAATTTCATATAATAACAACATTTAAAACACTTTCAGAAAATAAATTTTGCATAATATATGTTTAAGAAATTTACAGATAAAAAACTTAGTTGATAGTAACAAAATAACTTTAAAAAATATGTTTAATAAAGGAAAAATATCTCACGAGCCCACTCCCGAACATAATCGTGAACCGTCGTGAACGGGCAGAGCCCGAGCCCAGTTCGGGCTCGGATTGAGCCCGTCTCATCTCTAATGTTGACCAGCTGTTTGTGAAATCGAGGCAGAAAATTCGATTTGATGATACTGTGGGGTTTTTAGTAACTTTATTGTCAAAATTATTAAATTTTCTGCTTTTATAACAAGCCGAATTGATTGTTGACTCGAGTGATCTCTTTTTTGTACTAGTGTATTTGCATTGACGTAGTCAGACATGCTGAGAAGTGGTACAACAAATTTTAACATTTCTCTGAAATTAATCCAACCAATCAGTAGCGGATTATTGCAAGTTTGTCGGAGGGGCGGTTAGCCTGTCGGTGGGGGCGGTTAATTAGAAGATTAACATATACATCCATTTTATGGAAGCGAAATAGGATCTTTTACATTAATTTCTCTTTTCTAGGGGGGGGGCGGTCGCCCCCTCCGCCCCCCCCCCTTTAATCCGCCCTTGCAACCAATGAGTCTTAGAGATTCCAAACACTGGTTGTTTTTGTGCAGACGACAGAAAGAAGAATACAAAACTGAAACTGAAAAACCACGTGCTTTTTTTTTTATCACTTTACTAGAGATAAGTAACACCTAACACCTGAGTTATTTATTCCTCTTTTGAACTCTAGCAGAGATACGAAATGACATAACGAATGCAATGAAAATAGCTACAGAAATTTTCCTGAAAAAGGCCTTTTTTTTATTTTAACATTGACCTTACCCTAACATTGAGTTGCGCAATTAATCAGAGGAAGGCGAATGTTTTGGCCTTGGTCGCTTGTCGGCTAAAGATGAAAATGGCCAAGTTTCTAACCTTCCCACTTTTGTTTTCACGATAGGAGTGTATGAAATTACTTGTAAAGAATGCTAATTGTAAAAATTCACATTTTGGAGGAATCAAGTAACGTTCTCTAAAGTTTGTTCCAGCTGTTACTTAATTTAACAGATGTTACTGATTTTTACCTGAAAAATATGTCAAGCGTTATTTTGATTTTTAACGAGTAACAAGTAAATGAAAACTATCAGAAAGGCGCCTGAAGGAGAATTATGTTCTGAAGAGTTCATACATAATAGGAAGTTTTTGCGGAACGTTTCTTCCTACATTAACGCTAATTCTATCTGCTGTACGGAGTATTTTGACCACCACGTTTCGGATTTTATACATGCGCGTGCGCTGTATTGTCCAATGGCATTTAACGTTAGCGTTACCGTGAGTGAAACCTGTATGCAAAAACTCCCTATTACTTCATAAATGTCTTTAAAACTGAATGTAGCATTCCCGGTTTTGTATTTTAGAATTAAAAAAAATAATTTTATTAAAAGTGTTTCAGTTCTTAAATATAAAATTAGAAAGATGATTTTGTCAAAATTATATCTAGTGATATTTTTAGAGCTGCTTAGAAAATTTCACACACACACACACACATACACAGAGTATGTTCTTTTTTCCGTACATTATTTCATCAGACCCCTCTTTTCTTTTTTCAGACTCTGAAAATGCAATTAGGACAAGTACGTTTTTTTCAAGATAACTTGCAATGCCATCATGATAAGATCACAAAATATAGAAATTCTACAAATAAGAATAAAAACTGTATTGTCTTTTCAGATCTACATTAGATTTTTCACAACTGCTTCTCTCATAATTTGCGTTTTTTTCTGCATCGCGGCCCTGAATCTCTAACTTGGTCTTCCCGTTAAGTTGGCATCACACGCAGAGTTTGGCAAAATACACTGAAAATGTATTTTCGGTATAAAATACAAAATACATTGATTCAAACACTAAAATACAAAATACAAAATACTTCTTGAATTAAAAAAAAATACAAAATACATGTATTTTCAAAATACATACAAAATACAAAATGCATGTAAAATTTTGAAAGCATTTGAATTGAGAAAAAGCTAAATTTTCCAACAAAGATCTCAGTTTATTTCATTTAAATGCATTTTAAGAAGAATAACAAAAGCAATCTTAATAGTTGTATTAAGAAAGAGGTGCTGTTTGTTTTTTTAAAACGTTGCCTTTCAAAATTTTATCTTTATAGCAAGCAATAAGATCCGAAACAGGCCATTTCTGAGAAATTGCATTAATACTCAAAACGCAATGGAAATTATGCAATTTCAGAATGTGAACAATGAATAGTCGTTTGTTGCGAAATCGTTTATAAAAACTTTAATTTCCAAAAGTGTCATTGCGTAAAATAAACCTCATATAATACACCAACATATAATATTTATTATTTATTGTTTTAAAAGGTTTACTTTATTGTTTGAAAAGTTTAATTTCCGAAAGTCTCAGTGCGCAAAATAAACCTCTACATATAATATTTATTATTTATTGCTTTCAGTTGAACGTTTGAATATAAATACTCAGCTAAATCACAGCCTAAAAAAAAAAATCAAGTTTTGTCTTTCAGTGAGTTTTCGAATTTCTCGTGAATTTAAATATTTTGCATATTATCTAAGTTTTCAGCGTCCATAACTGACGCTTCTCCTTAACTTTTTCATTTCCATCTACAGACGAAATGTGGAAACATTTAAAATTAAAAATTGCACAAAAGGTTTCAAAATCATCTAGAATGGAAATTTGATTCACCCCATCCTTTAACGGGAAGATGTCTCTCTAATGGTCTGGCATTTGGGGTGTTTTGCTCCATATGCAACCGAATGCTACTTAAAACCCCTTAAAAAGTCCTCCACTTAAGGCATCTTCCCCCGGCCCGGCCCAAGGGGGATGCTAATGTAGCCCCGCCTAAAGCCCCGCAATAATAGAGGCCCCGCAGCTGGCCCTTTTTTTAATCACACTAAGTTTGAGATTCCAGTTTTCGTGCAATTTCCTTTGAACGAAACAGTAATTTTAAAGCGGTTTTTACCGTGCTGGACAAGGGAATGCACCTACACTCTTTACCTAAACTATCCTTGTCAGCACAGGAATCGAAAGAAGCTAATGGCCACCTTTCATAAAAATGTGTAAAAAAAAAATGCGATGATTTTCTTTTTCGTGGAAGATATTTTCCAGGTTCCATGCCTCCCACCAGCATGCAAATTGTCGAACGGGATAAGGATTACCCTGGATTGTCCTCCTCTAGTGTAACATTAATGGATCCAAGTTAGAGTACTTCATTTATCCCCTTGAATGTTAAACTAATGTGACTATAAAGTTTTATTCACGGGGAAATAGCATTTAATTTCAAACAACTGGGGATGGCTGGCTGCAAAATGTAAAAATCTGGAGTGACTCCACGCGACTTTCCGTGCACTTACAATTAAAATCATTACCAAGCATTTAAATAAACGCCATCACACTTTCAAGAGTTTCCCCCCATAGGCCATAATGTAAAAGAAATCTTTGTCGTAGCCCGGTAGAAAAACTGTAAGTCGTATACACATCAAAACGGTCTTACGATGGTGGTTTACAACATATATACCCAATCTGAGCTCAATCCAATCCAACGTACCGTTTAAACGCTAGCACACTTTCAAGAATTTCCCCCCATAGGCCATAATGTTAAAGAAATCTTTGTCGTAGCCCTGTAGAAAAACAATAAGTCCTATACACACCAAAATGAATATCGGTCTTGCGAGCTATCGTGTTCACTCACATACACACACACACACACATACACATGGGCGCCGGCAGAATATTTCCCAGGGAGGGGACAAAGACTACTCAAGGGGGGGGGCAAATGCTACTTTAACGTATGGTTACTATGTTCGAAAGATCAAAAAAGCAAGAGAAAACACTGCATACGAAAATCCAGGGGGGGCATTGCCCCCCTTGCCCTATGCTGCCGGCGCCCATGCACATACATACATACATCTCGTAAAAATAGCATAATTGAATTCAGAAGACCTTAACACGTGTCAATACACCAAAATCTCGAAGTCGATTTTTTTCGTGATGACAATACTTTCCTTACATGGTACATGTTCGGAAAGTAAAAAGGACTCGCTTCTTGTACAAAAACTGTAAATCTGTCTCATCTTGCATCCATCTCGACACACCACCATTGAAATGGTAATAGATTATTTGTAGTGTATGTGCTACATTAAAAAAAACTTTCACTCCACTTTCAAAAATGTAATTAAACCTTCTAAGAAAATGAAGCTTATACCTTACATAAATGCCTCATAATAAGTATGCAAATTTTTTTTTCTAACAATAATATTTACTATAACGTCCAGTTAAAAATAAATAAGTAAACTAGTATGTTCCAGAATGCCTCCTATAATAGGCATCTCGATTCCCGAAAAGTTAAACGCATACCGTATAATTCTCTTGCTCTGATTATAGGATAGTCATTCTTAGTACTTGGCGAAATATGTAATTCCGGATAAATGCTCACGATTTTTAGGCCAGTTTACTTTATTTTGTTTGTTCAAAAGAGCTGAGGGTTGAAGAAGCACTGAAGATACTATCCTCAATTGTCTTTTTTCTATTTTCTCGAAAGCGTCTAGACATCACTTTTAAGCATCTGAAATATCATTTTTAAAGATTAAAGAAATATCCTACCCTTGTTATCCCTCTTCTCTCTTGAGTCCGGCTTGCAGTTTTGTTCAAGTGCACAAAGCAGTAGAAGCGTTTGGATTTGCACTGTTTGAAAAAAAATTCTATCCGGGTTCTTAAGCCTAATTGTCAGTTGACAAGGGTTTTCTGTCCAAAATTTTTATGTATTTATTTATTTACTATGCATTTATGTGCACACCTAACAGGGCATACTTAAATTGCACTTCGAATGAACCTATGGTACTGTTCTTTCTTTCTTTCTTTCTTTCTTTTTTTTTCCCAAGGGAAAGTGAGGAGTGAGTCCTTCGGACGCTTATTATTTATTTATAGCTTCTGTAAGTGTCTTTTTGGAATGGTCATTGACTTGACTATGTAAACAAATTAAAACAATATTCTCGAGGTAAATAATTGTTGCTGTTGTTATTCCTAATGCCCTCTGGCAACCACAGAGGTGCCAGATCCTCCATAAGGGGCGGCGAAGGGTGCGGCTTCCATTACAGTGTGCCCCAGTCGGCGGAAGACCGTCTTAGTACGGTGCCCCCTAATTTTGAAGCAATTCCAGAGGAGGGACCAGCCCCTGAAATCGGCACCCCTAGAGGTAGCGTTAAACCTGGAGCACATTTGGAGCCACGACGGATTTTACGTGCACCAGTTCCCATTCGCGTACCCGGCCCCACAGCAGTCGAGCCGAGAGGGAGTTGACCCTCCCAAGCACTGGCCATGCTGCTTCACTTGCCGTGTTCTTATGGGAACGGAGTTTAGCGCCCACACCACTGCGGGAGGTAAATAACTAACTAAATAAATTAATTAATTAAAAATGTCAGAATCACGAAAACAAATTTACAATCAAGAAGACAAATTTAGTAATAGGATTCAAATGGAAAGCCTACTTCGGTATGGTCATGTAAGAATTATTTGCTATGGTCATGTAAAATTATTTTATGAGAGTATTTCAAAAGGAAATAAGAAGAAATGAAAAGAGAAATATTTTACAACTAGTTTTTATTTTACATTTAACAGTAATGATTAGGTTTCACTTAGACGAATTATGCTGATGGCAGTGGCACTTTGCAATTCTAGAAAGATTTTTATTTTGGTAGTAGATTTATTTCATGCTTTAGATAATTACAGCATGAGTTTATACCTATGTTTGGGATTTAACTCTCCTCCCCCTAAAAAGGAAAACAAAGTCTATATAGTATTTTTTATTTTAACCTTACGAATACGCTTAAACATAAAAATCACGTCGACACTCCCAACCCCATAAAAAAAAGTCTGTGTACATCACTGCTTTAAAGGAACTGGTAAACCTGTAAGAACTTTCAGACGTTAGGTAGTTTTAAATACTCATTATTTTTTTCTGAATGCTGTTGCTAAGTTATTGAAGTATCACGTTTAAGTAAGAAAAGTTTTACTTCTTAGTCAATTAAATAGGGAAAATGCATTAATTTGAAATACATTTTCCATCTCCAATAAAAATTTTAATTGCATTAAAATTTACAAAAAATAAATTTCAAACACTAAAGCAAGTTTAATCTTAAAAGGATATGATTTAAAACGACTAAAAAATGCTGTTTAATGTATAAAAGAAATATTGTGTATAACATAAATTACACGATATTAGCGATATTAGTTTGCAGTTATTACACACACACATACACTCATATGCGTGTGTGTGTACATATATACTATATGACTTTATATTTTGTCTTTGTTTTGTTTGTCTCTCTCTCTGTGTGTATATATATACATAACAAAGAACAAAAATTTGGCAACGGATTTTACACTGATCTTTTACACTGTAACACTTTTTGAAAAAATGGATTATTTTTTCTCTCATTTATTGATTAATTAAGACACAAATGAAGACTTAGACAAATACCCTATTCAAAAGTGCATTTCATCTACTAGATATTATATGCTTTTTCAATTTTTTGTAAGATACTATTTTTTAATAAATGACGACAGTAAAATTGATAGAAGAATGAGGTAGTTTCATGTCAATTTTTCATGCTTTCTCCGAGTCTCTCGTTCAGTGTTTGTGGTAAAATCAAGGTTGTGAATAACACAGTATCTACACGAAAGAAAATCGTTCATTTTGAAGCTTCTGAAACAATTAATACTTATTACAATTGTTTTTCAGTTTTATGCATTTAATTATGTTTATGTTTGAATCACTTTTTGCATTAAAATTTTACAGTAAATCTTTATGTACTTTCAAAACCTTCTCGCAGTGGCGGATTAATGCAGGTTTGTTGGGGGGGGTTAGTTTGTCGGTGGGGGCGGTTAGTTAGAAGATAGACGTATACATCCATTTTATGGAAGTAAAATAGGATCTTTTACATTAATTTCTTTTTCTTGGGGGGGGGCGGTCGCCCCCTCCGCCCCTCCCTTTAATCCGCCCTTGCCTTCTCGGTAAGAACTTATGGTCCCTATTGACCTCTCCTCTGAGAATTTGTGTCCAATAACTTTCAAGGAATATTACAACACTTACGGACTCAGAATTTTTTTATACGAGAATTTGATTGCATCAGTGATGTACCCAGAAATTTTTCATGGGGGGGGGGGGATACGACTACTGCAACTCATATATATGTATATGTGTGTGTGATAAGGGAGTGAAGACTATATATTTTGTAAGACAAAAAAATTCCTCATGGGGAGGGGGGTGCGCGATCCCCCTAACCCCCCCGCCCCCGTGGCTACGCCACTGGATTGCATGTATAAAAAGATGGATTTACATTTTTTTAAAGTTCTTAAGCATGTTAAATTATAAAAATTTTGTGTGTTTGATTTATGGAAAGTAATGGAAATAACACTTTGTAATTTTCACCACCCGCTATATTTCATCTAATGATAAATAAATTTCCTTTATCAGCCCTTAGATGTCAAGTTTCCTTACAAAATTAAAAAAAAAAAAAAAAAAAAAAGAAGAAGAAGAAAAAAGAAGTCACAACGTTAAGTTTCAACGTAGTTGACGTAACAGACGTCCTTAAAACGGATAGATTGTCTTGGTGGTGAGCCGTCATTATTGGGAGGTCTGTAACTCATGGGTGTTACGTAAGGGGGGAAAATGTACATTTAATCACTGCAGTGAAAGTCATCGGCCCAGGAAGTTGTACCCAAGCAAGCATGGCATTTTAAACTAACGTGGGAGAAAAAAAGGGGGGGAGGGGGGCAGAATGCAGCTTAAAACTATACAATGTTGATGCTGTACACCGGTGTTCCTAATTTAAGATACGTGGCAAACATTTTTGAAGATGCAATCTTGGAAATAAGTGCAGAGGATAACAGTGTATGAAAGTACGTTGACCTGTTACGTACCTTGCGACCTTGAGTAAGCAGCTTGACTTTTTATCTAACAGCATCTTATGTGAAGGGGCGTTTACAGGTGCTTATCTGGTCTCCTTCGTGATTACTCACGCAGGCGGTTGAATACAGTGTTACACTAAGTATACAGTGTGCTCTGAAATGTTCATTTTGTTGAAGGAAATTATTGTTGATATTTATTTAAAAATATTTATTGTGTATTTCTGTTTCTGAAAAATTAAAGAAAATCAATCTACTGCATAATACTGTGTAAAAGTGTACTTCAACTCGTGTTTTATTAAGTCAATAATAATAATAAATTAATTAATTAATAAAAGTAATTAGCATAATTTATTTTGTGTATAATCCACAGGTTATTTTGAGAAATATTTCCTAATATTTAATTTAACTTTTAAATCAATATTAGTCTATTTTCTAAACGGATTCTGTTTAAAAGTGTATAATAAATTAATCAAATAAAGAGTAAAAATCTTTTATCTTTGATACGCCTGATTGATAATTTATGGTATATTTGTAAGACATCTCCTTAAAAAAGAATACGTATGATTCAAAAACTCTGTTGCGAAGTTCTAATGTCGGTGTTGCATGAAGGTTTTGGGGAAATGCGTTTGCACGTCGACATTTATCATTGGTGGAACTAAACCAATAAAAGCAAGTTATTTGACATATTGTGTACAAATGATTCATTGTAGTTCTCTAATTCATACATACGGTAGATTAAATGTTGATGATGGAGTATTTTAAAGGTTGATTTACCGTATGTAGCTGACTCCTATTTCACGGTCCCTTATCACGGTCCTCCCGATGTTATCATGGTCCTTTATCGTTTTACGATGTCGAAACTGTTCACGCTCAAGGAATAGTCTTCGTACTTGAATGAATAATCCAATGGATTTAATTTAATTTTTGTGCTTGAGAAGCGAAACTATGTAATACTAAAGGCATCATAATCTAGGCAGATGCCCCTCGTGCGGGAAGCTTAGAACCTAACTTACATACATACAGCAAAGGAAAAGCGTAATATTTATAGACTTTTACTGTGGTTTGTGGCCGTGTAGACAATATTTTACATTGTCTAATAGAACTCATAGTTAAAGTGTATTCGTCATAGGAATAACAGAAATGCACAGATCTTGTTACGGATATAAAGTATGAAAAGGAAATGAAAGATGAATGGTTTTGCAGGTTTCTTTAGCAGCAGAAAATTAAAAATAGGAAAGCTGTAGAAAATGTTGAAACAAACTCTTCATTTTGGCAGGAAAATATTTTACTTCATACGCTGAATGCAAAAATTCAAGTTAAAAAAATGTATCTCAACAAATATCCAAGAGCTGCATTTCTTTTTGCAAACTAGAATTTACAGGTGAACGTATTAAATAGATAAACTCGTACCTTATTGATAAAAAATAAACTGAATAGAAAAGCAATGTGCACAAATAAAAATTTTAACACAGATACTATTAAAGAAGGCTTTAAAAGTAATTCTTGCCCTGATATTAATAATGGGGTGTAGATTTAGTAAGACTTTCTTGGACTGCCAATCACGAGTCAGAATAGGGGCAGACTAACCAAGAGGAAAGAACCAACAATACAGAATCTAGAAAAGAGAGTTATATCTGTGCTCTACTTGATGCATGTGATGCATTTGCGACTTTTTCTGCTGTTTCACGTATGGACGATTTTGCATTCGAGCTGCTGAAAAACTAGCACAAACCTCCTACTATCTATACACTTTGGGAAGTTTGTTAAGCTGGAATAGAAAGCGAATACTTTGAACGTTTTACGTAAAAAAAATCATTTTCCGCGGAAAGCAGAGTGCATGTTATATAAATGATCATTACTGTGAATGTTAAAACAGATATTTACATTTAAAGTTTAGACATTTAAAATGTGTTTTAAATTTTCTTCATACAATCTTTGAATCTTTAGTGTCAAATTATAAAACCTTTTGGGAGCATTTTAAAGGAACTTACATCAAAATTGTGCAAATTTATGCCTACAGAAATAAAAAATGCCAAATATCAACAACCATATACAATCGAACAGATTTTTTTTCTTAATTTTGTTTTTGAAGCGAATAGTGCCATTTAAATTATTTGAATTTATTTGAGTGTTCTTAAAATATGTCAGTTTCAGTGTTCAACAAATAAATGCAGAGTGAAACATTATGAAAGCTTTTGGTTGTAATTTAGAAAAATTTTGCAGTCACTTTTATGGAAGGATTAGGCTTTTAATCTAATTATTATGTGTGCGTTAAAAACGAAGTTAAATTGTGATGCTTTACATTAGAGGCCCGCAAGGTCAGTAAAATGAAAAAGCAAGCTTTTCATAAATAGTTTTCGGAAATAGAAGGTCCTACATAGGAAGTAAAAACATTTTAAATACTGTTTTAATTCTTTAAAAAGTAATAATGATAATTGAACCTTTGAACTTGATTCTGTCAGTTTCTAATTTTTATGCTTACCCGCAAGATTATTAAAAAATACGACTGTGGAGTTTGAAAGATATAAGTATTTTTGCTTTCATACTACCTCATCTGAATTATTTTTTTTAACCAATTAAAAATAAAATACAAGTAGAAACAATTGAAATACGAAATAAATAAAAAAGGCTATCGTTGCTTGACCTATTAATTGTTTAAAATCCTGGCAACCAAAATTAGTTGACCTTGTGTTACGCTTCGCTGATTTTATATACTCTACCATTCATTATTTCTCTGCACACTGTAATGAATGGAAGTAAAATGATCAGGCTGAAATCGTTTCATATTTATTCTTGTCTATATAACTGCATCCGAGTTACGACGCATGCAGTTATAAAAGAATAGTAAGATATCTTAGGAAGTTGGCATAAAATAAAGCTGATTTATGGTGCGTTTGGAATTAATTCATTTACAGTAACGATATTAGAATTCACTTCCATGAGATTTGGTTTACCTGATTTTATATACATCTGTGATACGTAGGTTCAAACAGATATTTTGAAATCTGCTTAAAATAGTGAAGAAAAAAAAAAAAAAGATCCTTAAGAGTTTAGAATTTCTTTTAAATTGATATTACAATTTAAAATAAAGTAGTTTTTTTCTAAAACAAAGGAATTTTTTTATCACGCCATCGACAGACACATCTGACTGTTTCTCTTAATATTATAGGTTATTGGAAAATAATTCCAGAATAACAATTTAGAATATTATAGAATATTGAAAAATAATTCCTGAACAACAATTTAGAATATTATAGATTATTGAAATTATTGAGATAACAATTATTATAGATTATTGGAAAATAATTCCTAATAACATTCATTTATTAATTAGAACGGAAAATTTTTCATTTAATTTGCTGCATTATAAATAAGCATATTTAAATATGGATATTTTTAAGAGTATAATTTAAAGAAGAATTAAATAGTACATATCTCTATGTTTTTACATGCCTGGGAATTAATAAAATAAAAGAAAAATATACATGCCTAATTCTAAAAAAATCAACAGGAATAGGGAAAATTTATTACTATTACGATATAATAATTTTAAAAAATGCAACAATTTTAATGTTTTTAAAGAATGCAGACTTATGGCACAGTAAGACCAAGTTTCCAACAGTACCATTTCTCCTGCCACTCAATAGGTTATATTAGACTGGTATTTTGGGTTATTTGTTTCCATAGAAGAATACCTTTTCATAATTTATCCATTCTGTGTTTTGCACTGTTGTTGGACTTTGGCCAAGTCGAGTAAAATCGTGCTTTCGATATTTGTCTGAAAATTGTCCTAATGGCGATCAGGGCTGCATTTACGTCCATGCTGTTACTCATTTCGTATGTCTCTAAGTTGGATCAACTTTTAAAAATATTGAGGATCCGAATTATTTCAAATATTAAGTAACTATGCTATTTTGTACGTACCATGGTCGGAAAGTTCACTATTATTCCAAAGTGATTATAAATAGGTACGTGAAGACGGCGTTACCGACCCCACATTATATGTGACTCTGAACCGTCCTCTACCACCCCTAACATGTTTTTTTTTTGTTTTTGTTTTTTTACAAAAGTTCTGGTTCATTCTGTATAATGAAATTACCTTGGTGAAACTCTGGAATTAATTTCTTGAATATAAAACTTTTAATAATGGTTTTTCCCGGCACATTTTTCGCGCTCATCCTTGCTGTCATTAAGTTTCCGATAAAGGTAATTAAAATGTCTAAGAATTCTGAAAGATTACACTCTTACTTAAAATGTTAGGAAAATACAGAATTTAATTGATTTTAACATCAACGATAACGAATCTCTTATTAAAGAGTTTACGTAGTGAACAATTATGAAGTCATGAAGTTTTAAACTTTTTTTTTCACATTAAAAAGGATGGTTAAAGATTACTTTGTTTTACCAAGAAAAATCAATAAAGTCTATGTAGGCAAGCATAGGAAATTACCGGAAAACAGGTAACATAAGATAAATTACAAATTAAACGAATTTCAGTAACAAAATAAATAAAGAAAAAGTAACACGCATTTGTTGCCTCAAATTTCCTACTTTATTGACTTTTTTAAGGTGGGAAAAAAAGATTAAATCTTCACAACTTCATAACTGTTTACTAAACTGTTTAATAAGATTCCTTATTGTTGATGTTAAAATCAATTTTCTTTATTTTACTAACATTTTAAGGAAGACTGTAATCTTTCAGAAATCTTCGTAACAAATTAAACATTTTAATGAAATTTGTCGGAAACTTAATGACAGAAAGAATGAGCACGAAAAAAGAGCCGGGAAAAACCATTATTAAAATTTGTAGATTCAAGTAATTAATTCTAGAGTTTCACTAAGATAATTTCACTATGCAATCACCGGAAAACAGATAACATAAGATAAAATACAAATTAAACGAATTTCAGTTTACAAAATAAATAAAAAATTCAGTAACAAGATAAATAAAGAAAAAGTAACACACATTTGGGGAAATTTTTAGGAACAGCTAGGTTAGAAGCTTTAAAAGTTAAAATGAAACCTTTTACAGTCTAATATAAGCACCATTTCTTCTGATAATTTCCGGCGCTCACAGATTAAATTCTGCGTGAAGAAACAGGGCCATAATTGAGGCTTCGAAAGCCCACGTATTTTTTTTATGATTTTTAAAAACTTTCAGCGTAATAATAGTAAAATAAGAGTTAACATTCTTTTATTACATTATACACCCTTCAAAAAACATAAATAACATATGTAAATTTATTCTTTTCTTTAACTAAGTTCACAATACCAATTTACATTATTTTAGAGAGTTGCTTTGAAAAAACATTTCCTTCTTCATTTTTACCTTAAAATGATGAAGATTTTCAGAAAACAACGTTAACTGTAAGGATTAAGTTTACACTATATGCCAGCACAATATTACGTATTTTAATCTTGCTTTTAATTATGGAAACAGGGAAGTGTTGGAATTAGCGTTTCAGAATTTGCTCGGCTTACGTTCGAGTGTATTGTATGAATTTTCGGATCACGAAGAGAAGAAAGTAAATATACCCCAAAACTCATACAGAATTTTCTTTGAAAACTTTTATGCTTGCTATCAAAAAGGCTTTTACAACCCAAAAAAAATTAGCTATTACAGTTTTTCTTTCAGCTTGGCTGACTCAATTTTTTCTACTATAATTATTCGTTTCAGATCATTGATCTATAGTAAAATAACATGTAAAATTGCACTGCACTTCCAATGCTGTAAAGAATGAAAGAATCGGCTTCATTAACCTACACGTACTCTTCTAGATTCTTAATCCGAAAATTTGGAATGATCCGAAGTATCGTTTTCTGGCACTAAACTCGAAGCCAACCAAAATGTTTCGAAATGAGTATTATGGGGGGGAGGAAAGACTTGCATGTTTTATACTTCAGAAAGGTTTTGTGAAATGTGCTTAAGTTCTTTTTAATGCAAAGAGGATGAGTTTAGATTTCAGGGTTGGAAAGGTAGAACTTCAAATTCCTCTTCTTACTTGCAGCCTCGACCTACGCGTTGTTGTTTTTTCTTCTTTTTTTAAATAAAAAAAGGGAAATTTTATTTTGATTCAAAATAATACTAAATACTTTACAAAACAAAATATTAACGCTCTCAAAAAACCTAAACGAAAATAACTTTTCAAAAGTCGTCATCCACAGTGGAGATCATGTTTTACGCGTCCTTGGGACGGAATATTTGGTCCAACGAATACCATGCCTCAATACGTGCCTCTTAGGTTTTTTTTTTTTTTTTGGGGTGGGGGGGTGAAATGCTAAATTGTCAACTTTCTTAATAAATTGTTCTTTTCATACCACCCCACAGATTTTTAAAAATATATACTGCACATTTAAAATTTTTAAGGCCAGTATGAGTTATCGTGAGTATTCAGAAAGGAAAAAACACTTTCTGAAAAATTTAATTCTAGTGCTTACTATGCATTATAAGTAAGACATTAAGCAGACAAAATTGTTATTTGGAATTTTTTTTTGTGTGTTTTTTTGCAAAATGCCAATAATGTTATAAATTAACTCATAACGGCCTGAGTAAAAACTGTAAGGCCACGGAACAAAAATTCTTTTTAACGATACAGAAAACAATTCTTAATACTTTATTTAGCCGCTATTATTTCTGATCAGCTGGAATATTCTCGTTTTCATGGATAAAATGAGGGTCTCGCACAACAATGGATCAGTTTTATGTCATTTATCTTTAATTGCAGATTTTAATTCGACGAACAAAGAATTCTGCATTCCATGGCTATATAAGCGTCGAACAAGATTACCCAAGAGATTCTCAATGGGGTTGTGAACAGTACTTCTAGATAATCAATCTAAAATTGGAATATTTTTGCACCTAAACCAGGTTTAAGTAGTCAAACTATTGTGAATCGGGGCATTAACCCCTCTTCTGCCAAATCAACTACATTCGGCAATAGGTGGTCTTCAAGAATTTTTTTGTATGCCATTTTTGTTGAAATAAAGGCGAGACATTCAATTCCAGCAAAAGGAAGGCATCATCATGTCATAATAGATGCCCCTCCGAATTGGTGTTTCCAAAATTTTCTTTTTCCTTACGCAAATCGTGCCAGTACACTCGCCAACCACCAAGCAAGTTCCATTTTTTTTTCATCGGAGAAAACTCCCTGGATGTCCCAAGTCTTTGTCTCGCGAACGAATGATAAACGTTGTATTTTATGTGCGGGTAATAACGGGGTTTTAACAAGTTTTGCTGCGTTCTGCAAAATACCAGCCTTTCTAACAGTGTTGCAAATTGTTTTTCTACAAACATTGAAACCAGTTTGCTTAACAGTTAACGAGCTTGAATATTTTCTTGTTGAAGCGAGTCACAAAACTGTTTTTTCACCTCTGGATGATAAAGCTTTAGGTCTACCTACAAAGTGTCTTTAGTAATAATTATCATTCAAATTTAAGAAGTTATATAAAACAGTTTAAGACCTTTTTCGATGTAGGTAGGTCTACTCAATCCTGATGACGAAAGAGCAACAATTTGACATTTTTCATTTTCTGTTGATCTCTTCGCTCTTGGCATTATTATAAACACACAAAAACAAGCGATAATTATCTTCTTCAAATATTCTTACGATTTTATTCTAAAGCATGAAACCAATTCGAGAGCATTAAATTTATTTGTATAGAAATATTGTAAAATTTTACTTGTGGCCTCAAAGTTTTTACACGGTAAAATTAAACTGTTTTTCCTTTTTCAAATAATTTTAATTGAAAAAATCCTTTATTAAAATTTTTGTGTATCGCCTTAGTCTTCTAAAATTAGAGATAAACATTCTTAAGTTAGCTGGAAGCAAATATTTCCTTACGTTTAAAAACATTGAGGAAACTTGACCTGGCCTCAAAATTAGTACCTCACACTGTAGATCTGGCATCCTAGTTGATCAGTCCGTAACATTCGCACTTTTATTTTGAAACGTTTAGTGTTGACTTTGGGATATAGACAGATGCATTATAGTATGCAGCTGATAGATCCAATTTGGTCTACATTACGGACTTAAGCATTTAGTAAATATACTTGTTTAACATTTCATCATTTTTCAGTCACAAATGGTAAAACTAAAGGCTCCAAAAACGATGACGAATCCACTTTCCATTTGCCTTATGGAGAAAAATCTGTGGTTTTGTCAGTAAATCATGTCAGTAATTTCTCCAAGTATCCGGCCTATCTTTCATACAAAATTAAGCATCTTTTCATCTCTAAATTTCCACTCGTCTTTGCCTTTTCTTGCCCACGATAATCGTGACAATTTGTGCTGTTGCACGAGAAATTACTTCCAAGCATTTTTCAAATATACGTTTTCTTTTTTCTTAACTATTATCCAAACAGTAGTTAAAGAAGATTTCAGACCTACTCGTGCTTAACTTTCCTCACTGAGGATTTTTAATTTATAAATTCCTGGACAATTCTCTTGTTTTGAAGGATTTATCAGGGCTACTATTCGTCTTCAGGATTTTTTTTCGTTATTATAATCTTTTATCTAACGCTTTTCATCAATTAACAACGAATTATCTTTAGCCATGTTTTCCTTGTGCAACGCAATGAAACCTCATGACCATTTCCTTTATAAGGTTTTTAAACTTTGAAAAATACTGGTGGTTACTCACATTGGATGGTACGAAAAGTTTCATTAGAATATTTAGAGCTTCCGATCCAGTAGTTCCCGAAAATCTCAAACACCATATTAGTAGTTGCTTTTTTGTTTGTTTATTTTATCACTAACGAGTGCCCGTTCTTCGTACGAGAACAGTGGTTTTCCTTCTTTCCTTTTTTTAACGCAAAAAAACTTTTGTTTACTTACAGTACAAATAGTAACTGTAAGTAAACAAATACTGGATGGAATTACTGAATACGTGAGAAGAGAGTCAAAATTCTCCCCGATGTTCTTTTTCCTGCGTTAGTATGTTTGCGAAAGGAAAATTACATTTACAGGCAAATACTACTGGACTCATAAGTTTCATGCTCTTATTGGTCTTAGAAGTAATTTAAAATTTTAAATGATCTATCTGAAATAAAATAATATAAAGAAAATATTTTTATTATTTTATTTCAAAGAATTTCTTTGTGTGCATGCTGCACTTTTATTTTACGTGGCCAATTCGGTAAGTCCGTGCTAACTCTAACGCGCAGTGTTCCCGCTCTGGGAACACCAAACTCTGACGTTTTGACTGTTGCCAGTCACGGAGAATAGATTTGATTTCTATAAAAATAGTTGCGGGGACATAGCTCCACGAGAATCTTTTACTTTTTAGCACGTCATTTCCCGTACAAAAATTTTCACGATTATTTTTAACAGCACTGACATCTGCTGAAAAATGGAAGAACGCGAAAACAGCTGGATAGATTGCCCAATGCTGAAAAAAGGGCAACCGTTGCCATCGCTCGACTTCACTACCAGCAAGATGGCGGACGATCGAAACGTTCATCGCGTGCCACAGATCTAGAGACCCTTTTTTTGACGACAGCTGGCCGTTCGGCACAGCCAGCTGCGTCAAAAAAGGGTCTCTGGGTCTGTGGCACGCGATGAACGTTTCGATCGTCCGCCATCTTGCTGGTAGTGAAGTCGAGCGATGGCAACGGCTACCCTTTTTTCGACATTGGGAAAGGGTTACGCCTCAAAGGGCTAAACGAGAGCTTCACTATACGCCTCGCGGCTATATTCGCTTTCTAGCAATCTTCGGAGATTCGTTTACGAAGTTTCTTTTAGAAGCAAATTTTTTGGGGGGATACAAATTTTCCAAATGAACACGTTACCTCCTCTCAACCCCCACTCCATACATTGGAGCCACGGAAGAATTTTCAGCCCTACGTCTTTGTAACCTAGAAAGGCAAGTGGCCATGGACTACTTCGGACCAACGACATAATAAATATTGAAAAAAAAAATCATAAAGGGAATTCTTTTAAAGATATGACCTTCTGCATTAGGATTTTTATAAGACAGTTAAACACTATATGTATGCGCTGTAAAAAGTAAAATATATGTAAATATATGAATTTTATAGAACGAAAAAAAATGTTGTTGTTGTGGGATTAGGGCCAATTATCTGCACGAGGGATCCAGGTCTATGGGTGGGGTGCCCTCCGTGGGGTGTCTTTCTAAGGGGTTCTAACCCGTATTTACGCTAAGTTTCGGAGAAAACTACGGAAAACTCCTAACGGTTAGGTCGACGGATGCGCGATGGGACCCGAGACCTTTGCACTTCGCCTGTCTGCCATTTCCAGTGGCATAACCACTGTGCCATGGTGAGGCATAGAACGAAAAAAATGCGTGTCCCATCTTTCTGAGATTTACCCCCACATAATACATTTTTATTAAAAAACGTATTTTTTAAGTCAAAGTTATGTTTAAAGGTATGGTATGCGATTTATTATATTAACATCAGGAAAAGCCTTTCGCATTTTTAAAAATTTCCCTTGAAGAAAAATTAGTAAAATGTGGGAGAAATAATGTGAATTTAGTTTGATATCAATAGATTAATCTTCTTTATTAATTCGCATTTTTTAGGATTAGTTGAAAAGTCTTTCCTTACGGGTCCTTATAAAAAGAAATTGAAGAATTATTGAAAGATAATATTTATTTGAAATTTAGACAGTGATTACTATTGTCTCGCGTTAAGAATTCAGAAAATTTGATTTATGGTGAATAAGTTTTTAATTTCCATTACTTTCATTACTCATTTAAATGCTATATTGCGTTTAATGTATCCAAATTTAATGTAGTTTTCGTATATTTACAAGGACGTATTTAAGGGGGATCCCGAAATTTTGATTTTTGTTATTAAAATGATAATGATAGGTTCTTTTTATGAAAAATTCTTTTTTACTGTTTGGACCTCCACCGAAATTTTTGGACCCTCTGCAGAAAGTTTTTCTGGATGCCTGTATGTTTTATGTCTTCTAAATGATTACCTGCACGAAATTAGGAAATAATAATTTTTTTCAAAAAGACTGCGTGTAGTTCTGAATAGAGAAAAAATTTCAGTTTCCGTGTACGGGAACTGAATTTTCCGTGTCAATGTACGGAAGTTCCGTTGTATTTTAATCGAAGCATTGAATTTAAACTGTTTAATACCTGATAGGTGCTAATTATGGAGTAATTTAATGAAATTGAAATGCCACTGTACTTTAATGGTTTTCAACTATATTTAATAAATTTTAGTGAGCCTTAATTGAAGTGATTTATTATAAACGCATAGAATTTTTTTTTTCTAAACAGCGAACAAACTGTTACTCCTCCTAAATTCATGGTATTTTGCTGCTACGTAAGAATCTTCTGCAGCATCTTAAACAGTCACAGTAATTTAGCTCACATTGTTCATTTAGAGAATTGGTAAGCTTTCACCTTCATCTCAATGTCAATAACAACAACAAAACGCTTATGAGGGCAGACATGCGATTATAGTTGCTACATTTTTATCTTATCCGTTATCTGTTAAGGAAAAAAGGGCAAAAATTCATCATTTTTCAATCATTCACCTTTTTCCTTGAAACCAGTAAGACCATGCTTTGATATTCTCTCAAAAGGTAAATTACATAAACCAATAAAGTTATAGCAATTTTTAAAAAAATGCATTTACAGCAAATTATTTCTTTCTTAAGCAGATCAATTCTATTTTACTTTAATTAATTCTGTAAGTGATTAATATTTCTAGAGACGAGCTAAAAAGTTTTGCGGTTTTCAAGTTAATATCGTGAAATTGTGGTTAGCTTGTAGTAATTTTATTACTGTTTTATAAATTTTTCTGCGTAGCTTGACCGTTAAAAAAATACTGTCGAAAACGTGTTCTGCTTTCTAGCTCATGAATTCTCCCGTAAAAGGTCAGAGTATATTCTCACCTTAAAACAATGCGAATCTTGGTTTCACCCATGACAGTTATCTTTTTTATAAAGAAAAAGAAAGGAAGGAAGAGAAAAAAGATAGCGAAAACGTGTTTTCCATGCACATAACTCGAAATCTCAAGATTTATCTCGACCTTTCTCATTCTCGTCCCTCGAGAATAACCGTGATCTTTCGTGGAATAGTTATAGATATTTTTATGGAATATAGATAGATATATAGATAGATATATAGATATAATAAGATATAATAGAAAGATATATAGATATTTACCGCAAAATTCGAAATCTTTTTACTGAACAGTCAGTTAAAATAAAATATCAAAACCTGCCACCATTTCCTTAAAGTCTTTCTTGAAAGCATACTTTTTATAAAAAAAAGAAAGCCTAAACTTTACTTTACACTAGTGTTGGCATCTGATAATAAATCGCAGTTAGTTATAGCGGATGTACCGCGGAAAAATTCAAACGATATATTTTTTTAATTGCTAGTTACAGATTGGTAAGTAAGGCAAATTGTACGCTCACTAAGTCGTCGGTGAATTTTTAAGTGATATTAACGTTACGTATACGAAGTACTGGAAAAATTGTAATCTCGAAAAATTTCAATATTCAGATTTTGATGGTAATATCCATTTTGACGATCCCTGAATCCATTTTGAAACGTTTATAAATATGTGCATGTAAGTACGTAAGAATGTATCTACGATTCATTACCGTCACTGAATCCCACTAGTTTAGGCATGACGACTGTACGTGCGCACGTATCTCGCATAATTCGAAAACGATTAGCCGTAAAATTTGAAGTGTGCATTTAAGACTGTCGTAACATCTAGTTGTGCACCCCCATTTTTTATTGCAAGCAACTGAATTTTTCATTTACAGGGTCACCGAAAAGCCTTTCAATACATTAAGTACATGGAAAGCCGTTGCGTAAACTGAATTTCGGAGTCATTCATCTATTTCAAAGAAATAAAATTAATATTTATTAGTGATATTTATTAAAGCATAAACACATCGCCGAAACTAGTGGACTTCACATTTATAAATCTTTTGAAAGGACAAAAAGAAAAATCTTTCATAGATTAAGGTTAAAATGAAGTTTATAAAAATGTGTATTTACCAGACGTACGGGGAAATCATGTGGTATCCACATCAGATTTTTTTAATTTTAATTTAAGCTTGGAGTAATATTCTGTGTTTAAAGCAGCGAAAATTTGCATTTGTTAATTATAAATTGCTCCGTTCGATCACGTTTTATTAATTGTCTCTATTGAATAACACGAAAAAATATCTTGTTTCCCCAAAATAGGCAATAAAAATTGCAAACACTGACAAGAAATTAGCGCGGAAGGAATTTAAATGAAAACAAGTCGGATACAATCACAGAATCTCGAAATTTTGGAAAAGTTCGACGCCTATACTCTAACTTGAATAATTTGTCTAGAGCCGTTTCCACGTGATGTTCGAACAAAAATTTATCCAATTTGCATAAAACATAAAACGTACTGCAAGTGAAGTGACAACACAAAGCATAATACCCAATTTCATTTCTTTCGCTAGAGCTGTTTTCGAGTGAAACACGAACCAAAAAATCTTCACGGACAGACGAACTAAAAGACTGCAATTTCGCAATGTAAAATAATAAATAAAAATAACACCTTTTCCTTTGAATTGAATTTTTGAACACCACTTAATGTAAATGAAACTTGGGAGAGAACATTCGTGAGTGTTTGCTAATGAGAAATGTCGAAATGAATTTGGGTTTTCCGACATATTAAAAAGAACTTCGTTTCATGAATATTCAATGATAAAGGTAGTTAAAATAACCATGACCAGAGGTGCTCTACCATGATGTTACCAAAAACCAGCATGTGCATGCTACGAGCTTCTTTAAATAATTTATGTCTATTTAAAGTATATTTGAGTAAAATATAATTTTAAATAAGGGATCTCCGGTGCGTAAATAAAACCTGAGCAATTATTAGAAGAATTTCTGAATTTTTTTTCCTCTTTTACTTCTTGTTTTAACATTTATGTGCTTTCATAAATGTATTTTCCTATGTAACTGTTAAAATATAATACCACAACATACAGGGTCATTTTCGTTGCGCAGCCAAAAAATAAATAAATTATTAAATAAAAAATATTTTTCAAAAAATTCAGCATCGAGCCTATATTTATCTCATAGTTATCTATTGTGTTTAACAAACAGATTCCCTATAGCTCTTCACGAAGTACAGTTTGAGAAAGCATTACTTTGTATACATTACATTTACAAAGTAATGACACAGTGCTTCGAAGCAATGGCTGATACGTGCATACACACACAACCGTTGATTTTAATTCTTTTTTTAAGCATAAATCGTGTTCACAAAAACATTATTATGGCAGTGGGGAAAGGGGGGCGGATATCGTGTCACTTTTCCTATCATTTATTCGCCTGAGCGTGCATATTTCCACGACGTGAATTCCGTTCCCCTACAACACAAAATTGGTCAGTAGACTGCATAACGTAGAATTAAAGAATCATAACACAAATTCTCAGAGCAGAGAAAGTAGATAATATTATTATTACTCTCTGGGCGTCTTAGAAAATGGCAAATCGAAAGCTACTTTCACTCCACATGTTCGGGTGGGCATACGTAAAAGGGGAGTTGATAGGGTGTATGTTGAAGAAACAGAATCTGCCTCACGTCTTTCTTTGAATTCAGATTTAACCTCATCGCTCTTTTCGTTACATCAGCAAAGATTTCGCTTTTGTATCTCTTTTTTAATCTTCCAGAACGTGGGATTATCAGGATCAGGAACTCGGGTTATTAAAAACTATTCAAATATTTTACATATTTATTATGTAAAATCTGTATTTTTCTAACATTGCTACATCGGAAAAGAAAAAGAATTACCGCTCAACGTACGGATAAAATGACACCCAGATTGTTGAAATGTAAATTTTAAGCACAATGTTGAAAGTGGGTGCCGCGAGGAACAATATGTGTTGCTTATTTCTAATACTATGCTAGAAATTTATAACTTTTTTTTCGTTAAGCATATATGTATATTTACAGCCTAGTGATTATAAGTTACGGTTTAGGAGAAAAATGTGTGCGGCCTTTGTTCGGATCGAAATTCTGACCTCTATATACCTCTATATAGTTTTCCATGGGGAACCGACAGAGCCTTTAATCGCAACTTTATAAGCCTGACAAGTTTTCCACATTAGACCATGCTTTTATGCCTGCGTTCATGTTATAAACTGAAAGGTTCATAATAAGAATATTTGCATATTGTTCGCGAGAAGTTCTCTAGATAAGTCTTCTTTCTTTCTTTCTTTCTTTTCTTTTTTTTTCCTTTTTTTTTGTTATTTAGTAGAATGACTGAGTCGAAGAAATTTAGCCCTTTTTTAAGAAAATCCGAAATTATCATCCGAAAATTTTTTACATTCTGTATATAAGTGTCTCTACTTGTCTCACGGTACTAATATGAAAACATTTATTTCAGATAAAATATGTTGCATTTCGTTTTATGTATTGTGTAAAAAAGTAATTCAATCTTGGGAATTTGAAATTTGTTTAAAAGAAAAATAAAAGTACCCGTGTATTATGTACATTTTTCAGTACAATGCAAGTAAATTGTTAGTAATGCTAAATAAAATGCCCTAACAAAAAAGCAAATGTTACGCTAAAGAAATTCGGGTGTTTTTTTTTCGGGGGGGGGGGCGGAGGATTAAAAACCCCTGGATCCCGCCACTGTTTCTAGACTGGGTCATTCACTTTTTTCCTCTCTCTGTACACATGGAAAATTCTCACCGTTTTCCTCACCGATCAACTCACTCCCAAACGATGACATTCTGATTTCCTCGAGCCTGGCCTTGAAAAAAGCTGCACGCATTGGCTGCTTGGCGCGTTTTCTTGGTCCGTGGTGTGCTGCAGGCTGCAGGCGCAGCAACCCTTGCTTTAGCAGTCAGTCACTTGCAAGTCATCGCATACGCTGGTTTCGTTACGAGCGCTATCCTTGAAGCAAGTTGTTTTCCCCGCTCTTCACAGCTGATCCGGAGTGTTATGACAGATAGAGTGCGTGCACGTGAAGCATGGAACCGGCAGCGAGCTACGGCTGACCAGTGGAGAAATTTTAATTAAAGAAGTTTTCTTTTTTTTTGCTAGGGAAAAGTTACAAACTTTGCGTTTTGAAAGTTTTGCGTCGAAAGTTTTACCGTTGGAAGATTTTGCTGGATCAAAACTTTTAGCTACGAGAGGAGCTATTGAAAAATATTTTTGGACTTAATCTTTTAGTTTCCTGTCCCAGTGAGCTGAATTGCGAGCTTCATTTAATTTCTAGCATAAATCGAAACATATATATATCAGAGTAATATTTTCCTGCTTCAAAAGTACTATTAAAAAATTCAGCCCTGTGACTTTTATAAATATATTTGGAAAATTCTTGAGAGAAAAAAACTTCTGCGAAGAAAGCCAAATATTGTGTTTAAAATCCAGTGCCATCCCTTGGAAAAACATTTTATGAAAACAATTGAAGCTTAAAGAAAGAACTCTCCAATAACTTTTATTCATAATTTGCGGACTTCTTCGTCCCGCTTTCATTTTAATAAAATAAGATAAAGAAGCTTTTCGTAAACTATTTACAACTTGAGTGAGATTTAACAAACCAGACTGTGATAGAACAGAAGGAAAAAGTATTGCCTGATACGACTTTATGTACTCTGTGACTGTTGAGAAGGTAATCACGTTTCAAAAGCTGTGATATAATTCGGGAGAGCGCTTACCGGTAGAAAGAAGAGCCCAGTAACTGCGAAAGCAAATTATTTTTCTGGTTGTCTTCCTTGAATATCATTTCACAACTGTCCCGTATTTAAACGCTCCTTTTGTGATATTTATTTGACGTATTTGTTTGGAAAGAAAAAAAAAAACTTTTTTTTGAGAGAGAGCGATTGAACACTGCATTAACTATGATGCACCATAAGAAAGAAAGACCAAAACTGTCCGTCACGGCACTTCTCTATGGATCTCACACCGGCCTTCCGTGGCTTCAGTCCCCTACTGTGCCAAGTAAGTCCCTATTTTACATTCTCCACTTCTCTCAAAAATTATTCTCGAGCAAATGTATTGTTCTACATTGGCTGCGACAATAATTCTTGAATCCTTTCTTAACCCTTTAACGCGCAGTGTGTCCGCTCCGGGAACGCCAAACTCTGACGTTTTGACTGTTGCCAGTCACGAAGAAAAGATTTGATTTCTATAAAAATAGTTGCGGGTGACATAGCTCCACGAGAATCCTTCACTTTTTAGCACGTCATTTCCATTAAAAAAATGGTCACGATTATTTTTAACAGCACTGACATCTGCCGAAAAATGGAAGAACGCGAGAACAGCTGGATAGATTGCCCAATGCTGCTCGACTTAACTACCAGCAATCTTGCTGGTAGTTAAGTCGAGCGATGGCAACGGCTGCCCTTTTTTCAGCTTTGGGAAAGGGTTGCGCCTCAAAGGGTTAATCTTTTACAGACCGGATTCAGATCCAGTCATATTTTAAATTAGTTTTTCTTTTGCATGTTTTGCCTTCTAATAATGCGTTAATTAAAGAATATTGGTAATTTAAATGGGGGGAAATTGTACCCCCCCCCTCAATTTTCACTATGTATGCAGTTGGGAACATGGGTCATTTCTGTCTGTACTTTTAGGGACTTTATTTTGTCTATACTTTTATGGGTAGTTTAAATAATAAGTTAAACATTAAGAATAAATGAAAGGCGGCACCACCGCATGAAATGAAAGGCGGCATTCCGCCTGCGGCACCACCACCACGAGCTCCCCTCCAACGGCGGGGTCTTCCTCGTTGATTATTTGGAGGTCTTACCAAGTCAACTTACCAAGTCAACGTGTCAATATTGCAATCAATAATATAGATAACATAACAATTAATTCTGTTATGAATATAAGCTTTTATTATAATTAAAAATATATATATTAAAACAAATATATTTTATGTTTTTGTTATTTTTTAAGCATTCCTTGTAATATATTTAAAACTGAATTTTTTTTTTTAGGAACTCATATCTTTTGTACAGTCTGTCAATTAATAAGCAATTAAAAAAAATTAAACCCAGACGGAGGGTGGTGGTGGTGACCCAAAACATTTGTTTCACGTTGTTTTTTTGTTTTGCTTTTCTTTATGTCTCAGGAGTGGGTGAAAGAGATAACCTTAAAATCTTGCTTTAAAATGGGTTTTTTAATTGGTTTGCGGGGGGTCCGAAAAAAAAATGTCCCGATAAATGTGTTTTTCATAACGGGTTCCGACATTCGGTTATTTAATTGACAGACTGTATATATATATATATTCCATATAGTATATTAAAATTTTGTTTCAAACATTACATTTTCTGTATAATAATTGTAGATGGTTTATGATTTGGAAGCATTAATTTAAAAAAAAAACATGGGTACATTATTTAGATATAAAAGGGTTTGCTACGTAATAATGGAGAGGAATTATACATACATAAATGCATAAAGTAGAAACGTGGGTGAAATATTTCAGATTATTTTAAGGTGTATTAATAGAATAAAAATATGTATAATTTGTGCATTTTCAAGAAAGGAAAAAGTACTAGTTCTTGCTTTTAATTCAGTGATTATGCGATAGTTGTCCAAAATACGAACGAGTAATGCGGCCTTGAACTGACAGTTGACATGTGCATTCACCTGTGATATGCCTTCACTGCAAAACACACACGAAGGGTTGCGGGACGAGAAATAAGTTTGTTTCGTTTCGCAGAGCAACTGCGAATCTCTGTCTCGTCTCGCATTCATCTCTCAAAATAAATTTCAAAGTTGACTCAGGCAGGCAAAACAGAGTCGGACGTAGAAAGTTTGGCTTCAGAAATAAGTGAATGAATAGAAAATAAAATTATTTTATTAGATTAATCCTATAGCATCGTTGTAACACATCGACGTAAAAGAAAAATAAGTTGCACAAGAAAAGTGATTGTATTTAAATAGCTGCTTATTTAGCACCACAAGCAAATAAATTTCTAGTAGTTAAATTATAATGAATTATTATAGACGACGCGCTTACCTGGAAAATTATAAATAAAAGTCGAAGAAGAGCATTAGTTTCGACAATCTTGATTTATTATGTATAGAAAAATATATGCATTCAATATTTAATTTAGAATTAATTTTGGGAAATTTTTGAACTAATTTTTGACTTTTACCTACAGTGAGAGGGATGGAGAAATCCGAACCAAAAGGGATGTTGAATTATAATTGCCACAAAAAAAAAAAAGAAAAAAAAATTACCATTTACTATGGTAAATGTTTTCTATTATTCTATAGAGTATTTTTTGTCTTCAGGGTTATTACATACTAAAGCAGAATTCAAGGTTTCAAAGTGCAATGGCGGCCGATTATTTTTACTTCATTGTTCGAAAAAAAAAAGCCTGTCAAAAAAAACTCAAAATGTCAGTTTTCATTCATTTTCAATGCATAATATGTGCATTACAAAGTCCTGAAAACATGACCTTTAAATTTTACGCCATTACTTCTCAAAATATTGGTTGCATTTCGTTATATATATTTATATAATTTATAAATGCTATAAAATAATGAAAGCGACTTTTTTGGAGTGATTTTTTTTCTTGTTAGTTATGAAATATCGAATCTTATTGAAAAAATCATAAATAGGAATATATATAAATTTCATTTTCATTAGAATCAGTATATTTCAAAAATCCTGAAAATGACAAAATAAATTATGGTTCTGTTTGGGCTAACAGTTCTGGAAATATCAGTTAATGTATTTAAAAACGGGCTTTAAAAGACCATATATAATATAATCTACGATTTTGTGCATTTTCTAAGCAGCGGAACTAAATATTGATACAGTCCGTATCTGGAAGCTCGTGCAAATGTTCACCTTAGAACCATGAAAACTCATATCTGAGAAAATGATTGAGCTAATAATAAATCAATCTTCATCTGATTTCGCCATTCACATCCACTGTTTATTAATCTTTTACATACATTTTACACATGTAAAGTAATATATAAATAAATATTGTAACTCCGAATACTTGACTACTCTCATTTCAAAGGATCAGCAAATTTAATTCACCTATTCCTCTCTTAATGTCTGAATATTCAGCGCTGAAAGGAAATTGGGAAAACCAGTCGATTAGATAAATCACACACAACATAAATCACGTACATTAAATAATTTTATGAAAATGCCTTTCACGAGTAAGCCTTTCTTTTTAAATTAAAAACTTGCAAAGAAATGTCTAAAACTACGACATAAGCACCGTCGCGTTTAAACGCGCCAATTGTGCTTTTAATTTAATTTTCAAACTCTTTCACAAGAGTTTGAAATTCTTATGCTATGTCTAATGCAATGTGATGGCCCAAAATGTTTGTCATGCCACTCATATGTTCTTATGTAATTTAGATTTAAGTAAAAATGTTTGAGTTCATAAACATACACGCTAGAAACGTTAAGGTTAAATAAGAAATTTCATTTCTTCCGTACAGAAATCCACAAAATTACACTTCTCATTTTAGAATCCTATTCTTTCCTTTGGTAGAGTGTATTTCATTCCTTTCTCAGCTAAAAACTACTGCAAAACTTTAATCGTGCCTAGACGGGAAAGAAGAAAGATTTTTTTTTTTTTTTTCTGTGAAAGCAAAGGATTCATCATGTCACGTTTTGTGCTTTTAAGAGATGTGCGTGTTTTGAAATCCAAACCTTTCTTTTAAGTGAATGAGGAAATGTTTACTTTCAAAATAAGTCTATTTTTAATATTTATTTAACACAATGCACTTTTTAAAATTTATTGAATCTAAAATTTCTTTAAAGAGAATGTTAGTTAAACCTTCAGATGTTTTTTGAGAGTTATTTCACTGTTCATCGAAGGAGAAAAATAGTTTACATCTGAAATTTCAAATTTGTTTCATTTGTCTTGGGATATAGTTTTAAACAAGCATGTGTTCAAAAATAAATATTCTTTGACGATTTATTTGTGGGAAAGACTTTAAAACAAAAAACCTTGGTTATAAAAACGTTGAAAGAAAATAAAGTGGACTTTAGTTTGCATGTAAAATGTGACTGCGATGAAATCCACGGAAGAAAACCGTAATTCCTTTTTACTTTTCAGATCGGAGGCTACGGTAAAATAAATGGAAATTACAGTTGTGTAAGCCTCACAGTTACCGCGAATTATTAATCTTTAATCTGTTTAAATTTTTACGCCACATACTGGATTTACCGACTTTTTACTCAAAATAAACTAGGAATTATTTTACTCTCATAGAAATGAGTAATAACGGATCTTTAGCATATCTGCTTTCAAAATCACAAATAATTCATTTAAAATTAAATTAATAAGTAAGCTAAGCTCATGGATTCATAAATTATTGGTGAAGTTTTTGAGTGTTTGTAAATTCGAACATGATCTTGAATAATTGAAAATAATTAATTAAAATTATAATCTAATGGAAAGGGGATAATCAAATTAGAGTGTACATTGTTCATGAGAAAGTGGGGAATCGAATTGTTTTGTACATTTATTATGCGTATTCGATTTGTCTAAAAGAAATTGCAATGAGATATACTCGCATACAACTCAGTACCTATCGTCATTATTTAAGTCGAAAACCATTAAATGGTAAAAAAAGTAATAAACTTTACCTTGATTTTAATGCAGTGGAAGTATTAAATTCAAAAGTAAAATTAAGGATACTTAAGATGATAATGAGTCGTGTTTAGTGGCGCACCCAGGATTTTAGTTTAGGGGGGGGGGGGGCTGAGCTGAAAATACCGCTGAACTCGGTTATAGTGAGATCGATAATAGTGAGATCGATAATAGTTACAACCCTCTTATAACGTCAAAATATTCTGTACCACTTGATTTGCCCATACAACACGAGCCCACAAACAAAAACTTATTATAGAGTCATAAATAATTATCTGATCTTTTCAGTGATATTGTAACCGACTTTAACAGTGTTTCATAAACTCTCTGTAAGTATTTATTTAAAAACTAACATCTTTTTAGGTAAAAAATACTTTAGAAATAATTTGAAGACAATAAATAATAATAATAGTAATTATTAATTAGTGACAATTTTCATTTTTTTAAAAGTTTTTCACTTCTAACTGTTCGCCTTTGGGGGGGGCTTGAGCCCCCATAGCCCCCCCCCCGTGGGTGCGCCTATGGTCGTGTTCATAGAAAATTTAAGGGCTTTATAAAATTCAATTCTTTCAAAATGAACCGTAAAGCATGAAGTACCGTTACCTGAAACACAGTTTGTTTCGTCTTAGGGAAAATAAAATAAAATAAAGAAAGAAAGAGAGTGAGAAAATTCTCTATTTTTTCCCCCGGTTAGTTGAATAAACCTGTTTCTCAGACACCTGAAAACATCTACAAAACTTCTACAACCAGCGATTTTTCTTTTTTGTACATGAATCAGCACAAGTTTACAGTATCGTTCTGTAAACCGATTTACTTGACCTTACGATCCCCATTGTTCCCGTCTGTTATATTTAAAAATAATAATAAAATCAAACAAACAAAAATACACGAAAAAAAAATAATAACTGTAAAAATAACTGTCATTGAAGATTCGTCTCGTAACTTTCCTCGCGTCAAAAAAAATGTTTAAGTCCAATTAGGCATTTTCATTTCAAGAGTATAACGCGACCAAACACCGTCAAAACCTTGAACGTGACTCCCAAAATCCTATACGCATCGCTGATTTTCTTTCTGCTAACACAATCACACAGTTTAGATCTCCTACGAAATTCGCTCGAGTCAGCTATTGTTGTAAACCGTGCCTTCGCCTCCGGTTACGTGAATTATATTCCGCTGTTCTGCATAAGATTTTGATAAATAAACTTATCATTCCCCACATTTTCAAGGCCAGTGTTATATAGGAGTGACAGGTAGATATTTTTTGCAAAACGAAACGTATAATTGAAGTCGGTGTGCAACGCGTTTTCCGCGGAGTTTCCGAAAGCTTTTACATTTTTTCTTATACCCTTAACAAGCTTGTTTGTGAATTCGAACATTTTTTAAAAAATATATATAAAAACCATGCGCGTCGACAGATTCTTTTCCAGGATGGCAAAGATTACTTCAATATGTGGTTACGATTGTATTACGGATTCTTGTACGCTCACCCTTTAACGCGCAGTGTTCCCGCTCTGGGAACACCAAACTCTGACGTTTTGACTGTTGCCAGTCACGAAGAATAGATTGGATTTCTATAAAAATAGTTGCGGGTGACATAGCTCCACGAGAATCCTTTACTTTTTAGCACGTCCTTTCCCTTTAAAAAATTGTCACGATCATTTTTAACAGGGCTGCGTCAAAAAAGGGTCTCTGGATCTGTGGCACGCGATGAACGTTTCGATCGTCCGCCATCTTGCTGGTAGTTAAGTCGAGCGATGGCAACGGCTGCCCTTTTTTCAGCCTTGGGCAATCTATCCAGCTGTTCTCGCATTCTTCCATTTTTCAGCAGATGTCAGTGCTGTTAAAAATGATCGTGACAATTTTTTAAAGGGAAAGGGGCTGCGTCAAAAAATGGTCTCTAGATCTCTGGCACGCGATGAACGTTTCGATCGTCCGCCATCTTGCTGGTCGTTAAGTCGAGCGATGGAAACGGCTGCCCTTTTTTCAACATTGGGAAAGGGTTGCGCCTCATAGGGTTAAAACGACATACAAAAATCCAGGGGATCAAGTGCCCCCCCCCCTGCCCTTTGATGTCGACGTCCATGATAAAAACCTAATAATGAATCACTTTTTGGATATGAATAACTACAATTTGTTTTTGAGGTTATCACACACCCAAATTAGGAGAATTGGAACTTAGGAGCACTCCTTCCCGCCAGGTTCAGCCAGTTCGTTTTCATCGTTGCAATGAATCATTGCGTAGATTTCAACTCTTTTACCAGCATTGTCTTCGTTTCGCATTGCAACGATGGAAGCGAACAAAGCAAACCTGACTTAAATAGTTTTCTCAAGACTTTAAAGGTTTAAAAATAAATGAATAAAGCTTGAATCTCCACCCTGTACAAATATTCTTTAATGCTCCACATCCCCTCAATGAGTTAAATATTTAGCAACTCCTGAAGATCTTTCTAAAAAAATCTAATTACCCTACAAACTCGAAAAAATTAAGAATGCCTCTTTATAATCACTTTCACCACCGTTCGTGGAAGTACATTCGTTTACTTTCTTACGGATGACCAACCTATGAAAGTTATGAAACATCCAGGGGAAAAAAAATCTTAAAAATAGTGTATTCTGCAATATTCCCGATTCTGCAATAGCGCCAGAGCTCCTCTTGCAAGGCAATTTTTGTGCTTAACTTTTTTTTTTTTTTTAAAGTTGCAAGAGACATACATCTTTACTGTTAATTATTCCATAGTACAGTTTATGAAGAAGCAATAATGATTTTCTTCCGGTATTTAACACCATTCATTAGTTTTTAGTTGCACAAAAATCTAGTGACGCCTGTGAATTTTTTTTTCTTTTTTAAATGCAGCTTAACGAAAAATGCTCTTTGTTTAAGATTTTTTTTCACGAATGCTTTCTGCTTTTTATATAAGATGATCGCTTGTAAAGCGCATGGCAGTAGTACTTAACAAACGGTAATGATGTGGTTAAGAAGAGACATTCTTAACCACATTACAGATACAGAGACATTCTTAATATTTTAATTAGAGATACGTCGGAATAATTTAGTCCTGGACACGTGAACCGTTCTCACAGCAGTATGAGAAACATTACTGTGAAATGGATTTTTAACTTGAGAGTGACTAAAGAGATGAGTTCTATTTTTTCGTTGAGGGTGTAAGAAATGTAACATAATCTGCACAAAACCCTTTTCCCTATATCCTTTTTATAACATTTGGAATTTTGGCATATATAAAATAAAATAAAAGATTTTGGTATTTTTTTTTTTTTAACAGTATGATTAAGCATATCTTTCACTTCTATTGCAGCCATTAATAAGTAAATTTTTTATAAATATATATAAAAGCTGATAAAAGTTTTAAATATATAAAAGTTGATAAAAGTTTTAAATATATAAAAGTTGAAAGTAGTCGTTTATTTGAGCATGGGCACTACGTCCTTAAACTACGTGATGTTTTCTACTTGCGCTTTGAAAAAATAGTTCATAATTCTTAATAAAGAAGGGAAAGAAATAAATCGAGGGGGAAAGGAACTTTATCGTTATCTTTTGACTTTTATAACATATTTTTAAATAAAATATAGTCTTAAAGTTTAAAATCAGAAGACTCATCTTTCAATGCTAAATTTGTCATCTTTTTCATATGGGCTGAATTCAAATGTGACATGAAACTTTAGGTTCGAAAATGAGCTTTCAGAAATTGGGTTCTGTTATTATGTGTAGATGACAACCCCCCCCCACACACACACACACACATTGGTGGCCCTGGGATACGTGGCGCCCCCCCCCATCAAACGTAAAAAAGACGCCCCCTTTTATGCTCTGTATAAGCGCGAATCATCGAAATGGCGCCTCTTCAAAGACGGCTCCCCGATGTGGTGCTTATCCTGCTTACCGCCCCTGCATCCCCCCCCCACAAGACAATAGCAATTAGCAATCATAATACATTGGCACCTTCATACAAGTTTTAACTCGTTTCCCGATCGAGCTGGTTTGTTCAAATACTCGCATCTCGAATCAGTTTCTCCTGCTGTAATGGATGAAATGATGTTAACCCTTTAACGCGCAGTGTGTCCGCTCCGGGAACGCCAAACTCTGACGTTTTGACTGTTGCCAGTCACGAAGAATAGATTGGATTTCTATAAAAATAGTTGCGGGTGACATAGTTCCACGAGAATCCTTTACTTTTTAGCACGTCATTTCCCGTAAAAAAATGGTCACGATTATTTTTAACAGCACTGACATCTGCTGAAAAATGGAAGAATGAGAGAACAGCTGGATAGATTGCCTATGCTGAGAAAAGGGCAGCCGTTGCCATCGCTCGACTTAACTACCAGCAAGATGGCGGACGATCGAAACGTTCATCGCGTGCCACAGATCGAGAGACCCTTTTTTGACGACAGCTGGCTGTACGCAAGCACAGCCAGCTGTCGTCAAAAAAGGGTCTCTAGATCTGTGGCACGCGATGAACGTTTCGATCGTCCGCCATCTTGCTGGTAGTTAAGTCGAGCGATGGCAACGGCTGCCCTTTTTCCTGCATTGGGAAAGGGTTGCGCCTCAAAGGGTTAACCTTTATCAGCCCCAAATGAGACGTTTCAATTTTCCAATTGGAACACACTGCCATTTTGAGTCCAAATTTTAGAGAATCCAAAAGGAAAGATGAAAAAGCAGCAAACGAATTAATAACTCCCCCTGAAGCACGAATAACTTAATTTAAAACAGTTTCGTTTCGTCCTGAAATGGAGTCAGAAACCGAAAAAATATCTGGATTTCATTGAAACAGGTTTTTTTTTTTTTTTTTTTTTTTTTTTTTTTTAAACTTATGATGATAAAAAAAAAATGTACTTTTCTATGAAGTCTTTTGAAAATCCGTTTTTTCTTTACAAAAAAAAAAAAAAAAATGTAAAGTTCTTAAAATTCGATAAAAATTAAGACATTTGTTTTGTAAGAGGATTTGCCTCATTAAAAAGATTAGCAACTGAATTGCGCCACCAATTTTCTTTAAAAATATGCAATTATTTAATCGGTAAAAATATCTGCGAGCAAATGACTTAAAGGGAACTTATTTTTCCTTTGTCTAAGAGATAACAAGTTTTTTTTTTTTTTTTTTAAGTGAAATCTTATTTTGCAGCCAAATTTTAATTATTGTAAATTTTCATGAAACATGACATTTAAAATTTTTGATCTATGCCTTCAGTATAGAATGTTTTAACTATATGAACTGATTTCTGACCATTACAAGCTTTTGTAAAGATTTTATTCAGATATTTTTTTTTAATGAAGTGATTGTTTTTACTATGCTTTTTCAATTGAGAAATGCATGCTAAATAAGCTATGCAAGGTGTGCCCCGAAAATTATGAAATACATTTTTTGCCCCACCCCGACAGGTTGCAACACGTTTGGGCATGTTCAGTTAGGTGGGCGAAATCTTGAGCACCCTAGGTCTGGCAGCTGAAAATGTGACTCTTGCTCATGAGTTGTTGAATGCTGACCAACGAATGAGTGCTCGGTTGTTAGCTGACGCACTGAACATTGTGGAAAAGGGCCATTCGCTTGGGAAAAGACATCGCTGATACCTGGCTACAGTCTTCATCTCAATGCACCCAACCCCATGTCTGCGTTCGTGAAGTCTGGCGCAGCCATCCTAAAGTCCCGACCTCGCTCCAGCTGACTTTATTTTGCTCCTTTATATCAAGAAAGTACGCAAAAATGTTTTGAGCCAAAGAACTTCTTTGACACAGCTGGCTGTGTAGCACGCGGTTGGCGATTCGAATAACTGCGATGTTGCTGATAGTTAAATCGAGCGATGGCAACGGCTGCAGTTTTTCAGCGTTCGGCCCTTTGTTCTTCTATATCGATGGTTGAACGGCAACAACTCCATTGGATGCATGGAATGCAGGATAAAATTGCATTTGAAATACGCCAATATAACGAGGGGGTATATTTTTGCCGGAACTTCGGTTCTGAATAATGTGCCATTCAGTACAATTTTCTGAATATTTTTCTTTTTTTTTTTTAAATATAACTAAATTGCCTTTTTTTTTTAAATGTAATGAATTCAGCTTTTTATGTCCTTTAATTAATTTTTAAAAGTAATTTTCAATCATTTCAGCTTGTATTCTGTCGATTTTCATCGATAGTACAACCTAAACAGAAAGAGCCGCGACCTTGACAATTTTTTTTCTTTCTTTTTAAAGGAAGTAACTCTTTCATATTTTACCCTATCAATTTGCAATGCGTATCGAAAGTGTTAATTTTCCCTAGACCTTTCTAAGGATAAGCGCTTAGATTGACTTTATTCTACCTTAAACGAAAGTTACGGGAAAAAATCACAAAAGGTCAACTCTGACGGTCTTTCATACAGCGCAGTACAGCGCATTCACGTACCGACCTTTATTTTCGCAACCGTAAGTCCAAGATGCGTACTTCCAGTTACAAAAATGATCAAAATTAGACGCAGAGTGAAGATATTGAAAGCTTGAAGCGGAAAAAAAAAAGAAAAGAACGGAAATCCGTGAAAAAATACGCAATCCAAATTTGTATACAGCCCCAAGTCCCCCCCCCCGTTCATATTTAGAGAAATGTTGTCCATATTAAAACACTGAAAACGCAAAAAGTGCGATATTCATACCTCCATTATCCCTGGAGAAATTTGAGTTGAAAGTTTTAACGTGTAGTGCAGAGACTGCACACAGATGGAAATAATATATCACTTTATCACTAGAAGAACGAGCTTTTAGAGTAGGTACGATCTGATAATTTTTTTTTTCACGTCAAAATAAATAAATAAATAAAATTAAATAGAAAATAAATAATTAAAAAAATTATTTGTCTAATCACTGCTATTAATATGCATTTATATTGTGTATAACACGTAAAAACAGAGTGTGCACAAGCTCACACAATTTTAATAGAGTAATTTGAAATAAGAACAAAGTAAACAGTGCATTCTCGCTGATAAACTCAAACAAAAAACAAAACATAATAGGTATAAACAGTTTGTAACAGTTCACCATCCTGTTTCTTATTTTCTCAAAGTATGTGCTCCATGTTTCCCTTGGACTAGAATATATAAACGGACACGTGACTGAAATTCCATTTGAACTTTACTTCAAAATTACAGACGTGATGCATCTGAACACGGATAAAATTCACATCTGCTGGGTTCTCACTGTTTTGATTTCCGAATAATTTCCGAAACGAAATTGATTTTCCTTGTGTACTTCATTTTGAAAGCGACCCTCTGAAATATGTAAATGACTATGTGTGATGATGTATAAAGTGGTTTAAGTCACTGAACGCCAAGTTGCATATCTTCGTGAATATTGGTCATAACAACGGCGATTTTTTTTTTTTTTGAGTTTACATTGTTTTTTGTATGAACAAGATTTTCCTAAATATAAATGTAAGGACCTGGGGGCTGTATACAAATTTACATCGTTTTTCTTTCTTTCTTTCTTTTTTTTTACCGCTTCATGATGTATTCAGGAAGTAATACTTTATAAAATAAAAATATATGTCTAATATAGCTGCTTAAAAAATAAAACGGGTAAATATCTATAGAGAAGATATAGCATGGCTTATAACTATTAGTACAGAAGTAAAGAGAGAAAAGCTGTAAAGAGTCGTTTACATTAAAGTCAAAATAATTTCGTTGTTCATGTAGGCTAAAAGGCCGGCTATTATTAGATTCAATTATAGTTTACATGAAACCAGAAAATTAATACAATTACGACTAGATTGGTTCTTAATGAGAGTATAAAATTATTATTAATAGCTATTGTTATGATACCTGTATACGGATAAATTATACAGGAGCTATTATTATTTAGTTTTTCGTAATAATATGGATCAGATAAATTAGATTTCTTTTTAAAAGTTAATTTACTGAAATATACCTGAGTGAGAAGGAGTGTAAAAGGAACCCACCTGTGACACAACTAAGGCAAGAGGATTATAAATGCGTTTAATGATATATATTTTTGTGTGTATTTTTCATTAAAAAAAAGCTGTTATCGTCTAGATTAATGGTCGAATGCTTAGAGGTATTTTTACTTTAAACATATAAATAAAAACCCGGTTTCCTGCGTTTTTAATAGTACGTTGAGAAGTACTGAATAGCTGATAGTTGATTGCCGTGACTAAATAAACTTTGGACGTATTATTATAAGTAAATTACAAGCATCCATCCAACCTCGACGTAGTTTTTCTAATTTCCATGTAAAATGACTTATTTAAATATACTAATTAGAATTATTAAGATGAGCTATATATATTGCAAATTATATATAGCTTATCATAATTATTACTTGCGTAATGTACCACTTAATTGACTTTAAAATGAGTTTTGTCCAGGGGTCGCAAAACTCATAAATTTTCATGTTTTAATGTTTGCAAGCTATTTTAAAAAAATGCCTTCGTTGATAATTTTGTATGAACATAACCTAATAATTTTTCCCTTTTTCACTGTTATATCGGTTAATGGCATAATGTTACGATTTCAAAGGGGTGATATGCTTTCTAGGCTTTAATTTTGTTTTCTAAACTTTATGCTATACTTGTTAAAAAGTCTATTGTGTATAAATTGGTTCATTAGAGTGCCAATTATGGTGCTTTAGAATTTCCCCAAGTTAGCATTATGATTTGGCTAAATATATTATCATGGCCTGTGAACAGAGCCAGACGTACAGACCAAGACATTATATGTATTCGGGATAACAGTTTGTCCCGAAAAATAAATGAAACATAAATACAAAAAATCGGTTTAGATCAAGGACATTTCTTTGAAACAAATAGTTTCTTTCTCGTAATCAAATAAAATAGCAGTTTTCTATTACGCCACAACCCATTCCTAGTGAACAGCCGTCATGTGAAAATCTGGTTTATTCATATTCTTGCGCATGTGTTTTCGAAAACTATTAGGATACATCTGCAGTTAAGTAGTTTTAGCTGCTTAATTGTAGAACTCGCGTCAATGAAAAAAAAAAAAAAAAAAAGAAGAAGAATGAAAGAAAGTACTGACAGAGATAACAGCCCAGAAACAATTTTAAACTGCCTTAAACATATGTTTTGATTTTAAGGTTATTTCTTTATTGTAAATTTATTGTGTTATTAAAAGATCAACATTATTTAATAGAATTTCTTTCAATTTTTCGAAAAAAAATATTGCAATTCATTATTTTTCCTTAAGAGTGATTTTCAACACATGTTGGAAGCAAGAGGCTGTTTTTATTTAATAAATAGAAATTATAAACTTACGCAGTTTCTTTCAATCATTTACACACCTGGGTAACTCTAATCACTAACAAAAGCAAGAATAGTAGTCTCAATTGCTCCAACAAAAGTTCTAAGCGTAAGCATCAAGATCAAGTGGCCATAATTCCCCATTTTTTTATTTTTTTATTTATTTATTTTTTTTTTTGTGATTCTGTTGGGGGTAGTTATGTTTTGTTTGCCGTTGTGTAGCCTTGCCTTAACAGAACAATCTTCCTATGGGGCAGATTGACCCATCGTTCTTCTTTAAAAGAACTTCTTAAAAAGAAGTTCTGACGCATATTCACGTTACATTTGAAGAAAACCGACCGAAACTCAAGACCGTTAGATCGGCAGCCGAGCGGTTGGCCAGAACGCTGGAACTTCACAAATCAGTCGCCTACCATGTTGAGTGCCTTATCCACAGCACTCCATTAAATATTAATCACGTAATCGTACGAAAATAAAGTTTTTACTAAGTGTTCTAAAAAGGTGAACGCTTCCTCCAAATTAATTAAAACAATTTTTGCCCTTATAATTAACAGAGTTGAAAATTTGCAAAGCTGAAATTTGCAGAAAGTATAATCATTCCACCTGACTAAATTGTTTTTCCGGGAAATTGTGGAGTTCGGCTAATTCTTTTGCAGTGAATTACTGTTTGGAACTTGGACTATGACGATTGGTTGCTTTACGAAATTCTACATGCAATAAGGCTTGTGTTTCATCTTTACGACACTTAACTACTTTTTTTTTTCAAGACACATTATGATAAGAGATTGAAGATGATTTTTCTAAGACACTTTATAAACTTATCAACAGCATAGAAAAGTAAAGAGCTTTATGATTGCTGATTTTTTCAAGATTTACGGATTCCGTCTTGCTTTCCTGGAAAGATAAGCGTGCAGTGAAACGTACAAGACAAATTTTTGTAGAGAAGTTACTTTAGTTCCTGACAACGTTTTAGACATTTTGAGTTCTCATCAAAGTCATACTTGTACGAATACGTCAGCTCAGTAAAAGCTGCAACGACATTGAAATAAAAACAAATTAATAAAAAGGATTATGTATGAGGCAAGTACTTCTGATGACATTTGACTTGAAACTATTTTCAAATGCTTATATTTTATCAGGGTATATAGTACATTTATTAATCGCAAATTTCAAAAATGTAACACTAATAATTACTAAATAAAACAGATTTTGTTTACTGTGTATAACTTTGTTTGCTAACATTAATCAAAATATTCACCATTCTATTTAGAGTTTGGAAACGTTCATTCAAGCACGTATCCAGAAAAATGTAATTTGGGGTGAGATAAATTCTTCCCCCTCTTTCTGGCTACGTACCCGCGTATATCTGTGTCTGAACTGATAACTTTATGAAGAATAATGTCCTTACATCCAAATGTATAAGTTTTTATAGTAGTTAGAAGTATGCCACTTAAATACATTCTTTAGTTTATTTGGTCTACATTTTTATGTTCCAACTATGTCTGTTAAATGTCTAGTTTCAGCTTAAGCTGGGATTTTATCTCATTGTAATTCACAAGACTATATTTTCATACAATATAACCACTTCACGACTAAGCTGTGTATTTTTACCCCCCCCCCATCCTTTAAGCTACTTTATAAATGTTATTCAGAATTACTGTTTTTCCCCCTAAGCAGAAATGCATATTTTAAGCAAAGAGGTGTCTAGATTTAAACAAGTATTTTCAAAAAATGAAAGCCTTTTAAAGAAAATTATTGAAGTACTCAGACATGTTTTAACCAGACTGTCTGGTTTGAGCATTTTCTGGTCCAATATTTGAAATGGGATTTTATCGTCTCCAAACTGTATTGGTGAAATGTTGAAGTTGGAAGTCTCAGACGTGTTCATTGAATTGTTATTCAATTGCGTTCATAAAACACAAATAGTAATATTTCGTATGCCAGTGTAAATTTCGTCTCATTTTATAGTTAAGTCGTTTGAACGAACTGCTCAACTGTAGCTGTATTCAGTGATTACTTGAAGAACGTAGCAGTTTTCGAAATTTGTAATACCTTGATATATTATTTATCACATCTGTCGAAATACTTTAGAAAATAACGGACGTTTCGATTTTAAAGTTCAATTAAAGAACTGAAAAATTTTTAAATGTTTCAAAAGCATATGTAATATAAATTTTCGTATTATGTTTGATAACCTTTAATTCTTGCTAAAGTAAATTTCCTTTCATAGTTCGTTTAAATTGTATGAAGTTTTATCAATCGCATGTAGACAATAATATGAATGATATAATTTTTTAACTACATCCTGGGTTCACAAAAGGGAAAATATTTTGTTCAACACAGCAATTTTTCCATTACAAAAAATATCCAATACAAAAAGGGTCTTCTAAAGTTTTTAGCCAAACTTTTAAACAATTAAAACTTTTTGAGCACGGCATGTAGTAATCTTTCTGTATTATGACATTTATTCAAGTTCTAAGACTAATGTAAAAATACAACCTTTGACAGTTCTGATTCAAACATTTAACGAGTTTATGTTTTACGTCAAACAGAATTAAGATATATTATGGCAAGACCGGAGCATTAATCAAATGATGCTTCGGAACACTCTATGATAACTGTCAGTCGGTGTACATGATTAATTGCTTTGAAGTTTTGAATTAAACTATATAATTTTCGAAAGTTTTAATTAACTCACTGTAAATTTCAGTTTTTTAACGAAACCCAGTTATTTATCATACTCTGACGTATAGTTAGCGATATTCTTTTAAATGCCCCTTCACATACTGAAAAGGGGGGAAAACTATTCCCATATGTTGCTTTCATAATATCCATTTAATTTCTATGGCATTACTGCAGTCCATCAATTTTCTGGAATGCAAGGAAAGGTTATCTGTTTTACGTTAATGGTTAAGGATACCATATTAATTAAAACTCGCTAGATAGTAGTAAATATTTATTTTAACACTTGCAATACTTCTATGGGAAATTTGTAGAAATAATGCTATACGTTTACATTCTTGTTAAGTTGCTTTTCACAATTTTTACGATTTTCCTAAATATGTGTAAGAATGGTATTGTAAAAATTTACCGTATATCCCGGCGTATCACACGCATCAGTAAATTTAGGATGTCGAGAAATTTATTTTATATTTTATGTTATGCATTTTATATTCGGTGTATAGCACGCACACGAAAAATTTAGTAACTTTTTGGAAGTTGAAAATGCGTGTTATACGCAGAGATATTCGGTAAATATCGGCAAACGTAAACTACAGGCGACACTATCTTAACTAGAAAAAGCCGGTTGTGGAGTAAATTACAAAAAAGAAAAAAATGTTTGACTGGTGCTAGAAAAAAATATTTGACAAAATACAAATGTCCAGATCTCGTTCAAATTCGGCTCTCGTTCTTCGTTCACAAAAATTATTACGACCTCATTGGATGTTGTGCATTGTAGCGGCGTTGATGGGATAGAAGAAACGGGAAGCATTATTCAACCACAGGATCACATGAATTATTCAAATATAGATTCAAAATAAGGAAAAAGAAATGGCCTACACCCAATACATTTCTTCGGCTTCTTTCTTTCTTTCTTTTTTTTATTTAAAATAAATAATTTCATGTGCTATTTTTAATGTTGTGGTTACCGAAGTAGCATTGAGTAACACTGAAGTTGTTAAATTAGTTCGAAATTCAAGACTTAGTGCAAACGAAAATCAGGATGATTTCGATTAGCTATTTTAAACGAATTGAAATCGCAAAAATTGCGAATAAATTTAGACTATGACAGAATATCAGACACACAGGTGTTAACTGTTTCACTCTTTTAAAATAATTCTCTTCAATTGAAAATACCGAAAATCTCTAAAAATCGGGAACGAGTGGATTTAGTGATAGTACATTTTTTTCTATATTTGTTTATGTATTTGAATAAATTTGCAAACTGCTTTGCTCAGAAATTGCGAATCTATTTCGACCGTGACGTGATTGCGATTGCGACAGCTCTTAATATTTCTACCCTAATAACGCAATTTCCTGTTGTAAAAATTTCCTAAGAATCAGAGAACGAGTAGATTTAAAGTAGCTCAAGTTTTTTTCCTCTTTTTTTTTTTTTTTTTTTTGTTGTTGTTGTTGTTGTTGTTGTTGTACTGCAGTTAGATGTTTTGCTTTCCTGTGAAAAATATCAAGCTGATTGCGTGATGTTGATTGATCGGTGTGGATTTTATTACTTTCTTTTAAGCATAACTTGTTCTTTTTTTTTTTAAGTAATGGCGTAAAAGTTTTGATTTAGAGTGGTACGAATCTAAAACGTTCCTGAGTCAGTGATGAGCGTAACTATAGATTTAACTATAGGATTTAATTCTATTAGTGTAACAATAGGATTTAATTCTTTATTTTTTATCTTAACTATTATTCCTTCGAGGAAAAGCCCTTTGAGATCAGAGGAGTTCTGACGGTCACGCTAATTTTCAAGCATGGGAATGTTCTGCTTTTTTATTACTTTTAACTACTTCTTTTCAGTCTGTTCCAACCCATACGTTTCTGTACGATCGATACTCAGATTGTGAAGAACTATAATAGTAAAGCTAATTATACAGATACCTTGCATTCTTTTCTTTATTGGTGGCTTTACAAATCATTTCTTTACATTAAGCCAATCGTAATCTCATTTTTGGAAGCACGAATCAGAGACAAAGATTTCATTTAGAATTAAAAGTGATATACGACTTTTACCAATCCTTAGGAAGAGTTAAAGAGAATTTTTTCTAAAACACACACGCGCGCGCACACACACACACACACAAAAAAAAAAAAAAAAAAAAAAAAAAAAAGTTGTTTCTGATTAGAATATTTAACTGTGAAAGTCCTGAAGAGTAGCATACATATTAAATAGGAATTTTGCCCGCGTAAAACTTTTTTTTTTTTTTCCCGCATTAAACCTTGACAGTAACCTTGTACACTTCATACGCTTTGCTCTGACCGGAAGATATAAGAAGCTTTATAAAAAAGTTCATTTCCGCTTTTACTCGTGTATTTCCAGTGTCCCGATTGTCTTGTTTCCTAAGTTCTCCAGTATCGAAAAACCCTGACATTGACTTTCAGCAATTGAACTCGCCGCTGAGCCAGTGATTGTCAGCCGTGTCGTAAGTTATGGCTCTCCAACAAAGCTGTGTCAGAAACGCTGAAAAACGCCAACTGTGTTGTGTAAATGAGGGAAAAAAAATTCATAATAAGCCAAGTGTGGTCGTGATTGTAACAGCAACAATGTTCGCCCAAGTTGGATATTGCGCAAGATGGTTCTCATTTGTTGGGAGGTTAGGCCAACCTTGAGACAAAAGGAGAGAGCGGCTCTTTGTTTTGTTCTGAAAGAAGTGTAGGTGCGATCAGACGCAATTTTAAAAAAATTTCTTACTTTATAGCGCGTTTTATTTTCTTAACTGCGACTATATGAATCGAGAGGGGGCGTTTGAATTGTGTTTAGTCGAAGAGAGGCATGAAGCAACGAGTGGCGGGAATGGCATGTGTATGTCTTATGCTGGCTGAAAGTTAACCCTTTAACGCGCAGGGTTCCCGCTCTGGGAACACCAAACTCTGACGTTTTGACTGTTGCCAGTCACAAAGCATAGATCTGATTTATATAAAAATAGTTGCGGGTGACATAGCTCCACGATAATCCTTTACTTTTTAGCAAGTCATTTCCCTTTAAAAAATTGTCACGATCATTTTTAACAGCACTGAAATCTGCTGAAAAATGGAAGAATGCGAGAACAGCTGGGTAGATTGCCCAATACTGAAAAACAGCCGTTGCCATCGCTCGACTTAACTACCAGCAAGATGGCGGACGATCGAAACGTTCATCGCGTGCCACAGATCTAGAGACCCTTTTCTTGACGCGTCAAGAAAAGGGTCTCTAGATCTGTGGCACGCGATGAACGTTTCGATCGTCCGCCATTTTGCTGGTAGTTAAGTCGAGCGATGGCAACGCGGTTGCCCTTTCTTTCAGCATTGGGAAAGGGTTGCGCCTCAAAGGGTTAAATGTGTTTTGGTTTAAGGTTGTACCTTTAAGAAATCATGCAAATTTTGAACAGCTTTTTAAAGAATCCAACTGTGATAAAAATTCGAAAAATTTAGAATGCCTCTTTACAATTTGTATTATGCACGATTAGAAACAGTGTACCTGTAAGAGTTAGGAAACATCAAAGAAAAACTCTTAAAAATACGGGATTTTGTAATATTTCTTTAAATGGATAACGCCTAGGTACATTTTTGAAGGCGAGTTTTATGTTTGAAATCTTTTTCTGAATGTTGCGTTAGACATATAGGTTGACTGTTAGCATAAGTCAGGGGCGTAGCCAGACATGGGTAATGAGGGTCTGGGCACCCCCTCCCCCGAAATATTGGATGTCAATAAATCAAGCATTTTTGTGAGGACAGTTCTCCAAGAAAGACAAAACTTGCAATGTTTCTTTCTCCAGTTGAGTCTTCTCCAAGAAAGAAACACTGCAAGTTTTGTTTCACAAATAACGAGCTTCCTCGTCGTTGGATTGGACAAGGTTCTGCCGACGACAAACGCCTTCTTCCGTGGCCACCTCGCTCTCCGGACTTATTCCGGGCGATTTTTTTTTTATTGGGTTACATAAAAGATCATGTGTTCGTGTCAGGGGCGTAGCCAGAAATTTTTCAGGGGGGGGTTACGACTACTACTACTCATATATATGTATACGTGTGTGTGATAATGTAGTGAAAAATATACATTTTGCATGGCAAAAAATTCCCCCATGGGGGGGGGGGTTATGACCCCCCTAACCCCCCCGTGGCTACGCCCCTGGTTCGTGTCAAAGACGAAATTTATGCCAAAGGATTACCACTGTGTGAGTGTGGGAAGAATTTGACTTAAAACTGGATATCTGCCACATCAAGAAACAACGACGGATTATGGGGGGGGGGGGGTTAGGGGCTACCGAGAAAATTGAGAGAAAGAGAGAGAGGGGGGAGAGAAACCTTTACCCCAATTGAGAAAAAGAAAATAATTTAAAATGTCCTATTTTACTTCCTTTAAATAGATCCTATATGACAATCTTAACCGCCCTCACCGAAAAATTAACTGCACTTCCCCCCACCCCCACCCCCGACAAAATTGCGTTAATTCTTCGCTGTCACGAAAGGTTCACATATTGGACTTTTGTGAAATAAAACTTGTAACATTTCTTTCTTCAATAAAGTCAACTTTGTTGCTGAATTGCTAATATGTATTTTTTATAAGCCTTCCAAACCCGGGAGGGAATTGTGACACACCCTGTATATTTAATATTTCGGCAATGTACGAAATTCTTTCACTACCTGGCAGCTCTTCCGCAAATATATAATATTGAAATATTAAATATTGCATGTGTTTGATACGTTTAAGGTTGGGCAGTCTGAAACTTTACTCTATTTATCTCTCTCTCCCTCTCTCTCTCTCTCTCTCTATATATATACACTGCTGGCCACCCAAATTGCAACACCAAGAAAAACAAGAGATATCACAACAAAATTTATTGTGTAGATAACATGTTGACCAAGTAACAAATGATTAAATTTACAGCATTCTATGAAGCGTGGTTCCTGCCAAAATCAGTACCCAGAGTAGCCGCCGTTGTTGGAGATCACAGCTGCCACACGCCTCGGCATTGATTCAAAGAGACTTTGAATGTGTTCTTGGGGTACAGCAGACCAAGCAGCTTCCACACGTTGCCAAAGTTGATCTGGTGTGACAGCTGGGGATGAACTCTGGGTCAGTCGTTGAGCAACCATGGACCACATGTTTTCTATCGGCGAAAGATCCGGAGAGCGCGCCGGCCAGGGAAGCAATTCAATCTGGTGATTGACGAAGAACCCTTGGACAATGCGTGCCACGTGTGGCCGTGCATTATCCTGCTGAAATATGGCTGTTGGCAAGCCCTGAAGGTAAGAAAGGACAACTGGCTCCAACACCTCGGAGATGTAGCGCTGGCTGGTTAAAGTACCGGCAATGCGTACTAGAGGAGTGCGAGAGAGATATCCGATACCGCCCCATACCATAATACCCGGTGCAGGACCAGTGTGACGGTGCATAATGCAGCTGTTCAGCATCCTCTCTCCACGGTGTCGCCAGACTCGAATCCGACCGTCGTGGTGTTGCATACAGAAGCGTGACTCGTCAGTAAAGAGAATTTCATTCCATTCTGTCGTCCACATCCTTCTTTCATCGCACCATTGGCGGCGGAGACGTCTGTGGTTCCGCGTCAGAGGTAGACAAAGCAACGGACGTCTTGCGGACAGACCATTCTGCTGTAAACGACGTCGAATGGTACGCGCAGACACTGGATGATGCGTTACAGACTGAATCTGCTGTGATATGGTTCGTGATGTGACTGAGCGGTCCGTCACTGCCATGCGTACAATCTGCCTGTCATCACGTGACGTGGTGCACTGAGGTCGATGCGGTCGATCACGTCTGTCCGTCGTACCCTCCTGCACCCAACGATCACATATCCGCATCACAGTTGTTTGGTTTCGTCCAATACGACGACCGATTTCCCTGAAAGATAACCCACAATCTCGGTATGCCACTATCCTTCCTCTGTCAAACTCGGATACTTGATCAAAAGATGATCGTTGTTTCCTACGAGGCATAATTTATCGTTTTTTTGAAAAAAAAGCAAGAAAAACACAATTGCTGTACTTGAAACCGTCGAAATCTCCAAGCCTTAAATAGCGCTTTGAGGTGGCGCCACAGGCGCGCTTGATGTGCGTCTGCGCTGAAATTCTAATCATTTGCATATCTCACCTCAGCTAATGCATGTTGTAAATTTCATATTATTTGCATGCTTCCTTCAGGGTGTTGCATTTACGATGGCCAGCAGTGTATATATATATATATATATATATATATATATATATATATATATATATATATATATATATATTAAAAACATTCTTTTCATATATCCAGCGTGATCTCAAAGAAGGAAAGAGATATCCATAAAATTCTTGCTGTAAAATACAGCCCTCGCGAATGCCTAAAAATCGATATCAGGACATTTCGATTATGATTTTTCATGGAGGGTAGACGTGAAAAAAGGGGGAGGATGTCCATTTTTTTTTATTATTTATAAAATCATCCCTTTAAATTTTAACAAATACAAGGTCGTATGCCTAGGCACAGCTTGTTTGTAAATCAATACTTGTTGAATTATTTGTTTGAGTTCTATGTAAGAAAACGACATTACTTTCCGAACAATCCAATATATGTACACGCACGCACACACACACAAACACACAGAGGATGTCCCCAAAACATGGACCTTGGCTTTTATTCCTCAAATATTGATCATCGACATATACAATAAATTACAAAATTAAGTGAAAAAATGTACAAAATTTTATGGTATCGATTAAAATTTTTAGATAAAATTAAAGATTAAATCTAAAAAAAAATACAAAATTTAAATTTTTATACTGCCCCCGTACAGAAAAATTCTCAATTAATAAAATGTGCCCCATACATTTATTAGGCCATGTATAAATTTCTATCTTTTCATAAAAAGGCTCACTGCATATTTAAACGAATGTAGTGAGTGGTTGTACAATACCAGTAATAGCAAAAGTATCATGTATTTATGCAATCGTTGTTTTCTTTCGAAAATTGTGTACAGCTCCTAAAACACAACCTTCCGATGAGATTTTCTTCTCTTCAAGAGCCATTGAAAATTGGTTTAAGTCAACTTATATTTATATTCATATCTCAGCCTTTTTTATGCTGAAAGGCTGAAATTTTGTATATAAACTAATTAATGTATGTGGTATATTTTACTAACTGGATTTTTTTTTATTCGGACCATTATAAAAATTAAAATTTTGTATTTATTTAGATTTAATCTAAGAAAAAATTTAATTTACAAAGATACCCGTGTGCTTTGAAATATTCAAGCCTTTTAAAAAGGCTGTTTCTGTAATTATTGAATAAATTATGAGAGTAAAATTCAGTTAAGATTTAAAATTTTCTGTAATAATATTGGGTTAATATGTATAAACGTGTGTGTATATGTAAAAGTCTGGATTTTAAATGTTTGCTTGTTCATAAAATTTGTCTAGATCCAGCACTAGAAAAATTAGTATTTTTGACTGAGCCGTGCTTAATAATAAAATAATGAATAAACTGATCTATAAACACACGGAATAATTTTCTTGCGTTTCAGGATCTTAAAATACCGGTTATCGCGTTTGCTGTTTCAGTGAGCAATTTTTCAATTTTGGTTGCAATGTCAAAGGAAGTCTTCTTTTTTTTTTTTTTTTTTTTTTTTTTTGTCAGAGCTGTTTTCGTTGGACGAAGTAAAGATAGCATGACTTCTGTTCTATTTAAAAGAAAAAGTCCGTTTTTTTTTTTGTTACATAAACATTTATTTTTGATGTATTCTGTACTTGAAATCGTGAACCCTACCTTCGGAATTTGAAGAGAACTTCACTGAAATTTTCAACTTCACTGTGCATTTGTTCCGCAAAATATCGTGTCCATTATCAGTAGCCTAAATGAAATATATTTTTCTTTACGAAAAAATTAATATATTATAAATGCATTATACGTAATAACAAAATTTTCTAAAATTATGTAAGAAATTATAATGTGATATGATACCCGTCACAAATCTTGAGGGTAAATAAGTTTATGGTTCTACAGGAAAAAGCAGTCAAGGTAAAAATGTTTCATACAAATGGTCTAATACAATATAATTCAACTCTACTTTCTGTACATATCTCCCTCATAATACTCCTCATAATACTTCCGAAAATTTTGAAAAGGAACTATGGAATTTCCAACACGACGAGACTTATCTCCAAAGTAGTAAAATGAAATTTAAGTTATTCTCTTTTAGTTCACAAATCAAATGTAATTAATAAATAAAAGGGGAGAAAATCAATTGTCACACATAAATGCTTACTACATAAGAAAAACCAGAACATGAAGGGAAAAAAAAATAAAAAATAAATAAAGAACGATATAGCCGAACTAGGGTCAATAAGTTGGACTTCCAGATAGATAACCAAATAGCCGATCTTACCGCAGGTGATACTTCATTTACAGAATTAATATAAAGCAAAGTAAAATATAAAGCATTGCTCCACAGTTTGTTTATAGTTTTGGCAAATTTTAAATGTAGATATTTTTGGAGCAATCGAGAGGACAGCCCCCTGGCTGAGAGTCTCAAACTCAATGTAGATATTTTGTAAACTATTTAAGTGAGAGAAGAAGTGTAAGCTGATAAAGCGTTTAGTACTAATTATATAACGCTCATGGAGTATTAAAAAAAAAAAAATCTTTACATACATCAACAGAACTGCGGAGCGTAAGAATCATCCAAGAGATTTCATCCAGTTCCAGAACTCTTCCATCTAGTCGGCTGTCCGCGGACATTAACAATAACTATAATCGACCAAAGTGTTCCGAAAATTACAGAAGATTTTTGCGAATTTCAGTTGTAGATATTTCGTAACGTATGAAAGTGACAGAAAAAAAAAGTAGATATAATATTCAGTAACACACACACGCATACATATATATAAAGTTTTTTTATCGTAATCAAAATGTCAACATGTGCTAACGTGGTCAGAGAGAACATTAGTCGCGCATGACCAGATGAGTCGAAAAGCGCTTCAATTTTGAGCTTGGCGTTTTAAGAATCTAAGATGGTAAAATTGTCATTATAACCGACATTTTTTAATGCAATTTTATCTGTAATTTAGATAAAATGTTCTTTAACTCCATTCAAAGCCTTATAACAACAGAGAAAAAAAACATAAATGCCTACCTGTCTTTCCTCTGCTCTAAAATGCTCTCAGAATCTAACAACATTTTCCAGTTTGCTTTTAGTATATAAAATCTGTGCTATTATTGTGTTATTTCCCTTTAGTATCAGAGCAATATTGTACATATCTTGAGAAAAAATTTACTTGTCATTTCACGCCAATATTTGACATGTTCACAATTCTAAGATATTTACCCAATATTGGTGATAGATTGTATGATACTTCCAAAGTAATTCCCGCATTTATAGTACTCGAGAGCATTGGAAAATAAGAAAACTTTAGTAGTGAAATAATTGTAGACCAATAGTGCACAAACACATAATCTATCCTCCCTAAATATGTCCTCAATGACCTTATATTGGGTAAAAGGTGATTGTTAATATCAATCCTTTGAAATATTGTCAGTTTGACGCTAATATATAGTTTTACTAGTGTTCGTGTGTGTGCGTTGAATTCGTTCGAACTAAAACAAATTACATAAATATTACCAGAAAGTTTTTTTTCTAAATATTGGTTTGATAGTGAAGTTTGTTTTGTGGTAATCTCCTCGCAACTATAAGGTTTCATTTTTGAATTTTTTTAGCATAGAAATGGATTGATGTATTTTTTACTAGTGCATGGTCTGCTTTGCTCCACTCAAAGAAATTTAAGCAAACGTCGTTTTAAGTAATCGTTCGTTTTTGTAATACAATGTGTAAAGCAGTCTGAATGCTTTCCTGAGGCTACTGCTGAAAATACGTAGTATGATCCTATCTTCTTTCTCTTGCTATTTAGCCGCGGTTTATGTTTTGAAACGACTGGCCAAGCGTTCCATGAGTTCTCGCCTCAATGGTTTTCTGCCCTACATCTATTTAAATCTGGACTGATTCAAGCTTAACTGTGCTAGGTGTGGTGTGTCTGTTTTTTTTTAAGCTACTTGTCTTCCTTTGAAACATTTTTTGATACCTGTCTGGGATTTCAATAACAAAAAATGAATGATAGAAAAGTAATTATGGAGAGAATCTTCTTTTCCTTCTACGCGTGCCTGCCGGCGTTTATTTATAATTTTTTACACGTTAGAAGACAGATTTGAGACAGTGAAGAGATGTCTTTTATTTTAGTTTGTCGTTTTGGGTGATAGTCGGGACAGCATTACGGGAAGGGCGGGGGAAATCTGTGTTTGCCCCTGAGTGATGTGGAACATGATACTGAGCAGTTTTTGAACTGATTAACATCCGTTTACAATCACTCATCATTGTAAAGAGGACGTTGAAAGATTTTGTGCAATCTTAAAGAAGTGATACTTAAGAGGGGTAATTCTTTGGACAGACCACTTAGCTACACAGCCATAACCTCTTTTGTTAATTGTCGTGAGTTGAAGAGTCTGTAAGACTGATGAGACTCTTATGGAGCTTGTAGTTCAATTCAGTAAGCATCCAGAGGGTATTTTACACTGTAGCTGTTTCAAAATGCCTTATAGTTATTGATCATCTTTGGTTTTCCCAAGACTGACCATCCGGAAAATGTCATTTCTAGAAAAACTGTTTCACAGAGTGTCACAAATCAACAAAGGAGTGCAGAGCCCTTATAGCGTGTTTACGTGAAAGGAAACATCGGTCTTGTTTGTAATCTTTATTATGTAGGTTTTGGTTTTAAAAAAGTATATGAAAATCCTGGTTGTGGGCTTAGATAAAAGGATTTTAGTATTCGCTACCCTTTTTCTCTGACGTTACTTTCTGGCAACGTGTCTGCAGTAGAGGAAAGCTGTGATAGTGTGGGAATTGAGAATATCCATGTATTGTGAATATATGAGATGATTCAAACCAAAAACTGCCCAAGAAGCTTTGCGACCTTCTTCGTTCCCTGCAAAGATTAGATGGCCTTAGCCTGATCGGCCCTTGTTCATTCCCAATTATAATGCTCTCTTTTCCCACTCAGTTGTGCCTACTATAAATTTTAGAGTTTCTTGTTTTCTCTGGCAGCAGATTTCTTCCACCCCCACCCCCGACTTATAGCTTCATTCAACATGAGAGGATTTATAACCGTTGTGTGCAAAAAAATATGTATAAATTGTCTGCATCACTTTCGAATACTACAAATTCTTTATACGGGTCTTCGACTTTCGTACCAAACTTTTATAGTATCTTACTCCGAATAACTTACTTATTTATAGCCCATCAATAAGATACCTCTCATACGAGCGCCAAATAAATTTCATGTGAATTTTAGGCCCCATTGATTTAAGGATAACGCTCATATTCACCACCAGAGGCGGGGGGAGGGGGTGGGAGGACTTAATAAGACTGAAAAGTGAACGGAAAACGGCCATTTTGAAAAGCTTATGTCAATTACTTAAAATTGGTCAGCAGAAGGATAGTACTCTTTTACGATCCTACAGTTGAGAGACAACAGATTGCACAGCAATTAGGAAAGCATAAAAATATTCTGCGATTTTCTGACTTTTGCTTAGTGTCCCAGTACCTTAAATCTACGAGTTCAACAAAGAGTGGTCTTTCTTCGGTCTGGAATAGAACATCAACACGTAACTATTAATTTATATATATATATATAATTCTTTTGAATGAAGAACACCGAACTACTTTTGTGTACAACAAAAGCGATCACGCCAAACCCAACGTTTTCTTCCGCACTTCTCCGCTGAAAAAATAAATTTGATTTTTTAGCATTAGCAATGAATTTTTTCTTCAGATATTATTCCTCTTGCACTTGTGGAGTTCGTTTCCGAAAGGCGTACCAGAAGTTTGGCACCGCTACACCGTATTGTCCTTGCTGTAAACTGCTTCCACCACCTGCTAAACAGCCAATTGAAAAACGCAAATGAAAGTGGAAGTCAAAAAATGACTCAGCAACAACTAACTTAGCTCCCAAAGTTAAACGACCGTACTCTAACAACGAATCTGTTGCTATGACAATAATTCACGGTGAGACTGGCCTAGTTTCTTATTTCAAGGTCACAAAATACCACTACCCCCCCCCCTCCTCCTCCTAATTTAAAACAGTTTCTTTGTGAACTTCTGTTTTAACGGGATGAACTAAAATTAAACTCCACGTAACTGTTGCCAGTAATACTTTCCATGTTTATTTATGCTGTCGAGGAGCATATGACCTTAGATTTTTATGTCGTTGAACGTAGGTTGAAGATTGGAATTAGAGTACCGCCATGCTGTTCCGGAATTGAAACAGTAAGTAGTTGTGTGTGTTGAGGAGAAGTGAAAGTTTCCTTTTTTTTATATATATATAATCTTCGAACCGCTCTTCCGGGTGAGTGGTTTTTGCAAGCATAGAATTAGAAATTAGTTTGCAGTTGTCCGTTTCTGTTTATATCAGTATACCGTACTTGTGAGGTGTAACACACCCTTCTCCATAAATCCTGACGAGAGAGAGAGAAAAAAAACTATTTTAATGAAATAAGTAATTTATATGAAAATAAGTAAATTTCAATATTATAACTATCCTTGAACTTACAATGTGTGTCCACATAGATTTTTCGATAGACCCATTACTTCACGATACATGCATATAAAGAGAAACCAAGTTTGTATTCTTTTTAAAAGAATCCCAAAAATTAACCCTCTTGTGATAATTCTGCTTTTCATGCGTTATGGGCCTTCCGCAAAAATGATTTTGTGGCCCGGTTTTAGAGGAACATTTAAATTTTACTACATATATATAATTTTCTGATTTCCGTATGAAAGATCCTTAGATTTGTAAAAGCATTAGATAAAAAAGCATGACATGCGCTTATCTAGCAAAAGATTTCAGTGCTCGCTCTGATATGTCAAAGACTATTTTGTAAAATTACATACGCACAGATGTATGTAGTCAGAATAAAGCCCCCAAGGCCATGATAACACTACTTAGTTACTAAAGTAGTGATGCCAGGTGGAACTGAACCAGTAACCCAGTGGATTTCTGACATCCGCATGTTGTGAGTTCTTGAGTCACGGGCGTCGTAACCTATGGGCAAGGCCGCCGCTACCAGTAATGGGGCCCCGGTGCCAAATTTAATGCCCGGCCCCTTCTTAGCGCCTGTGTCACCGCCGCTTTCTCTCTCTCTTCAAAAAAATCCATACTACACACATACATTTTACATAATCCAAAATGATTACTTTCAAATTTTATATATATATATATATATGTTACGGCCAAAGCCCGAAGTTTGTCCAATTTGCGATTTGGTTGGCTGATTCGCGTTTTGGCCAAGAGGTTTGGCCAAAGTCCGAAGTACTTGCAATTAATATTGTATATTCTACTTTGGCTGGCCATTTTGCGAAGTGGATGGGAATCCTTGGCCAAAGCCCGAAGTGATAATGGTAGACTGAACAGTATCTATTTGCCTTTGCAAAAAGTTTCATATTTTTTGAAGCGATATTTCGGGACACAATGTTATCTGGGATCTTAAGAATTAGGTCTATGGAGCAGAAAAAGACTAAGGATACCCCTTAAAGGTAGTTGAAAAATGGAGTACTCAATTTGCCTTTGTATTCATACAAGTTACGCAACGCATTTGCTCAAGATGTAATTCGTCATTTTGAAGGGCACAAATACTTCATTTTTAACAGTGTGTAAAACAATCTGCTCTTGATTTCTTTCTTCCTACTTTGGCCGATCGTCCCAAGCCACTTCGCGAATCGGCCGGCCAAAGCCCGAAATCAAGAGAAGATCGGACATTGGCCGGTAAGTTTACAGCAACGTTGGCCAAAACGCGAATTGACCGGCCAGTTCACGACCAGGCCGATTTCGGGCTTTGGCCGTAACATATATATACGTGATGTTTTAGTTTTTTGAATAACTTGCAACTGAATTTTCAAATTTCAATGTAAACTTACTCAGTTATTTGAAGTTTGTATAAAAATATATTTGCACAAATAATCTTTATACAGTAGAACTGTGTAATATTTTTTATTTTATTTTATTTATTTATTTATTTATTTTTGTAAATTGACAAAATGGAAAAGGTCAAATAATATTTTGAATAACACTTTTGAGAAATCTGATCCTTTAATCATAAAAACTACATCTGAAAATTGTCGAATGCTAATTTTTTTTTTTTTGGGGGGGGGCAACATTCCTTAGTTTCACGGTTGCTGAAGCGTAAGATTTTTTTTTGAGGGGGAGAAGGTGCAACTCTTTAATAAACCCGTTTAGAGATAGAATCCCCAAGATATATTTCGGCAAGATATAAATTTTCAGAGTTTAAAATATGTTAAGATTTTTTCGATGATTTTTTTTAACGGTTTCGGTGTCTTACGGGCCCCAAAAAACTTCGATCCTGAGTACAGTGGGACCAGTATCCCTCCCTAAACGGCAACGGTGGCCCTGCCTAAGGGGACGCAGATATGTCCCCCAATATTTTGCCTTATTTACATTAATTGTTGATAAGATAGGTAAAAGAAAACACATTTTGGTATTCGTCCTCCCCCTAAAAATCAGTAGCAGTATGCTTTAGTGTTACATATCGATGGGTGTTTGAGTTTAGCGTGTGATGACGGATCAAGTTATCCTGCTGGCGCCATCTGTAGTCATCGCTGGTGTTGAAGGATGTTAAGATAAGGGGCACAACTAGAAGGGGACAAGCGGGGCACGTGCCTCGGACGTCATGTAGAGAGGGGTGCCAAAATCCTTTACAATTCCAAACAAAGGTGCGTCAAAGTTACGGTTTGCCCCTGGAGCCTTTCTGAGGGGGCGTGAAAATTAAGTCTTGCCCGGGTAATGAAAACTAATTGCGGTACTGGTTAGGGTCACATTTATCCTGGTGACGACTTTTTGTCGTAACCAGGGGAAATAGTACTAATTTTTTTCCCCTTTAAACATCGAAATCCCATGGTCCATTATGTACGCCCATCACTTATAGCATTAGAATACTGAGTCTCCTCCACAAAATTCCGAATAACACTAGCATTTTTATGCATGTTGTAGATATTCGAATTCTGTGTCCTGCAGGAGGCAAAAAGGGGACAGAAACCGAAGGGAATCTGGGAGTTGGTTGTCTGCAAGATGTGAAAGTGAAAGAAACACGGGGATTCAGTCTAAGATGACCGTAGAACGCTGAAGCCGTGTTTGGTCGTGAGCAGTGGCGGATACAGAAATTTTTTGGGGAGGGGCTAAATTTTGAAAAAAAAAACTAATTTTACCTTCAAAAATGTAGTATAAAGCAAAATTTTAGTCTAAACCAATGTAAACATTTTTGGGAGGGGCTAATTTATATTAAAAAAAAAAGATAATTTTCCTATCCAAGGTGCATAATAAAGCAGAAGAATGTTACCCTTTAGCAATCTCTTTTTTCGGGGAGGGGAAGCTGTGAGGCCCCCCTATCCCCTCCTGGATACGCTACTGATCCCGAGCTGTGCCATACACAATGCTTACTATTGAGATTGCGAAGATCCCTATATCCTGTGAGTATAAAAACGTCTGTCAACTTTCAGCGTGCTGCCTAGAGAGTGGTTTTTTTTTTTTTTTCCGATATTCCATACTCGTTTGCAAACAATATATTTTTCTACCTTCAGCATTAAAATCTGTCATATTTATATAATGGATTTCCAGGTAAATACCAGGTTTACCTATGTTATCAATATATTCTTTATTGATTGGAAACTACTCCATTTTTTTGCAGTGATTAATTTCTCCCTCCAACACATGCAATTATCAGTAACGTTTGTTGCTGGCGTGCATCCAGAGAGGGGGCTGTAGCCCCCCACTTAAATCTGACTCTTTACTTAACTTAGAATTTGATACAAAGACCCACCCCAAATAAAATCTTGGTCACGCTACTGGTTTGTTGGATTCCAAAGGTGTGCTATCTCTCTCCAGTAACTGAACGCAAGAAAATTTTTCGCCGATTTCTCTTCCGAGATCTTGTTTTCTCTTAATATAATCTTTAAGATGTGGGAGATCTAGAATGTTAGGCTAATACTTTTTTGAACACTGGTATTTGTCGAGCTTCGCATAGCTTAGAGTAGCGATTCCCAACCGGTGGGGGACGCAAAGCGTTAGTAGGGGGATCGCTAGTAAAACAGGCAAAGAGCAAGTGATAATGCATGTTTTAAGAAATCTTAGTTTTTACTCCAAAACATATCTATTTTCGCTTAAAATGTTTATTCAAATTTTACCGATAACATTACTTTCTAGAAAAGGCGACAAAATGTTCAGTATTGAAGAATAAAAGACTGTATGTATGCTGAGGAACGTGAGAGGGTGGCGCCATCGTAAGTTTTCCTATTTCGGGGGGAGGGGGCAATGTTAAAAGTTTGGGAACCGCTGACCTAAAACATACGCCGTTGGCATTCATACATTTTGGTGAAAATCACGAAAAAGAAAATCAAGAATCTTACCAAGCGTTATCAAGCATTTTTAAAAATTAAAAACTTTGTTAACGCACATAAAACGAAGATTTAGTATTCAAAGAAATTTAAAAGGATAACATTAAGTGATTAAGAAAACGTGAAACAAAAAATTAAAAAAAAAAAAAAAAATCATAGCATGCCAACGACATTTTTCCGGAAAGTATCCCTTATTTCATGAATACTTTTTAAAACAAGTTTCCACTTTTCTCAGCCAGCTGTGAAGGCCAATTTTCCGTTTAATCTCCCGTGTACCTGCAAAAATGAAACGATGCGGGCGTATTTATCAAATTGGCGGGACGTCCTTTCTCTGGGCTAATAGTTTTGCAAGTCAATTTCTGTCGTTTTCTCCGACAAAACACCGACTTTTATTTTCCCCCGCTGTTACTGCCCTGATTTGAAGGGAAAATGACCTAAAAGCGAAACATAAATAAGCATGTTGTCAGAGTATCTAGACTCGGGGGAGAAAAGGAGGTCAAAATCTGGTAATCTTGACATCCCGGCAAGCAGCTCAAGAGTGAAATAGCTGTTTCTCAAGGTCGTAGGAATTCGGATGTAATGCTTTGTTTATTGAAAAGACTCGTTATGTGATGGCGTGCTTTCATGCAAAGGCCAGGGTCAATTTGACTTCAGTTTTTACTCTGTCTTTATTTTCTCGCCCTTCATTTATTTATTTATTTCTTCCCTGTTTTATGCTCTTGAAAATGTTCTGTTTCATCGAGGTTTTATCGCATGTTTTCCTCTTCTGTTTGTATTGTTACTGAAGGGTATTACCCAACTTTCTTAGTATGTGCTTATGTTTATGTTTCTGTTTGTAAACGTTTGGATGCCTTCTTTTGTTTTGGCTGTTTGAGGTGAAAGATTGTTTCTGTGTCTCACAATAAATCTTTGCCGTTCATTGTCTGGGTGGAGTAGGAATCAGGGGTGTCATCCTAAAACTTCTGAAATAAGCATCCTGGTCAAAGACAACAGAACTGTCATAAATAATTATAAAAGCATTCAAATAATCTGATGTTAGCTCAAAATTAATACAGTCGGCATTCTTGTTTAGGAACACTTGCGACTTCGCGAACTAGCGAATGATTGTCGTCACCAGGATAAATGTGACCCTAATCAGCACCGCAATTAGTTTTCATCACCCCGCCAAAACTTAATTTTCACGCCCCCTCAGAACGGCGCCAGGGGCAAACCGTAATTTTGACGCACATTTGTTTGGAATTGTAAATTATTTTCGCACCCCTCTCTACATGACGCCCGAGGCACGCGCCCCGCTTGTCCCCTTCTAGTTGTGCCCCTGATTTTAACAACATCCCTCAACACCAGCGATGTCCACAGCTATACTCTCCTATAGACTTTATCAACTATTTGAGTGGTCCCTACGAGTTCGTAAAAACGAGCGTCGACTGTAAATTCACATACGTAACAATAAACACAATACGTAAAAAACCTTAAATAATTCATTCTGCTTGGTGGCAACAAAACTAAAAAATATTAATGAAAAAACTCAAAATCTGGTGTTTACAGGTTAAAAGACCAATGTGTAGCACAGTGGTTAAAGCCACTGACATTGGGAGATGGTTCAAGTGGAGGAACAGGGTTCTGTCCTCTCGCGGGGCCGTCGGTCTGGAGTTTTGGGCGGTTTTCTCCAGATGTAACGTGAATATGCGCTAGAAACCCAGAAAAGTCCTCCCCCGAGGCATTTGCCCCCCCCCCTTGTGTTTTTCCTTTCTCTGACGTGGATTTATAAGCAGTTCCTCGTGCATGTTCCAACACAACAACGACAGGTTAAAGGTGTAATAAACAACTGTTATAAACACAAATACATAATAATTAACTCATTAATATTTCAGTTCATAAGATCTTTTCCCTTAATTATTCCTATACCGAATGCAACTAGTATATTATGAGATAAAATAAGCTGCAGTGTTTTAGATCGCCAGCGGTCACTGCACATGTAGGCGTAATGGACACATTTAAATCTACCGATGAAACTTCGCTATAGATCCAGAAATTATTCTACACAGACCACTTAACGCGGTTGCTACATATGTTTTAAGTTAACAGAAAGGAGATTACAAAGCAATGCCATTATCAGCTTACTTTTCGTATTCCTAAGTAATTATGGGTCATTTTCAAACTGTTGAAGGATGGGTATAGTATTAAGAATATTTTTACTTATTTATTAAGTTTATATGCTAAAATATATAGCTATTAGCGACAGCAAGTTTTAAATCAAAGTTTGCTAAAAGCACTAAGACATTTTGAAGGCCTTACATTTCGTATTTTCGGCCTATGCAAAGCTTAGTTAATATACATGTTTGAACAATGAAGATAGCATTCTGACTTCCCCATTGGTTGATAAGATTGTATTTAAAACGCTTGTAAAAGCACATCCAAAATGTATTAATATGTACATTGGGGAGGAGTGGCATGTAATGTCGTATCTCAACATTAAATTCAAACAGATAAATTGTCAACAAATTCTTAGTTACAATCAATTCTTAAACAACGGACTCAGATTTATTACATATGAATTGTAAGAAATCTGAGTCCTATTTGTTACATATTGTCATGGGCGCCGGCAGAATATTTCCCAGGGGAGGCAAAGACTACTCCAGGGGGGGGGGCAAAGACTATGGTTACCATGTTGGAAAGAGCAAAAAAGCAAGGAAAAACACTGCATACAAAAATCCAGGGGGGGCATTGCCCCCCCTTTCCCTATGCTGACGGCGCCCATGGATATTGTTACAAGAATTTTATAGATATATATTTTTTTTCTTTCGAGAAACAAATGTGAAAAAAGGGGGGAGTCCAGTCTATATATCTTTCTTGAAGGACGAATTTCAAATGCCCTGAAATTGATTTTTACGTATTCGTGAGTGTTCTATTTTACAGCAAGAATTTCATGGACATCTTTCTATCTTTCTTCCTTGAGATAGAGAGAGATATGTGAAAAGAACGTTTTGTAAACCCCTCCTCGCCGTAGGTTACGAATTTCGGAAAATGCTTTCTAATCTAGAACCTATGTTAAAAAACTCAACATAGACGCCAAATTTCGTATAATCAAAAATTCTTCAGGGCCGCTGTAGATTAGTGGTTAAGGCGTTGGACTAGTAGGCTAAAGGTTGCGGGTTCAATTCAGAATCACCACTGAAGACCACCGTGTGCATACACGTTAAATCCGTAGTTCGGAAAGACCTCTCGGCGGTCGCTATCAGTTTCCGAGGGTTGCCAATATTCAGAATTTCCCCTTCTGATGAGGATCCAAATTGTGGTGGGAAACTCCAGGAAGGACGCATATAACTCTAAATGACACGTTCTGTGACGTGAGCTGTCCTCTCATGGCAAGCAACAGTTCTTTATAGAAATAGAAGCAAGAATAAATTAGTATACTAGCAGTATATTACATAGTCACCAGAATTCTAATTCTGAAATGCCTTTTACATGTAAGTAATAATTTCGCAAATGTGCGAAGTTTAGTTTTGTTTGCGCAGATTAGATTGACATTGTTTTGCAGCTCTATCACTTTAATAGATTAATAACATTAGCCCGGTTAACAGAGACTTTTCGGATAAGTGGGGGGATTAAAAAAGAATTTCGGTTAATAGGGGTTTTCAAATAAATGAGGGGGGGAAATTAAAAAAATATTTTTGGTTAACAAAGAGTTTTGAATAAACGTGGGGAGGGGCTTAAATAAATATATAACCCCGGATTTGAAAAGGCTTATAAAAATAATTTATTACCAATACAGCAACAAAGTTTACTTTACTGGAGAAAGAAACATCACAAGTTTTGTTTCACAAATAACCAGCTTTCTCGTCGTTGGATTGGACGAGGTTCTGACGACGACAATCGCCTTCTTCCGTGGCCACCTCGCTCTCCGGACCAAACTCCATGCGATTTTTTGTATGGGGTTACATAGAAGATCGTATGTTCGTGCCCCCTATGCCTCATGATTTAAACGATTTACGAAAAAAATATCACAACCGCATTCTCTACCATTGATCGCGACATGTTACAGCGAGTGTGGGGAGTTGAAGAATTTGACTTCAGACTTGATATCTGCTGCATCACGAAAGGTTCGCATGTTGAACATTTGTGAAACAAAACTTTTTTTTTTTTTTTTTTTTTTTCTGAGAAAATTTCTCTATCCAATAAAGCCAACTTTGCTGCTGTATTTGTAATATATATATTTTTTGGTTAATATAAGCCTTACCAAACCCGGGAGGTGATTGTGACACACCCTGTATATTCGGTTAAGTTTTCGGATAAAAGAAGAGGGGGAATAAAAGATTTTCGGATAATCAAAGCTCTACCGTATATGCTTTCGCGTATCTTTCTCTGCACGATAGAAATCGAAAGGGCTGAAGAACTTGCATGCAGCTAAACAATAGCAATTTAAATCCATTACTGGTAAATCGCGATTATTCTGCTGTTACGAAGACCAGCGATTACTATTATTATCTATCATGCCGAAGTAGCACGGATGAATCCCTGCAGGATAAAAGTGGCATGGAGGGAAGAAAAAGACAAATAAATTAACTGCAATAGATCGATAAGAAGATTTTAACTGAACTAGGTCGATGTATTCGGGTCATCGGAACGATAACTGTCATCTCTTCCAGTTTCGTTTCTCGCTTGAACTTCGTGTGCCGCTCGCCGCTGTTGGAGAAAAGTCCAGTTTCGTTTCTCTCGCTGAACTTCTTGTGTGCAGTTCGCCACTGTTGGAGAGAAGTCACTATTTTTTGAACGAGGACAAAACTGAAAGAGTAGAGTTGAGATATTGATTGACCACTTATCGCAGAATAGTTAGAAGTTCGGAGGTGTACTGCGGTGTTTTGGAAGGGAGCCTTAAAATTTTTCCTTGAGATAGTGCCAAGTTTCCAGCACGGTAATATCAAGAAATTGACGAAAATATCAGAGATCTGTCAAAATTTAGACCGAAGTTTTGTTTTATTATCTATATAAATGATATTCCTTAGAGTCTATTTAGGGGTTGATGCAGACTACTATTGTGTCCGTTTTGCGGACCCTTCACAAAATTACAGTCGATTAAAACGGCCCCTACACAAAAATACAATCGATTAGAACGGCCCCGTTCACAAAATTACAGTCGATTAAAACGGCCCTTCTTTGTCATTTTAATCTGTTTTTATCAATTATTCTAACAAAAAAAGTGACTTTAATCAAATATTAATAGGAAAATTCACAAAAATAAGCAATTTTCGCAAAAATAGGACACCGGTAAGTATTCCTGGATCGATCCTTGATGACACAAAAGTGAATATTTTTACATTTTTCTTTTTTGCTGATATAGTTTACATTGTAATTTATAAATTCATATAGCTGAAGTGAGAAATTAGAAAACCCTGTTTTCATGTTTCAGTCGATAATCACTTTTAAAAAGGTGTTAAAATGAAATTTCCAGCTATGCATTTGCTGGAAGAAATTTCCAGCTATGCATTTGCTATACAGAATTGCAAATACTACTGAGCAGTTATCACATTCATAAAAGAAACGTTATTTGTGCTTGCATACATTTAAAGACGAGATTTCTCTACCATTCAACGACAATTTCGATCTAAAAAAGACACAGTAGGTGCGTGCATGACATTTTGACTGAGGCAACATATTTTTTCTTTGTTGGGGATCGCGCGTGCAGTTGCTTCCATTTACCATGTCACCATCCAACGAGGAAAAAAAATCTTCAGTACTTTTTATGTTCTTTCCTTCTTCATCCCTTTCCCAGAATTCCTTGCTTTTTTTTCCCCCTTTATCGGAAAAATGTCATTTGAACTTATTCTCCCCAACAATCCTGACTGAAACTTAGTGCAGTCTTATTCACTGTAATGACTTTTTATATATATATATCTCGGACTCTAGAGTTCTTTCTATAATCCTTAGTAAATTGAAAAGATGTGCTGAGCATGCAATGATTTTTGTTCTTAAAGGACATGTATATTTTTTATTGCCTTTCCGATGAAATTTCGAATTCTTCCGTGATTTCTTTCAACAATGCTTTAATAAAAAGCACGTTTTTGTTGTTGCGAAAATTGGAGGAGGGGTGTCAAAGCTTGCACTTCAAGTTTTTAAGAGAAGCTTAAAATTATGTTGCGCATGTTGTAAAATTATCATTTGTATGTGATATCAAATTATCTTATGTAAGATTTATGATAATTTGACAAAACACAAACGTATTGAATGAAGTACAAAACAGCTTAAAATTGAACATGTAAATGATGCATAGAAGCCCACTTGAACATGGCAGATGGCTGAAGTGTAAAGGTCCAGAGTTCTGAACCATCGCGTGGCTGTCGATCTAGCGCTCTGGAGTTTTGGTCGGTTTTCTCCAGATGTAATGTGAATACGCATTAGAACCTCTTAAAAAGTCCTCCGCCCTAGGCACCCCCTGTACGCAGATGCCCGTCGTGTAGGCTTGCCATAACAAACGCAAACATAGAAGTCCAGTACTGTGATGATTAGCACATTATGCTGCTGTGTCACAGATCCAGGGTTCGATTCCCGGACTGGCAAGGTTGACACAGCGTTTCATCCGTTGAGCGGGTCGATAAATTGGGAACTAAACACGGGGCTAGGCTCACCACCTGGCCGGGGCATAAGCTTCCGCATCCCAGAGCCCATGGGCGCGAATGCGTAGATGGTCAGTGCAGGCCTTGGCCCCATGTGGACTATTGGGCCAATGAGGATACATATTTTGTCTCCATATTAGTAATGGGATATAAAAGAAACACATGTGACATTTTTATTAGTAATTAATCAGAACAAAAACAGAATTATATTTTAAAGACATTTTATATGAATAATAAAATGTACTTTGTTAGAGCTACAACTGTTTGGTAGTTTAATAAAAGTAATCCAACATACTGCTTCTAACCTGACGTGTTATATATCAACGAGGTAGCCTTAAAGGTTTGGACTAACCTCTATGCTACTTACATATGTTAGCGCAGAATGTAAGATAATTATGTCCGAAATTCAATTTCAAAACCTTTTGATTTCTGAAACTCAATAACATCCTTTAAAAACCATGAGACGTATGTGTCTTATAACTTCAAAAATCATTTTATAAATTAGCGAGTACGAATAAATTATTAACTATATTTTTTCCGTGTTATTGAAGATCAGAATCTTAATAATGGCCAAAAAAAAAAAAAAAAGTTTCAAAATGTATCGTATATTTTTTATGCGTGTATCTATTAAAAATTCCATACTCTACAGCAAAGGTTATGGTCCTCAAAGGTTTCAACTTGTGGCTATTTATTATGTAAATAGATACCTTGACTATCCGATCGAATGGGATGATAGAAGGGGGAAAATTTATCGACTAAACATACCCATTGCATCGGAATACTTATAATTAGCTCTGAATGGACGTCCTAGTTATGAATCTAATATTTATTTATTTGACTTTTTGGAGGGAATGTTTTGCCACACGCGACCTTGGCAGCTAGTGATTCTAGTAGGTTTTTAGTAGGAGGGATTTGGCATCCTCCCAGCTCTCTGCCGTGTTTTTGACCTGTGCCGAACGCAGACAATCTGATGGCAGGGCTCCTTTCTCGCCCAGAGACCTTGGCTTGTCACGAGCATAACATCGACGAAAAACGACTGAGTGATTTTTCCGCTAGGTGGGAGTCTCTCTTACCTAAGCGAGATACAGTTCCTGAAAGGTCCCCAAAAATGTGGGAGGATTCAGAAGTGCCGCTCACTTATTCACTATCCTATGGATAAGAGCAAGTTTAGAAAACAAGGTGACGTACTCTATTGGATTACATTTACTGCGTGCTTGCATGGAATTGAATGAAAAGGGGTAAATTTATCGTCTCTAGTGTAGATGGAAGTTTTAAAATGCATGTACAAAAGATCGTTTTTTTTTTTTGTTTTTTTTTAAAGATGCTAGATTTTGGGAAAAAAAAATTGGTTACAATCACGTAGACTAGAGCGTTTTAGAGAACAAGGTGGCGTTACTATTACAAAATTACAATTACCGTGTCCTTCCATAAATTTCATGCAGAATGATAAATATGCCTTTTCTGTAGTCAGTGTTTAAAAAATGTGTATAATTTTTCCTTATTAACAAATGATAAGTTAGTTCACGAAGTAAAAAAGAAATCTGACTAAAGTGACATGCACTAGGACATTTAACACTCACACACACAAAGTGGTAGTAAGCCACAAAAGGCTTTTTTAACTTTTTTCAAAAATGATAATAATATAATTGGTATAACCCTTTACTCTTTATTAAAGTTTTCCGTTCAGAATCTGTGTTGAATATGTCTGGAAGTATAAATTTGCTAGAGGGGTTCAGCCCCCCCCCCTCTACCGAAAAGGACATTACTTTAAGGTAGACAAAAGAACACTTTGTTTCATTATACATTTCGTTTCGGTCAAATAAGAATTTTTTTAATTCGCTCCTACCCTTTTTTTTTTAATTTTTATTTGCTTTTGAGTATCATCTACAATCTACTTGAAACATTAACAATAATATTAGCAGAACCTTAAATCCCCCTTTTTTTTTAATATGCAACGAAAGCAATTTTTAACATATTTTTCGAAATGTTTTTTTCGGATACAGCAGTTTTATTACAGAATAGATATCGCATTGCTTTGATTACCTATATGAAATTTTGAACTTGCAAAAATTTTTGACTAATTTTATTTCTCCAAGTTTTACTTTGTTTATTGCTTTTTTTTTTCCTTTGTTGAAAATAAAGGTACACTCTTTTCTAAATTGTTATGTTAAGTCACGTTACTTAATTTATTGTTACATGTGCCAGCTTTCTTCAGCATAATCCCTATTAAAACAATTAACTTTATTCTTTGTAGGTCCCACTGTATTGAGCAGCACTACAACAGTGTCAAATGGCTCTGGAGCAACCACTGTAACAACAGGAACATTGCCTGCTGTGAGCAGTAGTCTTTCCCAAAATGCTTATCCTGGAATATTAGCCTCGAATTATGCTGCTGTAAGTAGAAATATTTCATCCATGCATCAGTGTTTGAGCAATACAATTGTTTGTATGTAGGAGCAACTAGTGATCATCGGAATGCATGAATTTAAGATCATTATAGAAAATATTATTTTGTCTGAACAAACATCAATCAGGTCTCCTAATAACTCCCGACCATTTTGGCCGGTGCAACTGCATTCTTTATACTTAAAAACTTGATATTTGCCAAACTTTTGAATGAGTAAGATTACAGAAAAATTTGACAAGGCTCCTTGTTTAATTAATTGAATTTTAAAATTTAGCTATGAGCACCAAGTCCACACTAACGAAATGTGCCTTTTAAGTTTAAAATCAGGAACATAATTACAAAGACTTATAGCTGAAAATAAAGTTATCTCATCTGTGATATAAATGTTTTTATGCCATTAATAGTCATCTTTTGCATTTCATTTAAAACATAATATGTGAAAATTGTTGATTAAGCTCAAAGATTGTTTAAAAGAATAAAACAAAACTTGTGTTGTAACCTGTTCGCTATCATCGTTGAAAAGACGCAACCCTTCCTTGTCCAGCGAGGCATTCAAAGACCGATTTTAGAAAGCAACGCTTCATATAAAAAGGGAATAGCCATCATTGCAATCTTGCAATTAACGTTGAGTCAAAATTCATTCTAGCATAAAAAAGCAATAATATAAATGGCCCTTTTTAATATTTATACGTTAAAAAAGGCTTTTAATTTTATAAAAGTAACAAATGTCTCTTACTCAGTAATTTTTTTATTTTTATTATTATTTTTTTTTAAACAAACAATGCTCCAAGTCCGATTGCACTGACAGATGGGACTAAACTCACCATAAAGACATTAAAATGGTAGAATTTTTTAGATTTTAGGGCATATCAACTAAGTTCAGACAATAAGTCGTAAATGAAATCGTTAGATGGTCCCGCGGGCCGACATCCCAAGTAACAGAGATCAAAATTTTGCGTCAGGAGTTCGTGGTGACACTGTCGAAATTACGTGATGCTTTTTTGAACTGCAAGGGAAAACAGTGAACCTCGTAGAATATTTCCATACAGAGCACTAATTTCTCGTCAGATGATTATTTAATAAAATGAATTAGGTACTGTAAAAGATATTTATTGGGTATTTTAACCAAGTGATGTTTAGTACTATTTACATAATACTCATTGATTGAAAAGCACTCAAGCTGATTTATTATACTTATTAAGTGGAAATTTAGAGACTTAACCCTTTCCGGCGCAAGAACTTTTGTTGTATTTTCTCGTTTATGCTGATGCCTGGAGTAATAGTTAAATTTCTGATGTCAATTTAATGAAGCGTGGATAATTTTTCTGTAAAATATCTATACATTTTTATAAATATACATGACACTTTACCGCCTAATATCATTTTGTGCAAATTTCATTATTATCTGGTAAATAGACATAGGAAAATTACCTAATGCTTCTGAAATTTATGATGAACACCATAAATAGGTGGCTAGAACGTCTAGCCACCACCCGTGAAAGGATTAAAGAATATTTAGTTTTCCAACTTAATAATATAATTTAAAGGGATTTAAAGATGTTTTTTAATTAAATTAATAAATGTTGCTTAAAACATTACGGTTATCAAGCAAGAAATATACAAACCCAAGAAAGCAAAGCAAGAAGTATGCAAACTGTAATCATCCTTGAATACTTTCAGCAGTCCAAGCGACCACTGGTAAAACCCCAATCATCAGCAAATAATGCATGCATGACTCTCTTCAGGTACTACATACAGCATATTGCAAGTTTATAAAAGGAAAACTAACTACGCACTTAAGAAAATAGAAACATGTTTTTATTATGCTTCTATTTTCCTAATTTCTCAGTATCTTTCCCCCTCTCATCACCACTAAAATGTTTATGATAATTTATATTAAGAACATCTCAAAGGTAAGGCACCAATTCATAAAAACCTTTTCATGCTTGTTTTATTGGGAAAATATTACAGATCAACGAGCCTTTTGGTATGTTGTAACAAAAATTTTCACAATGCTACAAAATGTTTATTTTTAATTTTAGCCACAGTCACCCCGATATCCTCCAAATCACCCTCTTAGTGGATCTAAACATTTGTGCTCGATTTGTGGTGACAGAGCATCAGGGAAACATTATGGCGTTTATAGGTAAGATAATGAAATCTCTTTAACATTCTACTAATAATCATTTATATTTAAGCTTTTGAAAGTTTTCTTTTTCTTTTGCCTAAGGCCGGGCACTTACTCATCAAGCATTTGCCACTACTAAGGTCCGCATTATTGACTATTTTAATATGAGGGGGGGGGGATCCAGTGGGCGGCCAACTTTACTCCTATGAAGGGATAGACACGGTAACACCCAAGCCCAAGCCTGCAATCGAACCCGGACCCTAGGTGTGATAGAATGTTTTTTTTTAAGCACTTTTTTAAAGCACCTGGGCGGCAGCTCTTGTAAGTAAATTGAAGCACCTTTCAACTGCCTCCTCGCTTATACCCCGTCATTATTAAATATTACGTTGATTTTGTATAATATTTTGCTATATTATGCGTATTTAAAGGGGGGAAATGCAGTTTTCAGGAAAATTTTAACTAAAAAGTTTGATTATTATCAATTTTTTTCTATCCAGATTTTTTTTAATTGGATAGTGTTTAATGGACCGCAAAAGGTACAATTAGCTATATCTTGTAAATCCGACTACTAATACTGTAAAACCTCGATACAGCGATACTTAAAGAGACCCAATAAAATTATTGTTCTGAGGAATGTATCGTATCATATCGAGGGGCGATTACATTGAATGGTACTGAAAATTTTACCGTTATAGAAGAATTTATCGCTGTATTGAATATCGTTATTGCAAGGTTTTACTATACTTACATTTGGTCAGCCTCCCCTGACCTTTCTGGCGGTAGATGAAAGGCTAAGTCGTACCTTTAACCTTACATTTACGGCCTTACTCCATGTCGGAATAGTATCCTGAAGTCCGATTCTATGTTAGTTTGTTTCTATAATTTGATTTCGTAATATAACATAAATATGTTGTACAGAACGGAATCAAATGCTGCAGTGTTTTATTTGTAACTTTTTTAGTCTTCTTGAACTGTTTGCAATCATTTTTCATCATTTCGCGGAACCCCGGTGTTCCGCGGACCACAGTTGAAGAACCTCTGCTCTAGCCAGTAGCGTAGCCAGAAAAAATTTTTAGGGGGGGTTTAGGCACTGATGTAACGGATAATCTACATTGTGGATCGCATTCTTCATGTCAATAATAGAACTCTGCTGAATTTTAGGGGGGTTCTGACCCCCCCCCCATCGCTACGCCACTGGCTCTAGCAGGATAGAGTCCTGCTGCAGGGATATTAGCTGCTCTTTCGCCAAGCAACAATTCTGAATTCCTGCTATTTTTTTAAATTTTAATTTTCAGTGTCTTCATTCCTGAGGAGTAGACGAGCATTGTAAATGTTTCATTTTCCAGCTTAGCTTTATAGCATACATCGTGTTTCCTCTTGGGTTACAGGTTTGATACTTAGCTATTAACGGTCAAAGTTGGGTAAGTATAAAATAGTTGGTAAAAATATCAATGTAAAATAAATAAAATACGAACAATGGTTCAAACAATACTTATTTAGGAAGCACATTTACAATAATGATCAGGGGATATTAGTTTCGAGGAAAAATTAATGTTCATTTGAAATGAAATTTTCATATAAAACGGTATTCAAAAATAATATCATACTTATCGAATATGAATGGTTCAAAAATATAATGATTGAATTGACATTGTCGTGGTATTTCATTGACAGTAAGGCTTTTCATTGTCATTATGGCATATCATGGCTTTTACTTACTACATGGCAAAATTTGTCTTCAATATCCCATATCACAGCTTCATTTGGCTTCGTGTAAAATAATGGTTGTTTATTTTACAATAATTGAATGGTTGTTTAGATAAAGTCAATAAAATTGGATTTTTAAGAATCCAATACTTGTATCTACCGCTGTTGATTTTGCCATCGGTGATGGAAAAGCTAAGTACAGAAATTCATAGGAGACTGCATATACCTCTTGGACAGCTTGGAAGACTTAAGCGAAAAACATTGGGGAGTTCAAAAATCATTTTACATTTATTTTCACAACACCCATAAAAAAATGCGCATTATTAGATTCATGAAAGTCGGAGATGGTACATTACAAAAATTTTAAATGCTTGTTATTATTGGTGCAGTGGCGGGCTCTTAAAAGTATCAAGGAGGGATGATATGATATAATATTAATTATAATAAAAACAATAAATATATTAATCATTTTATAATAACTTATTCAATAAATGCAATTAAATTATCATAATAATAATTAAATTATTAATAAAGTAATAATTAATAGTATTATTAATAATTAATGCGTAACTTTAGTATGACAGAGCATTTTACGAGAGTTTTAATCTGATTTTTAATCTTAAACTGATTTTAATTGTGTTCGCTGTCATTATTAATTATTAGTGTTCGCTGTATTCATTTAATTTAAACTGATTTTTAATCTTGAACCCATGTTTATTGTGTTCGCTGTCATTATTGAAAATATGCTACAGAGAAGGTTCCCCTTCTCTGACCAGTGTTGCTTTCCAGAATGGGTCTTTTAATGCTTCAGTGCTGGTGCCCAGCAATGCGTTGCGCTTGCGTAATCCATGGGTTCTGGCGAGAGCATTCCAAGACCCATTTCTGGAAGCAAAACTGGTCACAGAAGGGGATCCGTCTCCGTTGTGTATTTTCAATGATGACAGCAAACAGGATTAAAGATAGATCCAAAAGTGTGATAGAATCCGTAGCAGCTCGATAGATTATTGGGTTAAGTTTACTCAAGGAGGGGGCGGGGAATTAATCGCCACAGCCATCACCACTTTCCCCCCCTTACTCACGCACACATACACATGAATCCACCAATTTATCGATGTTTTTGTTTACTTGCGAACAGAGCCTTATTATCGCATGGGCAAATCGGAACTTTGCCCAGGGCCCCCGGCTTGAAAGGGCCCCCAATTTCAAATATTGTTCTGAAATGTTTTTTACATCAAAATTTCATGAAAAAAAAAATCATAGGTGGGGCCCCCAAATTCATCGATGCCAGGGGCCCCCGTTGTTTATAATCAGGATCTGCTTGTGGAAGTTCATGTTCAATATTATCTTAAATTAAAGATGAGCGAAGGAAACAAATAATTTAATGAAATGCTCCAAGAGGGGAAAATAGTGGTTAATTTACATTCTGTGCCTCTTACATCTGCAGTAAATAAAATATTCTTAAAAAGTCACTCAATTTTCTTATTTTTTTCATATTGCTTTCTAAACTTAGTTTTTTTTTTTAACCTTTGAGCACTTTTACGCTAATATTTTAAAAATAGAGCGATTTATCTTTTTGATTTTGAATTAATATCTATGAAATAATTCAAAATTACTTCACCTAAAAAGTATTTTTTAATTACTTATTTTGACAATTATTTCAATACATTTCTCAATAATAATAAATAAAGATAATGTACTAACCTTAAAAAACATTTAAGTGCCTTCAAAAACGGCTGCCTTGTTACAGAAGTAGAGTCCGATTTGCCGCTTATTGGATGTCCGCTCCTGACACGGGTCACGGACACGGTACCGGTCCAAGGATTAAGTTTTTAAAATATTTTTCTTAAAATACAAGAATAAAAACTTAAAGAAATAAAAATAAAAGCTCTTACAAACATGTATGATTAAAAATCAGTCGACCAAGGCTCCAAAGATATCATTTAGTGTAATTCAAAGCGTTTTTATTGCATTTATTTATTGATTCTAAACCACGCAATCATGTACTTTAACTTATTTTATAAAGTATCGTATTAGTTTTACAATGTATCGTAAATTGAGCTGCACTGAGTCATGAAATTAGACGTCCGTTTCAACTTTTCGGTGGCATTTCGATTGCATTTGTCGTCGGTCATTCACATGTTTACGTAACTATACTCAGCAGAACCATTGGAAAAGGATGATGTTGTTTTAAGTAGAAAAATAAATTAACGAATAGTGCATTTACCCTAATATCTCATTTGCACAAAGCTGCAATGATAGTGGTATCAAAGGAATGAATAAAGTAGAGAATTCTGAAATTCTGATTTATTAATTAATTTATATTAATTTATGATTACCGTTTAGCCTTGAGATCAGTTTTGAAATCCCAAGCTGGGGTCTTCAAAAAGGAGCCCGAACTCATCTTCAGTATTGAAACTTTTGAAGGCTTATCTCTAAATATAGCGACTTTTCATTTCATTTAGAGCTAATACAATGCGTTGCATAATAAAAAAATAGCGACTGTGGGGGTAAATTAAGCTACTTTTGCCAAAGAACATTTGACATGCTCTATGCATCCTCTCCCTCATTCACTGCCTTGTATTTTCGTTTGTTATGGCCCTAGAAAGACTTCGGGGAATCTCTTTGCTCTTCACAGTTATTTTTTCACTAAACCTCGTTGCCTTTTCTAAAAAAATAAACAGATTTTTCTTGATGAGACTCTAAAGTGACCGAGATTTCACTCTTGACAACTAGTTATGATTAGAGCGAACGGTGCGACCGCGCCTGGCGCCATACCCAGGGAGGCACCAAAATACCTTAATATATACAATACATTTATATATTTATTTAAATACTGTGTTGCTCCCGTGACAGGAATTTTTCTATAACAAAAATAAACACTGCAATGAAAAAAAAAAAAAAAAAGAAAACCACCTCTTACACCTCTGAAAACTTTTAGCTGCATATGAGTGTGTGTGTGTGTGTGTGGAGGGGGGGGGAGACGTATTAAGGCAATTATGTGGTTGGGGGGGGCGGTTAGTTGAAATTTCTGTCTTTTATGGAAGTAAAATAGGATCTCTGACATACTCATATTTTATGTAATTTCTTTTTTCGGGGAGGGGTCACTTCCTCGCCTCCCGCTTTTAATCAGTCAGCTGGGGGGGGGGGGGAGGCATCACTTTAGTTTGCACCATTTAGAAAAATACCTAAGACGGCAGGTACGTGCTTAGGGTTTCAGCAGCCCTGGGCGGAACAGATTTGGCGGCCCAGGACAAAAAATTGTAGTTTACAAATTTGTCTACTTACTAAATGGTGGATCTTGACCTCCCCTCCCCCCCCGTAAAAATCCGCTGCTGCTACTAATTGAGTAAATTTGATTAATTACGATTTACTGCAGTGCGTTTCCATAGTGTTAAAAGCTGCATTCTAGCTACTTACCATGCTGTAAATTTGAAAAGAAAGCTATACACGAAATTGCAAACTCTGTCTTTTTTGTCGTCTATGCTTACTGATGTGCAGTTTTCAGTTTTAGGTCAGGAAGTTCAGGTCGGGGGGAGGGGGGGGGCAAAGCCTGGGACCCTAAAATCCTATCATGAGGGAGGCAAAAGTTCCTCAAGGTTTATGGAGTCGTTGCCTATGTTTTAAAATTTAAACAATATATATTCTTAACACCGCCCCATTGATGACAATATTGCTGGCATATTTTAAAAAAAAATTATTATAATGATAATTATTTCATTTCTCTTATGTTTGAAGAGTGTTTTTCATACTATCTGACATTTAAGTTTGCAATGTACTCTGTTTATTTTTTCAGTTGTGAAGGTTGTAAAGGTTTCTTCAAAAGAACTGTCCGCAAGGATTTGTCATATGCTTGCAGAGAAGATCGTAACTGTATTATTGACAAAAGGCAAAGAAATAGATGTCAGTATTGCCGTTATCAGAAGTGCTTGACAATGGGGATGAAGCGTGAAGGTATATATAATACAGTAGAGAGCCAGAAATCCACACAGCTTGGGACAATGGCTTGTGCGGATTTTAGGATTTTCCGGATTTCAGGCCATAAAAGATAAATAATTACATTTCTGATTTTAAGAAAGTAGAATACAATTACAGTTAAATTAAAATGCAGTCAAAAGTATTTCACTTATATTTTCACATTAAATACAATAGCACAGGAGGAAAAAGAAAAAATTACATGAAGACTAGCAAAGTAAATGGTTTCAAAATTTCCTTTTTCTAATTTTGAAAGCAGGTTCTATGTTGATTTGTTTTAAAATATTATTATTTTTTTCTACTTCCAGTTTCTTTCTTTTATTTATTTATTTTTGCAAATTGTATATTATAATTAATGCTTGTTTTGTTACAGAACTTAGATGTTCTAAAAATTTAAGGTATTCTTCTCCTAACTTTAAACTTTTTTCAAATGGATTTTATTATTATTATTATTATTATCACATAAGTTTTCATCGTCATCAGAATCATATTTACTTGGATTCAAGACGCTTTTACACAGTTTCATCACTGTCAGATGACTGAGAATTTCATTATTTACATCAGAGAAGGTGTGCAGATTTCAGATGTTTGCGGATATTAGGTCTGCAGATTTTTGAAGCTCGACTGTATTATTTAAGTTGAAGTATCTGATTCCCAAAAATCTTGAATTTCTGTCAGCATTGTAAGAGTACAAAGAATCATTAGTGTAAATTGCCATGTAATATTGTGGGTGGTGGGCAAAATGTTTCCAATTGTAGAAAATGCTCTTTTGAAATAGGTGATATCTGAATTTTCTTGACTTTTAGAGTTGGAGCAATTGCCCCCTCTTGTCCTTAGTAAGAGACACCAATGCAAAGAATGAAAGAAGCATATTGGCGAAAGTATAAAAATCAAAGTTATATCTTCTGTTTATTGTTAAAAGATTACAGCTTAGAGAGAGTAACTAAGGGCTAAATGAAATTGTCAATAGAGAAAATAGTTTATTTTCAAAATTAAGATTTTGTTTTAGTGGAATGAGCTTTTAAAATCAAGAGGTCATTCTTCTCCTTTAACTGAAATTTGTTTGATTCACTGTAGATTTTTGATAATCATACCTCCAGAAAATTTTGCACAGTTTTTGCAAAATCTAAAAAAGCTGTAAACATAAATAAAATCAACAAAACTTTTTTAAGTTGAATAGCCAACTAACATGCTACCTCCAAGAAATGAAGTGATTAATTGATTTAAGATAACTAATTATGATTAAAGCATAATTAAAGTGATCCTCCTAAATAAATCAATTTTTAAAAATTTTAGAATTTATGCAAATTAAAAAAAAAAAAAATTCTGACAATTTTTTGTTTCAGCCATTGCTGATCATGCTACTTACTATATTTCATTCTATTAAGCCAGTCTCTCTTAAACCATTTTTGAGGGATGCAAGAACAAACATTTACACGATTTTCACAAAATCTCAAAATCTGTGTCCCAATTATTAAAATATGCACCATGCACTAATGAGGTAATGTACAAAATTTGAGAAATTATGCCTTAAAAAGTGTCATAGATATGAAGATTAATACATGTTGACTTTAAACCACTTTTTAATGGCTTTTGAAGGGGAAAAAATCATGTCATTTGATTGCATTTTACGGGTCATACAGAAATTACGAAAGAAAACAAAATTTTGCACTCTAGGAATAAAAGTTTATATTCGAATTTATGTATAGCCCCTGATTATTTTTGTTTAAAGATAGCTTTGAAACATTTTTGGACAGCTAAAATTTTGCGCATCACTTCATTAGTGCATGGGGCCCATTTTACCCTATTGGGAATATTTTTGTACAGTGGTCATATACAAATTGGGTCACTTTTTGAAAATTATTGAGAAGAATGTTTTCTTAGTGTAGTCTTTTCCTCTACCTTATTTTGAATATTCACACTTCTACCAGGGGCAGAATTCTGTTTGAAGAGGCTTGGTTGCAGCTATTTTTTGGAGGCCCCTAAAATTACAAATTCTAAAAATTAATGAATGAATAGACTGCGCTAATGGAAAGAAATGTAAGAGAGAATTTACTAAAATACCACTAACATCACTTTAATGGTCATTTTAGGGGAAATTTTCAATCTTTTAACAATTTCAGTTCTGATTATGCCATATGGTGTAATTTTGTTTACATTACAGGACAATATCCTAAAATTCTAGGAGGGGGCAAGTGCTCTACCTTGCCCCCACTAATGGGTGCCCATGGTCTCAGGCAGGGCCGTGCGCTCGATTTTCTCAGTATGATGCAAGTCTTTAAAATGCCGCGTCTTCAGTATAAAGGGGGGGGGGGGTACATGGTTAACACCCCCACCCCCACCCGAAAAAAAATTAACATATCTCATCCCCCATTAAAGGAAATCTGTGTACACCACAGCACCCCTTAAATGTTTCTTCCTTAAAATAAATATTGATTATGATTTAAAAGCAAAACTACCCAAAATGTACAAATGCTATACAGTAGAGAGCCAGAAATCCGCACAGCTTGGGACCATGGCTTGTGCGGATTTTAGGATTTTGCGGATTTCGGGCCATACAATTCATCATAATCAATGATTATTACATTTCTGATTTTAAAAAGTAGAATACAATTACAATGAAATAAAAACAGTCAAAAGTATCTCACTTATATTTTCACATTAAATACAAAAGCATAGGAGAAAAAAGAAAATATTACAAGAAGACTAGCAAAGCAAATGGTTTCAAAATTTCCTTTTTCTAATTTTGAAAGCATATTCTACGGTGATTTGTTTTAAAATGCTTTTTTTTCTGCTTTCAGTTTTTTTCTTTTCCTTTTCTTTCTTTCTTTTCTTTATTTATTTTTGCAAATTGTATGTTATCATTAATTCTTGTTTTGTTACAGAACTTTGCTGTTCTAAAAATTTAAGCTACTCTTCTCCTAACTTTAAACTTTTATCAAATGGATTTTATTATTATTATTACCCAAGTTTTCATCATCAAAATCATATTTATCTGAATTCAAGACACTTTTAAACAATTTCATCACTGGTGGGTGACTTCTAATTTCATTATTTACATCAGAGAAGGTGTGCGGATTTCGGACGTTTGCGGATTTTAGGTCAGCGGATTTTTGGCTCTCGACTGTATTTATTTTACTAACATTAACAACAAACTATTACAATTTTACTCTTCTAACTTCAGCAAATTTGTGGATTAGGGATGCTAGAGTAGCAGCCAATGTTGACTCAATAGAAATTATTGACAGGTTTCTTAAATTTGTTTTACGTATTGAACTTCTAGATAATTTTTGATTAATTTTAATTTAGGAAAACTTCTTTCCCCACTAGCTACTGACACTGGGAGTGTTAGCAAAGTTCTCAGTGCTATGACAGTATTTGGACACAAAGAAATTAAATTATTTTTGCACAAATATTTTAAAACGCCTAAATGTTTCATTAAACATGGCAGCATTCTAGATACAAGTAATTCTTCTTGTAGAGCACTCGCATTAATGTCAGATTCATTTTTGATTGAAAGTATTGACTGGAGATTGATACAGTTCTTTTCTAGCGTTTTGTCATCAATATCTTAGAATTTTAAAATATCATATAAAAACTGAAAATTCTTGTTATGGGTTTCCAGAAGCGTGAATCGTTCATTTAGAGAATTATATGCAATGTCCAGAATATAGTTTAAAAAGTTCACTTTAAATTTATTCTCCTCTGCTAAAGGTTCGTCAACAGCTTTTTCATCAAATTGACGTTTTATTCTTCTGGCTCTAACTTCAGTTTCTGTTTGGGAATTCTATGCTAATTTCAAGATTTTCTGCAATTTCATTTGCAGCAATTTTCACCTGATCATATCCCATTTTCCTGTAATTTTTTACCTTTTCTACAGTTTCGGATAACATCCTTACACAATCTGATAAATTGACCGTTACAAATTGCAATAACTTTGAAACTGAGTTTATTTCAACTAAAATGTCATGCCAAAGAATTACACCACATATAAAACTTGTAATTTTAAATATTTTTTGCTAACCCTATAGCTCTAACTTTCGTTTCTGCATCCCTGTTTACATCTTCTATTATTTCAATCAATGTATCACAGATTTCGCAAAGTTGAAATCGTAAAGGTTTTAACGCATCAATTCTGCTTCACCTCCTTGTGGCACTCAATGGTTTTAAAGTTATTTGGGAAACATTGTTTTTAAGTAATTCCAAACGTTCCGTAGAACTAGAGAAAAAAGTGTAGTACTATACAGAATACTACATTTCTTGTTCTATACAGAGAGTAGTTCTTGTACTATCAGTAGAAGTTCTTGTACTATACAGAGAATTAAGTTGTTGTTTCTGTAGAAGACGCTGCATCATTCAAAACAAGGTTTAAAGAATGGTATGCACAGGGCACATAAAACGCCTTTGGATATTTTTAAGTTATTCTGTTTTGAATACCCTTTCTTACTCCTTTCATATTAGAACCATTATCGTATCGTTGTTCTCTAAGCCACTTTAACTCAAAACCTAATTTCGCCAAATGTGTCAGAATAATCTCTGTCAAACCTTCTCTGGTAGAATCACTAACTTCTAAAAAACCAATGAAAAATTCTCCAATTTCATATTTATTTGTTTGGAGTCAGAAGCAGCGACTCTTATTGTTGATAATAGTTGTTCAATATGGCTTACGTCTGGAGTACAATCGCAGTTATCGAAAAATATTTAGCTGTTTTTGTAATTTCGACAACTTGGTTTAAAACTATAGATCCCATTAAATTTATCAGCTCATCTTGAATATTATTACTTAAATAGGTCACAGGCCATTTATTAGATTCGCGTTGAACTCTTCTAATATATTCTTCCATAACTGGATGAAACTCGGAAAGCAATTCTACCAACTTTAAGGAGTTTCCGTTATTAGACTGAAACAAATGTTCAGTTGTTCCACGAAAAGCTAAGCATTGTGAGGCCAGTAGTCTAATTACTGATACAATTCTTTTTAAAACACCTCTCCAATGTTGAATTTCAAGGTCCATAATTCTTTGCTAATCAGCATCGATAGTTTTTTTCTGCTTTAATCGAATGTCTAGTTCCTGCCATGCTCTAAATGCATTTCTATGGTTTGCAGACTTTTCGTGCATTGTGAGGGCTCGTGTAAGATTTCCCCAGTCAGAGTAGCCTTTTTTAGGCCACTCACTACTAGCAGATGAATTATCAAATAATAAACAACAAAATCAAAAAACGGAATAGATTAACCTACTTCTCTTAAAACTTTTAAATAATGCGAGGGAGAAAATTTACGCCTTTCTTTGTCAACAGGAAATTCGAATTTTTTAATTTGATGCGCACCCCTTCCAACCACTATTTGATGAATTTCAGATGGCATGCAAAATGCATTCCATAATGCAGAGTCAGAAGGTATTTCTTGTAATATCTTCAGTCTGCCAGTGCTACCAAACTCTTGATTAACTTCTGAAGATGTTTTATTTTGATTCTCTTCAACAACTTCTATCTCAATCGGTATTGCAGTAATTAGTTATGTTGTATAACGAATTGTTTCACCTGATATTTGAAATAACGAATATTTGAAATGCTGCTCGCGAGTGTTGTAGCAGAATTATAAAATTATAGGAGAGAAAAACTCAGATTTAAATATTTGCATTTACATACGAATGTAGAACACGCTAGTCATTGCCCTTAGCTTCTGTTGAGCTATTTTGAAAAACATAGAACAGTAAAACTCGTTAAAATTCTTTTGAACCAGCTAGTTTTGCACTATTTTCCTGGTAGGGACCAGCCTCGCCAACCCCTAGCTAGGGCCTTGCGCCCCATTTTTTCTAATTTTCGGCTTTCTGCTGGCTGCGTCTGCTTTCCATCTCCGTCTTTCAGACTGTTGCCTTATTCTTTCTCAGTTTCGATATTTTGCCATCCTCTATTTTTCTTTAACATATCGCCCAGGGTGGACCACACCTTCCTAAGTCACTACTTACATACATTACTTTTTACGTACACTATGCACCTTCGTACATCATTGCCCAGCGTGATTTTAAAAAGAAAATTACAAGATTTTTAACAGCCGACTGTAAATAATGCCGCCAGTTAATGACGGCAGCCAGGCAGCCACCATGTTACTGGTGAAAGAAATAATTAATATGTTCTTATAGCCGAGGCACAGAAAAGTGATAGTATATAATCCAAAAATGAAAATAACTATTTTAAAACTACTTGAATTAATGTCTGTCCGATATACAACCATATTTTTAAAATTCCTCTTTTAGTTTCCTTACAATGAATTCAACGATGAGGATTCTGCTGCCCCTAGCAAAGAGCGAAGGCAGATAGATCGATGGAGAAGGAACAAAAGAGACGCTCCCCTGAACAAATATTTAGACAATGATGACATATTTCATGCAATTCTGAATTAGTATTCAAGCTTTGCGCAACGGAGAAAAAAATTATAAATCTGCCCATGTGAAAGGCACGAATTTTTTCTCTGTCCCCCAACTGACAGCAATAAATGATTGTTAATTTTCAAAGAAAAGAAAAGAAAAAAAAATTTTTTTCAAATTTTACGTGTTATACAAGTAGACAATGGTTAATCTAGGCCAGCCGCCCCTTTGAAGTGCCGCCTGATGCAGCCGCCTCTCTGCATCATAGCACGGCACGGCCCTGGTCTCAGGCGAGGTTCCTTTATAAAATGCATACTAGAGTAGTGCAGATTACTTAAAAACCCTCACCATAACTGTTCTTACCTCAAGTCATCTTGACATGTATGTACTGCTGACAGATATAGAAATCAAAAAACAAGAATTATCAATTTTTCAAAGAATGATACTTTATTAAGTCTCAGTTTTTCATATTTATCATGTTTAAAATAATGAAAGATATCGTTTGGATTTAATTAACTTAAAATAATAAATCTATAAATTTGATCAATTTTTATAAAAATTCATCAGCAATTCATTTTCATTGCAGCTGTCCAAGAAGAAAGGCAACGTACCAAGGAAAGAAATGAGAATGAAGTAGAAAGCACTAGTAGCTCTCAAAATGATATGTCCATTGATCGTATTTTAGAAGCAGAATTGAGAGTAGAACCTAAAACTGAAGACATGGATAATACTGTAAGTTTGGAGAATGAATTCACAATAATATTTTACTTATTAAGTGTAAGTTTTATTTTCTTCCTAAAAGGATGCTAATGTTTAACAGATGTGAATACAATGTGATTTTTATACCGATTATGTATCAAAGTATGTGAATAATATATATATATATATGATTTTATATATATTTATTTATTTATTTATTTATTAATAATTTATCAGTTGTAGGTATTGCTACTGCAATGTAAAGTAATACTCAGTAAATGGAATTAATAATATTGTCATGATAGTGATACTCATTTTATTTCTTTACTTCATTTTTTTTTTATCTATTCACTATACAAGGTGTCCCAAAAAGATTTGTACAGCTTCCAACTTTTATCTTAGGAAAAAAGAATAGATACACAGCAAAGATTTTTACAAGTATGAATAAAACAACCCAAAAATATTTTTTTTACCATCTCAGTAAACTTCCATATAAGATCCCTTTGCAGTATGAACAATGTGAAGATGATATTCTATTCTTTTCAAGAATGTTTCAGCATGCTGAGATCAACATTTTGTATAATGGCTTAGATCTTTTGCTTCAACATTACAGCATTATGAATTGTTATTTGCTACACATCTTTCATATAACCCCAGAAGAAAAAGTCTAGCGGAATAATGTCTGACAGCTAGGGGCTTAGTGTGGGACTATCCCTACCAATTCGATGCTACAAAAAGAAATAATTCTATTAATCCATGGATATAATAGTTGTCATATGCAGAGATGTCATGAAGGGGATATGGGGGATGCAGACCACATAGCATTGGTGTAACTGGGTAGGGGCTAGGATGGGCTAAGCCCATCCCAGAAAGATTTTAACCCACTCTAGGAAAATTAGATTTTCTATTGCAAGAATAAGAAATGGAGCCCCTAGGGTGCGCTAAAGCCCACACTAGAAATATCCAAAAAGCCTGCCCTGTTACACCAATGCCACATAGGGTGACATCATTAGAGTGGTTGACACCAAAATATTTACTCTAAAACTTTTGACTAATGTACAGAAAAAAAATTGAAATTTGATAATGAAGAAAACTTTGGAGATTAGAAGAGTAAACATAGACACATGTTTTATATAGTTGTAGAAGATACAAGCATTATCCTGTCTCAGTTGTCTTTTACAGTTTACAAAATTTCAATTTTTTCCTTTCCCCACTATATATATGAGTACAGTTTGTTGTTCTCAACTTATTTGTTATAATTTCATTTGTATTTAGTTCTATTTTTAACCAGGGATGTAAGTATTTACAGTACAGGGGATTTTCTGTCAGGGGGTGGGAGCAGTAGATCCATAAGCGTATGCTGACTTCTTTAGAGAGAGGGTTATGTACATAATATTTATCTTAAAAATTTAAAATATGTAGACTTTGTTAAAAATTTTTCCTTAAGAGGGGCGTGACCCCTCTCCTTGTGTACACCACACAGGGGATCTTTGGTCAAAGGTGCAAAAGAGGTGTTACCAAAAATTGAAATGTCTGGGCTGTGCTGGGCCGGCTGTAGAGGATGACTTGCTTAACAAACTGGTCATATGAATAGTATTAGTCATGTCTGATCTATTAATTTTAGGATCTTTTGCTTTTTTCTTTTCTTCTCATTTAAGGTTAAAGGTGATGTTTAGTACTATGAAAGTACCCTAAGCATTTCTGTTGGTCCAAATGCCTACATAGTATTTTGTAAATGTGATTCTATTTTTTTATATTTTTATTTTTTTAATTTAGGGATCATGTATTTTTGTGTTTTATATGGTCGGATGTTTGGCTTTTGTGCTTCTGCTGCCTATGATCTATTGTGATTGTCTTTATTATTTTAGAAATATGTTAATTTTAGTGTCTTGTCTAATGTTATACTTACGGTTGCTATGGTGCTATGGTGTGTATGCTTATGAGATCAATCACAGAGATGTAAAGCTAAAACTTTACTTCATGTACTTCACTTTACTAAAAATTTACAAAGTTCAGACAGGCCAAGAAAGTTTGCATGGTTTTATGGACAGGAGAGTAGTAAACAAAATGTGTCGGTCTAGCAAGTGTACATTAATTATAAAGTTATGTGATATTATACAATGCTGGCAAAAAAAAGTTCACTTTCAGTGAGGCATAATGATATTGGCAGTTAAATTGTTCTCCAAAAAAACATATAGCATGTTTTCATGAAAATGCAAGTGTGGATAATAATCATGCTATTATTTCAGAGTGCTGTGAGATTTTTTGGCATAGGTTTAAAAAATGCTTTAAATATGACTGAATATGCAAAACTGGAATAGGGGATAGAGAACATTCTTTTTTTAGAGGGCCTAATGTAAAAACGAAAAAAAAAAACAATACTTTAGTATAACATTTTGCTTTATTGTACAGTCTGTTTAGCTTGGATAAGCTTTTTCTTCTATTTGTTTTTTAAACTAGGCCCTCCCCCCCAAAAGAAGTACCATGTTGACCCCTTTTGTGCACTTTTGTTACGTCATTTTTTCCCAGACATGCAGCAAATGTAAAATCAGTTTATAAATGCACACTATTCAGTTAATTTTTTATGTCATACTTCAAGATTTTCCAGGTTTATACATCCAAAATTTGCAAGTTTCCCTGACTTTTTCTATTAAAGTGAAACTTTCTTACTATTATAGGTTTTTCAGTTTTGCTTGACTACTGGCAGCCCTGTATACAGGCGCGTAGCCAGGAAAATTTTTCGGGGGGGGGGGGGGGATATGAACTTATATGTGTATAAATAGACGGAATTTCATCACTAATACAAAAATTTCGGGGGTGGGGGATATATACCGATATCCCCCCCCCCCCCCCCGGCTATGCCCTGCCTGTATATACCAAAAACCTACAAAGCATTCTGAAATAATAGGTCATTCTCAACACCCGTATTTTCATGAAAACACACAGTAGTTTTTTTGGCACATAAGCACATACCTAAGCCTCTCTTACATAACTAAGCTTTTTCATCATAGAGGTAATTTATTTTATATCTCTATGATGAAAAATCCTAAGTCAGTGTTTTTAAGACATCCTGATTGCATACATTATTGTTATCACTATCATTATTATAGTTTATTTACATGATTACTCACTTTCATTATTTTTTGGTAAATTTGGTAGATTAGCACCTGGGAAAATTTTAATTGAATAACAAAATGTAATAAGTGTTCTAAGAAACTTCGAAGATTTTTTTAAAAATTTATTTCATAGGAAGTTAATAAAGAAATTTCTTTTCCGTTTAATTTTTTCTATTAAGTAATTTTTTTGTGTGTGCTTGAATTTTTTCAACTGTTAAAAGAAATTTTATGAAAAGTCTACAAATTAAATATGGTTAGTTTATTTATTTTTCAAAAATAATTTTCTATGAGAAGCTTTAGGCTTTAATAGCTTTCTGAGATGGTATATCTCTAGAGGAACAATGTGAGTGGTTTAAAAAAAGTTTATTTATTTTTTTTTTTTTAGTGTGTTTCATATCAGATATTTTTCCTGATCTGATAAATGAACATTTATTTTAGTGGTTTGTTAAACAAGAGTGCCCCATGTCTCCCATGTCGCCTCAAAAAGATCCAGTCATTAACATATGCCAAGCTGCTGATAGACAATTATATCAACTTGTGGAATGGGCTAAACATATTCCACATTTTACAGAGCTTCCTATTGAAGACCAAATGGTCTTGCTGAAAGCAGGTATAAAATTTAACTTTTTTTCTTTAGTTCCTGTGTAATTTTTGTTTTGCTGGCAACAAAACAATTCCTTTAATCTGAATTTTTAATGAAATGCATAAAAATAAAAAGAAATCTCGGTGCATACATATTAGAATTTTAATGAACAGTTACATTCCTCCATCCTCCATAATAGTTCTATATAAATAATTTTTTTCAGTATCGTCATAAGTTTATTACTCAGTTAGAAAACAACTGTATTTTCTTTTGTTTCAGTCAAAAGCATGACATTATAAATTCAAAATGGCATGAGATTGATGAACTCTGCCACAAAATTTGTCTCATATCAAAGTAAATTTGTGCTATTTTAAATACCTCTTCAAGATTACACAGTTTCACATTTTTCATTAGATTAAAATAGATAAACTATTTTATTCTGTTGAACAATGGAGGTTTTAAATATTTAAATTCACCATTTCATCTTCCGCATGAAATATTTTTAGACATGAGCATGATCTTTTAACTATTTTTAGTTATGTAATGGTAACATTGGATTATGAAGTTTAAAAATAGAAAGTTTGTTACGATAATATGAATTAAAGCACAATAATACCATGTTAATAAATATTTCATGCATAATGAATTAAAGTGTTCATTATATTTAATATTTCTTAATGGGTGCTTTACAGCTAACTAAAAAATAAGCAATCTTACAATAATATATCCTATGGTTGTTTCAACAAAAGAGACTACCTGAATTTTAATTTTTTTTTTAATTTTAAACTCCAGCATAGTCATGGTATTAAGCTCAGATGGTATTTGGCTTGAAGGAAGTTAAAAATAGTATTTGGCACATCATATTAATTAGGAATGTATTTTGTAATACAGCTGAACCATCTATCTTGAACCTATTTATATCGAAACCCTCCGTATCTCAAAATTTTTGAAATTTCCAACCTGTACAATCTAAATTCAATGGATTTTCCATCTTTATTTTTAAAAAATCTCCTTCAAAACCTCTGTATCTCAGATTTTGAAGAGTGTAAATCACAAAAATCAATGCCCAAAGACCACTTTTCTTCAGCAACAGAAGTTGCATACTGATGCACCTCAAGTCACAACAAAAGAAGAAAAGTCTGTAAAAGTATTTTTTTTTAATCTCCAGAAAATGCTGGCCACAAAGCATCCACAGCTCTTGTTAACTTAAGAAAGCTAATTGAAACAAAGTTGTAGATGTCGAAAGGCATCGAAAGACTTTTTCTTGTGAAAGGTGCATATGTATGTTTAAAAAATGTTATGGGTGTATATATCTGTAATCATACCACTGTATTTTTCTGCAGGGTGTCCACCACCATCTAAAAAGACAACTTTTGCTACTAATTTAAGGATAAGTCGACTTGGGCAACTTTTTTGAATAAAAAAACGTCATTTTTATACTATTTTCCTGTTTTGGGCTAATTTTACCTTATTCCAGACAACTAATTTGAAAATCAGATTCCGGTTTTGTCAACTTCCACTTTGTCATTTCCAAGTTATGATTGGTGGTTAATGAAACATTCGAATACGTTGTTTAATCATCGAATCTTCAAAGTCACGCTCTCTTTTCCCCAAATCTGCTAATACTTTAGGTTTTGGCCTTGGATTTTTTTTCCCCCCAGTTATGTTTGCATGAAATGGGAACTACAATTTTATCTTCTAACTGAAGAAAGGAATAGATAATGTAGTTTTGTGTTTAATTTTTTTTTCTAGTTTTAATGTAAAATCTTGTATAGATTATTAGCAATTATTATTAAAACAGAATTTTATAGATTGTAACTTGCATATTTTGATATTTTTCACTTTTGAACTAGTCGACAATGTTATATCTTCCTAAGAATTGAATGGAAACTATATATTGTGTAGTCTTTATAAAACTTATAATGATATTTTATTTAGCAAAAGTGTTATAAGAAAATATAATGGTAAACAGGATTTTTTTTTAATTTGATTACTCCGTTTTGTGCATTCTTTTTTATTTATAGAAAACTTATAATAATGTTGCTTGAATTTAATTAATGTGTATGATATGTAAGTGAATAAGAAAATATAATGAACACAAGTGTTTTTTAAAAATTAATTCTGATTATTTCATCATGTGAAATTGGTACATGCTTTTATTAAATCCACTGTACGTTTGAGTATGTTATCTTGTTATCAATTTTTCACTAACTTCTTATCTCCAGTAAAGCTAAAATTTTGCTTACTGATGCAGCCTAGCAGTCGATAGATGAATCAAACATAAAAATTTGATTTTTAAAAAATTCATGCTCATTATTTTAAATTCAATAATGTTAATATATTTTTTAACTAAGATTTTTAAATAATATATGTGCTTGTATGTATTTTAAACTGATTTTTTAAAATGTACTATATGCTCTGTTATATAATGCATGAAGTTTTTAAATTTATCATTTTATTCATTCCTTCTTAAATGAAGCTAAGTTTATTTCTTAACAACAAAACATGCAAAAATTTGACTATATTGGTAACTAAAATTAAGAAAATGGCTACTAAACTGCGACTTTTTTATGTCGGTGATAATGATATTATTTTTGCCTCCTGACATTGGTGGACACCCTGTTTCTGCAACAATAGCCATTAAAACATTTGTTATTTGATCGCATTAAAACCTCTGTAACTTGAAACCCTTTTATTACAATTTTTTTGCTTTCCCGTGAGATTCGAGATGTTTGAGTAGAGAGAAAGTGATTTTCTTGTTCTGAAATACAGGTGAATTGCCAGTGACTAGGCAAACATACTTATACTAAACTAGAGGGAAGGGGAAGGAGGTGGTCATAATTTTTTTCATTGCTGTAATGCATTTTAATCTTTTCAAGCATTAATTAACAAAAGCAGTGTACTTTTGAAAGTGAACTAAAAGGCTCATAAGTCCAATGCCACTGGTGTCATAGGGCTTATAGAATACTTCTTACTGCAATAATAAATAATAATAATAATAATAATAGTAAGAATGCCAAATTGTGTATTTTTACTTCAGTTTAAAAGTAGCAGCACTGTTTGTCAACTGAATGGAATGTACATTATTTCCATAAACGGAATTAATTGTGGTTATTTTACTTAACAAATACTAGTTCTAGAATCATAAATGCGATCAATCATGTTTGATTCACTTGATGAGTATTAAATTTTTGTATAAAATTCTATTTTTGAGTTTTGCATTAAGTTTCATTGTTCAACATGGGGAAACATCAGTTTTAATGAACTTCGAATATACTGAATGAAATTTACCGGTCTCCAGAAGCTCACTATAACCGGAATTGAGTGTATTACTCTTACACTAAGACAAATTTTGTATGTAAAATGTAAATAAGGCTATCATTCAATGAAACAATGAAAGGTATGTAGAAATAACAATAGGGTCTAAAAGTGCAACAGAGGAGAGGAAAAATGATGTTTATAAATTATAAAGTTTAATTGTAAAGTAAATATATCCTCTAGTGACATGCGTGTAGACAGGATTTCTGCTAGGTGGTAACAGGAACATGAAGGAAGACATTGGAGTGCAACTGCTCCCCCCTCCACAGATGCATTTAACTGCTTGCTTCATATTAGGGGGTAGCTGCCCCTGCCCCTTGGCTATGTCCATGTTGGGTGTGCCCCATATTATATTATATCAGGTGGTTCATACTCTTGGATCAGTGTAATGCTTTTTTAAATTTTAACTTTCACCCTATGCTTCCTATTAGAAAATGTTTTCAAATGGCCTGCAGTTACTTTTCATGCCATACCTATTAAAAGGGACCTTATATTAAAAAAAAAAGAAAAGAAAAGAATTTTTAAGTGATTCTGTATACAAAAATGTTCATTGAGAAAATTAAGTCCGACCTTTGAAAGTCAGTTGCAAAAAAAATTCATTTTTTAAAGCATAATATTAAATGAGATAACAAGAAATAAAAGCTTGAACTTTTGAAACAATGAAAATAAAGATTGAACTTTTTTGGCAAATTACGCTGCTGTTTTGATTCTTAAAAACTCTATTTTTTATTTCTGAAGTTGTGCAAAAATTGAATATAAACTTTTTTTTTTGCTGTTTGGTCATATTTTTAATTATCTGGTTGCTTATATCAATGTTTATTAATTTTATTTTAATTCTTGTTTATTTATTTATTTACTCTCATTAAATCTGTAATCAAATGTGTATTTTAAAAACTATGTAAATAGAATCATGCACCTTGTATTAATAGAATCTGGAATCTTACAAATCGCTAACAAAATATTTACCCTTTTTTTTTAATGATAGAAAGGCAATGGACTGTAAACCTTTTGTAAAAAGTAATTTCTTTGTGAAACTATGAAAAACTGAAATTAAAACGAAAATTTCTGTCCAACTGTGGTAAGAAATTTTTAAAATCACAATGCACAATATTAATATTGAAGTTATAATAGCATAGTACTGATCTCATTGATTTTCCATACTCTCCTGAAAAATTTTGCCTTTTAAGGATTTCTCCTTAATCTTTGGGGATAATTGCTAAAATTGTGGAAATCACAGTTAATGCCTATTATAAATAAAAATAGATGGAAAATATTAAAATTAAAGTGATATCAGTTAATATTAAAATGAAATAAAAAGTTTTAAGCCAAAGATTAAATAATAAATTGAAAGAATTCAACACACTAATTTTAGAAGAGAATTGTGAGTTAATAAGTTTGTTATAAAAATGAATATGATAGGAAACAATAAAATAAGCTATTTGTACTAAAATATTATAAGACAAATTATAAAAGTATCTGTTGAGTGAGAGAAATGTGGATAAGAAAATTAGAAAATATATTAACAAAATAGAAAACTTTTTTGTTCTTTTTTTTCTTTTTAGGTATGTTTGCATAAATATTATTATTAATAATCTTTTGTACATACCAGAATTAAAATTATCTATACTGTTTTCTCCTTCATGAATGATTTATAGATTAACATACATAATTTATATCCTCAGAATCTGATTATAGTTGAATTTCAAAATGTTGTGATAGGAATACGTTTTTTGTAAACCTGCATGGTCTATTTGTTAGTGCATCTGATAAATCTTTTTCAGATTCCTATGTGTTGGGAATACCACCTCCCTTTGTCTCAAAGAAAATAAACTTATGCATTATAAATTATTTAAAAAATCGATAAGTTTATTATTAAACTAGACAGAAATTTATCTTTGACTAAATGTATCGATTTTTTTTAAACAAATAAGCTTGTTAGTTTTATTGAGAATAATTAATATTCAATTAAATACTGTGTTATAGCATTTAAAAAAAGTGTTTTGAAACTCATGTTTATGCAGACTTCAGTTGATGGTTTAAAAATTATAATCAGTTTAAAACATTCATTTATGTACTTCTTTTATTGTAGGTTGGAATGAATTGTTAATTGCAGCATTTTCTCATCGGTCTGTGGGAGTTAAAGATGGAATAGTTCTTGCTACTGGGCTGGTTGTGCACAGAAACAGTGCCCATAGTGCTGGTGTTGGCACTATTTTTGATAGAGTGCTTACTGAACTAGTTGCAAAAATGAGAGAAATGAAAATGGACAAAACAGAGCTTGGCTGCTTGAGAGCCATTGTCTTGTTCAATCCAGGCAAGTGCTCCTTTTTAAAAAAATTGTATTTGTACTTTTTAACTAACATTCAAAATTTCTTCCAGAATCAATTTTTGCAGTTTTACATTTTTTATACTTTCTTTGTTAAAATTTAAAATGTTTCTATTATTTGGTTATTCTGATTATTATTGCTTAAGTTTATACTTAGAGAGATATAGATAAGCAAGTATGACAAATTGAGACTAAGGTTGATTCGGTTAACCAAAAATTTTAGATAACTGGAAAACTTTTAAAAAGGCTATGAGAAGTTTTAGGTAACTTTTTTTTAATAGTTTTTCTTGTCTTAGAACTGGCAATTGAAGTAGTGCATATTTTTGAATAATAGAAATGGCGTGTTTAGTTAATTTTTAAACTGTCTTAATTTGTCTTCCACAGAATTGTTGCAAAGTTAAACATAAAAATTATTACATGTGTATACATAAACTGTACAGTACATATAAAAAAATTTCATTGAGGTAGAGAAAAGAAATTCTTAATAGTCCCCTGCTTCATAGAAGACAGTGTCCCTGTCATGGCTGAGTGGAAAAGACACTGAACATGGTAAATGGCAGAAGTGTGGAAATCAATGGTACTGGGCTATCACATTGCTGTCAATGTAATGGTCGGGAGTTTTAGCTGGATTTCTCCAGATGTAACATGAATATTCATTAGAACCCCTTAAAAAGTCCTCCTCCCAAGGTACCCCCTCCTAGGCAGATATCTCTCATGCAGGTTTACCTTAACACAATGAACACACACATTCATAGATGTTCTTATTACTGATCCTTTAATCTTTGAATTGAAATCTTCGAATTGTAGCAATCGGCTGACTGGTTTCCTTCGACCCCAAGGGACAGTAAAAGCAACTTTTAAACCTCCTTCAGGGAATCTGGAAATAAGGATCGAGTTCTATGGATTTTTTTTTTTTTTTTTTTTTTTTGTAGAAGGCAGGGGTAGAGAAAGATTGGTCCTTGTTTGATCCAGTTAATAAGTGTTTGTGTAGTCAATGTTCTACTGGATTTACAAGAATAAATTCTATGTAGAGGAGACGATTGTATTATGGAATAGCCAAAAAATATGAAAAATTATGTTTTTGGCTCTGTTAGGTGCTGTTGTCATGTGGGAATACCATGAACTGCTCAAGAAAGACTCGCATGTTACAATGCACTAAGAGTTGATTGCTTATTGTTGTCATACTACTCGCTACAGAGCTAAGTGTATTTTACGATTTTCAAGAGATTTTGAAGATAAATATTTTTTAATTCACATTTTCCTTTCAAGTGATGCAATTTATTTCAGACAATACGATAGAAGGAAGCATACTAATTAAAAATCAAATTTTACCCATTAATCAGACATAAAAAAATTAATGTCCATCTAAGGACATTTAATTTGTAAAGAAATTAGCAAAGGTAAAAATGCCAAACAATACTTCACCGTACATTCTTTAGCATTGTTATTCAACCAATAATTTTATATCTGATTTTTTAACTTATTCTGATAGCTGACACTCTCACTAGGCTAATGTAATCATAAAATGTACAAATTTATTTTAAAATTTAAATTTATGAGCCATTACATTTATTTTTTTAATTTTTAATTCACGTTTCCTTTAAAAAGATGCAATTTATTTCAAACAGTACCATAGGAGTAAGCATACAATTAAAAAGTCAAATTTCTCCCATTAATCAGACATAAAAACACATATTAATATCAATCCAAAGACATTTAATTTATAAAGAATTTCTAGTTTTACTTTGCACAGATAGAAATGCCAAAGAATGCATCCCCACTCATTCTTCAGCATCGTTGGTCCACCAAGGAATTTATAATTATTTTTTAAAGTTATTTTCATTGCGGATACTTTAACTAAGCCAGCATAATCATGAAAGATACAAAACTATTTTAAAACTCAAATTTATTATCCATTACATGTATTTTTTACATTGTAAATTCATGTTTCACTTTAAAAAATATTCTTTATCTACAAAAATACTGTTGTGGTAAGCATGCTAATTAAAAATAATATTTGTCTTATTAATCAGCTATCCCAAAAGAATTAATGTCTATTTAAAAGCATGTAATTGGTAGAGAAGGGTAGATTTTACTTAGCACACTTAAAAACACCAAAGAATGTACCCTGTTCCTAATCATTAGCATCATTGGTCAAACAATTAATTTAACACATTTTTTAAAACTTATTTTCATAGCAGACACCAGTTCTGTCATCTGTGCAAAAAGTGTCTGATAACTGTTTTTATTATATCAACTAAGTAATACTTTTTATCTAGTTGCACAATAATACTACATTACTGAAAAATTATATTAAGTTTTGAAATTTTTGTTTTTTATCATAAATATTTATTTAAAACTTAGGTTAATGTTACAGAGAGTCATTATATTTCTCCATATATTGATATACATTTGACAGTAGAATTTGAAAAATTAATTCTTGAGACGCTTCTTGTAAAATGAGATGATGATTTATTTATGTATATTTTCCTCTTTTTATGATATATTAAAAATTTTATTTTCATAACTTATTTATAATTATATTGCTTTTAATTTACTGAATAGGTTAGCCAAATAATAATTGTACACAGGCAGACAAATATCTAGACCCATCCGACATATTAATATTCTGCCATTGATTTTCGAAGCACAGAGGACATATCTCGTTTTCAATTATCATAATGTTTTCGAATTTTGCACCCAAGCTCCCACTTTGCATTAATTTCAGGCCAAGTGAGGGTGTCACAGTTGTTTACTTTTATTTTGAGAGTTTAAAAAGTTATTTGAACTGTACTTTAAGCACTCAAAGTTATTTTTAGTTACATCTATATCTCTAAACATAACTTTGAGTGCTTAAAATACAGTTTAAATAATTTTTTAAGCTCTCAAAATAAAATTAAACAACTGTGACACTCTCAATTGACCTGAAATTGATGCGAGATATGTGCTCTGGGCTTCGAAATCAGTGATAGAATGTTAATATGCAACTGGCGCTGCATTGTGGCTCTAGTTGTATTTCTTGGTGTCTCATTCTTTAAATTAGTTATTCATGTATAATACTTGTGTTTTTATTTGTTGAATGCAGTGTTGTTTTGATGCAATTTTATGCAGCTGTACATTTTAGTTCACAAAAGTACCAAAGCAAGCTATTTTTATATTGCAAATGCATACACGTGCATTGAATATTATTTATTTTATTTTTTTATGCAGAAGTTAAAGGGTTGAAATGTGCACAGCAGATTGAAAACTTGAGAGAGAAAGTGTATGCATCCTTGGAAGATTACTGCAAGCAGCACTACCCAGATCAGCCTGGACGATTTGCAAAACTTCTGCTGCGCCTTCCAGCTCTAAGAAGCATTGGTCTCAAGTGTTTGGAACACCTTTTCTTTTTCAAACTGATCGGTGATACTCCAATTGACAATTTTTTGATGTCAATGTTAGAGGCACCTATTGAGCCATGAAATTGCGCATTTGAATTTCAAAGTGATTATTCTTTTCATTTTAGTAATTGAAATATTTAAGGAGGCAAAGATGTTTATGTGATAGGCTTTTCAAATATTTTCTGAGTAAAAATTCAAATATGTATGTTGCATTCTTGAGATGTTTGTGTCTTCAAACAACTATAATATAAATCTTTTCTTTTAAAAATTAGATGTTGTTGTTGAATTTCTCATGTAGTTTACTAAGAAAATATTTAATTATAAGGACTACAGAAAAAAATAATTCAGCAGTCTTATAAGTTTGGTGTAACTAATAATAAAGCCATTTGTGCAGTTGTATTTTATGAGCATTTCTCTGGTTAATATTTCGAGAATGTATATTGTGACCGTGTTATATTTCTTTTTTATATAAAATACTTCGCAGTACTTTCTTTAGCTTTTGAGAGAATATATATAAATCTATTTATAGAATTATATCTTAAATTCTAGCTGAATGTTTTATTCAAGTTTTGTTATTTGAAAGATTTAATGTTTTGTTTATTTTATTGTTTTGTATTTATGATTTTCATTTTATATAGATATTTAATTTCTTTTGAATTTCTTCATAATTGTTTCAAACCATTGTGCATGCAAATTTTATTACTATTGCTGACAAAAAACAAAAACAAAAAATCATTATAAAGATTATTGATAGTAGTACAAATTAGTTTTTTTTATTTATTTGACAATGTTTTAGGTATTACTCACAAAGTATTTGATAGTAGTATTATAATCATTATAGATTTTCGAACAGTTTTTAATATGGAAATTTTTCGTATAGTTTCATATCTTCTAAAAATTAAACAATCTGTCTTTCATTAAAAAAAACATGGACATGATAGTTAAAAGCAACTGCACCAGGAAATTTTGTGCATGTAAACATACATTCGGCAATAATAATAATAAATTAACTGTCTTTGAATATTATATGTAAAATTTCAACTTCACAATATTAAGTCCAGACTATGACAATGTTTTTCTTATTATAAATAGAAAATTAAATATTAGTAGAAAATGCTTAAAAATTAAGGTTTACTCTTGTTTTGAATTGCACTTTGCTTATTAATCAGTAACAAAACTTTTGATAAGAAATATGCTTTTTTTAGTGAAGTATTTCATTTTCGAGTATAAATTATATGCTCGGATACTGCCCTCTTCTTTATGACTGCTAAAATGCAGAAACATGGCAAATATTATTTTTTGCAACATTAAAATCTTAAACAATGTTATACTGAGAATCATCCTTTTTATCAATGAAAATAGAAGTTAATTTTTTATGGTTAGCAACATCTTTATGGATACATTATTATACAAAAATTAATGTCAGTATAAAAATGCAATATTTTAAATTAATTAATAATTTTATGATGCTAGATAAAAGGTTATAAAATTGTTTCTTCTATTACTAGTGTTGAAATTAAATTAGATTATTTGTTAATAATAAAAGTAATAGTAATATGCATTTTATTGTTTTATCTATTAGAAAACAATCTTAGCAGCTCAAATAAATAAAAGACCCAATTTTTTAAAGTATGCAAGTACTGTAATTTTATGTGTCCAAAAATTTTTATTTATAAATCACTGACATTCTTATGAAAAAATTATTCTTTGGCATGATTAAGTTCCTTTTTTTCTGGTTACTGATGTATTTTATGGATTTTAGTGCAATTCCAAATCCTACTGATACAAATAATTGCAGAACTCTGATAAATCAAATTTCATAAAATTACTTTTCACAAATATATACATATATGTAACCATCCAATGTTTCACTGCCAGCTAGACCCTCTTTACAAGTACATGACTTATTGCATTTTATAAATTTTTCTTTTATTGCATAAGTGTTCTTACACTTTCATTTGTGTCTAATATTTCATTAAATCCAGCTTATTACCTGCCAATCATGGTAAAATGAAAACTGAATTGTTATTTAAAATTCATTGTGTGAACTTTTAATTTGAGATAACACTAGAATTATATTTGCGATACCGAGTTTCTATTTTTTAATAAATACATTTATTCATGTATGATAGTTTAATAAATTAGTATAGTACTAAGAGTTTCTCTTAACAACTTTATTTACTTTTTCATAACACATAACATTTGCATTCAAAACAAGTCAATTGTGATTGCGTTTTATAAATACGTGCCTATCATGGAATGAAAAATTTTCTTAATTATCTACAGTGGCATAGAGAAAAGCTTCCTGTTTTATATTTGATATCATTTAAAAGTAACTAGAGGTCACAATCTGCTGTCAATACTTAAATGGCATGTTTATGCAGCATTTATTTTGTTCACAAATAAACTCCAGTTGCATTTAACTACTATTGAACCAAAGAGGACATATTGTTGCTATTTTATTTGAGGACAAATTGTGCAGTAACACATATGTATGTAAAGGAAAAAGGAAAATGTGTTCTGCAGTGACATCTGTGCACATTAATAATTAGTTTTCCTGCTAATAAGTAGCATGGATCATATCTACACAATGCTGGTGTATAACAAAGTACTAGATATGCTTATAAAACTTTTTATTGAATCTAATTTGGATGAATGCTTCTTTGGGAGCAATAAATTGTAGCATTTAATTAAATCAGCTTTATACTGTTTGACATGCTAAAAAAGTTACTGCTAAGCAGGCTATGTCTTATCTTGGCTATCTTCAAAATGATGAGATAGCCCCAAAAGGTTCACTGCTTCATAGTACGATGATGAGAGGATTATAAATATATTGTATAATCAAAAGCAGACTTTTATTTGTTTTTGTGAAATATGAAAGTGACATTTCACTTCTCATTTTGAAATAATCTCTGATATTACTAAACAAAATAACAAATATAATTCTAGTGTTAATCATTAGCATCATTGAGAGAGCTAAGAAAGGTGATAGAAATATTGAAATTGAAATATTGTATGCTGATGATGTTAATGATTCCGTAGAGTAATGCATAGCAAAATATATATATATATATATATATTGAGTGTCAATCATGAATTAAGAAATTTTGTTCATGGACTGAATTTCATATCCTGTTACTTGCTTCAATTTACAGTGCCTGCCACTTAATAAAATCACTGGTTAATAAAATCAGCTGCTTAAGCTAATGAAATAGTCAAGAATGGAATCAAATCAATACAAATACATATTAAAGCCATGACTTAATTAAATACATATTTCTATATAATAAACTCAAAGTTTAGAACTTGAGAAAAACTATGTCTAGGAAAGAGGGGAGTGGAGAAAAAAACATCCCTCCTCATCATTTGTCCTAGCAGATTTTGTTTGTGTTGACACCCAACCACCAGAGAAAAATAGGGCTCATGTGCAGTATTTACCATCTGCTAGTTGTCCTAACCATCTGAGGGGGGACAGTTTGACTCGTCAAGAAATTTTTTATCATTTCAAACAAAAAATTATAGTTGAATGTACTCTGTTGTCAATAGTATACATGAGCCAAGTTAAAAAAATATGATTAAAAAAAAAACACTTCAAATTACTTCACCGTAATAACATCGTGGTAACTCAAACATCCCAATAACCTAAGAGATTTGCCCAAGTATCATTTATGTGCTCATACAAAATTAAGAGTTTCATTATTTTTTCATTGATCATATCATCAAAACCAGACCAAATTAATATGAACCCATCCCTAAGGTACCTTTTTTTTCCAATAAAAAGAAATCAATATCATTCTACATATTAAGAAATTATCACTGAACATACATAAAAGAAAGATTCTAACAAATTGACCAGCCTCTTCCTTTTTTATGTCAGTTCAAATCGCAGAACATCCTTATACTATGATAAATGGCATATTCCTAAGGGGTCAAGGTCATAATTCTTTATTCTTATCAACTGAAATTCTATTAAAAATGATCATAAAAATGTGGTATCTGCCCGGTACTGGCCTTGAAAAAGCCATTTTAGCTTATTAAAAGGTAATAAAACTACCCTAATTCTATGAAATGTCCGTTTTTCCTACAGTCTTGAGTAGGAGAGATCTTTTTGGTGGTGGTTGACTGTTATCCTTTAGATTGAAAAGTGACTAAGTGGAACGACTTTTTTCTTCTTGTAATTTCTAGAGTTTTAAATTTTATCTGAATTCACCACCAAACAACTTGTCTAAGTGGAAGAAATTAAGTTTGAATAAAAGCATGAAATTTTAGTGAAGTATGTGATGATTTATTCCACCCACTGTTCTGGATACATGAAAAGTTCTTCAAATACTCAGAAAGATACTTCAGAACTGAAAATGTGTTCCCAATATTACTTTTTTGCTAGAAACATTGAATAACTAATTGCTGAATCCAAAGAATGCACTATTGATCATGATTAATTTTTCAAGAAGCACATTATGTAATATATAAGTAATTTTTTATAGGTAGTACATGCTTATTAATTTTATTATCTTATTTAATAATTTCTTTCTGAGTTTGGAAGGTAATAACAGGTGGCACCCCCTTCTTTGGGATAAAACAATGTTTGTCAAATATAAAAATAGTTACAAATCAATTAAGCTCAGAATCAGTATGATTTTATTAAGCGGCAGATATTGTATTCAGAAAAGTTTTGTCTCACTGCCACAATTATATCACAGCAGAAATTCTCAAAGGCTGCATTATTTTAATTTGTTTGAAAATATGTTTTATATTCAAAAAGCATTCTATGAATGTTTTTTGAAAAATGCCCTTTTTGGACTACATTTGTGTAATTAAGAGGTTTTATGCATAATTGTGTCAGTCAAAAAAAAACTTATTTCGGCATTTTCTTCTTCCTTTTTTCATAATATAAATTTTTCTTCCCCCTCTCTTTTGAATCCTTAAGCTCTTTGCCTAAAGTTATGATTTTGTGTATACAGTAAGAGGTACTAGATTTAAATAATTAATATTAACTGTATTATTATAGCCCCTTGAGAATATCTGTTTTTTATACTTATAGCAAACGATGTGTTCTTTTTGTACTTATACACAGCTGTATAGTGTTTTTTCTACTTATACAGATTTTGACTTGCATTTTTTTTTTTTTTTTTTTTTTTTTTTTTTTTTTTTTATAGGTTGAAATGATTTTTCATTTTCTTTAATATAAAAACTGAAATGTAATAGATTAAGCTCCTAAGTACTAGAAATTATTGTTTTGTGTAAACATAGTCAAACTTTAACGGTAGTACTAGCAGAGCTAATTAGTTTTTAAATGTATCATTTATATTAATAGTATAAAATAACTTTATTAAAAAAACTATTATAGGCAATTTTATGCAGTGTATGCATTTACAATATTAGTAGTTTTATTTTTATAAATAGGAGAAACTGCTTGGTAAATTTTTTAATTTATTTAGAGAAATACACACACTGCTGAATATTACATGAATTTTCTAATTACCATGTTTTCTCTTGTCTGTGAAATAGATAATTTTTTTCTCAATCGTTATACTAAACAGTTCAATCCATCCTTCTCCATAGTTACATTCATAAATAATACATTGTTGTAGTTTTAGTCATTTGATAGTTTTCTTAATATACTGAGGATGTCATAAGTTTTATATTCATAATAGATAGGATAAACTCTAATTTTTACATAGTGGAGGCAGAAGTAATAGAAAACTACTTTAAATAACATGCCTTTATTTTCTATCTCTTTAGTTATTACTTTTGACAATAAAATAAATACTATGACTTAATATTTATTTCAATCTCTTGCGTGTTTGTGTGTAAAACACAGTCAGTGACAGATTTTTTAAATAGGCTAGCAAGGCTACAGTCCACAGCAGCAAATTTTCAATGGCCGTAGGATAGGTAACACTTTGGTTCAGTCTACAGGTGTCACTTTCCTTCAATCTATGGGCAGTAAATTTGTAAATCCATCTCTGAACCCAATATCAAAATAAACTAAGTTTATTTTCATAGTATATATAATCAGGAAAATAAACATAAAAGTATATATCAGTTTTTTATTTCTTCCTAGTTTAGCAATTTATTATCTTTTAAGTCCAAAGCTGTAGCAATGAATTATAAGAATATGAATTACAGCTAACTTGCCTGTATGCATAATGGATAACAAATTAATAAATCAAGTGAGTTAAAGATGAATACCACTTTATCGTATTTCTAGAATCAGAAAACATAGAAAAGTTGTAAATAAAATTATAGAAAATTATCCTGTTATGTATAAAATTAGAAAATAATTGAACAAGAAATGTAGCATTATATTTTACTGGTAATCAATAAATGTTGTAATTTCAAATGGCAGAATATTTGTATATATAAATGGAATAAAAAGCTATTTTTAATACAAAAATAAATCTAATTAAATTTTAGGTCCAATATTTTCATAATTTAAATTGATCTTTCAGTTACCTTTTAGGGACCATTGATAGATCTATCAAAACATTTCTTTTAACTTAAAATAATCAGCTATATCATCTGTTGAATTTCATACCTTTAGCAAATAGTGTTTTAAAAAGCTGGGAAGTCAATTTAAATCTCTCTAATTTAGATAAAACAAAAACCTAAATATAAAATTATAATAATGAACTAAACATTATTCTTTTTGTATTTTAGTGACTTATCTAAATGTTTTCATACTAGATTAATTATTTCACATCAAAGTAAAATTTTAAGTATTATATCCATCCGGAGCAGCCCTAGAATATGTGGCGCCCGACTGCAAACATAAAAAATGTGCCTCTTTTATGCTCTTTAACAAGTTTTCCAGTTTTTGAGTTCGAACATATTTCCCTTCAAAGATGGCACCTCGATGTGATGCGATTAATTATAATCACCTAAGGAAATATTCGAGAATTTACAAAACCTGAAACCTAGTTACCAATTCAAAAGCAGAAAATATGGCAAAACTTGTAAAATAATTATTTATTCTATCTTAGTTGTTCAGCAGTAATTAACTAATATAAAATATAAAACATTAAAAATGTAAATAGCTTTGTGTGATTTGGTTTTATGGATTTTTCTTTCCTTTCTGAATTTTGAAGAATTTTACTCTTAAATGCCTGTTGTACTTAATGATACTGCTATAATGCATATTTTGCTTCTGCTCTATTTGTGAATTTTCCCCTTGTTCGAGAGAAAACTTGATAAATGCAATTTTTCTTGATTCTGTGTACAGAATCAACATATTAAGTATAAATCAGAAGAAAATTAAGTCATACAGTTATTTTGCATGATTGGGATTTTTTCAATTTCAAAATATTTGTAAATTACAGTTTATTATGATCACAGTTATTGTTATAATTCAGTGCATTTAATAAAAGTTTTTAACATTGAAATCAAATTTTTAGAAGTTAAGATGGAATTTTTATGAGAAGTTAAACACATTTGATGTTTTCCAAAATGTATGTGCCTTATTTGCTTTATTTGATCTACCATTTCTTCTATGTTACTGTTAAAAAGTGTATTATAGGCATTGTTACTTGGTTTATACTAGTGTTTTCAGATTATGAAAACTGATTTTTCATTATTTTCTGTTCCTAAATGTTTCTGATGTACTCTGGTAAAGCTCTTGATAGCAGCTGTTATTGATATTAAGTAGCTTTGCCAATTTTGGACCATATGCTGCTAAATTTTATCTTTTGTATTTATTTCCAAATGATGCTTGACTTGTGCAATCAGAATATGTATTTGAATGTGGAGATTATAGTTGATATGTATATAGTTAGAGTATTTCTTATGAATGGGATATTGTTGTAATTTTATTGTTGAATAACACTTGAAGTATTTGGCTAAGCATATATATTTTTATTATTAAACAGTATATACACAAATATATATAATATTGAAGCTTAAGATATTCAGTTTTACTCATTTCATCTATAAATTATTTCAATACAATACTGAATTGAATTTTTAATTTAATCGTATTTTCTGCAACACATTCCTAAGTGAATAAATTATGAAATTGAATGAAATGTATTTAAATATTATTAGTAGAAAGAAAAAATGTATGACCATAAAACTTCCAAAAGCAAATTTGTAGTTGAAATTTCAAATATTTGTTCGTGATCTTTTTAAGCATCAATCACATAGCTTAAAAAATTTCTTTTTTCTGCTTAGCGTCAGTTAAATTTTAGTTTTTATAACAATTAAAACGTGGTTTGTTCTTTTATCAGCTTTCTGTGTTTTTTAGGAGGAATGTGAATTATTCATGTATGGGAAAAGACAGTAATGCATTAGCTCTGCAATTTTTAATATGTTTAGCCAATTAACTTTCATGTTTTATACAAGTGAGCATGTTATGCTTTGGTGAAGCTGTGATAAGATTTGTTAGAGATATCAAAGGTTTGGCATGTTTAAAAAGATTGTTTTGTGAAATGTCACAGAGAGTGTTATTTTAGAGAGAAACATTTTTAAAATGAAGAGTGCGTACCTTTGGTACTATTTTAATATATCTTGATATTTCAACTTTACAAGACTTTACAATGTGTCTTAACTCTTAATTTTATCAAAACATTGTTTCATATTCGTTTTTGTGTTTCTGTTGTGGTATTTAATATGTTCATGACAAAATGTTGAAAACTAGCTTTGTTGAAAAACATTTTTTCTCATTGTCGAAATGTTTTCTTTTTAAATTATTTACATTCATCTTCGTTATATGTATATCATAGTTGAAAACTATTTATATTATCTTGGTCTTGTATTAAAATGAAATGTTACATATTAATTCTTGTGGATTTTCTTTTCATTTTTTTCCTCTTCCACATGTACTTAATCAAAAAATAAACAATTTTAGAATTTGAATAAAACTACATTTATTTCTACCCATGCACAAAATAAATAAGACATTTACAGCCTGTCGATACCAAAAAATTCTAGAACCTTCAATTTCACTGTCTGAACTTCAGTAATTAATTCTAGAGTAACATGTTTGTTTAGGAGCTTATCAGTAGCGGATCCAGAATTTTTTTTCTTGGGAGGGGCTAAATTTTGAAAAAGTTTATTTCACCCAAACAAAATGTACAATAAAGCAAAATTTTAGTCTAAAGTAATGTAAAACTTTTTGGGAGGAGCTAAGTTAAAAAAAAAAAATCATTTTATCAAATTAAAGTGTATAATAAAGCAGATGGTTACCCTTTAGCAATCTCTTTTGGGGGGGCTGAAGCCCCCTAGCCCTTCCCCTGGATCCGCTAATGGAGCTTATTGATAAACTTGATAATCAATTTACTAACTAATCTGACAGAAAGAAAACAAATCTATTATAATGTACCGTATTTTCCGGTAATAACGCCGCACCGTGTATAACGCCGCAAATAGATAATTATTTCTATTTAGAGAACTAGTTTAACGCCGCACCGTGAATAACGCCGCACTTTTTTAGAAGTATTATAGAATCAAGCTTATCAAGTTTAGATGTGTTATTTTAGGTAATACTATAAAGTAGTACACATAAAACTAAACAATTATAATTAAAATAACTTACCATGTAATATATAAATTTGCGATGTTTGTCGATACGTCATTATTAGTACAATTTATTTATCTATTTTTAGAATATACATATGCATATATAGTATATATATATATATACAACAGACTGTTTTCTACTACAGAAAATCCGTCAAAATCCTCATTCTTAGTGTCACTCTGGAACATATGCAAAAAGCTCATCAACATCTGAACCGTTTTCATCATCGGAAGACACACTAGAAATTGCAGGAATCCCATTAGCGCTATTTTGTGAAAAATCGATAATTTCGGCTTTTTGAAAGGCTCTCTCTACCATACCATTCGGAATTTTATTCCAGCAGTCCAAAATCCATTCGCAAACTTCGGTATAAGTTGCTTTATTTATCCGGCCTCCTTTCGTAAACGTTTGATTTTCTGCCGACATCCACGATTCCCAGTGATGACGCATGCGAGCTTTAAATGCCCGATTTATACACAAATCCATGTTACTATACGTAAATCTTACTAAAACAAATGTTACTATACAAAAGGTTACTATACGTAAACACCGTGATGGGTTTTCGCCATGCGAGACTTTTATAGGAACGGAAAAAGATCATGGATTATTTTGTTCCTTAACCACATTTAAGGTTGTTTTTTTTTTTTTTTTTTGGAGAGGGGGTTAAATGATCAGCTGTAACTTTGGAACTACTTACAAGCCGCACCCAGTTATTGGCCGCATTTTTGTTTCCGAAAAAGAAAAATATTGTTTAACGCCGCGGCGTTATTACCGGAAAATACGGTATTAAAAGGGCAGAATTCTGTTTTGAACAGCAAGAAACAGAATTAAATTTGTTATTGAGTATTTGTGTAGTGTTAGATAAGCAAACCATTTCACTTTTTATAATCCAAAGGGATTTTATTATGATTATCAAATTATCCATATTTTAACTCCATTTTACTGAATTTAATACATTATGATGGGTTATGGAAAAACAGTACTCTCTCAGTAACGCAACCGTTGGTGCCCTGAACACTCCATTTATTCAAACAGGAAAAAAAAAACTTTGACTGCCACTTTGGGAACATCCCTTTTTCAGATTCATACCAGTGGTTAATCCAGAAAAGTGTCAAGGGAGCTGTGGTGCACACAAGGAAAAGGGTCTGGACCCATCCCAAAGAAATTAGTAGTGTTGCTTTGTTAAATAACAGTGTGAGTTTTCTAAATTGTATGGCTTTTAAAATATTTTAAGATTTAGTGAAATTGTTATTTTTAATAGTAAAAATAGTCATAACTCAAAACAATGCAAGTAAATGGAACTGGTAGAAATCAATAAATAAAACACAAAGTAAATTTCTTATTGCTCTGTATAAATACCTTTTGCTTTATATAAATATGACCATTTAATTCTATTTAAAACTCTTAAAAGAGAAAGAAGAGTATTTGTGAAAGTTGTTCAAACCCACATACAAAAAAGGGAGATTTTTTTAGGTAATTAGTGACAAAGGTTATTTGAGCTCGGAGCCTTATTGTTGCAAGGACAAATTGGGACTTCACTCAGGACCCCTGGCCTGAATGGAGCCCCCAAATCCATATATTAAATTCTTAAATGTTCTATATTCATTTCATTCACAGTTAATTGCAGAAATTTGTAAGATTAAAAACAAATTGAATTTTGTGTTCAATAGAAACAATCTTTTTTTTTTAAATAACATTTTTTACAGATATCAGTAAAAGTTAATCTTGCTTTAGTTGACTGAAGTGTGTCATTATAAATGCAGAAGTAGAAGATGGCCATTTCAGGTTTTTGCTCCGTCATGGAAAAAAATCTAAAATCCAGGACTACATAATGGTGTTCTTTGCCAAGATAGATCATTTTGAAAATTGAAATATTTTTTTCATTAGTTTAAACTACTATTTCACTGAATTGACTAAATAATTCATCTTTTGTTATAAATTTAATACCATGTACTTACAGTATAGCTCTCTATATATGAAAACATGATTTAGTTTTCATGAAACTAATCCGTATCTAACCCTAATTTGTTATTTATGATGACATACCGAATCGGGATGGGTGTCTCCTCATTCCTATGTATTGTATTACATTAAGAGTCAAATGCGAGGATCAAAATTTAATATTGCCCAGGACTTTGTATTCTCATGATTGGGATTTTCTCTTGGAAGGTGTCTAGCTCATAATGAGCTAGATCCTTTCCAAGAGAAATTCCTGTGTGTATTAGCGTGTTTATATAGTTAAGAGAGTGGTGACAATACTTCAACCAATATATTAACCCTAATATCTCATTTGCACAAAGCTGCAATGATTGTGGTATCAAAGGAATAAATAAAGTAGAGAATTCTGATATATAATAATTTATTTATATTAATTTACGATTACCTTTTAGACTTGAGATCAGTTTTAATTCCCAAGCTGGGGTCTTCAAAAGGCAGCCCGAACTCATCTTCAGTGTTGCCAATTTTAGAGGTTCGTCTCTAAATATAGCCACTTTTCATTGCATTTAGAGCTAATATAATGTGTTATATAATTAAAAATAAATATCGATTTTGGGGGTAAATTTAGCGACTTTTGCCAAAGAACCTTTGATACGCTCTATGCATCCTCTCCCTCATTCACTGCTTATCTTTTCGTTTGTTACTGCTCTAGAAAGACATTGGGGAATGTCTTTGCTCTTTACAGATATTTTTTTCACTAAACCTCATTGCCTTTTCTCAAAAAATAAGCAGAATTTTCTTTGAGATTCTAAAGTGACTGAGATTTTACTCTTGACAGATAGTTATGATTAGAGCCAGTCTTAGGGTGGAGCGAATGGTATAACCGTGCCGGACATCATATCCAGGGAGGGACCAAAATAATTTACTATGTATAATACATTTATATATTTATATTTATTTAAATACTGTGTTGCTTCTGTGACAAGAATTTATTTATAGCAAAAATAAGCACTGCAATGAAAAAAAATCACTTCTTACACCTCTGAAACGTTTAGCTACATATTAGTGTGTGTGGGGAGGGGGGAGCAGCTGAGATGTATTAATACAATTGTGTGGGTGGGGGCAATTAGTTGAAATTTCTGTCCAATTTATGGAAGTAAAATAGGATCACTTACATACTCGTATTTTATATAATTGCATTTTTCTCAGGTGGGGGTGGGGTCACTTCCTCACCCTCCCTTTAATCCATCAACGGGAGGCATCACTTTAGATCACGCCATTTAGAAAAACACATAGCACCGGCATTGATTATGGCCAGATTTAGTCTAAGCACATCAACCAATACTTTTTTTCCCAAGACCTCTCCCACTCCTTTGTCATTTCATGAATAGGTTGAATAAGCTTTTTCTGCCATTTCTTTTTTAAACTAGGCCCTCCCCCCCCCCCCCCGAAAAAAAGTACCATCTCCATGCCTTTTGTGCACTTTTGTTAAATTATTTTTTCCTAATTATGCAGCAAATGTAAAATTAATTTATAAATGCATTACTATTTAGTTCATATTCTATGTCACACTTCAAGATTTTCCAGGTTTATACAGTCAAAATTTGCAAGTTTCCCTGACTTTTTCTATTATAGTGAAACTTTCTTATGATTCCAGGTTTTTCAGTTTTGCTTCACTACTGGTTGTGCCGTATATACCAAAAACCTGCAAAGCATACTGAACTAATAGCATGGTCATTATCAATACCCATATTTTCATGAAAACACACGGTAGTTTTTTTGGCACTCAAGCGTGTACCTAAGCCTTTCTTACATAACTAGAATTTTTTATCATAGAGGTAATTTATTTTATATCTGTTGTATGCTGAAAAATCCTAGGCCAGTGTTTTGGGGACATCCTGTATAGATAAATGACTCTATTGTATACATTATTGTTATCACTATCATTATTATAGTTTATTTACATAATTACTCACTTTCATTATTTTTCGGTAAATCTGGTAAATTAGCACCTCAGATAATTTAATTGAATAACAAAATGAAATAAATGTTTTAAGAAACTTGAAAGATTTTTAAAAAATTTATTTCATTGGAAGTTAATAAAGAAGTTTCTTTTCCGTTTAATTTTTTCTACATTTTTTCTTTAAGTAATTTTTTTGTGTGTGTCTGTGAATTTTTTCAACTGTTAAGAGAAATTTTATGAAAAGTCTACAAATTAAATATGGTTTATTTATTTCTTTTTAAAAATAATTTCCTATGAGAAGCTTTAGGCTTTAATAGCTTTCTGAGATGGTATATCTCTAGAGGAACAATGTGAGTGGTTTAAAAAAGTTTTTTTTAGTACATTTCATATAATATTTTTCCTGTTCTTATAAATGAACATTTATTTTAGTGGTTTGTTAAACAAGAGCGCCCCATGTATCCTCAAAAAGATCCATTCATTAACATATGCCAAGCTGCTGATAGACAGTTATATAAACTTGTGGAATGGTCTAAACATATTCCACATTTTACAGAGCTTTCTATTGAAGGCCAAATGATCTTGCTGAAAGCAGGTATAAAATTTAACTTTTTTTCTTTACTTCCTGTGTAATTTTTGTTTTGCTGACAACAAAACAATTCCTTTAATCTGAATTTTTAATAAAATGCATAAAAATAAGATGAAATCTGTTGGTATACATATTATAATTTTAATGAACAGTTACATTCCTCCATAATAGTTCTATTTGAAGAATTTTTTCAGCATCATCATAAGTTTATTAATCAGTTGACTGAAACTAACTGGGTGAACTAACTGGATTTTCTTTTGTTTCAGTCAGAAGGATGACATTATAAATTCAAAATGACATGAGATTGATGCAAAAAATTTATGTCATATAAAAAAGACTGCCACAAAATTTATGTCATATCAAAGTAAATTTGTGCTATTCTTAATAGCTCCTCAAGATTACACAGTTTCACATTTTTTATTAGATTAAAATAAATAAACTATTTTATTCTGCTGAACAATGGATGTTTTAAATATTTAAATTCACCATTTCATCGTCCACATGAAGTGTTTAAGAGGGCCTAATTAAAATACAAAAACAAAGATAGTGCTTTAGGGTAACATTTTGCTTTATCAAACATTCTGTTGAGGTTGAATAAGCTTTTTCTGCTATTTCTTTTTTAAACTAGGCCCTTCCCCCACCTGAAAAAAAGTACCATCTCCACGCCTTTTGCGCACTTTTGTCAAGTTATTTTTTCCTAAGTATGCAACAAATGTAAAATTAATTTATAAATGCATTACTATTTAGTTGATTTTCTATGTCACACTTCAAGATTTTCCAGGTTTATACAGCCAAAATTTGCAAGTTTCTCTGACTTTTTCTATTAAAGTGGAACTTTCTTACTTTTCCATGTTTTTCAGTTTCTTTTTACAGCTGGCTGCCTTGTATATGCCAATAGCCTCCCAGCATTCGGAACTAATAGTATGGTCATTATCTACCCCCGTGTTTTCATGAAAACGCACAGTAGTTTTTTGGCATGCAATATAACTGTCAATAGTATTACTGGCCTATTAAAATGTCTACTTTTTTTTCTGGCATTGTGCATCTGTTACATTGAAATCATTGACCTCTCTGGATGTCAATCATAGGTCTTTACAAGCTGTAGACATCACCCGTATCACCTGCCTTATGTACTGGACATAAGGCAGGTTTGGAGATATAAAACCAATACTAATAACACAACTCCCAGAAAACACAGGAAAACAGTTGGATTAGGCAAGTGAATATTGGGAAAAAAAGCAATATATTACCCATAAAAAGTTAAATTTTATAGAAATACAAATAAATTCCCTATTAAATTACAATATATTATACAGGGTGTACATTAATATAAACAGGGTGTCCCCAAAACACTGAAATATTGCTGACAGACATGTACAATAAATTACAAAGTTACGTAAAGAAAGTCACAGAATTTTATGATATTGATTGACAATTTTTGAATATTAAATCTAAATAACCACAAAATTAAAATTTTATGATCTCTTTAGAAAAAAATTCCAAATTAGTAAAACATGCCCCATGCATTTATTAGGCGATGTTCAAAATTTCCACCTTTCATCATACAAAAGGTTCTGAGATATGAAAATAAATATATACTGACTTATACCACTTTCCAAAAGCTGTCAAAGGGGGGGGGGGATCACATCCAAAGATTGTGTTTCAGGGGCTCTACACAAATTACCAAAGAAAACAATGATTACATAAATACATGATACTTTTGCTATTATTGGCATCGTATGATTCCTCCCAACTTTGATCCAATATATATCTGAGCCTTTTCTTGATAAAAAGCTGCATATCTTCTCATTAATGTTTGGGCTATATTTAACTAATTGGGAATTTTTTCATAAAGGAGCCGTATAAAAATTTAAAATTTGCATATTTTTAGATTTATTCTCCTGAAAATTTTAATCAATACCATAAAAATCTGTACCTTTCTTATATAACTAGGCTTTTTGATCATAGAGGTAATTTGTTTTATACCTCTATGATGAAAAGGCATAGGTCAGTGTTTTTGGAACATCTTGTATATATATATGTTTCTATTGTATACATTAATGTTATCACTATCATTATTATAGTTTATTTACATAATTACTCACTTTCATTATTTTTTTCATAAATCTGGTAGATTAGTACCTGTGAAAATTTTAACTGAATTACAAAATATAATAAATGTTCTAAGAGACTTGGAAGTTTTTTATTATTTTTAATTTCATAGGAAGTCAATAAATTCTTTTTTCGTTTATTTTTTTCTATTAAATAATTTTTTGTGTGTGCATGAATTTTTTCAATGGTTAAAAGAAATTTTATGAAAACTCTACAAATTAATACGGTTTTATTTTTTAAAAATAATTTCCTATGAGAAGCTTTAGGCTTTAATAGCTTTCTGAGATGGTGTATTTCTAGAGGAACAATGTGAGTGGTTAAAAAAAAAAAAAAAAAAAAAAAAAATTTCAGTGTGTTCCACATCAGATATTTTTTTTGCTCTTATAAATAAACATTTATTTTAGTTTTAGTGGTTTGTTAAACAAGAGTGCCCCATGTCTCCTCAAAAAGATCCAGTCATTAACATATGCCAAGCTGCTGATAATTATATCAACTTGTGGAATGGGCTAAACATATTCAACATTTTACAGAGCTTTCTATTGAAGACCAAATGATCTTGCTGAAAGCAGGTATAAAATTTAACTTTTTTTCTTTAGTTCCTGTGTAATTTTTGTTTTGCTAACAACAAAACAATTCCCTTAATCTGAATTTTTAATAAAATGCATAAAAATAAGATGAAATCTGTTGGCATACATATTATAATTTTAATGGACAGTTACATTCCTCTATAATAGTTCTATATAAAGAATTTTTTTCAATACCATCGTACTCAGAAATCTAACTGGGTGAACTGGATTTTCTTTTATGGCAATCAAAAGCATGACATTATAAATTCAAAATCGCATGAGATTGATGAACTGTGCCACAAAATTTACCCTATATCAAAGTAAATTTGTGTAATTCTTAATAGATCCTCAAGATTACACAGTTTGACATTTTTCATTAGATTAAAATAAATAGACTATTTTATTCTGCTGAACAGTGGAGGTTTCAAATATTTAAATTCACCATTTCATATTCTGCATGGATTGTTTTTATACTTAGACATAAGCACGATCTTTTAACTATCTTTAGTTATGTAATGGTAACATTAGATTATGAATTTTAAAAATAGAAAGTTTGTTACAATAATATGAATTAAAGCATGATATACCATGTTAATAATATTTCATGCATAATGAATTAAAAGTGTTTGTTATATTTAACAATTCTTAATTGGTGTCTTACAGCTAACTAAAAATAAGCAATCTCTTACTGTATCCTGTGGTCTCATTAATATATCCTATGGTCAAGGACGTACCCAGGGGGGTGGTCCAGGGGGTCCGAACCCCCTCCGAAATTTCAGTTTTTGCAAACAAAATAATAATGATGAAGTTTTGTTGTATAAAATTCTGCCTTTTTCACCGTTTGGACCCCTCCGAAATTTTTGGACCCACCCCGAAATTTTTTTCTGGGTACGTCCCTGCCTGTGGTGATTTAAACAAAAGAGACTACCTGAATTTTTAAATTTTTAAAAAAAGATTTAAACCCCAACATAGTCATAGTATTAAGCTAAGATAATATTTGGCTTGAGGAAGTTAAAAATAACATTTGGCATATTGTATTGATTGGGAAAATATTTTGTAATACAGTTGAATCTGTTTATCTCAGAAACCACCATGTCCATCTTCCATTAACATATCCTGTGATCATTTGAACAAAAGAGACTACCTGAATTTTTAAATTTTTTAAAAAAGATTTAAACCCCAAAATAGTCATAGTATTAAGCTAAGATAATATTTGGCTTAAAGGAAGTTAAAAATAATATTTGGCGTATCTTATTAATTGGGAAAGTATTTTGTAATACAGTCAAATCTGTTTATCTCAGAAACCACCATATCCATCTTCCATTAATATATCCTGTGGTCATTTCAACGTAAGAGACTACCTGAATTTTAATTTTTTTTTAAAGTTTTAAACCCCAGCATACTCATGGTATTAAGCTCAGATAATATTTGGCTTGAAGGAAGTTAAAAATAGTATTTAGGAACATCGTATAAATTAGGAAAGTACTTTGTAATACAGTTGAACCATCTATTTCAAACCTGTTTATATCAAAAACCTCCATATCTCAAAATTTCTGAAATTTCCTACCTGTATGATCTAAATTCAATGTATTATCCATGTTTACTTGTTTAAAAATTTCCTTCAAAACCTCTGTATCTCAAATTTTGAAGAGTGTAATTTACAAAAATCAATGCCCAAAAACCGCTTTTTTTCAGCAACAAAAGTTACATACCAGTGCACATAAAGTGACAGTAAAAGAAGAGAAGTTGGTAAAAGCTTTTCTTTTTTAAATCTTTAGAAAATGTTGGCTACAATTCATCCACTGCTCCTGTTAACCTAAGAAAGCTATTTGAAACAAAGTTGTAGATGTCAAAAGGCATCAAAAGACTACTTTTATTGTGAAAAGTACATATATATGTTTAAAAAATGTTGTGGGTGTATGTGTCTGCAAACATACCACTGTATTTTTCTGCAGGGTGTCCACCGGCATCTAAGACGACAACTTTTGCTACAATTTAAGGATAAGGCAACTTGGGCAACTTTTTTGAATAAAAAACGTCATTTTTATACTGTTTTCAAGTTTTTGGCTACTTTTACCTTACTCCAGGCAACTAATTTGAAAATCAGATTCCGGTTTTGTCAACTCCTGTTTCTTTTCAAAGCTACGATTGGTGGTTAATAAAACATTCTAATCTGTTGTTTAATAGTAGAATCTTCAAAGTCACGCTTTCTCTTCCCCAAATCTGCTGTTAATTTAGCTTTTAGTCTTGGATTTTTTTCCTCCCAATTATGTTTGCATGAAATGGGAACACAATTTTGTCTTCTACCTGAAGAGAGGAATAGATGATGTAGTTTTGTTTAATTTTTTTTCTAGTTTTAATGTAAAATCTTGTATCCATTATTATCCATTATTATTAAATCAGAATTTTATAGATTGTAACTTGCATATTTTGAATTTTTCACTTTTGAACTACTCGAGAATGTTAGAATTTCCTAAGAATTGAATGTAAACTAAATATTGTGTGGTCGTTATAAAACTTATAATGATACTTTATTTAGCAAAAGTGTTAGAAGAAAATATAATGTAAACAAGATTTAAAAAAAAAAAATTATTATTCCATTTTGTGCATTCTTTTTTATTTAATGGAAAAATTATATATAATAGTGTTACTTGAATATAATTAAAGTGTATGATATGTAAGAGAATAAGAAAATATAATAAACAAGTTTTTTAAAAATTAATTTAGATTATTTAGTCATGTACAATTTGTACATGATTTTATTAAATTCGCACTGTAAGTCTGAGTATGTTATCTTGTTATCAATTTCTCACTAACTTTTTATCTCCAATAAAGCTGAAATTTTGCTTACTAATGTAGCCTAGCAGTCAATACATGAATCAAACATAAAAATTTGAATTTTTTAAATTCATGCTCATTATTTTAGATTCAATAATATTAATATATTTTGAAACTGATTTTTTAAAATAATGTATGTGCTTGTATGTGCAGGGCCGATCCCAGAAGAAAATCTTGGGGGGGTGAAGAGAGGTAAATTGCCGACTGAAAAAATAGATTTGCCAATTTAGTTCCCAAGTTGGACACCTCCCTATATTGGACAGTTTTTCGAGGAACAGAACATGCCCATAACATAGAACAGCATAAATACCTCTTTAAGTTGTACAGAGGGAGCGCAAAAGTTCGACTTTCAGAGGATTCACATTATTTGCGCATTAATGATCAATGTGGTTTTTACATCAATAAAGTGAATTAGTACATGAATAAATTGCAGAGGTCGTACGTAAAAGGCGGAATTTTCCACAAAAAGGCTCGATTATTATCACTTTGCCAACAAAAATCCACATTTTTGTTGGGTAGGGATGGTTACATTCCTGACTCTGTTAAAAGTAATTAAATTTTCATAAAATATTCATAACTTTTAATTTAGTCATAAAATATTCTCTCAGGAATGAAGAGAATATTTGCCTATCCATATGCGACAAAACTATCTGTCCTAGCTTCGGTTGGCGGAAATGAGTTTGGGGGGGACCCTCAATGGAGTCTTTACCTTTACTTAAAAAAAAGAAAGGAAGCCATACCGAGAGCACTGTTTATAAAACACTTTCCAACACTGTCTTATTTGCGTATATACTATTGTATACCTGCCAACTCTACTGGATTTTGATGGTTTCTCCTGGTCTCCCGATTTTGCATTAAAATCTCCTGGTTTTCTTAAATTTTGAAGCTTTATTAATAGATACATTTATTCCCCACCATTTTTGAAAGATTACCGCTCTCTGGGTCTATTCATTCAATATGGACCAGTATACCATGGTATTTTGGTCCAATAATAAATATTTGTGCTTATATTGATTACTCATTTGTGAAGGAATCTTGAAAATGTGAGAATTAGATGGCAAATCGTTTAATTGTATCATTTTTTGAGAAAGTCCCAAAATTTTACTACTTTTTTTTGTCTAGAAAGAAGAAATTTTGTAAAATTTCGAACATTTAAGAAAAAAAACTTGTGGACGTAAAGAAGCGTTGAAGTTTTATTCATTTTATGTTAAAAGAATTCTTCTATTTCTCTGAGCTCTTTTACAAATTCAATTTTTGGTATCACGACCTTATGTGTGATTGAATTTCAAACATAAGTTGTTATAAAAAGCAAACTTTTCATTTTAAAAACCATAACTGTGTAGTGCCATGTCAAATTATATTTTTAAAAAATTATATATAGAATAGATGGCGAAATTTAATGTGTGAAAAAATTTCGAAGAGTGTTTTGACTTAGTCTGTGACTTAGATAAGTAATTAGGACTTTAAGATTATGATACCACATAAATCTACTGGATTTTCTTAGTTAAATGTTGGCAGGAATGCTAGTGCATGACGAACAGTTAACTGTTCGCTCCCAACGTAGTTAAAGACGCGACAGTAGAGATTCCTCTCTTCTGTGTCCATCGTTGCTCCCCGGCGTGAGTCTTAAGCCGTTATCAGACGACGCATTTTCGCCCTTCAAAATGCTCGTACAACTCTTTCGGCTTTCATTTTCCTTGTCAAAAGCAAGGTATAGGGTTGTATTGCAAGGCAAGAAAACGATCTGTTGGATTGGCACGGGGTTGCCGATTTGGCGACGTTATCGCTCGTTTTGTGACAAAACAGTTATTACGTCATCGCTGTTTTTGTCACAAAAAATCACTCGTCCTGTCGCGCCCCACATTGACATTGACGGTGGAATTCGAAGGTTCATTTTTAAGTAAATACAGTAAAAAAGTTTATAATGGTTTTTGATTTGCACTTCGGAAATAAAATCGGCTTCTATTTCCGCCGTCCACATTGCAGGCATGGAGGTCGCCATCTTGAATGAAGGTGTGGACAGTGTCTAGAGCTCTGATTGGCTGATTTCGCCATTCATACCAAACATTTTTCAACATTGTTCGAAACAGTCCGGTGTCAGGGGAAATACTATCACACAACGGTTTTCGCCTGACTGAAGGGCAAAACTGCAGTACAAAAGTGTTGTACGTGTATTTTGCAGTGCGTAGAGCTCTCGTGTGATAGCACCTTTAGAATGTTTCTGCTCTGGCGACAGCCTTGCAGAAGCGCATGACTGGGCTATGCCAGGGCATTCAAAGACCCATGCCGAGAAGCAACGATTTATACAGGAGGGAGGAATTTTTGCCATTGCGTCTTAGCAACGACGGTAGTGAACAGGTTAAAGCCAACAAGAAACTAAAATATTGTGATCTATGAGTATTTTGTGAGCCCTGTAGAGGTATCAACTCTCCGTCCACCCATGCCGATGGACAGAATGCTCTCATAAACCTCAATAATAAATACCAATTTTGTTTTCCTTGAAATGATGAACGCTTCTAAAATGCACTCTAAACATTCTCTGCCCATAAGCTGCAATGCATTAGAATTATTTTGTGTGCTCCTGTAAAAGAACTATAAATGGTACCTACATCCTTTTCAATGGGGTACATGGTATGGTCATTTTCATTATTATATAAAAGTTCGATCGATACATATTTACGGCAGTTAGAGCACGAGCAGGCAGATAGACGAAAGCATAAACATTTCGAGTTCTTTGGAAAGTGTTAAAAAATAGACACTTAAAAAGAATGTGAGGCTTGAAGGGAGGGAAAAAAAACTGGAATAAAGAAAGTAATTCTAGCTCGAAAAGTTAATTTTTGCTTTCATTTAAGATAAAATGGAAAATTAAGCATATATTAATTTTGAAGCTCCTATGGTCGCGACCCCCAGTATTTACTCTGCCATCTCTTCTTATTTTAACGGTGTGATCTATACTCTTGTATTTTATCTCTTATTATAACTTACCCATCATTTTTCTAAAATTAAATTAAATTACAAAAAAAATTGGGGTTATTTCTATATGAATAATATGAAAGTAAATCACAATAAAACTAGTACAAATAGAATCTAGATATATAGCTACCAGATCGGCGATGATCTTTTTCTTGGAGAATGGATTTGACGGAGCTCCAATAGTTTGTATGGAAATTCTCTTTCCATTATGACCGTTATTTTGCTTCTTCTTTTAGTCATTATCAAAACAACTACATATCACATTTTGTGCACTGCACTTTTTATCGTTTTCTTTTGTTTACAACTAGTTTCGTGTTTTTGTTTACAACTGGTTTCAGTCTTCAGTCTTAAATGAACACTGCAGCAAACTTTTACTTCATTTTGTTAAATGCTAGAATTTTTTTTTATTTATTCATTTTTACCAAATTGATGTATTAATTATATCTTAAAGCTAAAAATGGTTTTCTTCTAATTAAGGTATGCTAAGGCTCCTCCAAGTATATGTTTGATCGACTTTGGCTCGGTTACTGTCCAGTTAACCGAGCTAACAGGAATAGGGGACACATTATTTTCTACTGTACAAGCGAATTTTTTTTTCTTATGCATTTCAAAGAAGCAAAGAAAATACATCTATTTCTCAGAAAAGACCGAGCTGGACCAAAGGGTGGCTACGGCCTCATTGCACTACTTATTACTAATTCATACAGAGTGGTAGCTCATAGTTTGTCTCAGTGCAATATATGAGACTGGAACATTCTCGTTCTCGGTATTTCTCCCATAGACATGTGCACAGAAGACTCTTAATTAGATTACTATGGACATGTGAGGTGACTATTTGCTTTGGGAAAAATGCAGAGACAGGTGTCATGGGCGTATGTGGTGTCAATCGCAGAGAGCTGATTCTCCGACTTTCCCTTTTGTGTATCTGGCCACCCAGTGTGCAGAGTGCTCTTTATTCATTCCCTCTTCTTTCTTTTGACTGATGCGAATATGAAAGGAATTTCTCACTCGGTTGCATGTACTGGAAGTAGGACGTCAAAGGGACAAAAGTTACGAAAAGTGCCGATTAAAAACTCTTGTAAATACTAGAATGAGGAGTTTTGGAAGTCCAGAATAGCAATTTTGCCGACTGCACTTTAAGTGGGGGGGTGTCTCACCCCCCCACACCCCCCGTGGGATCGGCCCTGTGTATGTGTCTTAAACTGATTTTTTTAATGTATTATATGCTCTATTATATAGCACATGAAGTTTTTTAATTTATCATTTTATTCATTCTTTCTTAAATAAAGCTAAGTTTATCACTTAACTACAAAATCATGCAAAAATTCGACTATTTTGGCAACTAAAATTAAGAAAATGGCTACTTAGTGCGGCTGCTGCCTCCTCCACAGATACATTTATTAACTACTTGCTCCATATTAGGGGGCAGCTACTGCTCCAGCTTGAGTATGTTCATGTTGTGTGTATCCCATATTATAATATATCAGGTACATCAAACTCTTGGATCAGTGTACTGCTTTTTTAAATTTTAACTTTAAGCTTATGCTTCGAATTAGAAAATGTTTTCTAATGCCCTACAGTTACTTTTTATGTCATACATATTATAAGGGACCTTATATTTAAAAAAAAAAAAATAGAAAAATAAGTTTTTAGTGATTCTGTATATTAAAATGCATATTGAAAAAATTAAGTCCGGCTTTCGAAAAGTCATTTGCAAAAAAATCCATTTTTGTAAGCATAATATTAAGTGTGATATTGAAAATAAAGATTGAACTTTTTTGGCAAATTACGCTGCTGTTTGATGCTTAAAAACTCTAGTTTTTATTTGTAGAGAAGTGCAAAAATTGAATATAAACTTTTTTTTTTACTGTTTCATCATATTTTTAATTATCTCGTTCTTTTATCAATGTTTATTAATTTTATTTTAGTTCTTGTTCATTTACTTATTTACTGTCATTAAAGTCCATAATCAAACATGTATTTTAAAAACTATGCAAACAGAATCATGTACCTTGTATTAATGGAATCTGGAATCTGACAAATTGTTAACAAAATATTTATATATATATATATCTATATATTTATTTATATTTTTTCTTAAATGATAGAAAGACAATGGTTGTAAACTTTTTGTAAAAAAGCAATTTCTTTGTGAAACTGTGAAAAACTAAACTGAAACAAAAATTTATGTCGAACTGTGCTAAGACATTTTAGAAATCTAAACGTACAATATTAATATTCAAATTATAATAGCATAGTACTGATCTCATTCATTTTCCATACTGTCTTGAATAATTTTGCCTTTTAAGGATTTCTCCTTAGTCTTTGGGAATAATTGCTAAAAATTTGGAAATGACAGTTAATACTTATTATATTATAAATAAAAATCGATCGAAAATATTAAATTTAAAATGACATGAGTTAATACTAAAATGCAATAAAAAGTTTTAAGCCAAAGATTAAGTAATAAATTTAGAGAATTCAGCACACTAAGTGTAGAAGAGAATTGTGAGTTAATAAGTTTGTTATAAATATGAATATAATAGGAAATAATAAAAACACACTATTTGATCTTAGATATTATATTATGAGACCGATTATAAATGTATTTGTTGGGTGAGAGTAGTGTGGATAAGGAAATTAGAAAATATATTAACAAAATAGGAAACTTTTTTGTTCTTTTTTTTTCTTTTTAAGTATGTTTGCATAAATATTATTATATTAATAATCTTTTGTACATACCAGAATTAAAATAATCTACACTGTTTTCCCCTTTATGAATGATTTATAGACTAACATATGTAGTTTATGTCCTCAAAATCTGATTATAGTTGAATTTCAAAATGCTGTGATGGGAAAACGCTTTTTGTAAACCTGCATGGTTCCTTTGTAAATGCATTTGTAAAATCTTTTCCAGATTCCTATGTGTTGGGAATACTATCTCCCTTTGTCTCAAAGAAAATATACTTGCACATTATAAATTATTAAAAAAATATTTTCAAAAAAATATATTTGTTGCTAAATGGTTGATATGTATACTTATAAAAAAAATTGATAAGTTTATTATTAAACTGGACAGGAATTTTACTATGCTTTTAAGACTAAATGTGGCAATTTTTTTAAAGAAATAAGCTCGTTAGTTTTATTGAGAATAGTTAATATTCAATCAAATATCATGTTATAGCACATTGGGCTCCTCCATTTGAGCACATGAGCACGTGAACCCCCAAAGGAAAAACTAAAGAATAAACACATTAACAAATTAAATTTAAAACAAATATTAAGCATGCTTCTAGATTTATGTGAATTTAAAACGTGAGTTTCACTCTCTCCCCCCACTCTTATTAAATAGGCTTATTATAGCTAACGCACTGTAGTGTAGGTTACTACAGCACAGTCTTGAATCAATCGCATGTGCGAACGGAAAATTTTCCCCCTGAACCGCTCCCTGGGATGAGAAGCCGAGACAGCTGGGAAAGTGTACGGCACTGATGAAATCATTCCATTCGCACAATTTCATTGTGCACAGGGACATTTTTTTACGGTATCGCTTCCGGATTTTATCTTGGTTTGCTACGTTCGGTTAGTTCATTAATTTTTATTTCATTTTCTTTATTTCTATCATTTTTCACTATATTTTTTTACAAACTAGCGTCAATAATTAAGATGGGGGTTAAAGACGTGTTTTGGAGCTAAAGCAATGACATTTTTCAATATTATCCTTTGGAAATAAAATGAATTAACACAGCACCTTTGCTAAAACTTATTTCTGTGACGAAGTATAAGACCCAAGATGAGTTGCTTTCTTTCAGTTGCAAGCATTGTTTTCCTTTAATTGTTGGAAGTGAAAATCTATTTTAGTTTGTAAGGTGCGTCATATCTGCCTATTTAATTTTCGAAATTTGTTTTGTGAACCTCCTTTTAAGTAACCCACGAGCCGCCACTGTGTTATAGCATTTTGAAACTTATGGTTATGCAGATATTGACTTCAGATGATGGATTAAAAATTATAATCAGATTAAAACATCCTTTTATGTATTTCTTTTATTGTAGGTTGGAATGAACTCTTAATTGGAGCATTTTCTCATTGGTCTGTGGGAGTTAAAGATGGAATAGTTCTTGCTACTGGGCTGCTTGTGCACAGAAACAGTGCCCATAGTGCTGGTGTTGGCACTATTTTTTATTGAGTACTTACTGAACTAGTTGCAAAAATGAGAGAAATGAAAATAGTTGAATTTGTACTTTTTAACTAATATTCAAAATTTCTTCCAGAATCAATTTATGCAGTTCTACATTTTTTATACTTACTTTTCTTTGTTAAAATTTAAAATGTTTCTATTGTTTGGTTATTATGATTATTATTGCTTAAGTTTGCTTAAAGATTTATAGGTAAGCAAGTATGACAAATTGAGACTAAGGTTGATTTGGTTAACAAAAATTTTTATATAAGGCTAAGGCAATTTTTTAGGTAACTTTCCTTTTTAGTTTTTCCTGTCTTAGAACTGGCAATTATAGTAGTTCATATTTTAGCATAATACAAATTGTGTTTAGTTAATTTTTAAACTGTTTTAATTTGTTTTCTACAGAGTTGGTGCAAAGTTTTTTGTATTGGAATGTATGGTCAAAAGTGAAGCGTCGAAGCATAAACACAGGAAAGAACAAACTAAGGTCAAAAGTGAAGAGTCGAAACACAAACACAGGAAAGAATAAATGATAGGGAAAGTGTTTTATTTTCATAACCTCGTTCACAAGTGGAAATTAATTTACAATAAGTGTTCAAAATTGTATCCATCAACATTGATACATGATTGACATCGTCGGTGCAGTGATTGATGAACACTTTCAAAGATGCCAGGAATTTCATGCACACGTGCAGAAGCTACGGATACTCGAGCAACGAAATCTTCATCAGAGTCTACTGGAGTGGCATAAACGTCATTCTTCAAATGTCCCCATAAAAAGAAATCGAGGGGCGTCAAATCGGGCGACCGGGGTGGCTAAGAGATAGATCCACCACGTCCAAGCCATCGCATGCCAGATGTCGCATTCAAGTACTGATGAACATCTAGAGTAAAGTGGGCTGGCACCCCATCATGCTGAAACTACATGCGCTTTCTAATGGTGAATGGATGAAAACTGAAACGAGAATGGCCTCTCTTCCAAAAATCAATGCCGACTGGCCAACCACCGGCAACGGAAGCAACTACTAACTCCGTTTCTCATTCGTCTCCAGCATTTGTTCTTTCCTGTGTTTGTGCCTCGACACTTCACTTTTGATCATACATTCCTATACAAAATGTGATTGCTACAGTGTGCTGTAACACCATGGGCGTCGCAAGCTATGGAGACCAGGGGACACGTACCCCCAATGTTTTAACTAGGGGGGACAGAGGGGGACCGAGGAATACTGGATAATTTTCCTTTAAAATGCTGTAACAGTTTTTAAAAAAACAGAACGCCGAAGTCACATCCCAAAGCAATTTTTTCTCTCACTTCGAGGTGGGTACATTTTTTTAAAAGACTGCTGGACAATACAGTATCGGAGTCGGATGCTCCCCTATGAAGAACCTCACATGATGTCTTCTTATCTTGCTGTCTGCCCAAGGCATTAAGTTTATTTTCTTATCTGCATAATTTCTAAGACCGCACAAACTGTACAGTCGCTCTTCGGTTTGGTATTGAGAAGAGCAGTTAGTTCAAATTTCGGCCTTCTGCCTTGTCCGTACACTTGAAGATCCCTCACAAAAGACTTCCGTCCATTTCCTTCAGAGGAATAAAAACCCAGACCTACGTATATTAGATCCGGGTATATGAATAGTCAGAGCAAGACAGAAGGCGGTGGTGGTGGGGGGGGGGGGTACACGGGTGGGTAACATTTTCTCGGAATTTAGTAGGGAAAAGTACCTTTTCGTATCCACCGGTAGAATTTACAGGATGTGAGCAGTCGTATGTCTTCTCTCATAGAGCATCACGAGTTTTTTACGAGTCCTCATTTCTGTTAAACTACCATGGGTCCTCCGAAAAAAAAAGTTAAAATCGCACAATATTGAGAATTTATTCATAGCAATGAAGGAAGACTCTAAAAAAGAGGAAACATTGCTGAGTGAAACAATTGATGTTGATTTAGAAACAGAACGTAAGAACTTATTTGGAGATTATTTTTTTCCAGTGCGTATCCAGACATATTGTTTCGAGGAATGGAGGTGGGACTGTAAGAGCCTTAGTTTTTTTTTTTTTCTGTTGTAAGAGTAAGTATCAAAAGAAATTAAGTAGTTATGATAAACCAAGTTGTTGTCAGTAGGGGATACAGGGAAGTGGGCTAGAGGGCTTCCGACCCCCGACCCCCTTCCAAAAAAAGAAAGAGATTGCTGAAAGGTAATTCTGCTTTATAATACACTTTGGATAGGCAAAATTATCTTTTTTTATAAGCTCCTGCCAACCTAAGTTTTATGCTCCAATATGGTAGTTTTTCAATACATTTCTACAAATAGTAATTTAAGTGCTATAAAGATTCACAGAAGTTGGGGGGGGCGTGGACCTCCAAATGCTACCATTGTCTAATGACAACGGTAAGGTTTGGCCTGGACATTAATGAAGGTGTATAGTAAAGAATGTTATTTTATTATTTGTCCCTTTCACCAGTGGCGTAACCAGAAATTTTTCATTGGGTTACGACTACAGCAACTCATATATCCTATACTTATTTTCTAGTGGCTGCACGTCGGGACTAAAATTCTTCTCCAATTTAATTTTATTATTGAATTTCCAAACTAATTTACTATTATGTATATCTACTTACTGTCTTCTGAAAAAATTATTCCAGCATGTCATTTTTTTTTTTAAATGTTGGTTTTATATAAAGTATCGTTCTTCAAAAAAGGTAAATCATGCATAGAGTATAATAAATTTATTTAATTTTTTTTAATTGTGTGTTTTATAACAAATTAATAAGTTTCCAAAACTAAAATAGAACTTTTCCTTGCAAATTTAGTATGAAATGTTTTGGCCTGTTTTACTCGTAAAATGGGTCATGATTCAAAATGATATCTTTTCTATAGAATTTGTATATTATAAAAAACATTAAAATAAAAAAAGCAGTTCTAAAGCTCTCAAGATATAAAATTTCCCTATGATGCATTTGATAACATAGGTCACATGTACATCATGATTTTCAAGAGTGATTTGTCTATCAAATCTTTTTGTTGACTGTTTCTTTAAACACACTATTTTTACCAAGGGCAGATTAAAGGGGGGGGTGACCGCCCCCCCTTGAATCTTGCATTAATCCGCCACTGATTTTTACCCATTTTCCTGGTAAAAGTTCTTTGTATTTTCTAGCGTCGTACACAATCAGATTGTTTCGTAGTCGACTGAGATTTTTTTTATGTTTATGTTTCAACTACATCCGTTCACCCAGCAATGGTCTCTGAACGTTCATAGACGTACAGAAGACGTCCAGAGGTTATTTCTGAACGTTAATAGACGTCTAAGACATGGACGCCTCCAGGATTTCTTGCAAGGGTGGGCAAAATGTCAGAGTAAGACGCTTGCATGTATACACATGCTTTATAGTATATTCGTGTGCATGTGGGTATACCGTATTTGCCCGAATATAAAGCGATGTTTTTTGGCTGATCATCACCCTTAAAAAAAACTGACTCGTGATAAATTCGAGGTCTAAACACAGGAGTTTTCTAAATATCTTGGAGAAAAATTCCTGGGTCACGTAATATTCAGGGCCACATTATATTCGGCTAATACGGTATATATATTACAGCCCAGCCCGCTTAAGGGAATATCGGTTAAAAGAATATCCCGCTTAATGTGATAAGTTTTCAATGTACCAAATCGTTGTAAATTTTCAATTTTTTCACGCATAATGGAGCCTCACGAGTGGCTGAGAGATTTTACTCTTGAAACTGGAAGGTGGTAGGTAGCAGGTTCAAACCCCGCCGCGCCTGTCGACCTAGCCGTTCGGAGTTTTCCGTGGTTTTCTCTTAAACCTCGTATAAATACGGGCTAGGATCCCTTAGAAAGTCCTCCACGGAGGGCATTACCCCTATAGGCCTAAGCCCTAGTGCAGTAAATCGGCCTTAATCCACAGACACTTATAATGGAATATCCTGCTTATCAGGATAGTTTTTCGTGGCAAATTGGCTATTCCATTATGTGGGCTCAACTGTATATTGAAGTAACAAGGACGTAGGTCGGGAGAGTTTGCATTCCTCTCCCCTTCCTTTGAAATGTGGAATTTCAATAACAAAATGATAAAATAAAAAAACAGAAAAATAGATTTTATGAGGTGATCGGTGATTATATTTTTATGATAATCATTCCTTAGTTAAGAAGAACATGGCTACAATAAGTAGAATGTAAGTATATTTATTATAAGTTAACAGAACAGAATAGCGTGAGAAATCAACATGCTGAGACACAAAAACGTGATAGAACTGAGTTACATTGCTTCACTTCAAATCTATATCATTTCGTGTTGCCAGATACATGACACTCTCCTCCTTATTTGTTAGATAGTACAACAAATAAAAAAAAGACAATAATGAACATACCAGTTACACAATGAGTATGATAAAAACAATAGATAGTAATACATTCATTTAAAACTCATCACTATATCTTTTGGAGGGTTTTATAATTCGGTTTGGTCTGGTAGACTTTATTGGTGAAGTATCAGAATTAGAAATTGGAGTGCTTTCTGAGCTAGAGGTTGACAATTCTAAATTAGTCAATGTTTCACTAGTAGAATTACTCAGAGTAATTTCTTCATTAGGTTTCATTGCGATATCTAAGGCAGGTAGAATAGCATTTCCAACAGATGGTGTATTCACATTACTGTCCACTGTTGGTCTCAGTTTTGAGAAATTCGAATCATCAGCTACATCTATCTCAGATTTTCTAAGATGGTCAGAGTGAACATAGCGAATTTTATTATTAACACTCACTAAGAAAGTATTTAAATTTATAGCTTTAGTAATTTTACCAGGATACCATTTTATATTTTCATTTCTAGTAGACTTTACCCATACCCTTTCATTAATTCCAAAATTTCTCTTAAAAGCATTACGATTGAAGTAAGATTTTTGATAATCTTGGTATTTCTTTTCTTTTGACAAGTGATTACTTCTAATCTTTGTGATGGTGGTTTGGGGTAAATATCTAAAAAGTAATTCAGCTGGAGTTTTTAGTGTTACTGATGAAGGAGTATTCCTGTAAGCAAAAAGTGCTGAATCTAACCTAAGTTGAAAATTGTCATATTTGCGATTGGAAAGTGCCTGTCTTTTTAACATGTTTTTTACAACACAGACTGAGTTTTCTGATGCGCCATTAGAATTTGGATGATAAGGTGGAGAATTTGTTGTATAAATACCATTAGCTTTAAAAAAATTTGAAAATAATTCAGATTTAAACTTTGCAGCATTATCAGATACAATTTCATTTTGTAATCCAAAACAGGCAAATAATCTACGCAAATGAGATATTGTTGACTTTGAGTCTATGTTATTCACAAGAGAAACATCTATCCATTTGGAATAAGAATCCTTGACAATTAAAAGATTTCTATTCTCAAATTCAGCAAAGTCAATATGTATTCTTTCAAAAGGTTTACCACTTAAGGGCCAAAAATTTGAGTTGACTTTGGGAGCAACTGATCTGGTAAGTTGGCAAGGTATACATTTGTTTACAAAATTTTCAATAAGCTGATCAATTTTTGGGAACCAGAAATAGGCTCTGGCTAATTGTTTCATTCGAAAAATACCTGGATGTTCATTATGCAATAGTTCCAGTATTTTGTCATGCCAAATTTCAGGAATTACTAGCCTATTTGCCCATAACAAGCAATTTTCTTCAATAGATAGTTCATCCTTAACTTTTTTGAAATCTTGCAGCTTTTCATCAATATCAGTGGGCCAACCAAACTTAGTGTAATTCAAAACCTTTGATAAACAAGGATCAAGAGATGTTGCTTTCTGAATGTTATCATGTCTTAAGGCTTCAAAATCGGAAAAGAAGCAAACAAAATATGTAAACTCATCAATTGAAACATCACTTTTACATGGTAATCTAGACAGTGCATCAGCAAGCAACAACTCAGTACCTTTTTTATACCTTATAACATAATCATAATTTGAAAGAATTATAGACCATATTCTTGCATTAACCATAGTTGGCACCGATTTATTATGACCAAATAATGTCAACAATGGCTTTGAGTCTGTCTCAATGGTGAATTTCTGACCTTGCAAAAATTTATTGAATTTTTTTATGCCAAAAATTATGGCCAAAGCCTCTTTATGCACCTGAGCATAATTTCTTTCAGCTTTACTCAGTGTTTTAGAAGCAAAAAATATTGGTCTAAGTTCACCACCAGGAAATTCATGGCATAAGACAGATCCAACACCATAGTCGGATGCATCACATTGCAACACTATTGGTTTAGCCATATCAAAATGAACCAAAACATTATATTTCTTTAACAGCGTTTTGCTAAATTCAAAAACCTTTATACACTCTTTATCAAATTTCCATTTAGCGTCCTTTTCCAGTAAGTCATAAAGCGGATGTAAGGTAGCAGATAAATTTGGAATAAAATGAGAATAATACCCTAATAAGCCAGGATAGCTTTTTAACTCGGTAGCATTTTTTGGTATAGCAGTTTGATATATAGCACTACATTTATCATCCAATGGATGAACACCACTAGAGTCTTTCATGTGACCTAGAATTTGAATACTATTTTTAAAGAATTCACATTTAGAAAGATTTATTTTAACATTGTAAGAGTTTAGTTTATCCATTACCATCTCAGTTCTTTTTATGCATTCTTCTTTTGTTTTTGCCCTAATAACTAAATCATCAATGTAACAATTTGTATAAACAAAATCTTTCAGAATCTCATCCATTTTTTGTTGAAAAAGAAAAGAAGCTGATTTAATTCCAAAGGGAAGTTTTGAATACCTAAGTAAGCCTCTAGGAGTATTCAGTGTTAACAATTCCTGAGATTCATGACTAATTTGGAGTTGATGGAAAGCCTTTGATAAATCTATTTTAGAAAAATACTCTCCATCACCCATACTCGTTAAAATTTCTTCCTGGGATGGCAATGGGTAAAATTGTGTTTCACAAAATTTGTTAACAGTTACAGAAAAGTCACCACAAATTCTGACAGTTTTTTTTGCCATTTCCATCAAGTTTCGGAACAGCAACTATGGGCGTTGCCCATTTAGAATGACTAATAACATGTAAAACACCACTATTAATAAGATTATCTAGCTCTCTATCAACTAATTCTCTTAGAGCATAGGGGACTGGCCTGCTTTTGCAAAATATAGGAATAGTTTCCTGTTTCATTGCTATATATTGATTGGTTCACCTAATATGCCAGATGTATCAGTTAAATTAAAACAATTTGGGCATTTCTTTTTAAAATATTCAACAATAGAAGAAACATTATCAAAATCAACATTGTTACAATCAACTCTATCAGTTAACATGACATTAACACAATCATTAATTTTAATGTTTAACTGTTGAATCCATTCTCTACCTAGTAAAGTTGGTTTATCAAAGCAATCAACAACAATTAATGGAAGGGAATAACACTTATTCAAATAAGTAACAGGAACTTCAAAATTACCTATGATTTTTAAATCATCACCAGTATAAGATTTTAACTTAGGAATTGGTAGTGATCTTGTGCTTTTCAATTTTAATTGTTGAAATTTTTCAACTGAAATGATGGAGAATGCACTACCAGTATCAATTTGCATACTTACCATCAAACCATTGACATCCACATTAGTGGTGTAAGGTTCTAAAGAACCTGGAATGTTAAACACATTTATATTATTCAAATAAAAATCAGATTGATCACTTGGAGTCGTACCAGTTTCCACAAAGTTAGTATTCGAAAGCTTGCACACGGTTCTAATGTGGCCCTTAGCACCACAGTGATGACATGTAGCATTTTTAAATTTGCATTCTCCTCTGTGAGATTTGCCACAGTGTTTACACAACTTTGCCTCCTTCGATCCTTGATGTGGAATTGATGATTTTTCTGAACCCTTACGTTGAGGAAATTTTCGTTGCTTCTTAGTGTCTGATGAATGGATTTTCAAAACACTTGTCGAATCTTTTTTTAGTGATCTGGTTTCCTTGAATGCTGTCTCCATGGTCAGTGCTATTTCCGATGCTTTAGCAAAGTCTATGTCTCTTTCACTAAGTAACTTATTTTGGATTTGTTCAGATTGTAATCCACAAATCAATTTGTCTCTTAGCGCATCATTTAGAAATGCTCCAAAGTTGCATTTGCTGGCGAGTTCCTTGATTTTCACGATGAAGGTGGAAATGTCTTCACTGCCTTGTCTCAGTTCATAGAAACGAAATCGTTCCATTATTATTGAAGAAGCAGGAGCATAATAGTCTATTAAAACTTTAATGATCTCACTGTATGGAACACCTTTCATATCACGTGGCTGCAGCAAATTTCGAAGCAGCGAGGAGGTCTTCTTGCCAATTGCCGTCAATAGCAAAGCACGCTTCTCGGCCTCAGAAGTAATTTTGTTTGCTTCAAAAAAGAAATCTGCTTGCATCAGATATTCCACAAAGTTATCCCCTTCGACAAAATTTTGTAACTGGCCAACGCTTGCATTCGGCATTATGAAGCCAGGTAGTTCTAATAAAATTGATCCGTTATATCTTCGTCGCCAATGAGGTGATCGGTGATTATATTTTTATGATAATCATTCCTTAGTTAAGAAGAACATGGCTACAATCCCAGACAGCACAGCAAACTTGCATCAAACTTGTAGCAAGCTTGATTTATCAAGTCAATAAGCTTGAATTAAGCTTGAAAATTCCAGTCGTGCAAGCTTGATGCAAGCTTGTATAAAGTGTTCTAGTTTACACTTGCCCAGCTTGCATTAAGCTTGAATCAAGCTTGACATTTCAAGCTTAATTTCAAGCTTGACATTTCAAGCTTAATTTCAAGCTTAAAAAATTTTCCAAAAAAAATTTTTTCTAAATACACGGGGCACCCGCTGGCGAATGCGCCCCACATACTTTATTTTCCCCCCTCTATGCTGTAATTTTAAGTTATTTTAATCTGTTTCCACCAAACGTCGACGGCTGGGTTCGATCCCGGCACCTTTCGATTAGTAGCTGAGCGCGTTATCCATTCAGCTACCAGAGCCTTGTGCAGCTATGACTAAAGTTTGAAGTGAATTACTAAGCGGTTTTCTGGCCAGATTGATAAGTGGGCGATATGTTATTTATTTCTTTTTTATTTTTCCATGGGATGCATCAAAATTAAAATAATTTTATGTGTGATTTCGAGCCTCTACTAATAGGGAAATAAACATAATATAAACTTAAGAGCAACACATGTTTTAAAACTTTCGCAACACTCATGAGCAATACTGCCGCTGGCCAAAATCGAGACAAACGACTGATTTTGAAATCAATTTTGTAGTATAATTGTATTTTATTTTGAAGAATTTCCATATTTGGAAATATAGAATGGGTTTACTTAACACAAATTTTGTGTTAAGTAATCTGAAATCAAAGAAACAGACAGTTAAACGTTACTTCGAAATGCTATATCACAGTTGCTAACATAACATGTATGGAATACAAACACTTTAGTCATTTTTGTAAATATTTCTTATAATAACAAATAATTGAAAAATTTTGCTATTTTTTAACGCTAAAAATTCTCTTTACAAATGTGGTTAGTTATTTTCCTATATATATTGGTATGCTATATCGATATAGAGCATTTCGAAGAATTAAAAATAAGTTTAAATCAATTTATACAAATGTAAATTTGAATTATTTTCATTGTTCATACTTTATAATTAAAAAAATATTCAACTTCTGAATTTTTTTTTATCCTTTGTAATTTTTTTTTTAATTACAAAAGAGTAAGATGTAAGATTTTTGGGCCCTAAAATCTGTAGGCCCTGGGCAGTTGCCCCGTTTGCCCTGCCGGTAATATGGCACTGGTAAAAAACCCATCCCCGTTAAAACACATCTTTTACGAACTTTCAACAAATTGGCTAGACAATTAATGTCCATTATCTTTCACAGATGGCGCCATCACCGCACTTTGCAAGTCAAAATCCAGCTTAAGCCAACCTTGCATTGCCAAGCCAAATCTCAAGCTTGATTTAAGCTTATGTGCTGTCTGGGATAAGTAGAATGTAAGTATATTTATTATAAGTTAACAGAACAGAATAGCGTGAGAAATCAACATGCTGAGACACAAAAACGTGATAGAACTGAGTTACATTGCTTCACTTCAAATCTATATCATTTCGTGTTGCCAGATACATGACAATGGAATATCCCGCTTATCAGGATAGTTTTTCATGGCAAATTGGCTATTCCATTCTGTGGGCTCGACTGTATATTGAAGTAACAAGGACGTAGATCGGGAGAGTTTGCATTCCTCTCCCCTTCCTTTGAAATGTGGAATTTCAATAACAAAATGATAAAATAAAAAAACAGAAAAATAGATTTTAAAAGAAATAATTAAAATTTTGTTGAATAAAATATAAAAATGCACTTCTCGTCAGTACACGTGTTTTGAGTGAAAAATATTCACCCTTCTTCAGCTTCGAAAAGGAGTTCACACACCACAACAACAGTAGATCGAGCACTGAAAAAGTAAATGGAGGCAAAATGTGTAGAGAATTTCGCAAAATAACACATAAAAATGTACTGACTGACATGTATACCGACAAAAGATTTAATGTTTGCAACATCTTTTCAGCTTGCTTTTGCCTCTGTTTATTTATTCAATACTCCCTCTAATGCTGTTGTGTTTGAGCTTTTCGCAGCTAAAGAAGGGTGAACTTTTTTCACCCAAAACACGTGTGCTGACGATAAATACATTTTTATATGCGCCTTACAATGGCTCAGTGGTTACGTCACTGGAAATGGTAGACGGGCGGGCGAAGTGTGAAGGTCCCGGGTTCGGGTCCCATTGCGCGTCCGTCGACCTAACTGTTCGAAGTTTTCCGTGGTTTTATCAGAAACTTAGCATAAATATGGGTTAGGACACCTTAAAAAGACCCCCCCGGGAGGGCACCCAACCTACAGGCCTAGATCCCTCGTGCAGATAAATGGCCTTCACAACACAACAACATTTTTTTTGCAGGGATTGATGTAGACGAAATTCGGGTCTGTTTTATGGTCCCTTTATTGGCATTGTACCGTTTCAGGGGCGTAGCCAAGGGGGGGGGGTTAGGGGGCTCATAACCCCCACCATGAGAAATTTTTACCATACAAAGTGTATATTCTTCACTACATTATCACACACACGTATACACACATATGAGTTGTAGTAGTCGTAACCCCCCCCCCCCCATGAAAAATTTCTGGCTACACCCCTGTACCGTTTATTTTGTTTTGTAAATTATTTTAAGGGGAAAAAGAACTTTCACAAAAATAGATGCTGAAATTTACAAAAATAAACAGTTTTCGCAAAAAAGGAACAACACGGAAAAAATTATTAGATCGACCCCTGATATGTGTTATTTTACAGTTTTAATTGTTTTAGAATAATCAAAACTTTTTTACGAAATCCTGCCCCTTCCGCATTTCTATACAATTTTAATATATGTTTATATCTATGTATTATAGATTTTTTAAAGGGAATCTTACACAAATAACTGATTTGCTCGAAATGGCTGAAGCAGTGTCAAACAGTAATACGTGAGTAACGGCATATCAGTTGGACTGCGTGCTTCTATCTCGTTAAAGTTTATCGTTGCATCACAGCAAAGTAGGGGAAGGGGGGGCAAGACGGGGTCCTTAACGTTTGGAGCGTAATAAAACACACATCTTTAAGTATTTTGAATATTTATTTATTTATAATTCCTCTTACATAATCCATCTTTGGAAGTAAGGAACTTAAGAAATTTTCCACTGATAGAAAATGAAAAAAATGACCAATTTTGTCAAAAATGCCCAACGCCCCATCTTGCCCCCTAGGTCGGGTAAGACGGGGTACCCTACTGGGCAAGATGGGGTATGGGAGACATATTCTATTTTGGGTTGCAAAACTCGCAAACAAATACTGCATCGTCGACCTCATCATTTATCCCAGCACAGCTACAGCGTGCCCAAGTCCCACAGAGAGAACATGCGACCCATCCTTCATTAGAATCCAAATATTTTCCATAGCAGTAAAAGCAAGGCATATTATCTTCTTCGTTGTCACATTCTGGTGAGGAATTAGGATTATTGTTGGTTTTCTTCTTATTCTTTTTCTTAGCCAATTTGGTTTTCTTACTCGTGTTTTGTTTTTTTACCTCTTTTTTTCTCTTTTTGTTATCTTCTGCCAGTTTCTTTATTTTATTGTTTCTTCTAACTCATTTTTATACGGGGAAAAAGTTATGATAGCCATTTTTCCTCGTTTCCTTGTCACACGTGAAATTTTGCGAGCTGCAGGATAAGGCATCACTTGCAGAGGACTAACTACAGAAAATACTAATGGTGGAGTAGTTGGCCTTTGATCTATTTCGATATTGGACATCCAAGTGAAGAATCCTGGCTCAGGCTCTGCTTCAATCTCAGATGGTATCATGCCTACAGGCATGTGGCATATCACCGGTTTGTCAATACTTATTTTGTCAGAATCTTCAACTGTCGAAACTGAAGTTATCTTTGCAGGTATTGTCTCAGCCGTTATCGTCTCAGGGTCAACTGAAGCTTCAGCGAAATGGTCATGCGAATGGTCTATTTGGAGCTGTTGCTCCGTTGTTCGACGTAGTGGTTTGTAGCAATGCTTCAATGATGGATAATATCTCTGTTTGTGGAATATTTGTCGTCAATGAGGAGCAAAATCACTCTCGGAAAAAACTATTGGATCGTGCAGCCAAATCTCACATTTTTTGAAGCCATTAAAGCCGTATCGACAATTCTGGATGCCTGCTTAAAAATCCCTGAGCTCAATCTTTGCCAGCTTCTTTTTCTTTTTCCTCACAAAGAGATGTTGTTTCCCATTTTTTACTGCAAGAGTGTATGCCAAAGCCCTTAAATATTTTGTTGTAAGTCCATAAAGACAACTCTCCTTATCCATTATGTAATTGCAAAGTCCTTTTTCTTCGTCATCAGAAAATGTTCGCTTTTTCGGGCCTAAAGGAACTTTCATCCAAAGTAAGTTGTAGGAGCACCTGGATCTTCTAGGGCTACACGAGTTTCTTTAACTTTTCTTTCAAGGGTCGTTTGTGGCACAGAATTATGTTTTGACGCTAATTTATACGCCATTCTTCCTTTAATTACAACATCTACCGCATTTTTCATACTCTTTTCACTCCAATTCCCCCTCTCTGTCTTTCTTTTATAATTTATCACCATCCTAAAACAACTATATTAAGTTAAGAAAACTCAGTTTATAAAGAAAACTCAGTTTATTAAGTTTAAAGGATCATAAAGTGTCTTAGAGAAATCATAGTTTTCTTCGAGGGGCAAGATGGGGTACCCCATACCCCCGTACCCCATCTTGCCCTCCCACGGTTATTTCAATAAAATAACTTACCTTAAAAAACTAAATCGAAATATCGAAACAAACATGCTTTTTCCTGCTGGTGTAATCATTGATAAACAAGAATAACTTTCAGTCAGTTCTAGAAAACTAATATTGAGGTACGGTACAGAACACATGCGATGTATAACACGAAAATCACAACAATCTTGACAAAAACCGAGTTTTTGGCGGTTGGGCAAAAAAGCATGGACTTAGAAGCCGGTCACAAAGCTGACTGATAAACAATACAATGGCTCGTCATTACGAGCCAGGGCAGCTGTGATAGGTCCTTCGTAGGACCGACGAGACCCGGTACCCCGTCTTGCCCGCTTCCCCATCTTGCCCCCCCCTTACCCTACTCCTCAATCATAGGTTATACATACACAGGGGTCCCCCCCCCCCGAAATTTAAAATTTTGTTAGCAAAATAATAATAATGATGAAGTCTTTTGGGGTGAAAATCCAGCCTTTTTCACTGTTTGGTCCCCCACCAAAATTTTTTTCTGCGTACGGCCAGGCCTGGACTGGCCAGGGTGTCCGACTGTCTGCAGACGGGTGGGCCCCCGCCCTCGGCGGGCCCCCAAACAGAAAAAAGAAAGAAAAAAATGCTATACTGATAGTACTTGAATGAAGTTTGACACATAAAATTTTTTTGCAGCTGCAATTGTGCCCCAGAAGGCTTCAAAACACTTCATTTTAAATGAAGTTCTCAAAATTTTTTGAGTGAGAGTTCCCGAATGAACAAGGGATTAATTAATATGAATGATGCCTATTAATTAATAGATCAATATTTTATTAATGCATTAATTATCAATCATAATTAATTAATAATAACACCATACCTCCCCCATTCCCCGAAAATTAACACATCCTATTATTTATCGGTTGCACAATAACCCGGGGCCCCCCTTCTCTTGAGACGGGAGGGCCCCTCCCTTCTAGTCCGGGCCTGCGTACGGCCCTGGAGCCGGTACTCTGCAGTCTGTTGTCATCTATTTGCTTTCTGTTAGAGAGCAAATTGAAAACTGAAAAATATATTCATAATCATATCTAATCGCAGTAATTCTGAAAGCACATTCAAAGTTTTTTTTTTTTTTTTTTTTTCCAGAAAACAGCTTAGTTTCCGTTTCGTAGCTTTAAAGTTGAGTGTAAATGGAAAGTTCAAGTAAACAGTCCAGTTGACAGGGTGAAACATAAATTTTATTAGACAGTCGATGAGTAATCTGCTGTACACAAATCACAGGAATAGTTAAGAAATAACACGCTTCACAACAGAGAAGCTTCCTCAGATACTGCGTTTCATACACAATAAAATTCTTCCATGGACTAAGATTCAGTGGAAATTCTCGAGAAAAATTATCAGCAGTTCCTCAGGATTCAAGAATAAATAAAGCACAAACACCTTTCAAAAATAAGCTTCTCAAAACAAGCGATAGATCACTTTCAAAAGCACACAATACAGAGCTTTATGCTCTCAGCAGAATCAACCTCTGTTCCTAATCGTAACAGCTGAGTGAATTGGTCTGAATTCTGGAGCGACCCTGCTCTTTTATACCTTACTCCGACGTTGGGCGAACATTCCAGCGATTACGTCTCTAAAGAATCAATTGCAAACTTTAATTGAGTAATACTAATGCAGGGAAGGAAATTACTGGCCCCATTATAAAAACGCACAAAATGTCGCCACGCTTGGTGACTTTTTGGCAAAATATTGCCAAATTGAGTGCCAAAAATAAATTTTTAAAACTGAAGTCAACTAAGCTACAGCGCCACTATTTCTCGCGAATTCCAGAAAACTCTATGTTAAACAATGGGTACACCCAAAACTCCCTATTTCGCGTTCTAGTTAACCGATTTTCATGCAACAAAATGTAAATTTTAATTATTTATCGCGTAGGATACGAATTTTAGATTAATTTAATCCCCAGAATAGCGGATTTTATAGAGGGAACCTTCGAAATTCATTAGTTGTAAGTACTAGTAATTTCATGTAACATGACACTATTTTATGTTTCATTAATATTTTTATAAATTCAGTTATTATGACATTGGTCATTGACGTTCTGTCGGCACATAGAGATTAAAAAATAAAATACTCCTAAAAAACCGCCGATTTCCTCCCCCCCCCCAAAAAAAATCCCCTGAAGAATAAAAATCCCCCTAAATCTGGGGACCCCCCCCCCCAATCTGGTATCACTGCCTCGCTAACATCCTTAAGTATGGTCCGTAACTTTTTGCAAAGGTTGCCCGTACCTGGCTTAAGATGTTGTCTAGCACTTCTTTTATGTAACAATATTCCAAAATTCCATTTTCAATTACTAGAAAATAGCGGTTTTCAGAATATAGTATGTGGTAAACCATGCATTTTACACACCACCATCCAGGGCCTGATTATGACCAACAGGGGATCCGGGCATTGATGAATTTGGGGGCCCCCAATCTATGATTTTTGTCTTATTTTTTTATAAAATTTTGATATGAAAAAGAATATTTCGGAGAAACATTTTAAAGTGGGAGCCCTGGGCAAAGTCCCGATTTGTCCATACGATAATAAGGCTCTGCCGCCATCCACAGCTTGCAAAAAATTTTCTAGTTTTGCTGCATTTATGAACCCGACTTTTTCATAAACGATGAACGTTGTTGACATACTAAAAAGTACAATAAAAAAATTAATTAAAAAAAATCCATTTAAATGTCATTTACTTGAGTTGTGTTTATAAAATGATTCACTTTATTTCCCCCACACTCTATGCCTATTCTTTGTTTTAAATAAGGTATCGTTCATTCACACATTCCCACGCTCCTATAATGGATTGTGTTTAGAAAATTTCACGGTTAAATGCTTCGGAGAACTGGATTCGCGTCACTTACTGAAAAATCAAATAGAAAACACGAGACAAAGGTAAATAAAACACATGACTCTTAAAACAAACAAGAGCCACAATAAACCTTGGATGCTGTTTTATAAAAAAATATTTATTTGACAGTATTGCTTCGAGTATATTTTAAACCTCTGAGACATACCTCTCGCATGGGAGTTATCATGCTTGTTACGGGATGATCCACGCATTAAAGTGTGTAAAAAATCTACCGTCTGTGGCTCAAATGCAAAAGAATTCAAGCTATTATGTTTAGAAACAGGCTAATTTAAAAGTACTGAAAATGATCGTAAAAATGTGAATTTTTTCAGATATCGACAAACTTTAGAGCAGATGCGCGATCGGAAGATAGAAACCAGTTGTATTTCTTTTTTGCCATTTTTCAGTTACCCACATATTATAAACTTTTCTGCGGTATTACGAGTTGGGAAAAAAAAATTGTTTTTTTCGTCACACCCTATTGTAGAGGGTTGTTATAATAACTTCCCAACGGACTGTAACCAAATTTTGCATATAGATTAGCAGGGTGCGAACTGAACATTATCTCCAGGGGAGGGGGGGGGACATTTGAAAGTAAACATTCTCCGGGGGGGGGGGACACTTGAAAAGAAGAAGGAGGGAAGGTGCAAATGCTTCCCTCACATGATATTACTTGACAAATGCAGTCGCCGACACGTGTGGGAACTGACTTATATTCAAACAAAAGTCATAGATTGTTTGTTCTATGGAATCACAGATACACAAGATACATACAATGTACCTGTATTGGAAGCCACCCTTGAGGGTTTTTAGCCTAGAAAAGAGACGAAATTTTAAGGCAGTCGCCTTAGAGTATAGTAACAAACGATGACATACCACCTTCATTTTGACTTCGTGACTTCAATCCCAAATCTTCCCTCACCAATTTAATATTTCTTCAGCAGGGAATAAATAGTATCCCTGGCAGAGATCAATTAATATTTCTCTAGCCAGGGATATTACATTCTTCAGCCGGGGACGATCCCCGGCACTCCCCCCCCCCGTCAATTCGCACCCTGTAGATTAGTATACATGAGATATGTTCCAAGAATTTCGAAAAACCCTTTAGCATAAAAATGTCCGCTATGTGGCGTTTTGCATGAAGAAACAACATATTTAACAATGGAAAATGTAATTTAAAATGCACAGAGAATTTCAACATTCATTTAATATTTTTTGAGCATTTATTAACTAATTTGGGTATTTTTTGAACTTAATTTCCCCATACAAAGCGCCACCTGGCAGGCATTTTTTGAACTAAAAAACTTCCCTTGAACACATCTCGTGTACAGTCCATACAGTAAAGCGGCTGCCTTAAATTATTTCTACGTCACTCCTCTGGGCTACTTTGACCCCCCCCCCCCCATAACTCCAAAACTAAAAGAGGTAAATGAAAATTATTTAAAATTTGTTCTTTCCTTGCGTAAGATAACACAAGAAAAAAAAATCATGAAATTTTGAGATGATGATGGCAGCCCTCTGCCTGATTTTCTCGTGCAATGCCTCTTAAAGTAAATTAGGAAAAATCAAACAGAAAAAATAAATACCCCGTGAGCAATCTACTTTCCTGGGTTTATGGGGTATCTACTTTCCTGGGTTTATGGGGTATCTACTTTCCTGTTAGAGTATTTACACTCATATTTCTGTTGTCTTGAATGTTAAATTTGATTTGGATCATTTTCTCAGTTTATCTAATGTACTTATCATCAAAATAATAGCAAAGCTGCTAACTGCCATGAAAATGACGCTTAAAATACTTTTTATACATGTTTAAAATAGCATATTACTTTTATTGAAATGTGAATTAATTAATAGCATGGTTGTAGGCTATGTTTAAAAAATAAAAAATATGATTTAAATAAAAAAATAATCCAGTTTAAATTTAAAAAATCGCATATTTATTTATTTAATTTTAAAAAAAAATCACGAACCCTGATCTCTGGGTCAAAGAGATCTTGAGTTACAGCCATTAAAAGATTACCAAACCATGAAAATTTACTGGTTTTTCAAAAATTCAGAACTTTTTAACTTAAATAAATTGTTTAAGAAAAAATAAAAATTAATGTATCTCATCTGATATTAACCAGAAACCATCAATATCCAAAGACATGATGTTTTGACCACTGGTTAATATTAAATGTATTTACCTTAAACCTAGTACATAAACATTGAATTGGTAAAGTATTATAACAACAAACTTAAATTACAGAAGTATATTTTACACTCACTAATTCTTTGTTGCACTAAAAGCTACTAGCTTGTATATTCAAACAATTCTGAAATTTCTAGGTTAGTAAGTTAGGTTATTTGGTTGAGGTAAAGCTACACTTAGGCTATCTGCCAAAGGGGAGATGCCTCGGGTGGAGAACTTTTTAAGGAGGGTCTAACGCGCATTCACTTTAAATCTGGAGAAAACCTCCCAAAACTCCGGGCAGTTCTTTATATTTACAGCCTCGCGAGAGGTAAGAACCTTGGATCTGTACATTTTAGCCATCTCCCAATCTTCAGTTGTTTTATATAATCGGCCATTGGTCGGCCTGAAATTTTTATATCATAGCCTATTATTTGCTGTGTCAGAACCAGGCCCGGACTGGCCAGGGTGTCCGACTGTCTGCAGACGGGTGGGCCCTCGCCCTCGGCGGGCCCCCAAACAGAAAAAAGAAGTGAAAAAAAAGTGCTATACTGATAGCACTTGAATGAAGTTTGACGCATAAAAAATGTTTTGCAGCTGCAATTGCGCCCCAGAAGGCTTCAAAACACTTCATTTTAAATGTAGTTTTCAAAAATCTTTGAGTGAGGGTTCCTGAATGAACAAGGGATTAATTATTATGAATGACGCATATTAATTAATAATCAATATTTTATTAATGCATTAATTATCAATCATAATTAATTAATAATAACACCATACCTCCCCCATACCCCGGAAGTTAACACATCCTAATATTTATCGGTTGCACAATAACCCGCTCCCCCCTTCTTTTGAGACGGGCGGGCCTCTCTCTCCCAGTCCGGGCCTGGTCAGAACAGCATGAATATAAAATTGCTTTGTAGAGGAGTACCTTTAAACCATTCACTTTAAATCTTAGATAATTCATTCATACTAGTGATTAATTAAAAGTTATCTGACTGTCATATCTAATAAATATTGCATTTAAAGTTATTGGAATTAATTAGTTTTCAAAAATTTGTTGTTTTACAGCATTAAATATAGATACGTTGGAAAATAATTTGATGATTTGCAGAAAATGTGTCAATAATGTATAATAATAAAAAAATTCTAAATGAATGATAAAACTTTTGTTCAAGTATTAATAGAATAATAACATGAGCGCCCATGCTTAACTGGGTGGGATCTAAGATTAGTTAAGCGCACTCTAGAAATTTTTTTATACTAATCTAGAAAAATTAGATTATCTATTACAAGAATAGGCGATGAAGGCCTCCAGGGAAGGTGGTTAAAACCCATTTTAAAAATACCTATTCATCCTACCCAATTATGCCAGTGCACAAGTCGAAATTAATTAATTTATTAAAAAGAAAATTAGTTGTGATACTGGTTTACTAAGTTTCTCTACAGCTTCTGCTTTTATTTTAGCAGAAAACTGCTTTCTAATATAATTTTTTTTTTTTTTTTCGTAGCTCATGGTTCATGATTATAGATTTCTTTTTTCACAATCACAACAAAGGAATCCTGAACCACCGTTAAACGTGCTTTGCAGGTTTTCACACAGCACTTCCAGTAGCCCTTAGTTAGATATTTTCTTTCTAGTCTAAACAAAAGGTCGTTTAAAACTAACAAACGACCGCCACGTTCTGATCTAATAAAATTAATCTCAATCTGATAAGCCCAACTCGTAAGTAGTACTAAATGAGAAAGAACACAAAAAATGTCTGGTAGGATTTTAGGGATAATGCCACCCTTCGAGTCTTCACGGCAAATAAAGAAAAGGGATAATTTCGTCATGTGTTGTCCGAAAAGTGACCTCAGTGACCTCTCATGGGTAAGCACCCCATCGTTTAAAACTGTCGTCCTTTTTTGCAGTAGTCAAAGATGGCGGCTCCATCGTACTTGCAAGTTACGGTGTACCGGAAATTGAGAGACAGCTAATTCCCCTGATTGGTTTTGCTTTCCCCCATTTTTGCGGAGAATTGTCCACTGAATCGAATCGAATAATACCCAAATTTTCGATTTTAGTTTTCTGAATAATGAATTAGTTTTTGGAAAAACACCAAATTAGAAAGAAATATAAGAAGCTATATTATGTATGATATGATTCACTTTTACGGAGAACAATATTTTAAACATGAAATTGACATAAAAATGATTTACACTCGAATACTTTTCTGAGAGAATGTAGGTGGGTAAATCATATAAAAGAAAAAAGAAAAATTTCCCAAGTGCTTATATATTTACGCGGGCGACTGTATAAAACAACTGCATAGGGCCCAGGGGGTTGCTGCCCCCCCCCCCGAAATGGGACACTTTACTTAGCTTACAATTTGATATTTAGCTTATAATTGAACTTTAGCTTTAATTTTAATACCCAGACCACCCCGAAATAAAATCCTGGCTACGCCACTGATAGGGCCTGTTAAAAAGATATTTAAGTATCAGTCAAATTTCCCGTTTTAGCTTTGTAACTACTTAAATAGTTAAAAAAAAAACTACAGAAACATGCAAAATTATTATTATGTAAAGTCACCTGCATAAATATACAAGCGCCTGGAAAACCATTTGACTGTTTTTCTTGTTTTTTTTTAAATCTACGTAATTTTGAGGTATGTTGGCAAATCATATATATATACATAAGAAGTGAAAATTTTTTAAGTGCTTATACATTCATGCCAATACCGTAACCAGAAAAAAAAAAAATAATTGTGAGGGGTTTTAAAGTTTTATGCCTCAATGTGACAGGTTTTTAATACCCTTTTACAAACAGTAATATATGTTCCTGAAAGTTTCGGGGCGGGTTTGAACACCCGCCCCTCCCCCCTTGGCTACGGCCTTGATTCATGCGAGTGACAGTACTAGAGTATTCACTTTTTTAAAGAACGATACTTTATATGTAAAAGACTACATGGGAAATTTCACTTACACCTCACTACGAGCATCGAATACTTTTTTGAGAGGGCGTACATATAGCAAACGTGTACGTTAAATATGTGGGGTTGAAAATCGCCAGTACCTTCTAATTTCCTCGGGGTAACAATATTAGATATAACATTCCTTACACAGCATTAATTTATCGATGCATTAATACTTTTGGGGCTGATGTTTCTGTTTAGCAACATTAAAAGAATATTTTTAAACATTGAAAAATTAATTTCAAAATACAGCTTTACATTTCCTTTTCTAAATAAGATTATGATTATATATTTAGAAATTAATTGATTTTTTTATTGAATATGCATTGAATACTGTCATGAATTGCGCATGGTTGCTCGCGGTGAGGCAAGTCAACAACAAAAATACGGACTACATAAGCGTAGCATGTGTGCTTCCCAACTTTGTTTAAAAAATCATTCATTTTAAAACTTTCTTTCAAAATCTGAAGAAATTTCTATACTTTTGCTGTTAAATATGTTATTCCTCCCCCCACACACATATTAAAAAAAAATTCGGTCACGCCACGCCTATGTTTAAAAATAATCGATTAATCTTCACTGGTACCGTAAAAAGATGTGTGAAAGTGACAGGTCGAACCCATTTGTTCTTAGCGAACTGAAGTTCTCACATAATTTTCCTTATAAGGACACTCATGTTTTAATTATTTTTGTTATTGGACGCAAAAAGTTATCAGGTTATTATTATTATTTTCTTTATTTCTTGAATAAGGAATTTGATTTTTATAAGTTGTTTAGTAATGACAAATTGACACAGACGAATCTTTCACTTTTTTGTATATATTTTTTTTTTTAAAAGAGAATCCATTCTTTATACCTCTGAAAATGAAAATTTAATTATCAGCAGGTACAGTGGTGTAGCCAGAAATTTTTCATGGGGGGGGGTTACGACCTACAACCAGGGCCCGATTAACCTCTGAAGTGAGGGGAAGCTCAGTCTCATTTCGTGCCCCCCATCCCCTTTTTGTTTGGGAAAATTAAAGTTTTAATGATTTTGTTTCATAAAAATATTTTATTCATAAAAAATAAATGTTATTGATTTAATTAGTTCTAACGATTTCTTTTGATAAAAACATTTTATTCATTAATTTGAAATTTTCCTTTGATAAAAATATTTTATTCATTAATCTTCATAATAGTGTAACGGGATTTTACAGTATTTTTGAAATTACTTTAATACAAATAACTAAAAACATTACCTTACTGGAACATTAAACTTTATTATTAATTTAGTCCTATTTTTCATTAGACATGGCTTTTTTCAGGAATTCTTTGTTTGTTTTGATGACATCATAAAAATCACAACACAGAAGTTGAGAATTAATTTTGACATTTAGAAGATATTTAACATTACATATTAAAAGTTTACCCCTCTCTGCTGCCCAAATATTCCCCATAATAGAAAAAAACTCTCAACTGCAGCAGGTGTCCCAGGCAATGACATCGCAAACAACTAATTTATAAATGTTGCGATATGAAGTATCAAGACTTCTGAAAAGCACAACGTCTCTTTATTAAAAATGTGTACAATAACTTAAAAGATTATTTAAAAACAAAATTTTGAATTCTTATAGCAGTTTTTCAGTCATTTTAAGGCCCCCTTCAAATTGTGAGGGGAAGCTCAAGCTTCCCGAGCCTTTTCAGTAATCAGGCCCTGCCTACAACTCATATATATGTATAGGTGTGCCGTGTGTGTGATATGGGAGTGAAGAATATACATTTTGTATGGCAAAAAATACCTGATGGGGGGGGGGGGTTGTGACCCCCTAACCCCTCCCTGGTTACGCCGCTGAGCAGGCATCAGTACAAGGAGAATTTGGAAAATGCAATAATAATGACTAAAAAGTTAATTTAAATAATGCCTTTTCCGGAAAAAAAACTTCGATAAATTAAGGTAGTAAATATCACTAATTAATATTTTGTAATTAGCATATTAGTACACCCACCCAAAAGGGTATTTGAGTATAAGCCAAAGTTCCTATTATAGTTTTGTGAGTAATTAATGAGTCTTTAGTAAAACACACTATTCGAAAGAAATGAGAGAAATTATTATTATAAACGATTTGATTCATTTTTTTACGAAGAACAATATTTTAAATATGAACTGACATATGAAATTTGACTCACGCTTGAATACATCATTGAGTTAGTGTAAACATAATATTTTGTGAAAAATTTTTTTTACTGTTTTATTTAGTTATTAATAAGCCGTCAAATCTAGTATCATTGACATAGGAAAATGAAAAATAGGCGCTGTTAATAATTATTGACAAAATATAATTAATTTAAATAACAGTAACTTTAAGAACGGTAATATAAATGGGATACATCGTTCATTAACTAATTTGGGATGAGCCGATGACAAATCAGTTAGGGAACGCTGGTGAATACTGTGACAGTTATTTTCAAATATTTTCCTTTATTGTATTTTCTCTAATTTCCCGTCTCCTCCACCCTTATTGAGAGGGAGCTTATATTTTTATGTTGCGTCACTGGCCTTTCCCGAGACATCTCGTCTACGTCATTCGGCAAATGTTGGCTGTATGTGGGTGTGTGTGTTGCGGTGGGCTTGAAACTTTGTATTGTAAACACGACCGTATCCAGGGGGGGGGGGGTCAAACCCACCTCGAAAAACTTTCAGGAACATGGAGTACTGCTTGTAAAAGAGTATTCAAAATCTGCCACATTGATACATAAAACTTGAAAAACCCTCCCGAAATTTTTTCCTGGCTACGGTATTGATTGTAAATACCTTCTCGGAAATTTTTAATTGTTTATATTCTTGATTTCACAGTTACATATTTTTATGTAATTATTTTAAAACACCACAAATGAGAAAAACATCCCTTGAGAATTAAGAACGTAGAACACAGTAGCGTAGCCAGAAAAAAGTTTTAGGGGGGGTTTAGGCACTGATGTAACGGATAATCTACATTATGGATAGCATTCTTCATGTCAATAATAGAACTCAGCTAAATTTTAAGGGGGGTTCTGACACCCCCCCCCCTCGCTAAGCCACTGGTAGAACACCTAGAGCCTTATTTTAAAATATTTTTAACCGCCCACGGGAACATTTTTCAGAGCTGCCAAGTTTCCGGCTTTTCCCGGGAGATTTCCCACCACAATTTTTAGACAGTATTATTTTGCATTAAATATTTGCACTTATTTTAAGCATAAGTTTGTAAGTAAAAATTAGTGGTGGGAAATCTCCCGAAAAAAGCCGGAGACTTGGCAGCTCTGCGTTTTCGGTGAAAACAAAATCTTCGAAGGATAAAGAACATTAAACAAGGAAGAAAATAAGGGGGGGGGGGAATTCAAACATTTAAAGTAGATAACTAAACTAGATTGATACATTAAAGAAAAAGCAATAATAAAATCAGGTATGAAATACAGTGAGATCTGGTTTTACACTTTCATTTTTTTTTTTTTTTTTTTTTTTTTTTTAATAACAAAACATTACCTTAAGCAGCCCACACATTTTGAAAATCTGGAGTTTATTTCTGAAAACCGTTTGATTGATTAATTTTTTTATTAAAGTAGCATATTTTTCATACCGTTTTCTCTTCGCATTCCACTTACAGTCGACATTATACAAAATACTGTAATTGTTTTTGTTCGCAACTAATACAATTTCAGATTTGCTCTAAATTTATCAAAAGCTCTTATATAAAGTTAACATTAAGTTATTAATTCTATAAAAAACTAAATTCTAGTTTCCACCAAATTTATTATTCCCCTCTACAGCCAAAACCTGCAGTTGGATGAACTCGACGGAATGTTTACTACAATACGGAAGAAAATATATTTCCGAGTCTCGTCGGCAGATGGCACAAGCAGTCAGAGATAAATTGTATAATTGTGACGTCATAAACAAGATGTCAGCCCCAGCGTTCCTAACTAGAGCGGGAGAAAACTGTAACGCTTTAAAGAATTATCATAACAAGTTTTTAACCTGATGAACCACGTGCTTTCTTCCAGCCGAATTTGGCGCTTTCGGCGGCCGCTCAACTGTGTTCAATGGATTAACGCGACTCACTTCAACATTATAGTTCTAAAAACATTCGCTTGACCATTAAATTTGCTGACCGCAGTGATCAGCCGTTTCGGTGTCATCCCAGCCACTCTTCATTGGACGAATGAGTTCATTTGGCTATTTCTCGGGCGTGGGGCTTTCACAGATACGTTTAAAAAAAGCGAATGAATTTATCAAGATGATGTTTACTAAGATGGTGTTTAGGCTTAATGGTAAGTCAACATTATTCGTACTGTTATGACTAGCATTTACACTGAGTTTGATCAAAGTGCATTTTTATTTTGATGTATTTAATTTAATTTACCAGCATTTAAAAGGGCGAAACGTACATTGACAATGCTGGATGTGAAAGGTTAATTGTCAGGGAAGGCATTTTATTTCCCTATACGGAAACTGATACCGGTTAAAAAGCGGATATTGAGCAGCCATGTATGCAGGTGTTAACTCGGCGAGTAATGCTAATACTACCTTAGCAGCGGCTGATAACGATAATTCATCGGAGATTCCAGAGTGGAAGAAAATGTTGATCCTAAAGAAACGTGCTGGAGTGGGTGTAAATATCGACGATTCCAGTCGGCGCAACCCAGATTGCTCGGCTGGGAATGTAAACATTACTCGTAACGGTGATAGTAGTAGCACGTGCGATAATTTCCCCTCGGGGAACAAGTTCAGCCGAGCGGCGAAAGTAGTTGAGCAAGATGCTAGGGAGATTTCTCCACCCAAAACCGTTACCATCGGGAATATTAATGTCGAGCTGAGGAGTGTGAAATCCGAAACTTCCGATGCGTCTTCGGATCCTTCCAAGCTCGATCGGAGTTTGAATTCCGATCTGAACCCGGCGGAATCGGAAGAGGACGGGTGTGAAGACTTGCAGTACGGTCCCGGCATCGTCGATCGCCTGCGCGCGAGATTCCTCAACTTGGGAGCCAAAAAGCAGCGCAAGCCCGTCGTGAGGCGGTTTTCGAGTCTGGAAAATTTACCAGGAAGTAATGCCGGTCCGTACAGAGTAAATGCTCGCGGTATCCGGCAAAACGGTTTCAAGGTTGGTTCCGGAAATTATTACGGTAGCGGAAACGTGAAGAAAGCCCAGAGCATGGAGACGCTTATCTGCAGCACTTCGGAACAGCAAATATTTTCCATTAGCAGACGCCCCAACAATCGCTATGTGGGAGGAGTGAAGGCTCGGATACTATCGAAGAATATAACCCCCATAACGATGTTTACGGACGAAAATGACGAGCCCAACGAGAAATCTCCTTCCCCGGCTTCCTCGCCGAGATTGTTTACCAAGTCCGTGCGCCGGTGGGATTACAGCCGAAGCAGTTCTAGCAGCAGTGCATCGGCTCCCAACATAAACGAAGATGAGTTGCCGAAGCCCGATACGGTGAAGCACGTGAAAAAAATGTTCGAGTCTCCCCCCCTCGTCAACAGCAGTTCTGAGAAGTCGCCCGCCGGTGCGCGTTTCCGCAAAATTGCCGGCACGGCGACACCTACCTCGGTCATCTGCAATAACAAAAACGGTGTCACAGTGGAGAAAACTCGGACGCTGGTCAAGAAATTAGATGCCGCGGAAGACACTCCCGATGCCAAAACAAGTGCCAAAGAATCGTCGTCCATCGTAGTAAACAACAACATTCCGACCCAGGAATTCTCAGCGTTATCGCCAGAATGGGAGGACTCCGAGGCAGACTTCTCCCGAGTCAATAAAGGAGCTTGCCGGAGTCCTGTATTATTGGTGGAGGATGGTTTATCTGCTAACGGGTCATGTGATCGAGATACGGCCGCGCTTAGATCTCCCGATTCTCTAAACTTGTTGACACCTTCCTCTCCCGAAAACACCGCGATAGAAGAACAGGATTGCGGTTCTGCGGAATCGTCTGCCGAGGTCACGCCCGAGCAGTTCGAACACTCTGAGGTATTGTCTCAAGGCAGTCGAGTCATTGGCGTGGAACCTGTAGAAGACGATCTGTCGCCCCACCGCCCAGTCAGTCCTCCAGAGGGGATGGTCGTGGCTGCGGCTTCTGACTTCTCAGGCCCGAAGACGGGCCCCAAGTGGCAGAAGGCGCCACCCCCTGCCACCACTTCCATCGTCTTCGATTTCCGGGGCAAGGATGTCAAGCCCAATATCTCTCTCCAACCGACCCCCTTTGGCTGCAGGCCGGCCAAAGTGTCCCGCAGCGCGATCAAAAGGTCCGGCTCCCCCCTCCGGCCCGGGGTCAATGGGGCCACGTCCAAGGATTACGATCGGGACGACGAGCAGGCTAGTCCGGAGGATGAGGATGAAGAGGACTGGGATGAAATGGACATTGGAGCTGATCTTCCGGCCGTCTCGGGCATTGTGTTCACAGGAGAAAACATCAAAGTGGGCAGAGGTGCCTTCTTGGAAACGAGAAATAAGAAGGTAAGTTTATGTACTATTTTTCTTACTTTTTTTACATTAATAATTAATTTCTTTCTTTCATGAAAACGATTCGTGAAATTTATTCTATAAACTGGGTCATTGAACCTCAGTCTGATTAAATCTGAATTTTTTATCTGGAAGTCAGAGCAAAAGCCACCCACCACCTAGAAAAGGGGGGGGGGACCTTAATTTCGAATTGCCAGATAACATTTATGAACTCTGATCATTAAGCTAAACCAAAATTATACTTTAATGGGTAATTGGATACATTTTTTCTTTGGATTTTTCAAACAACCAACAATAGGGATTTTTCATCTGGCCATTAAAGTGTTTATATATGTATATGAAATTATGATTTGAGTATTGCTAGGAGCAAGCTAGGATAGTTTTAAAATTTTAAAAAGCAGAACTGAAATAAAAACAGGCAAATTGCAGTTACATGCTTTGTTTACAATTATATTTACTAATGTGACAAACTCCCAAAGTTCAGAGAAAACAAAACAAAAAAATTAAAAATTGCATATATTTTTAAATGTTATTTAAATGAAAGATTAGAGATATGTTATACTTTTAAACGAATTTTAATTTCTCAATAAAAGAAAAACTTTTTTTTTTTAAATGTGAAGTTTTATCATTTTGAGGGGTGGGGGTATTCAGCACTAAAATTAGTTTCAACTTTAATTGATCACCAAAATCAACTAAATAAAAAACTACTAATGCACGGACTAAAAATTTTTAGGGGAGGGGGATTCAACCTCCTCCCCCCCACCCCAATAGTTACAGCTTTGTAATATTTAGCCTTCTTATTTAGCATTGAATAGTATTTCAACTTTCATGTCTTCATTTAAAAAATGTATAGAATTTGAACTTAAGATGTGCCATATTGTTAAAAAGCTAGATGTACAGATTTGACATGAAAATCGATAACTTGTTTTTATATCTACTGATATGAAAAAGAATAATTTGTTTCTCATAGCCCTGTATGCTGATCTTTTTGTTTGGAGATTATTTTGAAGAATACATCATTCGCAATCAATAATTTTATGCACCATGTGTCAAATATTTTGGCACAATAACTTTCAGATCCTGCATTGTATGAGTTAAAAAAATATTTTAGTTAATAAAAATCACATTTAAAAAAATTAACAGGTTTCTATTTTTTGGGGAACAGTTCACTAAGCAAGGGGAGGCTTAGTTGGCAACTTTTTTTCTCGTAAAAATTAACAAACATACAAAATTGATTTAAAAAAAAAAAAAAAAAAAAAACACCATAGTCCGATCTTTGTGCACATAGTCAAAACTTTGTGTTAAATGCAATATAAAAGCCAAAAAAACCTGCTTCTGGAGTACTTATGGTAAAAAAAATAAAAACCTTAAAATGCAACAAAACTTTGATCAAAATGTTATATACACAATTTTAAAGTAAAAGCAGGGTTCACACTAGACCGCGGGATTGCACTATTCTCGCAATACCACACTAATTCCCACTCAAAAAGATGACACTCATGGGCTTTTCCCGCATGCTGAGTTGTTAGATTTTGATGGAGCAGCTAAAATATTTACTGGGGTAAAGAATCAAAAATATTATTAAATTGTATTGTTATCAAATTCATTTGTATATTATATTGCCAATTTTGAAATTTATAATCTTAGTTGCACTGTATATTTGTAATATTAATTTTGCTTGTAAAATGTGAAAAATTAAATTTATAAATAAAAATAAATTTTTGAAAAGGAATAAAATTCTCAAATTCTCACTCAGATTTAAAAAAAAACCCACTTAATTTCGAATCTAAAGTGGGAGAATCTCACCCAAATTTATTTCCTACTGTGAACCCTGTAAAAGACATACACTTGAACAAACCAACTCCTTCCCCTCTAAAGCAATAATTTTTCCCCACAAGATTCACACAATTTTGGTGCATTCAAAACACTCAAAAATGACACTAATAAAAGCAGCATCAACTCCAAATTCACCACAAACAACTAAAAAATCCTCATCCATATATAAGCTAAAAACTTTCTGCAATTGGTAAATTCTGCAATTTGGTACAAATCAAATAGATAAATCGAATAAAATAATCAATTTTTCTTAAAATGCAAAAAAAATTCAAACTTCCATCACAATTCATTAGCAAAAAATAACATACAGCTGATGTAAATACCAGACTGTAGAACAATAAAAATGCTAAACAGCAAACCCATATAAAAAATTAACACAACCAATAAACATTCAAAAACAAAAAAGCCCTTTACTTCAAATTTTTCATTTTATTTCTTCATGGCATTTACATATGTCTTCACCAGTTGTCTTTTTCAACTGGTTGAAATAAATTAGTTGTCTTTTTCATGACCAGTTCTCATTAATTTATCAACCAATTGTCTTTTTCACAAAATAAATCTATCGAAAATCACTTACCCTCTGAGCGTCTTGGCAAAAATATTTGGGTGTATTATGTTAAATGGGCAAGTAATGTAAAGTTGTTCTCACAATAAAATTTTCATATAGCATTTAAAAAAAATATTGTTTTTGTTATGAAGATTTGTAATTATTAAAAAACAAGCTCTTAAATTACTTACGAGGTTTGATATCAAAATATATTTTGTGATAACTGAGTTTTATAACTAATTTAAACTATAGATGCATAGCAGTGAAAACTGGAATGAAGTGAATAAGATTTTATGTCATAACCGCGACACAACTGATGATAAAGCTGTTCTGTTCACATGAATAATCACGGTTGCTATTGTCTCCTGCTGTACCTACAAAAGCATTCATCACTTATATTGGTGTCTGATTCAATCTTGATAACCTGCCTCCCTTTCCGCTAATAGAATAATCCCTGTTTTTTTGGGTGTATTATGTTATGTTTACTACCAAACCAAGTAGGTTTTCAGATCTACAGGACTTGTTAAGACAGTAATTTTAAAAAATCATGTTACTTCGGTGTATATATACAATTATAGTGAAATACGTTTAACATGAAAAATGGGTTAACACAAAATGATATAAAGGTCCAGACAGTCTTCTATTAAATTTATAACGAGTCTTTTAACATGAAAGAATATTTGGGTCCCCCCAGATTCGTGTTAAATGTTTTTTACTATACATCAAGGCACTTAAAAATTTTAAGATACCTCTTCACATGCTGTTCTAGACACTAATAAATAATTAACTTCTACCAGTTAAACTTTTAGAAAATTGTATGAGTATAATCTTTATTGTAATGTTAAAAGCCAGTAATAGTAACAGTGTCATAATTAAGTGGGCTCAGAGTCCTCTTTAGAAAGATTTCAGCACCCTTTTGGAAAATTACTTTTTGTTGCAAGAAAAAAAGATGGAGCCTGCTTGTGGGGGGGGGGGCAGTGATAAAGCTCACCATGTGGAAATATCCAAAAGCTTGCCAAGTTATGCCAACTGTAAATTATATGCTAATAGCTTTAAATTGCTGTTACTAATTTAAATGAGGGATTTATGTGCTAAGCAAGACAATTCACTTAAAAATAATAAACAATAATTATTAATTTTTAAATAAAATTTGATTTAATTACAAAAAAAATTAATAACAGAATATTTTGATTTTTTTTTTTTTTTTTTTTTAAACTTCTTCCACTTACATTGAAAAGCCATTAAAAGATTTGTTGAAGATCTGCTGAGAAGAAGCGAATATGGATAGGAATAATTTTTTTTTTCTTTGCTTTTATGGATATGAATAATTTTTCTTTTCAGGTAGATGGGTGTGCGTTTATTTCTCCATGGATATGGATATTCAAAAAATACTGATATTTAATCAGTATACTTTTAATTGAATGTAAATTTTCATACAAAAAGCAAAATGTAATAGGACATAAGATACCACACTTTAAAAAGGTTATCAAAGCCACGTGAAATTCACTTAGAATACAGCCTTGTCTAAAAGACACAAGGAAGAGAGTATACAAACAAATTTTTTTTTGTTTTCCAATGCACGATGGCCCCACCAGTGACCGAGTGCATTTGGGCTTTGAGTGTGTCACTGTGTTGTTTTTTCTTAATTGCAGAGTGTTCAGATCCCATTTTTGGAAGTGAACGAGCTTATTTACTTGACTGCATTCTCAAAGCTAGTCTCAAATTTTATACAAATTCATCCGAATATATCTCTAATAACCAACACCACTTCTGCTTTCACATTAGTCGATATTGTGAGATTAGAGCATGGTCGACCACTGTCAATTATTATTATTATTTTTTTTTTACTGTGTAAGAAAGTGATGAAAAAGAACTTTCTAATAGTGTTTGGATAGTATTATTAAAAGTCATCGTTAAAATACATATCTAAGACTGTTCTTTTTGGAAATCATACAACTTTTTAAAGAATTTAATTCAGCTAGAGACTTTTAAAAATTAATTTAGAATGTCTTTTCACAAGTTGCACTATGAACTGTTACAAACAGGGGAGCTATAGAAGTTTGAAACACTCACCAAAAAAAACTGTTAAATATATGGAATTTTGCAATATTTCCCTGAACAGGTAATTCCTTAGCTCATTTTTGAAGGTGATTTTTGTGCTTATGAATTTTTTCTGAAAGTTGCATGAGGCATACAGCTTTACTGTTAGTGTCATTCATACTGCACTGGGTGAAGAAGCATTATTAATTTTTTTGAATGTTTAACATTATTGGTTTGTTTTTAAAGCTGTTCAAAAGTACTGTGACGTTGATCGCATTTTAAAAGGAACACTTGTAAAAGCCAAAAATCAATGCAGAATATACAGAAATGGTCTGTACAAATTCTTCAAAATGAATTTTTTTTTTTTAATGGGAGAAAATTGAAAAAAGACAATGCATGGGTATCAGGGCCTGACTACTTTTGTGCCCAGGGCACTTTTCAAATTTTATGCCCCTGTACCTAGCTGGCTGAACTATTGTGCCCCTGTATATAGCTTTAAACTCGGTTTTTTGGCCTATTTGTGCATGTGTGCCCAGGGCACGTGCCCCAAGTGCCCGTGCGATAATCAGGACCTGATGGGTATGAAGCCTAAGGGGAAAGAGGACAGTTGTCAGAGAGAGCAAGAAGTGCTTCTGTCTGACCTCCTGGCTATCTGGCTGCTGAAAGTGTTGGAATTAGAATCAATGCCTTGCCCAGAGTAAGCTCAAAAGAGAAGACATAAAGCACATGCTCCAGTTTGTGGTAGTGAGAATCAGTGGCATAGCAAGCAGAACTGGCGTCCAGGACACAACCTTTTTCACGCCCCTCCCTTCTATTTTAAATTTTCTTTGTCTTAAAGATGATTTGGCATCCCTTTCGGAGCGCCGCCCGGGGCATGATAGACCCCCTTGCCCCCTCGTCACTAAGCCACTGGTGAGAATACAGCTAAGTCACTTCCAATGCCTTGCTTTTCTCAGCCAGCGTGTTTTACTGCCACATTGCAATGCCTCTTTATCTGGTCTTTTGGGGTGGGGAGGAAAAACATTAGGATTCTCTTTGTTCTTTCCCTTAAAGAATTTTTTATGCTTTTGATTAGGCGTTAACACACAACTTACACACCCTGAGAAGAGGTCACTGATCTCAACCCATTCTAAAAGGTCATGTTCTACAGAACATGTTTCCTGCTGCTACTGATGTCTTTGAAAATTTTAATTTTATGTATGTTGATCATTTAGTTTTATATTGGTGATTATTCTACATGAAAAAAAAGTGACAAAAAATCTACATTTGTATTACATTTTTCCATTAAATTTATCAACATGAAACACTATATTTGTGTTTTTCATAAATTCTTAATAATTTTCTTTAAATGGCCATCACTGGGGTATAGATGTATCCATAAGTGAGAAAAAGTGTCTATTAGTGGGGAAAGTGTCAGAAAATTATTCAACAAATTATATAAAATAAAGTATTTCTTAAAAATAATTTTGGTTGCACAAAATTATTTTGCACACTTCAAAATATGTGTATTATTTTAACTCTTTTTTCAATAATTTTTTTAATACTGAAAAGTTCTCGAATCTTCAAAACTTCTTAAGGTGGCCATAACTGTGGACACCACCCTATCAAAAGAAGGGGGAAAAAAATGTGCATGTACAAAGACAATTGCAATTGCAACAATGCATGATTGAATGACTATTTCACTAGAGGAATACTGTTTTGCATGAGAAATGCACTGATACTTCTAACTAAATTCTAACTAAAATACTTCTAGCTAAATTTTTTATACTAATAGTGACTATTCATTCACATGGCATCATTTCATTCTGAAGCATAATTTCTACATTAAAAGCCAAAAATTTGGGAGCTTTAAGTTAAAACTTTTTGTACAAGAGAGAGTTTGAAGCTTAAGTATCCCCCCCCCCCATTCATGAAATTGCAAAGAAAACAGGTATCTTATGATTACAAGTGGTAACCATCTAGAAATGACAGCACAGAGGCCCGCAAAAGTTAGGCCTAGGGCCTTTAAATGTCTTAGTCGGGCTCTGGGTGTATAGCTTTAGATTCTAGCGTGAGTAGTAGAAAGGATGCTCGATATTCCTTGCCTTCTTAATAATGACAGCAGTTGTACTTGGATAAATCTTAAACAATAAGATTTTAGTTTTACATTTAGCCAATAAAGAACTTGGCATTTATACCGTAATGGACTTTACTTCAGTTAACCATGGGTAAGAAGGATTCATGGGGGAAAAAGCATCACTCAACAGAATAAAATTATTTTGGCTACGTTTTTGCCTTTCTGCTGACCTTGGCTTCTGTTTTTGGCTTCTGCCAGAGCATATCTATCTGTCAACATACACTGGTAGTAGTTCGAATGTACTAGAATATAATCAAATGTTCAGTCTTACCCCTCTGTATTTCGTATTTGTTGACATTCACTGGTGAAAGTTGACACTCTCCAATTTCGGTCCTCCGCAGTAACATATATACTCATGTTAAGAGAAATAAATAAATAAATAAAAATAGTAAATTGCATAAATTTTTAAAATGTTTATTATTTTATATCTTTTAAGAAAATTAGCTACAATGTAAAATTTTACTTACTGTAGTAAGTCAAATTTTCAACTTTTCCCCAATTTTTCCGGAAAGGGGGGGGGGGAGAACAGTTCTTTTTTACAGCTTTTCAAAGTTTCCAGAAATATTAAATCTTTACTTTTAATGATTTTATCTTTTTAGTAATATGCGAATGCACAGCTATTATTAAATTTCGCAGATAAATGCTTTTAAAATAAGATTACTTTATCAAATGTTGTTTAAATTTGAATTTTATAAATTCATAATTTATTAATACAATAAAATTTAATTACTTATACAATAAAATTTAATTACTTTTCAAGCTTTAAAAGTTTTTCTAGAATGGGTAAAAAGACCTACTTGTTTATTACATATATAAAGTTTGATTTGTTTGATCTGTTAAACAAATGTACAAAATAAATGTTTTTTTCTTCTTTCTTTTAAATTTGGAATTATCTGGTTTTTAAATTGAGTCATTGTAGGGATGTCTAAGCTCACAAATACTGAAAATAAAAATTCCTCATAAAGGTAATATTAATTGCTTTAAAAAATTTTAAAACACCAAAGGTAATATTTATTATCTGAAAAAAGTATAAACCAGATTATGTAAACTAAATCTAGAGTAAAACCTTCTTTACTTATACCTTGTTTTCACTTAACTTGCGTATGCATGAGTTTATACTTTTTTTTTTTTTTTTTTTAGAAGTTTCCTTTTGTGTCTTTCCATGTGATCGTTATTAAAATTCAACTACTTTGGTGTTTTAATTAATTTTTTATGCCTGATTCTCATTTAATAAAATTTAAATGTCCACTGTACAAGAATACAGAAGTCTAGAAAGTTTTAGCATGTTTCGTGCATTTTAAAACGGTCTTGAAACGGGAGATATTTTTATGTTACTCATGAGAAAATCTCCAGTAATTTTTAAAAACACAAACTTCCCAATTTGCAAAATTGGGTTTTGCTTAGTGATCCTGAAAACCAGAGACAATTTTCTTTGCTTAGTTTTGCAGGTTCATGGTTTACACTCCATTGTCCTAGTTAAGAGCATGTTTTTCGAAAATTACTTGATCATTAAAAAATATTTAATTCATGCATGCACTGGAGTAGAAAAGAAATTATGCATGTTATGGTTGTTTTGTTTGAAAAATTCTATTAAAAATGATTAGAGTAGGGCTACATTTGTAGTGGTATACACGGTCAAATTTAAACTTTTCATTCAAATTGAGAAGTAGATTAAAATCACAGTAAAAAATCAAGAAAATGTGCAAGTAGAAATGTTGAAAGTGACAGCTGCTGTTGGTCTAACAAAGGAGACTTGAGTGACGTTTAACTCGAAGATGTTTGCTTTCTTACAACATCTGTATATATTTTACTTTTTAAAGAAACTTTTTTTTATATTGGTTTACTTTCTTTTTTTTTTTTTTTTTTGCCTTGATCCTTGGTTTAAAAGTATGCTGCTCATTATTTTCCATTTGTTCTTTTAATTCTTTCTAAATATCAGAAATATAAACACACACGTTTTGAGAATGGGTTGAAGAGAAAATATTTGAATCTGTAGTTCTGGCTATTTTGTTTTCCTGGGGCAGAAATTAGAATATTTGGTAATTGGTCCAAAGGACCAGGGGCTTTGACTTCCCTGGTCTGTATGATTTTTAAAAAAATGCAATGCAAAAAGAAATAACATGAACAATGTATTTTGTTTTTGGTTAAGGATCTCATTCAAAAGGTGTAAGTATCAATTATTAAAATATTAAATAGATCAAACAATATATATGTACAGCACTATGCTAGAATTATATGATGTATTAATATCTTATGTATTTCTTAAAATGTAAATAAAACGTCACTGATACGATGGGCCAGCAAAATTTGTATTCTACTGGGCCGTTATTTATTTTTGTGGTCTCGTACTAGCGGCGGACCAGTGGCGGATTAATGCAAGTTTGTCGGTGGGGACGGTTAGTATTGACATATACATCTATTTTATGGATGCAAAATAGGATCTTTTACATTAATTTCTTTTTCTCGGGCGACCGCCCCCCTTAATCCGCCCTTGCGGCGGACCACCGTTAATTTCAAACCCTATTTTCCATGTTATCTATCTGCCCCCCCCCCCTCCTCTTAACACAAGCATAGACAAGCATAGCACTTTCCATTTCTGCAATGTGGGAAGACATTCGTTCTACATAAGTTAATGAAATTTTGTATGCTATCAGTTTAATGCTCATTTGCAGGTTGTATTTATTAACGTATTTGTAATTAAATCTTTCACGATTAAACTTAAAATTAGTTTCCTTTTCTTTTCAAATAACATTTTCGTCTACTATATATCTAAACATTTTACTTAATAGCTTTACATAATCGATTACCAATCCATTTATTTGACCATTTGATTCATCAAACACTTTTGATTATTTATTTTAAATTTTAAATATAGTATTTTCCTCAGTTTCTCTATTACACTGTTAAATTTTCTTTGCCACAGTACATAAATCACAGTAAAAAAACGTATGCATCAACTCAATGATCGGAGTATTCGAGATGAATGAAAAGTCACATACGCACACAACATTTTTCCTTTCTTTTCAATTATTTAGCTTTCTGTCGAGGACAGAAGATCCCGACCAAGTTCTAAATAGGTTATGACGTGATGTTATGGCCTGTTTTTGCATTTTGAGGCCCATTACTTAAAGGGGAAAACGCAACCCGTAAAACTGGGTTGAATTCGTGGATTAAGACTGAGACTTCAGCTTGAACCAGAAAGCTAATTTCTCTTGTTTCTTCACCTTTTTATTCCGAGAAAAGATGAAAGTACCGCGGTGGGCGGAACTTGTTTTTCTTTAATCTGTCGGGATGCAGTGTGAACAATTACTGATTTTACTTTCAATATAGTCATCGCTGAAGTAATCGTTTGATCTCGAGCGAAACCGCGAATGGAAAAAAAAAATCAAAAACCGAAACCTTAGTTGAAAAAAACAAATCAAAGAACACAACCAAAATAGTTTTCACTACGATATCGGTTAATTTTAGTTCACTGTTCTAAATTTCATATTTAATACTAAGGTTTAATATTAAAAAAATAAGGAGGTTTAATATTTAAAAAAATAGACTACCAAATGGGGACATTAATAAACAATTTTAGCTTCACTAAATCTTCATTTTGATTTTCACTAAAAAATCGGTTATTCGTGATCCCTTTTTTTTTTCTTGTAAAGGAAAACATCGTTTTTCAAAGAAATTATAATATTTGTTCAATACTTAATCATTTTTGATTAAAGCAAAATTTTTTGCCGCTCGAAAGTTTCTAGGAGCATCGGAATATGTTTAGATAAGTAGTAGTACGTATATTTTGTGGCTGGTGGCAAATAAACCTGGCAGTGCTCACATTTTGGGGGGGGGGGATGAAAAACTCATTTGTGTGGTTGTAAAGATTTTTTCATGATGCCAACGGGTGGCCGTTGTTCTGAATTCATTGTTCAGAGGTTAGCTGAAATGCTAAACCTATAGAGCGTGTTCGGTACCATTGATATGTGGACGCTCTTCGGAGACTTTCGTTTCTTAGGTGGCCATTAAAGGAAGCTTCCCTGTAGTTAGTTTCGATGAATATATATTTGATATATTAATAGATATCGGTGGGCGGGGGACAGAGCCTTATTATCGCATGGGCAAATCGGGACTTTGCCCAGGACCCCAATATCAAATGTTGCTCTGAAATGTTCTTTTTTATATCAAAATTTTTATGAAAAATAAAACAAATTTCATAGATGGGGGCTCCCGAATTCATCAATGCCCGGGGACCCTGTTGGTCATAATCAGTCTCTGGGGGGGGGGGGAGACCGGTGGCTTAGTGGTAGTGCTTTGCGTTGCCATGCCACAGGTCTGGTGTTCGATTCTCGGGCTGGGAGAGGACTCATTCATGTGGACCAAACTCTGAGGGGGAGGCGCGTTTGGCTGATCATCGCGTCAGCTAATATCCACATCCCAGATCCCATGGTTGCGTAGGCGTGGATGGGCAGTGCAGACTTTGGCCCCACCTAGGCTGCGCACCATTGAGTTTAGAAATTGGGAAAAAGTTTTAAACCGTCATTGGCAGTATAAACCTGGAAGAGATTAGTGTTTTAAAATTCTTAAAAATCTCAAGTAAAACATTTCAATTGCTCTGTCAAAGAACGTAAGAAAAGTTGCTGAATATCCGAAGTGAGCTTTTTGGAGAAACATTTCCTAATTTCTCCTTAAGTTTTATATCAGCCATTAATTACAATAAAAGAATACTGGAAAACATGCATACTACATCTATTTCTGTAGGCCATTTATTTTAACGTCATAGCTGACGACTTGACGTAATTTTTTCGGGCATGGGTTACAAAAAACCTCAGTAAAATGCTGCTCAAAATCCAATTTGAATGGCACTTTACTGATGGAACTATTGATGAAGGGCAGGCGAATTCTCCCAAAAATAATTGAAGAGGTATTGGGGATGTATCGATCAGAAATTCAAACTCTCAAATAACTCCCATTCTTCGGAAAAAACACTCAAATTACTGGTGTTAAACGATAAAGTAAATAAAAAACTTTGTAAAAAAACACACATAAGATGTTAAAGGTAAGAAGATACGTACGTTTCGGCCAAAAATTGTTTTGGCCTTCTTCAGTCCAAGCCCTTCGTCACAGGGAACTGAAAAGAGATCTCTTTTCAGTTCCCTGTGTTCCTTGTGACGAAGGGCTTGGACTGAAGAAGGCCAAAACAATTTTTGGCCGAAACGTACCTATCTTCTTACCTGTAACATCTTATGTGTGTTTTTTACAAAGTTTTTTTATTTACTTTAACTCCCATTCTTGATCCAGGCAAAGGATGCAATTTCGTAATCGGGCTGAATATTTTTTTTTTTCTTTTATTCGCTTTGGTGAGTGCAAGCAATTGCACACGCGTTATAACCATAACAATATAACAACATTCTTATCTCAGAGATAGCTGTCCAAAGCAAAACGCATTTGAAACTTCCCTCCCCCTCCCATTTCCACTCTTATCTTACTACATGCTTATGCAGTCATGCTATCGTCTGTACGTTGGTGAGATTTTATAGACCATTACCTTAAAATTTTGCGCAGTTAAATATTTGCAGTTTACAGGGTGTATACTGGGATGGCAAATTGTTAGTATACGACTAAAAATATAAAAACTTAGTTATAAAAAAGTTTAAAATGAACTAGAAATTTATTTTGGATATGTTCAATTCAATAAAATCATTTTAAATATCCGCGGACCCAAATTTTATGCTTGGTAAAACAACCTTGGTACATTGATTATAATAAAGACTGAAAAAAAAAATCTAATTTACCATTAAAGTGGATGAAGTACGACTTAAAAGATTTTGCAAGAAAAAGAAGGGCGGGGGAAGGTCTCGTATATAAATTTAAATCAAAATAAATATTTTATCAAAGTATTTACAGAAATGAGAACATTAGATTTGGAAAAGCAATGCAATTTGCATTAAACACCATACAAAGAATAACCACACTTTCATAAAACATTGAAACTACTATTTTTGATATAACTACCTTACAGTGACAATTTTTTCCTCTAGTTTTGATTTTAAACAAATTTCGGTTAATTTATTAAGATTTGCAACCAAACATTTAAAAACCAACATAATTAGTAAAATCATTTTAAAATGAATTGCTTTCAGTAATAAGTTCAATATATGAAGTAAAATATAAATTGTTTGTCTAAGTATTCGTTCTCTAAAGTTATAAAACTTACTTTCCCTAAATGAAAGTTGTTTTTTACTGCTCACACACATTTGTATGTAAATCATATTTCATTTTTATTGTTTTAAAGTGGAAGAGTGAAAATGTTAATGTTTTACTTTGTTTCGAATGGTAATGCTAATTGGAAAATAACTCAGTATTTAAAAACTGAATGCGTTCAATTACCTTCAGCTATCAATCATTCTTTTTTATTAACTATTCAAGCTAGTGTGAAGATTGTCATCGTGCGGCCTCAGAACTGTTGGGCAGTTCTGTAAATATACTTATTTTGATTATTTGTTTAGTAATTCTTTTTTCCCCCAGCCCGTCCCAGCTCTTGTTTTTAGCAAGTAAAGGGACCTTGCCCGTTACTAAAACTGATCTTGTACTGCAAAAGCCTACGCCTGAACCACGTCGTGGGCCAGACCCGAGACTGCCAGTTCTCTCTAACCAGTTGGAAGCTACCGTCGGAGCAAATCGAACAACTATGATGTCATGTTTGTTTATTTATTTATTTTTCTACCGTGGATTAAAATGGTGAAGAAGTTAATTTTTATTCACATACGCATTAGCGAAATTAAACTTTCCCCTTCCTAGAATACGTTTAGTTGTCTCTTTAAATGTTTGATTTCCTATACTAAGAATAGAAAAAGGGAACATCCAAAAGAGTTTTCGACGAAGACGAAAATTGGGCCCATTTTGCGGCCCCTTCACGAAATTACATTGGATTAAAACGGCGCCTTCATTAAAATATATAATAGATTAAAACGGCGCCTTCACAATAATAATACAATCGATTAGAATGGCCCCCTCACAAAAATACAATCGATTATAACGGCCCTTCATTGGCATTTTACCCACCATTTTAATCTTTTACCGATTATTTTTTGTAAATAAAAATTGGTATGAAAATTCGCAAAAATAAATGTTGAAATTCTCAAAATTAAGTATTGAAATTCATAAAAATAAGCAGTTTTCACAAAAATGGGACCCTGGAAAGATTTCCACTGAATTTTTGCCTGTGGAAGTGTTTTATTTTGTGTGAGGAATACAGCATTCGTGAAAGCTTCTGATATAAGCGGACTGTTGAAACACACATTACTGTCTGATTGTGTATGTGAATTTTGTACAATTGATTGCTCGACGAAGTTCTAGAAGCAATGAAGTTAGTTTTCCATCCTGACAAGTTAAGTTTAGCTAGAACTTTCTACACCAACTGGACTTTAGAACGACGAATCCAGGAATTAGCAGAGTATTCTGCTACAATAGGGAAAAAAAAACCCTGATATTTTCTTTATGGCAAATAAAAACAGTAAATGTCTTTTATGTGTAATTTTGGAAAAGTGTAGCCACACTTTTCGGGCACCGTACATATAAAATGTACACTTTTCAATAATGTTAGAAATTGAGTTAAATAAAATAAATCGAATTGAAATTTTGATACAAAGTACTTGGCATAAAAATACAAAATATTAAACCCTACGACACATTTTGTGTTTGTAATATATACTGCATAGACCAAATATAATTAAAAGTGGTTGGTAAAATGGTTGCTATATAGTTTGAAAGGAAGGCATATGCCTACTAGTTAATATTTTAAGCGCAGCAATATTTATTTCATCTGCTTCGAAAATATAAAAACAAACGAACGCACATTATAACAATATTAAAGGGGGGGGGGAAGCTAATTCTAACAGTGTTGTCATTGACAAGCACTGCGATTGGAATCCTAACCCGATTATGACCAACTGCAACCCATAACAATTGACATAAAAATAAGCCCCCCTACCCCGAACCTATGACATTTATCATTTTTATCTAGAACAATTCTTAGTAAAATATGAAATTTGATATGAGAATCGCATAATATTATATAAATTTAGGAGCCCTTTCAAGTTATTGGAGGGGGGGGGGGTGTAAGGTACTGATTTTTCCATGCGATTATATGGCCCTGATTGGAATAAACTGTTGTCTTACATTATTTTCAAACCTTGAATTATTTGTTTATTTTCAATATCGTACTTAGCATTGTGCAAATGAAAATACAAATGTACTGAATTTCAAATGCACGCATGGAAACTGCCCAACTGTGGTTTAGAAACTTATGATCTCTAGCAGTTGACAGATCAGAGAAGGAAATGCGCTGCGTACCGAAAGGGGAAATGATTTTCCATTTGCCATTAATTTCGTTTTCTTTGTGAAGCTTTTGTTATTTTGTTTCGTCAGCCATTTTAAATGAAGGAAACTGCCGTGAGTTAGAATGCAGTAAAGCTCTCACTCGGTTTAGCTTTATCATTATTAAAGTGTAGTTGTACAGTGTCACTTTTTAACTTTTTTTTAACGTGGTTTTTATTCGCTACTTTGGAAAGAAAGAGTAGTTGTGGAAAAGTATTTTCGGAGTGCGAAGCTGATTAGCATAAATGATTTGGAGCAATTGTTAATGAGCTATAGATGTAAGGACGTTTGAATATGCTAGAAATAAATGTGTAATTAAATTATATTTGTGTGTGTGCTAATACTACCTAGTCTATATTTAAGAAATGCTTATTTTTTGTACATATATATATTTTTTGAGGTCGGAAGGTTTATTTTATATAAACTTTTCCAGTTTCCATTTTATTAATGGTGTACTCCTTAACCTTGCACACGACGAACTGAGATAGATTGGAATACTTAAAAACACTTTTATACATACTTTGACTATTAATGCTTCAACTTAGAAACACCAGTCCTTAAAATAGTGAAAGCAATGTTTTCGTTCGTAATATTTTGTAGTGTTTCAAATTAAGACTCTGTCTTTTCTGACGGATCTTTACCGTGTATTATCAAATTACAGATTAAATTATAAGCAAAGCTGTAAAAAAAGAAAAGGTAATAATTTCAAGCATAGGTACGAATTTCTTGGGAAATTTATTAATTTAAATGAAAACAGCCATTTTCTCGAAAGTTCCCTCCCCCTAAAAGAACAATTTTCAAAGAGTTTTTAAGTTCCATGGAACCTTGGCTTATAAAAGGTTTTAAGTAGTAAATGGTGAAAGGTCGTAACCAATTACTTACACATAAGATTTCAATTAATTGATTAATGTATTTGATTTGCATGTAATGTAGCAGATTCAGCGATGGCGTAATGAAGTAAGGAATCTTGTTGTTGCCCAGGACCTTCTGACGGGTTTCGCTGCTTATTTTCGCCGCCCCCCACCCACCATTAAAAATTAAAAAAAAATGAAATTGCTCTTTAAAGTATCAAGATTTTTTATTCTTCTGAAAGTATTTGCGAAAGTAACGCCACAGCCACCGGCAGCGCCGCAGGGCTACCAAACACAGGCCTTGAACAAGGAGGGATTTTTTTGTTTGTGCAAAGTTAAATTAAAAATATTTCGATTAAAATTCATTTTCTCTCAAATACTAAAAATAAACTGATTCTAAAATTTATGATAAGTTACTTCTCACGCCTTTGTACTCCGGTGCACTGTAATAAACAGTTCGCAAGATATTTTACAATAGTAACATTGTAATTTTCTGTAAATTTTATATGAAAGTATGGAAAAATCAAGGTGTGCTTTGTCCATTTTAAATGTCTGTTATTTTCATTTAAGAAGAAAAAAAAAGCAATGCTATATATATATATATTTTAAATATAAAGGATTTCTGAATGAAAGTGATGTAGAGGTAAGGGGCAGATAAAGGGCTCCCACCTCCTATGATTACTTGCTGCCCCGGGGCCCTCAAGCCTGTAACTACGGCCCTGTGCGAAAGGGGGTTAGAATTCTTGAAACTATATTATTTTTCCACTTTTCGCTACATAATATCGAATGTCTTCGAAGATCAACTTGAGATTATCACCTTATCAAAAATTTCTAACGTTTTCTAACGGCTGAAATCGCTTATCGATTAGGGCTGCATGTACTTCCGATTCTCCTTGTGTGGGTTATATTTGTATACATGCTTTCAGAAATCTTAAAAGGAATTTGAACTTCCCGGAGGGGAAAGAAAAACAGAAACTCTGCATAATTGTTTGGCTAAATTATAGTTCGAAGCAAAGAGCATCCATATAGAGGTAACGCTAGCTGGTGTGTTATGAAAGAGGAAACTTGAACAATTTATCTTCCAAATAGAATTAATACCATTTTTGTTTGTTGCAGTTCAATCGTTTGCTGGCGGAAATTTATTCCTTCTATGGTGCTTAGATAATAACTTAAATGGAACACTGTGTTTTTCACGTCACTATTAGATAAAATGTTAAAAAGCAGTTTTGTTACTTCTGATGTTCATGTGCGGAGTAACATAAGAAATCCATTATTTGCAGGTGCCGTTTTTCCTTTGTGTTACTTCGGAGCAGACTTCGTGCCGATTACAATCGAGTGTAATCGATGACTAAAATAATATTTTACAAAAATGCTATGATAAAATTACATTATTATAGAATTCTTTTGATATTTGATTTCTTTAACATCAAGATTACTGTTATTTTAATAAATTAACATTCACTAGTCATAATCTTTTTGGAAATAGTTAGTAATCGTAATCGTAATCCATACCATTTCTTGTAATCGATTACAGTCGATCGTGTAATCGCACGAAGTCTGCTTCGGAGTCTTTCTTGCTTCTCTCTCAAAAATAAATACAGTATAACCTCGATCCAGTAGCGTGCGCAGACTTCTTTCAATAGTGAGAGGAGGTTTGTCAGGGGCCGATCAAGGAATTTTTTTCAGGGTCCCATTTTTGTGAAAACTGTTTATTTTTGTGAATTTCAATATCTAATTTTGTGAATATTCACGCTAATTTTTGTAAAAGTCACCTTTTTTCTTAAATTAATTTACAAAACAAATTAAAATATACTGTAAAATTTCTATCAAGGGTTGTTTTAAGCGATTGTACTTTTTGTGAGTGTGCCGTTTTCACCGATTGTAATTTTGTGAAGAGGCCGTAAAACGGATCCCAATTTCGCCTGCTTTGATCTCTATGTAAAAAACATAACCCTCGTATGTAAAATATGAAAATTTATGGACTTTTATGTTAAAAAAAATTCGACGAGGGGGGGGGGGGTTGACCCTCTTTCATTCCCTTACATACGTCCCTGACCTCGATAGCTTGAAGTGGAAGGACACCGAAAAAAATTGTAAGTGAAAACACATTTATTCGAGAAATCGAGGCTACACTGTAAATAAATTCATGATTGAACGTTAATTAAAAAAAAAAATCCTAATTTCAAAATCAAGTTATGGAAGTGCGAGTTTAATTAAATGGTATCCCCAAAATTAAATGGGCCTTTTTAAATACGATAAAGAATGACCATCAAAAATGAAGCTTTCCTATAAACACAGAGGTACGGCTTGTATGACCACGCTGAGATTTTAAAACTTTTGAACTACTTATACAGTTATTCTCCTTTTCAGTACATTTATGTTGACATACAATTTTTTTTTTTTTTTAAATTTTGGCAGCGGTCATATAGATGTCATTTCTGCGAGTTCGTTACTTCTCCTGAGTGGGAGGAGATGAGCTTGTACATTCCAGATTGGAAAACCTGATTTTCTGATAAAATTATCATGAGTTGTAAAACCACACATAAAATGGAGGCTTCAAAAGCCAAGTATCAACAGAGAAATTAAAATGCGCATACAGAGAATACTAGGAGTGTCGAACTAAATATATTCTAGCCCAGATGTTACTAATACCTTAAAAAAGCACTAAACATACTTTGTCTTCCAAGAATTATCAATGTGTTAGTTGCAAGAATCCAATATGTAATCAATTTGCCAAGCGAATTTATAAAAGCTTGAGTGAAAATCCCTAAAATCATGTTTAATTTTTTAGTATTCTTTGTACATTAAAAAAAAATTTATTTTATATAATCCAGACTCTGTAGATGCGAAATTTATTTAATGCTTAAATTTTTATTCCTTACAAGTAAGTAGTGTTTTTTAAATTTATTTGACTAATGGCTTCGTATTTTTTCATATATGGTATAAAAATAAATTTTTAATGTATTAATTTTAAAAATCTGTAAAAGGAGTTTTAAAAAGAATTAATAACCTTTACATATTATAATAAGTATAATATTGCTTATAAAATAACAATAGTGTATTAAATTTCGTATTTTTCAAATGCAGTGAAACGTTTAACGTGTGAAACTGAGGGGGGCGAAATATTTTTTCATGTTAAAATAATTTCGAGTAAAAAGATTTGTAATACATTGCATGGTTACTGTCCGGACCACTATATCATTTCTCGTTAACAGATTTTTCATGCTAAGCGTTTCCTTGTTAAACATATTTCACTGTACATAAAATGGTGTACGATCTGATAGACCGCACCTTTTTGTTCATGTTACAGAAAATGAACTTCTGTACTGAAGAGTTACCCTGTTAAATTTTAAAAAAGGTCATTGCTTCCCTTTAACATTTATTAATATATCAGGCGTCCTTCTCAGATTTTAACTGTAAATTTGAGTCATCGTATTGCACTTTACTATTTTTTAATAGTTTTTTTTTTTTTTTTTTTTTTGGCGTATGCGGTTTCTAAGAGATCGAGGTATTTTGGCATTTCATTACCGTAAAACATTGACGTTGCAATCTTTTCTAGCGATATTATCTGTTGGACGAAGTCCGGTTTTCCGTTTTACTCTCGTAAATTCCCTCGAATAATAGCCACAGAACGCTTTTAGTACTTTACTTTAGTTCTCTATCTCAACGTAGGCATTGCGCTCACAGTTATGGACCATCTGGTTTCATAGAAATTTTTATGGTTTTTATCATTTGTATATTTCTTTTTTAAGTGTTTAGTAACTGAAGATTTTATTTCTTAATAATTCATAACTGATAATCCCCTTTCATCCCAGGGGCGTAGCCAGGGGTGGCTAACTGGACTGCAGCCATCCCCTAAATGATTAGGATATGGAGAAAATTACGTATTTGTGGATACATTTGAAAGTTCTCCATGGTATCACCATGGTACATTTGAAAGTTCTTGAGAAATTTGAGGTTCAGCTACGGACCTAGTCCAAATAAAAAAAAAATCTTTTCAATGTGTTGTTCCATCTGCAAATGTTTTAAAAATTTTCATCCTTTCTTTTCTTTAATTCATTTTTTATGCTAACACTTTTAGGCAAAATAAAGGGGGGGCATCCCCCCCATCGACAAAAAAAAGATATACGGATTTTTATAAGTTATACTGCATTCTAGATTTTGAGTTTTCAGCCACAACGAAAAAAATTCATGGCTACGCACCTGCTTCAGGCTTTAACTAAGTCTATAACTTAGGTTTATTAAAAGTGTCAGTACAAGAAATCGAATTTTTTAACATCATAAAACATGCCTTTATTGCAGTTTACATAAGTTTTGTCATTTTCTCCTATGACATACGCACTTATTCGCAAATGTTTGTGTCAAAATTTTACATATTAGAAGTGGAATTTATGTTGAAATGTCTATCCGTAAACTTACTCTTAGATGTAACATTTACAGAAAAATATAATAAATTGCACATAAATAGAATATGCTAGTACATTTTGAGGCGCTTGGATGGAAAAGGAATTTCAAACAGAAGATTCTTTTTTAAATAATAATAAAAAAAATGTTTTTCAGGACTGACAGCTTGGTTACCTCTCTTTACGATTTTTTGTCTGTATCCAACGTTCTACTTGCTAAAATAAAACAGGATACATCTCATGTAGTTCTTACCTAGTTTAAGGCAAACAGTTTACTTGTTTCGGTGCTTATTTCCTTCAGACTGGAGTAAAACTTTACAAATATTGCAACTACAATCTGCAAATGGTACGTTATGCGCATGCTTTTTCAATATTAATGAATTGAATGTACTTGGGTCGCAACTTCAGTACAGTCACGTTGCCGAACATTAATGATCTCCAATTCTGCTTAATTCTCTGGTTAAAATTATCTATATTTTTAAAATATTGTTAAATATAAAAATAATTTTTTTTGGGAACACGTTTTTGAAGCATCTTCATCAAAAGACCTATTTAAATGTTTCTAATCTTTTTACTTCACAAATATAAGATTATTAAAAATGCATTTTGAGTATTATAAGCTATGAATTAACAGCAAGCGTTATCGTGAAGTGCCCTTGTTCAACCCGTTCCGCTCAGGCACAATTTAATGAAGTTCAAGATCATGTGAAACTAAGTTTTGTTTCGAAAAATTATTAATAGTTTTTATTTTTACATTGAAGCAGTTATATAAACGTATTAAAAAAGTGCATGTTCTACCCACATCTAATTAATATAGTAAATTTTTCAGGTATTTTAAAATATAAGTGAATTACAAATAATATAATGGGCATTTACTCTATTTTGTAGATTGAAGTGACAGTTTAATTTTCTTGCATGAAACCTGGATGACAGTCGTTGTCATCAGTTATCAATGCAAATCTTTCTATTCTGTGCTGATCTTGTTAAGCTTTTTTGGCATTTGCTCTACTTCAGTGCTAGTCTATAGATAGAACAAACGTTTTTTTTTTTTTTTTTTTTTTTCTCCTGCTTTACCGAAAAAAAAAAAAGAAAGAAATAAAATAAAATAAATTATCCATCCGTCCGTTTTTGCGTTGAATGGAAATCCGGTATTAATGTCCAGTTGGTAAAAGTTAGATTGTGTCAAAGAAAACGGTTTGACCGTCAACCTCACTCGGCCGTAGAATGAGATTTAGTGCCAATATTTCTTTCTGTAAAGATATGGCTAGGTAAATCACATTAAATACATAATTTCCCCAATGAGGATGCCGTGTATGTGTGTAACTGGGGATGCACTGGGGCGTTATAACAGGTATTTTATCCATTATTTGCCTGAGTACATTCCCTCCCCTCTTTCTTATGTGTGTACTAATTCTGAGGAATTCGGCCGTTTACTTATATTGTGGCCAGTGGCTTAGTCAGGACGGGGGGGGGGGGGGCGCCTATAACCCGCAAGGAAATTTGAAAGATAAAATGGAACTCTCTATCCCTAGTTTAGAAAATTCCTTCTACTGCCATTGATGCTTTCGCGTAATGCCTGTAGAGGCATGTAACGTAACTCTTGGCTGAATTTGTTCTTAATGTATTAAACAAAAATTTAGATTAATTAAAATGTATGATGTGTAAAAGTTTTGCTAGTTCACTTTCGTCGAAAAGTCAAAAATCAATATATACTCCAGAAAATAGTAAGGCTCTTTCCTCCCCTCCCCCTTCTGAAACGATACGACAGGATACGCCACTGATCGGTCATCTTTTACATAGTTCGGCAAATTTATAACGCAGTGTCTCTTATGTATTGAAATCAGTGGCGTAGCCAGAAATTTTTCATGGGGGGGGCTGCGACTACTGCAACTCGCATATATGTATACATGTGTGTGATAAAGGAGTGAAGACTATACATTTTGTATGGCAAAATATCTTCATGGGTGTGTGTGTGTGTGACCCCCCCCCCACCTTTGGCTACGCCACTGATTGAAATTATCAGTTCTAAATCGTGGAGTTACATTTATTGGTGAAATGCATTGTTTTATTATGAAAAACGCTATATTGCCAGTTATTTATTTTTATTCTTGATATTCTGAAATTATTAAAGGTTAAAGTTTGATTGAGACCAAATATTTAATCGTAACTGGACCAACAAAAGAATTCTCTCGTAGGGATTGTCTCTTATAATCTTTCAGCTACATCTCTACCATTCACGCCAGTTTAAACATTTAATAACGCGAATAAACCATCTTAATTACTGGAATTTCCCAATGGACGAACAAGACTGATAAAGAAATTCTCTCTGAAATTGGATCCATCAGGCTCAGGAAGCAATTACAGTTAGTGATTCTAAGTGGATCCATTGTCTAGGAACGCTTTGCAGGCGTCATTTATTCTTCCTTATTGGATTAACTTTCCAGTCGCGAATGGTTGCAAATTAGACAACTCTTAGAACGGAAGCACTGGCCGAATTGGATTATTTATTCTTTGTAGTTAAAAATTGAACAGTCCCTTTTTCAGTGGATTAATTTTTTATCGCCTGTTCTTTTATATCTGGACGCCTGTATAAAGTGGGTGTATTTCTGGTGCATGTGAATTTCTGTGTTAAAATTTGCTGCAAAGGCGGGGATGCTTTGTTTAGTTAATAAGAATAAAACATTCTATACACACATTTGCAATTCCCTCAAAATAAGAGCTAGCAAATTTATATATTTACTCCAAAAAAATTAACTACATTTTGGAAACAGCTTGAAAAATATATTAACGAAAGCAAACACTAAGGACAAATACAAGCGCGAAATAAATTATTATTTACACGTTAAGAACTCAGAATTTGTTAAACTGACCAATTTCTCGAACTTCTCCATTTTTTTTTCCTTTCTGGGACTTCTGTTTTTTTTTTTTTTTTTTTAATGATATTGATAAGAATACTATTAACACTTTGACGTCTAAGCCCGAACGTCTCTCGGGTTGCTATTTCGGTGACGCGAGCTAAAGCACGCGAATCTCTCGGGGACAACCTTAACTATCTGAGCTATAAAAGTAGACTTTATTATACTTTTTTCGTCTGTTCAACACTATCTACGAAACTTTAGTTAGATAAAATATGTATAGATGACAGCTGCAAAGAGAATTAAGTGAAAAAAAATCTACAATTACTTACTTTTTGAGCATTCAGTTGCCAAAGCAAATTTTACTAAATAATGTGTATTTAGAAATAACTTATTTTCAGGTTTTCCTTTACGACATTTGGGTAAGTGTTTATTGGGTAAGTCTGTAAATTTTATGTTTTGTTTTTTATATTTTTTATGGGGAACTTTCTTTTCTTTTTTTTTTAACCTTGAAACATTACTTTCTTCAATAATTTTTCTCATTAAATATTAATTCCTAATACATTTAATAGTTCCTTCGTTATGAATGAGAACAATTTGATGTTTATAGTAAAAAAAAAATTAAAAATATATTTATTTCGAGTATCTTAAAAAAATCGTGAAAAATTGAAACCTGCAAAAAGCCGCAGTCCACAGAGAGACATACAATCGAAATAGCTCAAATCTGAAAGTGCTAAAATTTCAGAATGTAAATTTTATTTGGAATGTCAGGTTTATTGAGCTTCAAAGTACTGAAACCTGTGAGGATTTTGGCTAAAGTGGCTTCTATTTGTGGCGTATTTCGCGAAAAATGCGATCGCAGCTTAGTCCCTCTATATATCCATTTTTAATCTTAGTTCGGGAATTTTCTTGCTGTATTTATTTATTTTTTTAAAGATTTCATTTGCTCGATCGGTTTTTGCATGGATACCCATGTTACGGAAGTTTAGCTGTTTCACATTATACATATCTACATATATATATATGTATGTGTATCTATATAGGGTGTTCCATAACTATTTTTACAAAATTGAAGGGGAGATAGGTCACATAATAAGGAATCAGAATCACATAGCAATGTGGGTCAAAAACGCCGTTTTCACTTATATGTTAATAATCACTTTGGGAAAGTGTTGAAGTGTTCGTCTAATTTTACTCACGCATTTTTTGTGAAACAGATTAGTTTTCGGCGAACAATGGACGGAATGTTCACTATTATTTTAGCACTTGTACCAAAGTGATTAATTACTGCTACACGAAGATGACGTTTCCGACCCCACATTGCTATGTGATTCTTATTTTTATAATGTGCCCTACCTCCCCTTAAATTTTGTACCAGTAGTTATGGGACACCCTGTATATATTATTTCTTGTCTGTGTGATTGTTGTAGGTCACAAATGGGCAACCTCCAGCCAGCGGGCCGGATCACATCCGGCCCGCTGAAGATATCAAAACCCCGTAATAAAGCCTGTATAAACCATGCAAAATCCCATGTAAATCCCAATTGTATGGCCCGCAACTTCGCTAACATCATAAAGTTTGGCCCGCAACCTTTCAAAGGTTGCCCATACCTGTTGTAGGCACTTCGAAAGTTTAACAGATCTGGACCAAATTCGGCAAGCTAACCAAAATAGAGAGCTATTGCTGAAAGGGTTTTGATTTTTCTCGACTGTTTTAGTATCGACATTTAAATAAATAAGTACCTCTTGTTTGAATTGTAATTAGTTGCATTAATAATTAGAGTTAAAAATGAAATTTGGATACCCAATTTTCAGAGACTGCTCCATTTGATAAGTTTTTGTTACCCTTGAGAAAAACAAACAGCAAATATCATTTCACCTTGAATTTAATCTTTCTTCCTCCTCTGTGACTCCACTTTTTATTTCTATTATCGAATAGGAAAAACACTCTCGAGAGCTTTGAAGGCAAACATCACAGATTGAAATGTTTGCTCAACTGTAACACTTTGACTGCCAATCACGTGAGGGTGTGTTGATAATTAATGCCTTTCTCCACACTGGAGTGGGAACGGCAGTGAGTGGAAAAAATCATGAATCTGGTGTTTAAACGTCAAAGTTAATAAAGAACCTCGTAATGAACACACATTCATAAAAATATTACAGAACGTAAGTTTCGGGTGGTACAAAGGGTCCACCCTTCTTCAGCTGTATAAAGTTCCAACTTCGTCAAAGGCAGGAAACAGAGTTAAGGTTAAACACGCACACTAAGAAGTTGCCATTCGAAAAAAGAAACTTAGAATAAAAGGCAGGGGGAGAAGAAATATTAAAAAGAGGGCAGTTAAAAAAAAAAAAAAAAACCAGATTTCATACTAATGAACAAGGTTTACTATAAAGAAACAATACCATAAACACCACATTTTGTTTATACAATAAACACGCGTGTGTGTGTGTGAGAGGGGGGGGGGAGTAAGAAGGAAGATGGATATTAATGACAGCTGTTCCCAAGCAGAATGAATAAAAAGAATGGAAGAACCATGATTCACAATACTTTTCATGCGCTGGGTAATGAAAAACCCTTTCGAGAAATCAATATGGGACTAAGACGGAAGAGTGCACGCACAAATTCTTAGATTGAGAAAATTGAAAGCGATGATGAGAATTCCAAGAATAAGCAAATGATGCAATGTCATAACTGGAAAAAATGTACCTCATGCTCTTTGAGCCTAAATTTGTCACCTCTCTTTCAGTCTGATTAATGTAGCCCAAATTGACAAGAAAACGTTTGACAAGAGCCTTCATTGACAAGAATATTGTAAACATCCCATCTGTTCGCTTATAGCAATAGGATCCTTTAGAGAAGCTAATTTAAATTTATAAACAGGTTTAAAGGTAAGTTTGAGAAGTTTAGAAATTTAATAACATAAAGGCAAAAAGAAAAGTAGTACAATTAATTGATTAAAAGAATTAACAGAACTAGATGCAGAATTAAATTTATTAAATTTAGAAAGAGCCTTATCTATAATAGAGGGACTTAGCTAGGGATTTTAGGTAATTAATCTAGCTATTAAGAGGAGATGAGGTAGAGCTAATTTTAATAGCACGGAACACATAAATATATAAAAATATATAGTTTAAAAAACCAAAAACACGCTTTAGTGATAAATTGAACTAACTAAAAGGCGAAAAATAATTCTTAATATAGAAATAAATTAATGAACGAAAACTAATATTATTGTGAAAAAAAGCGTGGGGTGCTTTGTGCTATATTTTTTGTATCATTTTTGTACTAATCGTACCGATCGAATATTCTCAAGAACTGATATATGGAGCACCCCACGCTTTTTTCACAATAATATTAGTTTTCGTTCATTAATTTATTTCTATATTAAGAATTATTTTTCGCCTTTTAGTTAGTTCAATTTATCACTAAAGCGTGTTTTTTGGTTTTTTAAACTATATATTTATTTTTCACTTTTTAGTTTGATTTGCTATAAAAGCGTGTTTTTTAGTTATTTTTAACTGTATGTATTTAAAATTTATTTTTAATTTTCGATATCTCTCATAAGACACAAAGGAGCACTAAGTTGGAAAGTACAAAGAGATAATTTATTTTCACTGTGCACCAGTGGCGTAGCCAGGATTTTATTGGTGGGCTGGGTATCAAATTTAAAGCTAAAGTTCAATTGTAAGCTAAGTAAAGGGCCCCATTTCGGGGAGGGGAGAAGCCCCCTGAGCCCCCCCCCTCCGGCTACGCCCCTGCTGTGCACCAAAATCAACCTGCAGTTAAATGCTACCTTCCTCACTAAAAAGGAAAAATAGGTCTCTAATCAACAAATAAAAGCGTGTTAAAAAGAATGGCCTTAACATGTTCTTGTACTCAACTCTTCCATAATGTGATGGATGACGATATTTTGTAAAAAAAAAAAAAATGTTGTCGTGACCAGGATTCGAACCTGGGTTATTGCGGCCACAACGCAATGTACTAACCACTATACGATCACGGCCACAGAAAGGGTTTTCTTAAGATTGTAATGTTTGGAAGTGTTCTACTTTCAATCAGGATAAGAAATGAGGAAATTATTTAATCCTGGCGATCCTGATCAGGATAATCTTATAAGATTATTGTATTGTCACCAGTTCTTGATAAATGTACAAAGTTTGAATTAAATCTGTCCGTTTAAAGTGGGTCTAAAGGAGTCGGTTACAAACATACATACAGGTGAAGCTAATAAAAGCGTGTTAAAAAAGTTCTATTTAACCCATTTCTGACAACATCCCCTTCCTCTTTTTTATGATTTTATTAATTTAAAATTATTGAACAAAGTTCCCACTGTTCAAGGCGATAATACAGGATTTCCAATTACCAGGAAAACCAAAGAAGTATGCCAGTATTCGAAAATGTTCTTAGAAACTTAGTTTTATTTCTTTCGAAAGGATATATCTAATTAGTTTTGTAAATGGGTCAGAATGTTTGAATGCAAAATTCCATCACAAATAAACCAATTTTTATCCTTTAAGATAAATTAAAAAATTTCTGTAAAATTAGATTTTATGTAATCGGCCGCGACACATTTTCTTCCTCTTTTGTAAATCATATATGGACTTGCAGCACAAATTTTACTGAATTGTGGAATGTTGTATAAAAAGGTGTTAATACATTACATAAGAATGCATCAGTTGAAAATGGTTTTTCAATTATTTATAATTGGCACGAAAACCGGTAAGTAAATCCGGTAAGTAAAAAATTTGCGTCATCACAGGTTTGATGACGCAAATTCATGTGATTGATCTAAACAAAAACTAATTTTGCGTTTTCAAAACAGGTAGTAGCAAAAGAACACTAAAAAACAAAAATAAACTTAAAAAAAAGAAAGAGGTGGGAGGTGTGTGAAGAGGAGAAATAAAGCTAAAAAGAGGAAGTGACTATAATTAAAGAATAACAAATGAAGAGGCAGTTAGCAGAAAACTGTTGAGTTACACATCGAACAGGGTAATCACAGATCGAGAATTATCCGGAAATTTACAGTTTCTGGAAATATTGGGGAGAAAATCAGGAAATTAGTAAGAAAAAGTGATATATAAAACAGTGACGAACAGTCGTTTTTAAGTCTAATGTGAAAGAGGACCATTTGTGCTCTTCTAATACCAGACCCTTTAACCCTTTAACGCGCAGTGTTCCCGCTCTGGGAACACCAAACTCTGACGTTTTGACTGTTGCCAGTTACGAAGAATAGATTTGATTTCTATAAAAAATAGTTGCGGGTGACATAGCTCCACGAGAATCCTTTACTTTTTAGCACGTCATTTCCCGTAAAAAATTGTCACGATTATTTTTAACAGCACTGACATCTGCTGAAAAATGAATGCGAGAACAGCCGGATAGATTGCCCAATGCTGAAAAAAAGGGCAGCCGTTGCATCGTCCGCCATCTTGCTGGTAGTTAAGTCGAGCGATGGCAACGGCTGCCCTTTTTTCAACAATGGGAAAGAGTTGCGCCTCAAAGGGTTAATTGGTTTATTTTATTGGTAGAAAAATTGCTGACGTAGAGAAATCTGCGTATAACGATACTGTAGACACCTAAAATTGTTGTAGACAGGTTGAGATTTTGAGCATTACATGTGCATTGAGAGTATTTCTTGATTATCATAATAAAGATAAAATGTTCTTAAAGCGTTGAATAAAACTTGAGTCATCAATAGGTATGTTTTGCACACTGATTTGATGAGGTGATAATCATTCTAAATTTTTCGATTTTTCTCAGTTAACAGGACTTTTTTTAGCATTGACTCGAATGGTCTGAATTTCAAATTCTAGTGTTTCTGGACATCTGAAAAGTCCTAATGTTTTCTCTTCATAAAACCCTTTCAAATGTTTAAAATCATGTATAAACTTGTCTGACATGTACTGGGTTTTTCAGAAAGTAATGTGGTTTTCTTACATAGAATTCAAACAAATAAGTTTTCAACAAGTATTGATTTACAAACAAGCTGTGCTTAGACAGGACCCGTATTTGTTAAATTTTACAAGGATAATTTTTTAAACAATACTTTTTTCCTCTTAAAAAAAAAAAAAAATTGACACCCTCCCCCTTTTTTCACGTGTACCCTCCATGAAGAACCGTATTCGAAATGTTCTGAAATTGATTTTTTAGGCATTCGCGAGGGCTAAATTTTACAGAAAGAATTTTATGGCTTTTCTTTGTAAGCAAATATGGAATATACCTGTTATTGACGTTTCCTTCACTTTCAACTTTTCATATTCGGCTTCTAATTCTCCAGAATTTTGAAATGAACCTCTATAATATCTGTATAATTTCAGCAAAAGTGATTTCTCTTATCCAAGACTGTTCACCCCTTCATCATTCCCATAAAGGGTTATGTAATGACATGTAATCAACTGTCGCACGAAGCTTCCAGCGATGCTATCGTTCTATCGCTTCCCATTTGGTGCCTCCATAACCGAAGTCTGATCCGCATAATTTTCTTTCCCTCTCCATTTTTTTTTTTTTTCTTTACAGAAATTCTCTTTCAAAAAGTGCTATGGGAATCCAATGTTTACGCTGTGTTTATTAAGATAATGAAGCGTAACTATTATTTTGTCGTGCTTCGGTAAGGTCAGTGTGTCCCATTTTGCTCCCTTCGAAAATGGCTCCTCCGAAATTCTGTCATGATGTTTACTGATGCATTTGAGGTATATTTGCGCATTCTAATGTCTTGCCTCAAGCGAGAGAAAGTGCTTTTTCCTTCTCCGCTGGTTATCTTGGGCAAATTTTGGAAGGAAAATTACCGCGCTGCAATAAATTCAGTTGGCTTATGCCTCCCGTCTTTTACCTGCTTCTTCGCCTGTGATTATAATTTCGGTAATGTTCCATTTCTCAGGATACGCACTAGCTCACATTTGTTTTGTTTTTTAGGCACTTGCGTTTTCGAATTCTGTTTTTCGGCACCGGATAGCAATGTTGAAAACAGTGATATACCAGATTGTGAGTTTCGAAGTCGGCGGCGGATCCAGGGGGTCTATTCTTCTCCGCAAAAGCAAAGTCGTTAACTCAACCTTAGTTGAGGAGCGTTGACGGGCTCTTATGATTGGTTAGGGGCAGGTCAGAAAGTTGCCAGAGCAGTCGATATGAAACAACTGGGTCGAGACACTTGAAAGCTAACCACCGACTAGCTTCGAACAACCGAGAGAGAATAGACCTCTAGGGGTGGACACAACCCACTTAAATTCACTACTAAACCCGTGTTTAACCTGTTTACTCTCATCATTAGAAAGACGCAACAGAGAAAACCCTCCTTTGACCGATGTAACTTCTCAGAATTGTTTTTTTTTTCTTTTTAATGCACCTCCGAAACCCAGCGATTGCGCGAGCGGAGCATTTCAAGAACCACTGTGCGAAGCAACATCGATCAAAGAAGGAGCTTCTTCTCCGTCTTTCTAGTGATGAGAGCGAACAGGTTGGACATGGGTTCAAGATTAAAAATGAACGTATTAAAGTGACCCATCTATGATAATGATTCATACTAACACGTCGGTCAAAAAGTCCCGGGACTAACTCACAGAGGGTGCCACAAGTGAAAACCCCGTACGCGTATCAAATAGCTGTGACCTTCGAAAGATACGGGTGAAAGTTTCGTGCAATTTCGAACTTTTTTCTTCCAGATATTACGTTTTTTTGGCGCTCAATTTGAAATTTTCAAAGAATGGAAAAAAATGAATTTCGTATGTTGATTAAACACTGCTTTTTAATGGACAAAAACACTGTTCAAATGCAGTAATGGCTTGAAAAATGTTATAAAGAATCTACTCCATCGAAAATGACTGTTTGTCGGCGGTTTGCCGAGTTTAAACGGGGCCGTATGGACACTAATGATGCCGAACGTTCTGGACGTCTAAATGAGGTGACCGCACCTGAAAATATTCAAAAGATTCTCAAAATAGGGTTAGACAACCGCAAATTCAAGTTGCAGGAAATAGCTGACATCCTAAAAATATCCAAAGACAGTGCATATAATATTTGACGCAGCCATTTAATTATGAGAAATTGCTTTCCCAAATGGGTGCCGCATGTGCCGACGCTGGAACAGAAACAATAACGGGTAGATGATTCAGAACACTGTTTGGAACTCTCCAGGAAGAATAAACAGGATTTTTTGCATCGATATTTGACAATGGTCTAAACATCGATCCACCATTATACTCCAGAGTCTAATCGGCAATCAGCTGAGTGGAAAGCAGTGGGAAAAAGTCGTCCAAAGCAACCAATGACACAATTATCCGGAAAAGTTCTAGCGAGTGCTTTTTGTGGTGCGCAGAGCATAATTTTCATAGACTATTTGCAGAAAGGAAAAAGCATCAATAGTAAGTATTATGTAGCATTACTAGACAAATTAACATATGGGAAAGAAAAATGTGCTCTTTCACCAAGACAATGCACCTTATCACAAGTCGATGGTTAGAATGGCATAACGGTATGAAATGGGCTTCCAATTGCTTCCCCACCCACCTTATTCTCCCGATTTGGCCCCCGAGTGACTATTACTTCTTTGCAAGTCTAAAAAGAATGCTTTAAGGAAAGAAATTTTGCACAAATCGGGGAGTGATATCGGGAACTGAATTTTTTTTTTTTTTTTTTTTTTTTTTTTTGAGGTCTTGGCAATTCTTACTACAAGAAAGGCACCGAAATGCTCGAGAGGCGTTCGAGTCAGTGTATCGCTGTAAAAGGAGAATATGTTGATGATTAAAGTCAAATTTTGCAAAAATTTAGTCTTTTTAGTAGTTAGTCTCTGCACATTTTGACCAGTGTGTTACTTATCGCTCCTCCCTTGAAATCTTTCTGGCATTTTTTTTTTTGTGCGTGTGTTACGGCAAGTGTGCACAAGGAGCATCTGACTAGAGGGAAGGTGCCTTGGGCGGACGATTTTTTAAAAGGTTGTAACGCTTATGCACGTTACATCATGAAACTTCTGGATCCGTCACTGTACCATGTCTAACATGAATGATTTCTTGGAGTTATCTAGTAAAGTTGCGAATTACAAGAAATTTTGTCTGTAAGCACTCACAAATGTGTTGCACCCTTGAGTTGTCCGAGCTGGACTCGGGGATTAAAATGAAATTCAAAATTTATATCAACTTGTTACAGCTAAGCAATCTATCCGCTTTTGAAAATATTTTTAAAAACATTTTTCGGACAACTGAATAAACTAATATTTGCTTTTGCTAAGATGGCAAAATTGTACCAGAGGACTGAAGTAGCCTTTAACATGTATGTATGGTAGTGTCCGAAAAATGCAAACATTTTCTTCTAATTGTGTAAAACCTTCATTAGAGAAATCTAGCAGTAGGTACTGTTTTTTCATTTAATATGTTCTAGTGAGTTCATTGCTTCAACTTAGTTCTCCTTCTGAAAGAAAAGGCTAAAATGACCATTATATAATGTTAGATTTTTAATTGACTTTACTAGTGAAGATCTTTAGATTGAAAAATTCTGCATAAAAATTATTTGTATTCTTTTTGTTCTTAAGGAAATTTTTTTTCATCAAATTCGAATAGTGTAGAAAAAAATAAAATGATAACGCATTGCAATCAATTTAGCCGTGTAAAAGTATTAAATGTAAAAAGTTCAATTATTCAACACTGCCCTCATTATTACCCCCCTCCCCCAATATATATATATATATATATATATATTTAAACTTTTAAAATTGCGAATAAAGAAAAATTGTTTTAACATTTCTATTGTACTTTTAATTGGGAATTAATATCGGACTGTAATTTCAACCTTCAATTATTTTTCTGCTAACATTCATTTTATTGGCTAATTTTAAATACTTTCAATTTATTCAGATTTTTCTTCCTAGATTAATCTAAATATCGAAAAACATTTTTACACCTTGCTCCGAACTAAACCCTCGCATGATAGGAGGAAAAAAAAAAAAAAATTCATTGTAATACAGTCATTGTCATATACCACCCTCGGGGCAAACAAAACAGGTCACCTTCCAAAGTGGGTTAAGTATTGTGGTTGTAAAGTGAAATTGCACTAAAGTGGTCACTAGACAGGTGGACTCTTCGTATCTGCTGATCTACAGAACAAAAATTCGTATTGGCAGATCTAGATTTTTGAATGATTAAGCACTTTTCTATAGTTCATTTGCGTATAATTTAGGTGTGTGAAAGGAGGGACTGAATATGGGATGTAAAATTGTGCTGTGTGTCATTTTATACGAATACCTTGGGGGGGCCAGGTTTTTCACCAAGCCCGGACACCCCTCCCCCCCCCCAATCCCGAAAAATGTTTTCCAATTAAATTCTTTGCAATTTTACTTTTTAAAATGGAAATGAAGTTAATTTTATTGCATTTTGTTATTTATTTATTTGCCAGGAGAGGAAAGCTCGCGTCACTGAATGTGTCACTCAGAGCTACATATACGTCCTTCCCGGAATTTCCCTCCACAATTTGGAACCTCATCAGAAGGTGGGGGACTTCCTGAATATTGGCACCCCTCGGAAACTGCTAGCGACCGCCGAGAGGACTTTCGGAACCACGGATTTAACGTGCACGTACACCGCATGTACACGGGGGTCTTTAGTGGTACGCCGGTATCGAATCCATAACCTTCCGGTTACTAGTCCAACGCCTTAACCACTGGGCTACCACGGCCCGCATTTTGTTATTTGATGACAGTTCAAATAGCCAATGGGGGATGCCGGGGATTGTCTCCGGCTGAGGAATGTAATATCCCTGGCTAGAGAAATATTAATGGATACCTGCCAGGGATACTATTTATCCCCTGCTGGAGAAATGTTAAAGTTAGTCTCTGTCCTCACAAATTCAGTACCTAACGATAGTATTGAGAATCGAAATTCTTTTTGTTTACTAGACAAAAGGAGCAAGTTTCAAACATCCCTTTGAAGTAGTTATACATGCCTGATGCCTTCTGCAACTGGGGTCAGGTTTCAAATTAAGACTGCGAAATAATGGAACAAGCGCTGCTCTGACGCGAGCCGAATTTGAGGGTAGACGAGAATCGCTGTGCATAGAAAATCAGTGGTCGACTTTTATTTGAATTTAAGTCCCTTCCCAGACATGTTGGCGGCTGCATTTGTCATGTAATACCTAATATATAATGTGAGTGGAACGTTTTACGCCTTCCCTCCTTTTTTTTCCCATTTTTTTCTTTTCAAAATGTCCCCTCCTGGAGAATGTTTTCTTTCAAATGTCCCCCGCTGGAAAAAATGTTAAATTCGCACCTTGGCTATTGCAACGGAGTTTAAAGAAAAAAAAAAAATCCTTTGTTCTTTTTCTGTATCTACAGAACGTTCTATTCCAAAAGAGGCAGAGTATGCGGGAAAAAAGAAAAAAAAAATCTTGGTCGAGTCCACGAGTCATCCGTTAACTAGAGTTATAGGAATTGGTGGCTGTTGTGAGTTTTCATGGTTTATTTATTGTGACACTTTGAGGTTAGCAACCTCATCATTGTAAAGTTGGATTGGGCAGCATTGCCGTTTTCATTCCTCTGCTCGTCTCTCGCTTCCGTCATTCTCGAGTCTCGGAAATGGGTTCGAAACCGGACGTAAAACTATTACCTTCCTGTCATCTGTTGCGACGGCTTTTATTTTTGTTTGCTGGTCACGTAGATGGCTTTTGTTCGGGTTATGCTACACCTCCATCACCTCCCCCCCCCACTCCCTTCGTAAGTATTTATGTAAGATTGTGCCCAGCGTCATTCGACCGTTAAATGAGTGATATTGATGCCACTTAGATGAAACTGACAGCTGAGTCATCCAATTTTCGATTTCTCCAGAGATTAAAGTTTCCCTTCGATTGAAGCTGTAATTAATGTGTTACGAGTATGTCAACTATCAGGGGATCGAAAATATACTATTTGCGATAGTGCGTTTAAAGGGCTTGGAACAAACAAAACAAACTCTGGCGATAAAATAGTCATTTAGGTTACATACCATTTGCTCTCAATCGGCGGAGTAACCAGGATTTCGGCATTTTTGTTCCGTGTTAGATTGGGGGGTTTCCCCCAGATTCTGGGGGATTTCTACCCTTCAGGGAAGTTTTTTTTTGGGAAGGGGGTGGGCGATAGTTTTGGGGATTTTTAAGGGGGGGGGGGGAAATTGAAATCAGAGGAAGGCAGATCAGCATGTGATAAACCAAATTCACAAAATCGCCCCAATCTGACCTCCTACCACCCCATAATCTGGCAAGTTTTATTTCATTTATTAATTATCAAAATTAAACATTGAAATAATTATTAATGAGGAAATTCAGTTGTTAAATATTCTATTAAAATTCTATTTCAATTTTACGGGTATAGATAGCATCTATTTTACTCTGCAGTCATCTGAATATCTTTTAGCACCATTATATTCTTATTTTGATTTAGCACAGTTGGTACAAGTGCACCCCAAAAAATTCACATTTATCCTATTTCAATGAAACCCATTTTACTCTTAACAAACCTGTATATTATTGATTCGTACGTAAAGGTACACATATATTTTTTAATTAGTGTAAAATAATTAATCGTATAAAGGCAACATAAAAATGTCGAGGAAGATTCTACTTGGATTCTTGTGATTCAAATTGATGCCCATTGAGACTTAATAAAGGGAAATTGAACGGGGCTTGCGCATGTCACGCATACCTATGTGCTAGGGAGGGGAGCCATGCCCCCTCCCCTCCCTAGCTCCCATTTTATCGTTATGATATTTATGTGCTAGTGTAAATACAGAAGTAGCTCAACACTAAAGTCTTCTAGGGCAGGACCCTTGACGTATCCCCCCCCTCTCCCCTATAAACAATTATATGGGCGCCCATAGGCTAGAGCAGGGGTTCCCTAACTTTTTTTACCCGCGGCACCCTTGTCGGGCTAAAAGCATTTCACGGCACCCTTTTCAGGCTAAAAACTTTCGCGTAAGATTTCCTTTAAAGCAATATGAATATGAAGGTTAGAATGAAGCAGTTTGGATGCATTTTACCTTATTTTTTGTTTCTTGATAGTTAGCCCTATAAACAAAGTACTCTCTTGGGAAAGGGGCATAGAATTTTAACAATACCCCCATTTCGGGAGTTCCTATAATAGAGAGGCTACAGGACAGTTTTGAACTTGACTGAAATATTTTTGTTTGAGCCCACTGAGTGATCGGCTTAGCTCACTTTCATGGGGATACCGGTTCAGAGGAAATTATTTGATTATACTCCACCAAAACACTTTTCTTGATTATCTCCACGGCACCCCTGACATATGCTCGTGACACCCTAGGGTGCCGCGGCACCCAGTTTGGGAACCTCTGGGCTAGAGTAATCTTGTTCCTGAAATGAAATTCATGTTATTCCTTCATTGTTAGTATATGTGCCATGGAATATATTTCCATATTTAATATCGTAAATTGTTACATCTCCACCCTTCTGTAAATAAATAATGAAAGCGTCCTTTTATTTAATCTTAAAAATAACTTGTTCATAAAAGCATAAAAATGAAGCTTAATTTATTTCGTAATTTTTCGATAAATATTTGTTTTCCCTTTCTGTACAATTCATGAACTTGTGAAGCGTCAATTTGAAGGAAGACCGAAGGTTTTATTACTGAAATGTCATTTTCAAAGGCACTGAATCAAAACGGAATTGTACAACAATTTCTTATCTGATGAAACTAGCTCAGTTAAGCGTTCAGTGGCCAATTTCCCTCGTCCAGAATCTACGTACATGTGTGGAATATTGTATTTATTATTTGTGTTGCTGATTCAACCTTGAACTGTTTGTTTAAAATACCGGGCACTTCCTCATTTTCAGTCGTGCATTGCTGAAAATTAATTTACATGTAAACGTGATTATTTGCTTCAATGGAATGACGAGTTGCTTTTGTAAAAAGTCGCTGGCTGTGTAAACTGTTTACATATTTTTTTCCCCCCATCGTTATTTGCAAATTGTTTTGAAATAGAGTTGGAGGATCTGGGTGCGAAAATTTTTTAATGTGTAATGAGCGTGGGAATTTTTTTTTTCTAGGATAGCTGGTTGGGAATGGATGGCTAATTTGTTACAAGGCAGAGATTAGGCCTAGAGTTTTTGTAACCTTGGGGGTTACCGGGCAGTCTGTATCGCGTACATACAACTGTTGTTCATTTATGAATACAAAACCGCAGACCATTTACGCAGAAAAATATCCACCATCAGATTGTGGTCTTGGGTTATTCTTCAAAACCTCATGTCTTTTAAATACCTTTAATCCCCTCCCCCTCCGTGAATTGAAAAGCAGGAGGGGATGTAGCTATTTTTATTCATATGATGTATTTTACAGCTTTTTAAAAAATTATTCCGTTTTTGTTTTACTGAATCACTGCCTTTAAAAAAAACTGGTTTATGAATTATTTGGAAGTACATTAAACAGGCATTAAAAAAAGAAAAAATATATATCTTTAGGAACTTATCTCTTTCATTGACTTCATTATTTAATGCTGATAACAGGGAATTAAAACATGTTTTGTAAATTTCTTTTTTGTTTCTTCTTCGGTCAGCTAATATTTTTTTTAAATTCAAAAATCTACTGCGTCCTGATTGCAGTATTTACATTTCTCCCCCCCCCCCTTTTGTGAACAGTGGTAAGCATTGGCCAGTACTAAGAGGTGGCTGTGAGACTTAAAACATTCTCTATTTATTGGTAATAATAGAGAATGGTCAGGGCATTTCTTCTACATTTTTTTTTTTCAATGGGCGGGCACCTGCCGATTAGGCATTGTTCACTACAACTGCCGGAAGGTATTGTGGCTATTTTATTATGGGGGCATCCAGTGGGCGACCAGCGTTACCCCCCTCCCCCCCCCAAATAAAGGGACTGACATCCAATCCATGCCCGATCCGAGATTGGAACCCGGACTCAACATGCACTTAAAAGCTGTGTTACGCAAGATACCTTAATGACCTTAATTTTCCCATGTGATGAATGTAAAAGTCAAAAAAGGGTCTCTAGATCTGTGGCACGCGATGAACGTTTCGATCGTCCGCCATCTTGCTGGTAGTTAAGTCGAGCGATGGCAACGACTGCCCTTTTTTCAGCATTGGGCAATCTATCCTGCTGTTCTCGCATTCTTCCATTTTTCAGCAGATGTCAGTGCTGTTAAAAATAATCGTGACCATTTTTTTTTACGGGAAATGACGTGCTAAAAATTAAAGGATTCTCGTTGGAGGTATGTCACCCGCAACTATTTTTATAGAAATTAAATCTATTCTTCGTGACTGGCAACAGTCAAAACGTCAGAGTTTGGTGTTCCCAGAGCTTGGAACACTGCGCGTTAAAGGGTTAATATTGAACAGTATCAAGTGCCTGAACAGTATCTCGTTAAAAATGGAATAAACCATTTTTATAATAAATATGTGGTTGCTTCTTGCATGTTCTCAATAGAGTTCCCTCATCAATCTCAACAAGTACAATTTCCTCTCGTGATATCGATGCACTTAACATACATTTCCCACATCAGTCTTACTAGCACTTTCCTACTCGCTTGGACGGATCGAGGGGGGGGGGGAACCCACCACTTACGGAATTCCAATATTCCAATCTTGCCGTCATCAAGAATGGAAGAAACGGCCCCTATTTGCTGCATCAAAGGGTTGGCATAACAAGCACAATGTATTTTCAATAATGTTCGAGCGGATGCGAGGGTCGTTGCTTTCTCACATTGCATGCTCGCTTGAATGGTATGATTAGCGTTTCTCTCCCTGTCTCTCTCTCTCTGTCTGTGTGTGTCCAATACTATCGTCATGACATTGAAGAGAATTGCTATGCTGGTGCTCCCCTCCCATTTCAGTTTGTGGATTCGACTTCCCCCCCCCCCTCCGCCGTGTGTGATTGTTTAAAGTCGATCGCTTTGCATAATCGCAAATTCGATGCAGGGCGAAGTGGTTTAAAGTAGTAGTGGCAGTCACGCACCAAGAGAAAGAAAAATAAATAATAAAATAAAATTTATTGGAAGGCAGAATTTTTTGTGCAAAAGCTTGATTATCGTGAGTTTGTAAAAAAAAAAAATTCTTTTTTTTTTGGGGGGGGGGGTTGCAGGTGACTCTGTATAATATTTTGTCTTGATTATGGTGCTGGCCTCTGCATTCCGGTGTAATATTTTTCATTTATTTATTGGGAAGCTGATAAATTTGGACGTGTAGTACTGTGAAACCTCCGCAAGTATGACGCCTGCGGTTTCCGCAAAAAGTGACCAACTTTCAGAGGCGTCCAACTTCTAGAGATAAATTTCTGTATTATGGCTACATTCCGTTCCCCAGAAAAATGTCCAACTTGGAGGTTCCACTGTGCCTGTGAATGTTGTCCAATAACAAAAAAAGCCCCCCAAACTTAAGTAATCGAATTTAACTTTTAAAACAAAGAGTATTCAATTTTTGCAGTAAAAAAAGTGACTTTTTTTTTAAGTTAAGAAGCTGAACTCAAAGAATTTTCTGCGCTACTCGCTTCATCCTTCTTAATGACGGTGATTCAATTTGAATTTCTATGGGAGGGTTATTGTAATTTCTGTCTAAAGGCTACGTCTCTTAGCAAATGGAAAATGATAGCATTTCAGTCGCAAATCATACGGTTGGTGAATTGGGTCACAAATGTTAAATCCCCATACAATACGAAATCGTGATCAGGCTCTGCCCTTAAGAATAACATACCAAACAAAAAGCTGCACTCCGTGAAATTGCCGGGAAATTTCCAAAATTTATGGGTGAAGAATTTTCAGCTTTTTCTTTTGTTTTAAATATTTTTTTTGCTGAGGTGCTTGTTTTTCGATAGTATTTCTGTTTTATGTTATTGGTTAGCATAGAAGGCTGTACAGCATTGATCTATTGCTATTTGTTTACCTCGCAGAATAACCTACGGCTTGTAGGTTATTCTGCGAGTTTGAGCAGGACTAAATTGATGTACATAAAATTGTCTTTTGTTTTTGCAAAGGTTATTACATATGACGGTTTACGTTCTATATTTCATTTAAATTTTAATCTGAATCAAAATATTGAAAAATCGGATCTGTATGATAATTTAATCTACTTCAAAACAATCCTTCATGTAAGAAAGAATGATAAATATTTGTTCCCCCCCCCCTCCCATTAGAAATCTGGCCGAGTTGGGCACATACATTCTTTTTAAATTAAGTTTTTCGTTGTCAGTAATTGCATTTCTGATAAAAATAGGCTTTGTCTTTGAGCTTCATGATAGCATAATCAGTGGCGCATTTCCAGAGGCGTGAATACAAGAACTTTTACCTCTCATTCGCGCACATGTTTGTAATTTTTTCTGAAAGTTACTCTGTAGTTTGCACAAACTTAATTCGTATGATTTGAAAATCCTTCTAACAATTCTAATGAGCAGATTTTTTTTTTGGAAAAATATTTCGTAATGTGTTTTATACTCAAAAATTATTTAATTATTTAGGTATGTTGAGGAATAATGTAATAAAGGAAAAAAAAAAAAAAAGAAAGTAAACTGTTCCCCTCTTCTTTACTGAACTGCAACTCAGTGATTTTTACATTTGCATCACGTAGATATGTTGAAACCTGACTAAAATGGATTTCTACCAGTGGCGGATTAATGCAAGTTTGTCTAGGGGAGAGGGTTAGTTTGTCGGTGGGGGCGGTTAGTTAGACGATTGACAGATACATCCATTTTATGGAAGTAAAATAGGATCTTTTACATTCTTTTTTCTCGGGGGGGGGGCTGTCGCCCCTTCCGCCCTCCTCTTTAATCCGCCCTTGGTGTCTGCATTTGCATTGTAGTTGAATGTTTTCCGATGACTGATTATAAAAACTATTTGGTAGTTTATTTAACCCATTAAGCGCCAAAGCTCCCGTTACGGGAACATCTATTATATATATTTTTTCTTAAAATATTTTAACGCAATTTACGAAATACATATTTTATATAAACATTTACACTATATAACACACCCTATAGTGTAAATGTTTATATAAAATGTGTATTTCGTAAACTGCGTTAAAATATTTTAAGAAGAAAAATATATAATAGATGTTCCCGTAACGGGAGCTTCGGCTCTTAATGCGCTTAAACTGCGTTAAAATATTTTAAGAAAAAAAATATATAATAGATTTTCCCGTAACGGGAGTTTTGGCGCTTAATGGGTTAAGCGTCAGCTATTTTAATTAATGCAAAATATTCTAATATAATTAAAAAAATTAATCTTAGATACAGATAGATACACCATCCTGTAGACGTGATATTTAATAATTATCACATACCAGATCAGTAAATCGGTTTTTGCTGGTTCCCCCCATCTTTTATCTCTGTACTGGCAAAAGTACCTTCTTGCCGGAAAATTGTCCGACCCTGTATACATAACGTGACCATTTATTTTTTCCTCGAAAACGGGACATCTACTACTTTTTTTGGCAATAGTGTATTTATTTTGTTCCTCAAAACGGGACATCGACTGTTTTTAAGGTAATAGTGTAGGGAGACTGAATTTACAGATCTGGGTATCTTTTTGTTGTTAAGAAAACGCTCAAAAAAGCTTGTGTTAATGTTAATATCAAAATAAAATGACAAAAAAAAAAAACAACAACTTATAAAACACTCATATACTATTAAAAATAGTGCAAGACGTACGTTTCGAGTGGTATAAGGGCTGGCCCTTCTTCGACTTCAAAAACACCATCCGACACAAGGCAGGAAGGTAGGAAAGTGAGAAATGTCAACAAAAGGACACACAGAAAAAATGAAGTTGTCATTCGGAAGGAAAAAATCCTTAGAAAACAAAATGAGTGAAAAGGGAAAAGAAAGTGGGGAGGGGGAGGAATAAGCAACAGGGGAACATGACTTTAAAGAAAGAGAAAAAATTAAATAAATTGAAATAGTTGACAAAAAAAACATTAAAAAAAGAAACACAAAAACAATACATCCCCCGACGTTTTCTTTGCGTCTCGATAGGTGAGGGGGGGGAGGTCAGGTTTTCTTTTTACAGACACTGCCGTTGGATAATTTTAGATTTTTAGCGGTCTTTATTGAAATCGTTACCGTGCGTTGCTCTCTTCCTAAAAACGGGACATTGCAGGGGACATTTTCTAAAAACGGGACATGACGGTGTCCCAAAGCTGTGCTTGGGGACAACGGGACAAGCCACCTAAAAACGGGACTGTCCTGTTCAAAACGGGACGTATGGTCACCTTATGTATACACCTACTTTTCTTTCATGGAGATTTTTGAATAGTACCAACTCCGCTGTAATATTATTGCTTATTGATTTATTAGCCTAAAATTGTATTCGTGATATAATAAACTTAAATAACTTTTTATATTTGAATGAAAAAATAACATTTTTAGCACCGAGAAAATGTTAAGAGCTGTTGTTAATTACTGTGTTAATAATTAGTTATGTTGATTTTCTGCGAATTGTTAAGACTAAATAAGAAGGAAATCGGGGATTTTCTTTTGTGCCAGACCGATTTTTTTCAAATCATTTAAACTTTAAAAAAAATTTTATTACATTATTTCTAGCAACTTTATTTTTGCATATTGTTTATAAAAAGATTGCAGAAATAAACAGGAAAGAGGGTAATCCGGAAAAAGTTTTTGTTCAAATGCTTTTGTTTCATTGCAAGGAAAAGAGGGGAAAAAAAAAAAAATTACTGAAAGCGACTGACTTGTCAACATACCCCATTCTTCTCGCGGCGAAAACGCCAACTTTCATTTTAAAATAATGTGACGGATGACTTTTAAATCTCTTGCCGTACGTATGTGTTTTTCAAACAGTAATCATAATAATGAGGTATGAATGATATAGAGAAAGAGGAGTAAATATTAGCAATATTAATTTTTTAATACTCCATATTTGGAGAATTTAAAGTTTTCTTTCTTCTCCTTGATAAAAATATCTTGTTTTCCCGTTAGGACGTGTCAATATAACAATTGATAGTGTCTTAGCTCTTTAAGATTGAGCTCTTAATGAACATTGCGGGTTAAGAATTTATATTTTTCTCCACTTTTTAGTCCGTGAAACACATCAAATACTCATAAAAGAACAATTATTATTCTTTGTAAAAATAATTTTAATTATTTCTTTTCACCACCAACAGCATTTATAAAGGAATTTAAATTCTCGAGAAATAAAATTCAAAATTTACAGCAATCCCGGTTTTAAAAGGTTAAAGTACTGCTTTTTACATTTCAGTCATTCGTGAAGTAATTAAATTTTTGTTGATATGGTACAGTATTTCTTTTTAATAACTCAATTAAAATCGCATTCTAACAGACTGTACATTTTATAATGGAAATATGATAGGATCAATAAGTAAAACTGACGCCGAAACGCACAGGAATTCTCCTATTTTAAATAATCAATATTTAAAATGCATGAATGAATATTTTTGCATGCTCTCCTGTTTTGCCCGCTGCCCGTAGCTGCATCATTAAATCAAACTTCATTTTTAATCTGTATTGAATATGATAATTCTGAGTGCTTTAAAATATTACTTAGTAGCTGATAGTTTCTAGTAACCAACTCCGTATACAAAATCCAGGATTTAAAATTATTCATGCATAATAAAACGTATTGCGTGAACTCTACATATCCGAAATTGGGTTTTGCGGTGCAATTGTGTATGTAGAATGTGGGATTTGCTCTGACATCAGTTGAAATCAGATCTGTTTGGAAAGTAACGAAGCTGCAGGTGTTTCAGTTTGTTTTTCATTGCGCACGCTATCCGATATCTCAATACAGTTCCGTTCTGATATCGGGGAAAAGTATTTCAGAGCGAAATTAACGATAACGTTTTAAAGTCTTGGTTGAGTGACAGGCTTCCTTAAAATGGAGTTTTCCCATTAGCGCATATTTTCCCAATTACGGCATCGCATAAACTCCACATTACTCAAAAATTAAATCTAATCAAAGATTAAATCAAATCTTTGCGCTAGAGAGGAGCCTGTCTCAGTCCTTGTTGAGTCTGGAATGTGCCAGATCGGAAAACTTTTTTGTATTGCAAATGTGTTTTTAATTTGCGTAACATTTTTTTTTTTTTTTTTTTTTGAAGAGATCTTCCCGTATAGCGTATATCCATTTGAGGTATACGCTATACGGGCTCGGGATCATGAGAAATTTCACATTTAATGAACGCACGCCCTGGTGGTTTATTGTTTGGTCATGAGATCGGACTTCATTTATATCTATTGATTGTATATCATTTGTGAATGATATGACGGATGTTTTGACTGCATTTCGAACACATCACATCTTCGGCAAATTTTACGGCATTCTATCAATAAAGTAATTCTTTTATTTATGAATTAGCTTAAATTTCGGGCAGGCTTTAGTTACAAGCTCTAGGGCTCAGACTTTAACCTCTTTCTCCATGATGTTTTTTTTTTTGTGTGTGTGTGTGAAAAAAAGAAAGAAAATATATTTTCTTTTAATGAAATACATATTTTATAGGCTTTGGGGTTGCTAGACCATATTGACAAGATTTTATACGTTGGCATATCAGTCCTCTCAAATTCATAAGAATAATTAATTATGCATATCAGATTTATCTATCGTACTCCCAATTCTGAATAGGAAAGAGTTTGAAGAAGATGGAATGTTTGATGAATTTATAAATGTTTGCAATACTAATTGGGAGGGGGGGGGGGAGCGGGGCCACCTGGATCTACAGAATAAGTAGCACCTATAAAAACACTTTCAAATCTGTGAGTGCATAGCGTTTTCTTCGGTTTGGCTCATATATAGACCGCTAAGCAGAAAGGTGTTAATAGAGGTGTGGAGGATATCCAGGGTTTAAAAAAAAAAAAACCCAACCCGGATGGGTTTTATTGGGTGGGTCATTCCATTTCAAATCAACCAATAAATTTCAAAAATGTCACCCACCGTCTCGGATTTCTTTGAAAATTTTTATAAATGTAGCCATTAGTGTTCTAACTAATAGTATAAAATTTTACTTCAATATCTCTAATACTTTTTAAGATAAAAATTATTAAAATAATGGGAAAGTGACCATAAATGGCATTTTTGCAAACAATTATTTTAATGGTGCTTTTTCAGATAAAAAATCATAACTTTCTTTATTTTCAATACATTAAATTGAAATTTATACCAAAATGTTCAGAAAGGTTTGGAGATTATAGAAAAAATTAATTTGATAGTCCTGATTAGAACTGGAACCCCCCAAAAATTCATAAACTTTGTTTTTTTTCAAAAAAATTTCATAAAAACAATAATTTTGCAAAAGCTGTTTCAGAAAATGGTGTAGCTCTTAACAAAGCAAACTATTTTTTTACTTACATGTAAATGCATAAAGTAAGATAATTTAAAATAAAAACGGTGGGTATTTGAGTCCTAATAGGTTAATTTAATTAAAAACCAAATATTTTGAAGATTTTTCTTAAAATGTTATGCTGCATGCAAATGTTATTATAAAATAATTTTTTATTTATTTAATTTAAAAAGGTGCTTATTTTATTTAAAAGTTAATAATGAATTAGTTATTTTACTTAAAATTTAAATTATTTTAAAATTTAAAATGTTTTAAACAAAATCGGAAATACATATAGTTAACATGCGTCAAAATTTTTCTAGCTCTTTTTTGTCAACTACAAATTAATACTTTAGTTAAAAAACAAACATTTTTCTTTAAAAAAATAGCTGTATGCAATTAAATGTGTAAAAAAGGATTTATTTAATTAATACTTTCTTAATTAAAAAAATTTAGACAAAATTTGAACATTAATTAGAAAATGTGTGCTGCAGATTTTTTGAGCATTTCTTTGAATCACTGACTACAAATTAAATAAGAAACATACTAACTTGCTTTAGTATAAAATGAAAATATTAATTATTATGACTGATTGTGACACTTATGTTCAGTATTTTACCAGGGGGGGGGGGGGAATTAGTTCCGTTCCTTCAATCAATCAATTTCAATGGAGATTCACCTATGTTTTGTAATAATGCATTAACATCTTCTAAAGCTTCTTGTTTTGAAATTGACAATTTCAAATTTGTGACGTTTCATCACTGCCAGTTGATACTTTGTCACTGGTATCACTGCCAGTTGATACTTTGTCATCAAGCTCAGAAATAAGTTTGTTTACCTTCTTCTTACAAAAACTACATTTTTTTTTTTTTTTTTTTTTTTTTTGTCCAGAAATCAATTTTTCACAGATTGGCAATTTGTTAATTACCTCAGATAAATTTGAATTAATGGTTCTGAAACAATTTTTTTTTCTTTTATGGCACTTCAATGGGTCAAAACATGATGTTTGAAATATTTCAAATTTATTCAAATAAAATGATTTTTTGGGTTTTAATAAGATTTTTTTTACAGTATAACACTTTTTGGATTTAAATTTTATGGTATTTCAAAGCAGAATAATTTTAGCGTAAAAGAAAACTTTCATTACAAAATAATAATTAATTAATTAATTAAATGTAAAAATAACTTCAACTTTAATGCAGTACTATCTTTTCCTGCTGATGTTTATAAAGGGCTCCTAATTTGTTTTTTGACCATAGATAAAAGTATATTCTTGCTCACATAGAAAAATATGTTGTTTTTGATTGGCTGTTTTCTATTACTTTTAAATTTATGACCTTTTTAATTTTTTTTACCTTTGTTTTTTAAGTCATAGTTATATTTTCTAGTTAGAATATAAGTCAGTAAATCTTTTGCAGGCCAACTTACTGCAGAACTACTATTTATTTAATAATTTTCCTTATAGTTATTGGATATCAGATTACTACCATAACTAACGTTTCAAACGAATAAGATTTTAAGAATGAATATTCTGTTTTAATTAACTCTAGAGAATAAAAATTTTACCTACCTCATTATCTCTCGGAGTTCGCCGGGCATAAGAAAAGAATGGGACTGGCACACAATGCAACGAGACTTTAGATTTGGTTTTAACATTTAATTAAACTTAAATTCGATTCATAAAATAATCACGCACCAACACATCACGCACCAACACCAAACACGAATTTACATAGAATGACAACATACAGATGTTTCTCCACTCCATAAGTAACAACAACAACAAAAAATTAGATTTCTGGTGATGACGCCACAGTTTGAAAAGGTGAAAATAAAATAAAAATAAAAGTTTATATATAGTCTCGCATTCACTTCCACTCTGGAGGAACAGTTATTCATTTTTGCTTTGAATATATATTCCTTTTTACTACTTTAAAAAATCTAGAATTAATATGTCTGATATTAAATCCCACATAAACAATGCGTAATGAATCAGATTTATATTTCTCAGTACTAAAGTAATGCAGCAACTAATAGAATACAGGATGGTTTCCTGAACCTGAATTCATTCTTGAGATGCATGCTTGTAAGCTGTAAGAGAGAGACATGTCCCATTTTTCTCTTATCTGGGAAAGGATTTTTTTTTTGTCACTATACTGATAATTACATATTTTATTCGTATTTAAAAACTTATTCATTAAAGAGATAAATTACTAAGTTATCCCTGCCTGCATTCTACACCTGTTCATTTCAAAACAAATATTGCAGATAGAATTGGCTCAAGGTATTATTTTTAAAAAGGTTATTATTCTTTATGTTGAAGTTGGAAAAATAATTATAAAAAAATTAAACTGGCATATTTATATTTATCTAATATAATGCACTAAGTTATGTAGGTAATATTATATGTATTTAATGTCAAATAACAAATGATTTAAATGAAAGAAAGGAAAATTTTTAATAAAACCCAAAAAAAACCCACCCGGGGTTTTTTTTTTTTTTTGGGTTTGTGGGCAGGTCCGAAATCCTGAGGATATCCGTATTTGTATCCGTTTATTTTCAGCTGATCTTCTAGAGATCTTTTAATGATTTTTCCAAATAAATAAAAATTAAATAAAAAAAACCCTAAAGCTTGCTATAAATTAATATCCGAAACTGAATTATGATATTTATAAGTAACATTAATTGCTTCTTGAAATTTATCAATTCTTACAAATCAGATATGTTTAAATCAGTATTATTTATTTAGAGCTAAACATGCATTTAGGAAAAATGATTTTTGATATATTTATGAATCGGACAAAGATCATCACATTACTGTACTAAAAGTTTATGACGCACCTGTTTGTTTAATGAATACTGAAATTGTTTATATATTATTGTTACATACTATGTGTTAGAATGAATAAAAATTAATAATCCAGTTAAACTGTCAGATAACAAGTAGTTACTTAAAATTATCAAAATTTTTAATATCGACGTACACGTAAATTTAACAAAAATAGTGAAATGTAAAAATAATTTCTCATTAAATCTACCAGTTTTTTCCTTCATTGATAAAAAGATTTAAAAAATGAAATTTCGTTGACTTTAAAGACATACTTGGCTAAAATTAGACAAATAAAAATAAACTATAAATGATTAAAGGTTGAACCTTATGTAAACAATCTAGTGTAGAGTTACAATTACAACAAATAAATTCTATAAATAACTATAGAATTGAGTATTAATCGGAGTTAATAAAGCAGTTTATTTAACAAACATAAGTACCATAGTTTTCTTTGATAATAAAACCGGCTTATCTCTCCTGGAACGTTTTTGTAATGCAGCAAGTCTTTTATTGTCATCAAAAAATAATTAAAGCAATTAGTAAAACATTGAAAATGCATTACTTATATTTACCCACTTTTACTGCATCCTCTCCCCCCCCCCCATATTATTTTCAAATGCATCATTTTTTTAATGCTCAGAATGATCAAACAATTTTTTAGTCTTTTTACAAACTTATAATTTTTTTCCTTTCAAAATTCATTCATGCAGTCTGTGCGTAAAAGCAATCGCGCCCTGATTAGAAACTTTTATTAGAAAAATTCTAGATAAATTTCTTATTAAATATTAACTGCAGATTAATTTCTTAAGGAACAATAATTTAATTATGCTAGTAGGGTCACAATCTAGTTAAAAGGATGATGACAAAAATGCCTTTTGTAACTCATTTTGCAGAAATCGAAAGCTAATAGTACACCTCAAATTTATTGAGCTGCCACTAGAGGTCTAGGCTGGCGCGGCAGCAAAGAATGCTGATTTTACACCGCAGCGTACTATCGGCTTCAAAACTTTTTAAAAAATTGTACCTAAACTTTCAATTGTTTATTTTTCTCTGGACAAGGGGCCAAGTCCCCCAGACTCACTACACTCGCATTTTGTGTGAGGCATTCGGCCCCTAATAAGGCTTATTCTTAAAAAAGGCATAATTTCAACAGACAAAACCCAAAGATTGGATCATGTAGAATGTTACCGAGCTACACATTGCTTGGTTCTTGCATGTTCCTTGGAACATAAAAATTTAAACTTCACACTATTTTTAATTATGTAAAACCTATGGAACACTTTGTGTATTTGCCACCCATGGTGATTTTTCATAATTTGACAACTAACATTAAGTATAGTTAATAATTAGTTCTAAGAAAACAGTACTTTATATGCTTTCTTTGATAAAAACTACGAACAGCTAGGATAGCCTGCCACCAATGGCGACTTTTCATTATTTGGTAATTTACACAATCTCATAACCTATAATTACTGCGTATGTAAGGCTATCGGGAAAACTGTTATCCATATATTCATATATGTAATCCTTTGCAGATTGGCGTATTTGGGTCTTTTTCAAAATTCGGTGCCATTTGCTGTTTGCATGTATAAAATATTTTTTACAAGTTATAAAAAAATTTAAATGATTTTTCTTTTTATCATAGTTTTTATCAGACAGTTTCCAGTACAGAAACAATAGATTAAAAAACATACTATTTAATAATTTTTTTTAAGAAAAAAGAAATGAGTAGAGAAGATACTGGAATATAGCTGTCAGAATCATAGAACATGAAACGTGTTATGCAGAATTACTGCCCCAAAACTAAAAGTTCTGCCTTGCTGTGCTTTAACATTGTGAAATAGTTTAAATTACATTATGAAAAGCTTTTCTTTAAGATTTAAAAAAATACATGACTTTTGATAATTAAATATAGCTGTCTGGACATTGATGTCGTCTGTTACCATATGTTATTTTCAACTTTTTAAACAACAAAATTGAAATTAGAGAATAGCAACACCTGTTTACCATTAGAATGTGGTCAAGAAAGAAATATAAGCAGACATCTTGGGTTTTTGGCATTTGACTGAAAATGCAAAAGCCTATTTGTGATAAATATTTTTACAGCATGTCATGTCTGTTACCTTAATTAATTGTATAAAATATATTTATTTATTTGTTAATTCAATTGATTCATTTAGATCATTAGTTTTTTAGTCTAAATTAATGTCTCTTTTCATGTTCTTGCGGAATTATTTAGACTAATGAATTTTTGTTCTCTGAAATGTCATGTCTGTTACTATAATAAGTAACAGACATGACATATTTGGTAACAGACATGACAAACAAAAACTTACAAAAAAAATGAAGAATATTTTTTTAGATGGAAAAGGCTATATTATATGGACAAAAGGACTCTATACTTATGTAATATATCACTTTGCATTATTTTATGCTATACATAAGTGTACAAGTTTCAAAGAAAATGTCCGGTAACAGACATGACAAATTTCATCAAGTCTAATAATGGAAAAATGCAAAAAAATTAAATAAAAGAAAAAATGCATGAATAATACTCAAATAATGTTCAGAAACAAGGTATGTTTTATATTATGGAAAAAGACTACTTATTTTTTGAAATTATATTTTTGCTTTCTTCAATTTCCAAATGGCACCCAATTTTGAAATCACTTCTAAAAAGTCTTTCCATAAATCTCAAGGGATTCGGTAAAATTCCTGATTGCCCTTTTTTTTTTCATTTACTGTTTGTTCTGTGCCTTTCAATTAGATGATCAATTAAGTCAGGTCTAAAACTCAAATGAATTTTCCTCTATGTTTCTGGTATAAAACAAAAGCATTCCACAGTGATATATCAAGAAGGTGAAAGAATATTTTCTTGTAATATTCCCCCCCCTCTTTATGATGGAATAATTCATAAATTGTTGATCCACTCTATCAACTCATCCCATAGTATTATTGTATTCCATAACTGCTTTTGGTTTCTTTCTCACTTCTTCATTGTGACATGGTACTTGAATCATTTCAGGATTGTGTATAGTAGATAACAGAGTTACAACCTTTTTATCCATCCACTTGATAAAAAGGTTGCAGTGATGATGCATACCTTTCCTCTTCGGTAAGCACGGATTTCGTTTTTTTTTTCAGCTTTTTTGACTGCAATTACTTTGGAACCTCTTTTCTGCTAAGTTTGAGTGTATATGTATCTGTTTGCTTACTAAGAAGGATGTCTGCGAGTTCCTGTGATGTGTAAAAATTGTCTGTCGTTAGGCAATATCCTTTATTGAAGAGTCGCTGCATAAAAGTCAACTTGAGATGACTTGCATTAATCATGATACTTATTGTTGAAAAGTGTTGTCTTTTTCAGTGTATATATAATAAATTGATATGCATAGCCAGACTTAGATTTGCATAACATAAAACTTTATGCCGAATCATGATCTCTTCAGGGGTATATATATTGCTTCCAGTGTAATCGCCCTTTGAACAGCATCAAGCTTTCATCAGTAGTTACATCTCTATCAGGTGTAATAATTTATGCGTAATCAGTGTTCAAATGCTTGATTATTGGCCAGAATTTGTGTAACTTTGGTCACTCACATGTGATAAACAAGCAAGTGTGGGACAAACAAGCAAAAAAAAAAATTTAAAAATCTATTTTTTCCTATTTTATTGAAATTATTGTTATTGGCTTTGTAAGGGTGATATCCAAAAGAGCTGTGGATTGTTTTGAAAATTTAATATGGTTTAATATGATCTTTCATTCATTCTTAAAGTTTTTCTTTTTGTTACTCACTATATAACTTCCCTATCTGTCGGTATTGAAAGTAAAGTTGATCAACTAGACATGGCAGATTTATAAAATCAAGTTTTAAGTTTGAAAGATTGCAAGTTTTAAAAATAAGTTAGCATTGAAGATAGTAGATACAAGTGACACAGCCATTGACATGACACATACACATCTGGAGGAATGTTGGATGGAACTTCTAAATGAAAGAAAGAATCGGCAGTTGATGATAGGCAGGAAATGCTGTGTTGAAGGTGCTCATTGTTAGGTATGATTTTTACAAATGAAGGTGCTTTTATTGTTGTTCAGCTGTGGTTTTATCTTTTGTAAGTCTTTACTATAATTATTTAAATATTTCAAAGTAATTTTGTCACACAAGTGAAAAAAGAAAAAAAAAAGATTTAATGTTGTATACTGCTTTCTTAGTTTCTTTATATTTGTATTTTTGCAGCTTACAATACAGTTTGATGATTGTGCAACATCCACTTTCGAATATCCTTCAGAGAATGCCAGTCCATCCCCCATGGAAGAAAATGGAAGTTCAGAGTCATCATTTGATCCTTCAGTTGCCATTAGTTCAGCAGCAAATTCTAGTAATACATTAATTTTAATATACCTTCAACATTGACAACATTTCTGTAATCCACTTAATGTCTATGGCCTTTGTTTCAGATGTAAATAGACAAATATAATTGTTCAATAGTACACCATATTTGCTTATACATGTGTAGTATGGATTCTTTTTTTTCTCCCCTGTGATTGTGTTAATTACCTCTGTATTGATGCCTGACTGTAAAATACCCAAGTCCAGTCATGCTCAGCTTCTATTAATTGATTTAAATCATTAGTTTAAACTTTTCTTTAAGGTAAACAGTATTTTAAAAAGTATATTTTAAATAATTATTGAAAATAAATATTCAATTCATATAATCTTTTTTTCCCCCCTATTAAATGACAAAGTGACTAGTCATGCTATAGACATTCTAGTAATTTAAGAATTTTATTTATGCTGACTTATATACAGATATGGGAGAAAAGTAGGGTAAGATGATAAACTTGGCATTTTTCCAAAGCGTATTTGATAGCAGTACCTGTCAATGGAGTTCCCAAGACTAGTATTGAGGTATGATGCCCATTCAAGTACTGTAAATTGAGATAATTTTATGAGTAGGGATGAATCAAATGTATTTTTTTAATCTGTATATTTGTAAATGTCAGACTTCACAGCTCAAGGAATAACCAGATTAAATTATTTTTTCTTCTCTATAAAATATTCTCAACTCATAACATTGAAAACTATATCTTATAGTTTATTTATGATAAGCTTGGATATTGTTAAGCAAGTTTAAATCGAAAATGGTGGTGTGAGTTCAGGTAAGGAGAAGCTTGTCCTCTTTACATTTTCTGCTAGCAATGACTAGCATTAAATTAACCAGGATGAATTGTGGTATTGGTGCTTGGCTGCAAATCTTGTGCAAAAAATGTGATTTAGTAAAAATTAAAATCAATATTCTAATTTTTCAAATTACTAAAAGAAAATACTAGGATAATGCATGATGCTTTTAATCAATTTAGTTTCCAATTGGAAAATGCTTTTTTAAAAAGTAAAAGTTACAGATTATTTTAACTTAATTCTTTAAGTTCTTGTCATCATACCTTGGGCCTAGGTTCGATATCCGGCTTGGGCTTGGATGTTTACTTGTTTGTCCCTTCATAGGGGTATCACTGGCCGCCTACTGGGTATCCACATTATAAAATTGCCAATAATTTGAGCCTAAGTACTGGCAAAGATGCTTGATGAGCAAGTGCCCTCTCATTGAAGGGGAAGGGATGTTTTTGTTATGTTTAAAAGGATTTTTTATTAAAATTGGTATTTAATTAAATATATATTTAATCTAATATACATATTTAAATATTTTTAAGACTCAAAAAGAATATTTAAGATGGTTGCTTTTTCTCATATTTAAGAAACTTCTATAAATTGTGTAACACTTTTGATAAATTTTGACCCCCTCCAAATCTATGTCACACTTTCTTATAAGACCTGATACCACCCCTACCCTCATAATATAACAATCTTAACCCATTGAAGATGGGCGGCCAATTTTTAAACCAAGTAGGAATCCTCTAAAATGGCAGGCTTGGCCTACATATCTACCAAACAATGCAGCCCGCCTCTACTTTAGTTGGCTAGTTTTTCAAGAAGAGTTGTCAACATCAGTAACCCTCCCCACATGCACTATACTCAGACCTCTTTCTTTCTCCCATGCTCTACAAATGTCTTATTTTCTTCCCTAAAAGAAGAAAAAAATTATTTTTTCAGAGTCAATTTTAAAACTGAATTCAGAGATTTATGATAGTTGGCAATATATTTGAGATGAAAATTTTGAAAAAAAATTGAATGCCATTATCTATATAATATTAGTGTAGTGATTGTGATGATAATTAATCTAAGTTGCATTTTGGAATAATTTAATTTTTTCATGTTTGGTTATTTCTTATCTGAACCCTATTCATTATTATTATACCATGGTGATAATTAAACACTGAAATCTTAAAATGCTAACTCATAAAATTAAATTCCCGCTAAAAAATTTCAACAACAGTAGTTTTATTAGGCCTTTTCTCAGATGAGCAGCAAATTACTAAGGTCTTATGTAGACGGTTTTTACTAATGAAAGTAAACAGAAAAATGAAAGTAAGTAGAAAACTCAAAATGTCCTTTAGTTTTTTTTCTCAATATATAGAAAACAAAACATTTTTGGATGATTAAAAGCATGAGGTTCAAATAAATGACAGACAATAATTCTGAGCAGGCATTTAGCCAGGAAAATTTTTTTGGGGGGGGGGATATGAACTTATAAGTGTATAAATAGACGGAATTTTATCACTAATCCAAAAATTTTTTTTTGGGGGGGGGGATATATCCCGATATCCCTCCACCCTGGTTACGCCCCTGATTCTGAGGTAGGATCTGTTGCATAATTATCAGTGGAATAAAATATTGATTTTTCATTAAAACAAAATAAATAAAAGTAAGAAACAATGAAATTTAAGGAAGATTTGTTTAACCTAGAGGGCTGAAGACTGGTGAGTTATTAACTAAAAAAGTAGTCATTGTTCCTGTAATAATTATATTACAAACACAGATTTACAATGTCAATTCTTAAGAATAGCTCTCCTATTAAATCGGACAGCAAGTAATTTATGAAGCCTTAATTATCGGGTCATTCCATGTTAAATCGGCAAATTGGTTGTGCCGCACCATTTTTGATTTTCACAAACTTTTGTAGGTTATATCTACCTATCTTCTGTATCCCAAAACAGTTTTTTTTATTCCTTAAAAAAAATTTTGTTTTTGAGATATAGCCATTTGTTTGCTCTGCACATGTGTAAAAAATCACCATTTTAGGCTTTTTTTCTAAAAGCTGTAGAATTTTTATTTGAAATAGCAGGAAGATCAGATAAGGTTTATTGAACGTTTTAAGAACAGACTTTTAAATGCAGATAATAAAATAGATTTATGTTCGGCTTGAAACAGTTTTCTGGCCATAAAATAGTCGCACACAAACTAATATTTTTGTCATTTTAGCCAATGAAGGACTTTCAGTAACAAACCATTTTTTTTTTCCTGTTACACTTACAGGAACACTTTTTTCTGCATATCAATACTATATGCAGAAAAAAAATGAGTTGTTACTGGTGGTCCTTCATCCTGAAAAAATTGCTTAAATTTTCAAAAAATTGAAAAATGTGCTTTTTCACCCCCTAAAAAAGTCGTGGGGCTGGTGATAAAAATCTAAAAATGGCATTGTACGAAGCTCTTATACTGTACTTCAAAACAAAACAAGAACTGTCTTGTTATTCCAAAAGACACAGAAGATAAATGCTTTTGAAGTAATACAAAAAGCACTCCTTATTATTGAGAATAGGCTAACTTTTCATGCCTCAAAAAAGTCATGTGGGATAAGTGAAAAAAATCTCAAAATATCATGGTAAGAAGCTCTTATACAGTACTTTAAAAACGAAACAAAAATTGTCTTGATATTCCAAAAGGCAGAGGAGATATACACTTTTGAAGCAACAGACTCATTCAGTGATGTGAGTTAACATTTTAATAATTCCATACTATTTTCATTTCTTCCTTTCTATCTGTCACTTAAGCCAATCCCATTTGTGACAGACATGACAAGCTATACATTTCTTGTCGGTCTTTACAAATTATAGTCTGCTGATCTATAATCACCTTTCTTACAAATAGTCTGGAACTGATAAAATAATAATAATAATGAGCTGAAACAGGGGTGCAAATATGATCCAAATATTTGTTGCCACCAAACTTTTCTTACCTTTTCAAAATCGCAGAAACAAATGTAATTTTTAGTCGCACCCACCGATTTTTTTTGGTTGCACCATGCAACTGTGCGACCCCTTATTTGTACCCCTGAGCTAAATATCCATGGTTTCGAAACAACCTCTTATCTCACCAAGCTGTATTGTATTGGTTTTGCTGGTTCAGAAATTTTCATACTTAAAACTTTCATTTTAAACATAAAGAAAAAAAAAATAAATATTAGAAGAAATTGACTTTATTATGTAACAGAATATTTTAAATATTATGTTACATATATATTGGAGTACACCTTTCAATGGTTGATCCAGGATTTTTTTCCAGGGTCCCATTTTTGTGAAAACTTAATTTTTGTGAATTTCAATATCTATTTTTGTGAATTTCAACATCTATTTCTGTGAATTTTCATACCAGTTTTATAAAAGTCCCTTTTTTCTTAAAATAATTTACATAATGAATTAAAATATGCAGTGAAATGCCAAAGAAGGATTGTTATAATCGATTGTATCTGTGAAGGAACTGTTTTTAATCTAATGTAATTTTGTGAGGGGGGGGTGGGTCAAAACGGACCTAAATTTTGTCTGCATTGATCCCTGCCTTTTCTTTTTAGGTAAAAATGTGGTCAGTATGAGGGAAGGCTACTTAACCCTCTCTTTCACTCTCAATCCGCCCGTACCGGCTTTAGATGCACGCTCCCAGTTCCGGCCTTACGCCAGGACAAAGCTTCAGCCCCCCCCCCCGTGCTTTGCAACATCCATTTAAGAGTGTCAAGTGTGAAAAACCCCTTTCTCGTGTTTGCTATTGTAACCCCCTTCCCCCTTTGGGTGAAAAGCTGCATTTATGAACGGGTGCTTTTGAAATGCTTCGGGGAGGCACGCCCACGGATTCTTTGCACTCCTGTTTTGACAGAGATATATCTACACAGGTACAAAAGAAACGTGTTTCGTGGGGGAAAGCATTCAAAAACATTTCTCGGGCGTTTCCGGGATTTTGAGCAAGCATTCCAAATCAAAGCTTGGGAGCAAAAGGGTTAAGGAATTTTCTCCGATTAAAGATAGTTTGCTTTTTATTTTATTTTTGCTTTTTTAATTTTCATTTATATATTCAAGTAAGAATTGCATAAAATTTACTGTGATACAAAACTTCCATATACTGAGATTTCAAAGCGAAAGATATCTTTATCTTGTTAATAATATATTATATTGTTTATTTCCTTCCTAGAATGAGACAAAGATTCCTCCCCCCCCCCCCATAAATGTACAGTCAACTCCCTCTAATCTGCACAGGTTGGAACCAAGGGCTGTGTGGATTATAGGTCGTCTTTTGTTTACATTCTAAGTTTTGGAATTTCCACACATGACAAAATAAAGAGAAAACAGAAGTTACAACACATTACTCCACTCCAACACATTACAACACATTACTCGTTGTTATTTACAGGCTTGCAGTATAAAATTAATACATTATTTAAAGCATTAAAACATAAAATACACACACATTGATAAATATTTCCTTCGAATAAAAATTGTTAAAGTAGTAAAAGCTTTTTTCCATCATTTTTATAACAGTAAAAACAAAACAAACTTTACACGCGAAGATGTAAATAAATTTGTTTACATCTGAAATATATCGCGAATTATAGTTGTTCGCGGATTAGCGGCAGTTGACTGTATATAGTATATGAATTCAAAGAATCTGGGCAAGGTTGCTCTATAGGATTTCAAACACATTTTTGACACAAGTCAGAGTGCTGTTACTGAATTCCTTTTTTCAATAACTGGGGTAAGGTTACAATCTGCATTAACAGTAGGCAGAGTTAATTATGTACAATACTTATGTTCGATGTTCAGAAAAGAGATTTGGCAAGTGAAAAAGTTTTACTAAATATAGGAATAGATTTTTGTCACTGCTCTTGTCACATTCTGATATATTGCAGTAATGTGATAATGCAGGAACAAATCTTGTCCTCCAAAATTCACATATGCCTTTTTGAATATATATATATATTTTAAAAATTGAGAAATTTATGATATGTTGGTATGTAACTGTATATTTTTTCCCCTCCAGGGTTAGGACTGTCAAACTACACACCTCAAGTTCTTAGCAGTAATAATGACTTCGAGTTGGGAATTTCACAGTTAAACCATAGACCTAATTTCCCTTCACCTGAGAAAAGTGAAGTAACTAATGATGTTCCTATACCAGATGCTATTGTCCCTGCTAAACCTGAAGATACTGGGGGTTGGTCAGCAACAGAAAGTGCGGATATTCTCTTCTAGATTCTTTTGTGAGTTATTTAATAAGTATTAAATATTGAATGAAAATTGCTTGGCTTATGTTATAAAGCATTTTTTTCCTTTTTTATTTGATAAATGTTAATTACAGAAAAACTTACTCTAATGATCACCTACCTTCTCCTAGCATTATTATTAGGCAGTCTATTCAATTAGCTTTACTGTGAACCTCATCCAGTACACTTTTAAACTGTACCAATGATGGCCATTCTGTGTTCCAATGTATTTGCTTATGCAATGTATGAATGTATTTGCTGAATGTATTTGGGCTGAATAACATATATTCTGTATCTTTTTCTCATAACCAATCCTAGGCCTTCAATCTCTTGCATAGAAATTAAAATTGGCTGCCATTTTTTAAACACCTTAAGGCCATTACCCACTCCGAGCGCTACAGTGTATTTGAATGGGGATATCAGGACGCGGCGACACATGGGCGGCCCTCTACCGAACAATAGATGGGGTGGGAAACCACAAGTGTAAAAACCGCATTATCCATGGTCCCCAATTACCTATTGTCCTGAGTATCTCCCTCTTTCTTCTCAGTGCGAAAAATTTATTGCTTACAAGTGATAATTGGCCAAGCGGCCTGCGACTCCCTCTCGATCAGGACAGAGGCCTTTATGCTTTGAATTTTTCTTAAGAGACCCATAATTTGGTCACCTATGTGCGTGCACCATCTTGCCCCCCCTCATTAGGTTTGATTCTGTTGGTTTTACAAAGATATGTAATTTTATAGTCTAGTTTCAATTTTCTCACTATAACTATGATTATGGTCTAAATATATGGGAATATTTACTTCTGTATTAATGCAGGGTTTCTATAAACCTGGAAAGTCAGGGAAATGAGTTTTGGTCAGGTATTTGGGAAAAAAGTCAGGGAAATTTGAAGAAAGTGAAGAAAGGTCAGGGAAATGAAAGACTATTTAAATTTTGCGGCAAAATCAAGAAAATACTTCCCGTTTGAACCTAACTGTAGAAATTGTTTTATTTTATTTTTCTTCTTTAACCTTATATATAATTTAAAAAACTTTCCTTTATTAACATATCTTGTTCAGTTGAAATATTCTTAATTTTATCCTAAATTGTTATCAAACATGGTTTTTGTTAGAATCCAGTGATGTCAAATAATATTTTTGTGTATATTGATTTTATTATTGTTATTATTTGAAAAAAAGGGACAAAATATATAAAAAGTTATTAATTAAAGGATGTAATATTAAAAATAGAAATGCAAAATTCAGGGAAGAGCATGATAGATGTCAGGAAAAGTCGGGGAAGCAAAAGCTGCGAAATTTGTAGAAACCCTGTAATGGAATAGTTGAAGTAATTTAGGTAAAATTAAAGCAGTATCATATACCAATTTATCCATGCAGATATATGTATCATAATTTATGGAAGAAATGCAGCTTCCATGAAAATCAGCTGAATTAAATCATCAGAAATGCTGCACCTGGCATAAGTGCTGCAGCTGCAATTCCCCCCCCCCCCCCCCCCCCCAGGAAAAAAGAAACATAAATGCCGCACTGGGATATATTTCGGAAAGGCTACTATTTTACAAAGCTTACGATTTCCATTTTAGAATAATCAGTGTCCGATATAAAAATATCAATTTTTATATTCACGAAGGTAAATTTATAGAAATAAATAAATGACTTGTAAAATATTTCTTACATTTGCAAAATGTTCAAATAGTCTAAAACGAAAGAGTGAAGTGTGAGGATGGGAGAGAAAGTAAGAGGCTCCAGCCAAAAGTAAATATTTTTTTTTCCGGACAGCCAGCTATGATTGTGCTAATGAGCTTGCTTCTGCAAATTGTATGTTTTAAACTTTGAATGTTATGTGATAACTGTTGATGTTTTTATTTATTTATTGCAAACATTGGGATTTATTTTAAAAGCACTCGGCTCATGCCAATTACTTGTTGAGTTTTTACAAAAATAATAGCCTAAGGCAGTGTTTATTCGGTGTAGCGTTCCTTCCCAGGGCGCAAAGCCGCACGGTGGAAGAACACAAATAACTTGTAGCTGAAATTTTTTAGGGGGGTGGTGGTGCCGGTACATAAAGTGTTTAAACTTTAACCAGGCACAACATAGACTAGTTCTGGTGGAGATTCAGTATCTTAAGAACAATATCAGACTTGCCAACTTTTACGCTTTATGCATAAAATGTACGCTTTTCGACTGCTGTTTACGCTTTTACGCATACAGCACTTTTTTTTTAACGCATTTCTGGATACTTTCTTCCTAACTTGTGTTTATTTCTTTAAAACTGAAATTGATATTAAAAAGAAATGTATTAGGTTTTAAATTGAAATGATTTTCTATATTTGGGCCTTTTTCCCTTTTTAATATGGATCTAAGTGCACATCATCGACACCATGATCGACATCGCACATCCATGTTAATACAATGCGCATCTAAATATTTTTCTGAGTTGCCACTGAGGCAAAGAAAAAATCTTTTTCCAGATGTGACGCCGAGTATTTATTAATTGGTTTACCCAGTCATGACGTCATAGAGTAGAGCGAATGGGAGAATCGCTTACTAGGGAGTAGGTCTTTCTTCTGCGACTTGTGCGTCTCACGTGGTGTTCTTCGTTATCTGTGCGTGCCCGCTTTGCAGTAAAGAGACATTGGTAGACTGTAGTATGAGCATACTTCGATTGATTTTCTGAGGATTATTTTCGATAAATGGCCTGTAATGGCCACTAGAACAGCATAACTTATAAAAAAAAGTTATAGCAAAAAATGGGCATGTATAGTATCATATGTCAAAGGAGCAAAATTTGCTTATTGTAACGTGTGCCGGAGTGATTTCAGCATTATTTCTCACAGAGAAAAGTATGTCATTTCTCGCCATGTGAGTTCATCTAAACACAGTGAAAATGTGAAACGTGCTAACAGCAGCAAAAGTCTACAAACATATTTCAAAGAGGACAGACAGTCCAGTGGCAGATTAATGCAAGTTTCTCGGGGGTGATGATGAGGGGGGGAGCGGTTAGAAGATTGACATATACATCCATTTAATGGAAGCAATTTAGGATCTTTTACATTAATTTCTTTTTTCTTGGGGGGCGGTCCTCCCCCCCCCCCCTAATCCGCCCTTGGGACACAGTCGGACGTTATTCATGCAGAACTGTTATTTACATCTTCCTTGATTGAACAGCATGTTCCTATTTCAGCAACCTGACCATGCTGAATGTGAGAGGGTTTTCAGTATTATTCGGAAAAACAGCATTGAATTCAGGTGCAACTTGTTTAATAAGATTTTGGAAAGCCGACAGCGAAAAATCTTGCTTCCAGAAAACTTTTACTTCAGATTTTCTGAATAAAGGCGAAAAAGCTACTGCTGCTTCTTTGAAGTCAGCACAGTCAAAATGAGAGTTTTTTCAAGTCAGTTAAGTGATTATAATTAATAAATTGTTACCAGAAATCTGGAAGACGGTGTATTAATTGATTTGCCTTTTATTCAACAACTTCATTTTCTTTTATTGTTTTTAGCTTTATTTAATACTTAAAACAAATAATTGTGATATAAAATGCGTTAAAAATAATACTTGTGCATTCTATAGTGAAAGTTAAAAAATAACTGTCACGCGTTGCATAGCAAAAAGTGTGGAAATTTCTGTTCGCACGCTGTTTTACACATTTTGATTTTCCCAGGTTGGCAAGTCTGCAATATATATATATATATATATATATTAACCCTTCATTAAAATTTATAGTTCTGAAATGTAGATAGAAAGGACGTTTTTTTTTTATATATACTTAATTGAGGAGACATTTGTTGGATTTATGTACTCCTCCAGAGCATTGGATCAATCCACTTTTCCAAGGGGTAGGCTCGCATTCTCGTTCATTACACTGTACTCCGCGCACAGCTGGTTCGGTGATCGGTGGTTGTACAATCTTTTGAGACTATTATTACTAAATAATTTTTATGATTTTTTGTTAAAGATAAGCAAATAAATAAATAAATAAAAATATCGCAAATGCTGCACTTACGATTTTTTAACTTTCATTCTCGTAAACATCACTGTGTTTCTTCCATAAATTACAGTAATCATAAAATGTTCAAACTTATTTTAAGATTTAATTTATGAGCAATTACATGTAGTTTTTAAACTTTTAATTCCAAAAGATGCAATTTATTTAAAGAATACCGCCGTTCATTCTTTGGATCATTGGTCCACCAAGGAATTCATAATTATTTTTGTAAATTATTTTCATTGCAGACACTTTAACTAAGCTAGCATAATAATAAAAGGTAGAAAATTATTTCAAAATTTAAATTTATTTTCTAATAAATGCATTTTTTAAATGGTTAATTCAGGATTCCTTTCAAAAGATGCAATTTATTTCAAACAGTAAGATAGCAGTAAGTGTACAAGTTAAAGATTGAATTTCTCTCATTAATCAGATGTAAAAAAAATATTGATGCTCATCTAAAGACATTTAATTTGTAAAAAAAGGATAGTTTTACTTAATGCAGGATTAAATGTCAAAGAATGCTTCCCCGTTCATTCTTTGTCTGTCAACCAATCAATTTATGTTTTTTTTTACTTATTTTCATAGCTGACATTATAACTAAGCTAATGTAATCATAAAATTTTCAAATTTATTTTAAGATTTAATTTATGAGCTATTACATGTAGTTTTTCAATTTTTGTTTCACGTTGCGTTCCAAAAGATGCAAATTTTTAAAACTACCATAGCATTAAGCGTACAAATTAAAAATGAAATTTCTCCCATTAATCAGATGTTGGAGAACATTAAATTTCAACTAAAGGCATTTAATTTGTAAAGAAGGGCTAGTTTTGTTAGTGTGGCTAGAAACACCAAAGACTACACCCCTGATCATTCTTTAGCATCGTTGGCCCACTAAAGAATTTATAACTATTTTTGTAAGTAAGTTTCATTCCAGACACTTTACACTTTTTTTGATTATGCTAGCTTAGTTAAAACTATTTTAAAATTTAAATTTATGTTCTATTAAATGTATTTTTTAAAAAACATGTAATAGAATTTTTAATTCAGGATTCCTCTTTCAAAAGATGCAATTTATTTCAAACAATAGGATAGCAATAAGTGTACTAATTAAAAATCAAATATCTCTCATTAATCAGACATAAAAAAAACATATTAAAGTCAATCTAAATAAATACATTGAATTTGTAAAGAAGTGATAGTTCTACTTCGTGCTGGTAGAAACGCCAAAGATTGCACCACCGTTCATTCTTTTGCATCGTTGGTCCACCATGGAATTTATAACTTTTTTTTAAAGTTATTTTCATTGCAGTCTCTTTAACTATGCTAGCATAATCATAAAATCTTAAGGACTGGTCTTCTCTCCATGAAAATCATCACATTTGTCACCATAACATTTATCTAATCATTAATAATTTAAATGCTATTTGTTTTTTGTCTTCATAACTAACTGAACTGTTCTGAAACTATTAACTTCATTCTCAAACATATCTCAAATAGGATTTATTCATAATTTTTTGAGAACTTTCAGTATCAATCTCAAAAGAGGATCATTTTTTTGGCTTAAAACCACTATCTTAATTCAGGCAAACAAACGAGTAAGATATACAGTCCCACGTCTCGCATTGAATGTGCATGCTAAATTCAGATTTAGCATGCACATTCAATGCTGTTTAGACTTGAACCTGACGATACCATGACCACTAAAATGGTGTTCGTGGGATTTTGGTTCCTTTTTAATATTGCTTTACAAGCTTATGTTTATTTATTCATGAATGTTTAACATTTGTGACAGTGGCACAGTGGAAGGGGTGATCCAGCGGGTCACCCCCCCCCCCCCCCCACTATATATGTCTTGTCAGCTTTTTTATGAGTAGGGTTTATTTATCAATAGGAAAAAACTGGGGCCTTGGGTGTAGCGGTTTTACTAAAATTTCTGTACTTTTTTTGGAAACCAACTTTAAACTGTACCAACTTTTAAAGGGAAATACAAGCTAGAATGAAACAGAAAGATCCTCAGACTGAATTGAGGATACACTTTCCAGAATTAAAATTTATTTAGCAATCAGTTTAAGTAGTATGAAAATTATGAAATATACAGTATATTATGTATAAGCAAGTTAAATTCATGGACAACTAAAAATACTACTTTAAACTAATGAAAAATTTTCACGTTGGTGACAAGGACTGATTTTGAAAAAATTTGACTATATTCACACCTTGGGATGGAGGACCCTAACACTGATGTCGACGTGAAATTTCCAAAATTGTGTATTTGAAGTGAACAAGATTAGAACTTATGAAAGCTACTATATTGCTTATACTATAATTGCTTATACAGTATTGCTTATAAAAGAAGAAGCAATGAAGTATAAATATCTCATAAACTTTATTGCAGTAAAAAAAATGTAAAACAAAAATAGAAATTGAAGAGAATTTTTTAAATGAAAACTTAAGAGGTGAGACCCAATGTTCAGAGATCCCTAGACCTGAACCTAATTAAAAATCAGTTCCTCGAGTGGAGGGGTAAAAAAAACCTATCCCTACCCCCCAAAAAAATTCTGGCTGTGCACCTAATTTGTGATTTGGGGGGTCCCTGAAACATTTTTGCATCTGGGCCTCTTCAAGTAGAAGGCCGCTACTGCTTCCCGATGCTCTATGCTGTTTAAGAGGATGCTTCTATTTTCACTTATGAAAAGGAAACAAACCCATAGTTGATTTTTCTTATCCTAAGGAAAGATTATTCAGAAGAAAAAGATGAATACATGTTCGGTCTACTCTTTGCTCAGGTGGGGGGTTCTAAAAAATGATTATTAAATTCATTAATCAATAAGAACAACAATGAGGATAGGTTCTGTCTTTGTAATGACTTTCTTATCTCGCACTTGGATGGGGATGTCACCAGACTCTCCTGTTAATCAATGTCAGATAATTGATGATCACCCATCAACAGCAGTATTCTACCAAGCTATGATGGAATTTTCATTGGGTGGCTCATGTACCATTGGTTTTTATACAAGAGGCTTTAACTTTGAAATATGTCATCCTTTATCCACCCCTCCCCCAAGATCGTTTAAAAGAATTCAGTCACCACCTTGATGGCATCATGCATACAGTGAGTCTGTTGATTTATATTTTACTTTTCTTTAACAAAACGGTGATGATTGCTGGAGGCTGCTTATACTCGTTGGGATGACAATAACTGGTCTTTGGAGGGACCCTCTTTTGAAGTTCACAGTAATACTAAATCAGTGGGTTCAATTCTGTCTAATAATATGACCAGTCTTGAAGTGGCTAGTAGATGTTTTACGTGTGTGTGTGTGTTATATAGGTATATAGATCTATCTATCTATATATATATATATAGGGTGCCCCATGAAGATGGTAACATGCTTTGATTCTTTATCCATTAAAGATAAGTGGGCAATGAAAATTAAAAAAAAATGTTCAAATTAAGGTAGGAAAAAAAGACTACATGAAGAAAGAATTATTTGCATTAATTGTCAAAAAGTGGCACTTTTCAAGTTTCTGTACAATGCTTGTAAAAAAAGATTCCCAATTAATAAATTATGCCCCATTCACTAATGAACCAATGGACAAAATTTCAATATTATATCCTAAAAAGCATCAGATAGGAAAATAAATGAATGCAACTTAAAACCACATTTTGAAGGGCAAAATGATTTCATTTAAAGGGTTGACAGAAATCAGGAAGGAAAATAATTTTTTTTCGCACTGTAGCATAATATATCTGTTGTTTTGTGATGAAAGGCTGAAATTCTGTACTTCACCACTTAATGTATTAATGTCTGTTATTACTAACAGACTATTTTTATACTGGGGGTCATATATAATTAAAAAAGTGTTATTAAAAAAATAGGAATTTATTATATATATATATATTATTACATAGTCTTTTCTCCTACTATATATATTGAATATTTTGAATATTTTTAAAATTTGCATTGCACATTTATCTTTAATGGATGAAGAGTTAAAGCATGTTGACATCTTTTTGGGACACCCTATTTATGAGTATACAACTTTCATAATAAACTTAAATCTATTTTTTAATTTCAGGTAATCTGTGGTTGAAGTATAAGTACTTCTTTTCATTACTGAAGTTGCCTAGACTAGAATTAGTGTTTAATGGAGAGATGTGTATATGGAAGAATAAGTTCAAAAGTATTTCATCTTTCTATGGACATGAAATTTTGAGTTCATAATTTATTTTCAGTAAATGTAAATTATATATAGTGTACAGCCTTAAGGAATGTGCTAATGAAATTTATTTGTTTATATTTCAAATTTATTGTGAACTATTTTTCAGTCAATAACTTCAAGTCATTTGTTGAGAGAAATTTATGAAATGCATGGGGAAATTTTTTAGACTGAATGTAGTTACCTATTAGAAATGTGATCTTTCTTAGTCATAAAGATTTTATAAAATTAGTTATGAAGCATATAATTTTTTTTTATTAGCTATGTCATGTTCATGTCAAAAATTGATTTTTGTATTACATTTTCAGAATATGTTTTAGTGTATATTACTGCAAATTATTCCATTTTTAAAATGAATTAAAAAGTTAAATAATACAGTTTTGGTTTTACAAAATTGTGATTTGTAAGTCATTTACTGTGTTTGTTAATTTCCTGCTTTTAATTAAAATGTATATTCACTATTTTATTCAGTGTGAATAGTTTCTATGTTATATTAGTTGTTCTGTATATTATTTTATGTTTGTCTTTCTCATTTTTGCTTGTTCTTTCGTTGTCTCAAGATGTAGATTTTCTGTTAAAATGTACCATAGACATTCCTTTTTACACTAACAAGTAAATTTTAGTGCCTTTTGTTATAATTGTTCCATTTTATCATGAGATCTTTATATGACCAAAAAATAGATGAACCTAGAAGAAGCAAATATAAATTGATTTATTTTACAGTCTTGATTTTAACACAGTTTAATGTTTCCTGACTCTTCTTGCCTCCCTGCTTTATTATAAGTTTTCTGTGCCAAATTCTTGTTCAGAAGTTGAAAAGTATATTAACTAATAAATTTAATTAATGATTAAATTACAGTAATATCTTGTTGCAAGATTTTTTAAAATAAGTATTTGTACAGTAGAAGATCTAAAACTACCTACTTCAAATCTGCTGGACTAAAAAAATCCACACTGTTTAAATGAAATCTATCCATTTTCTTGCAAATCACAGTGCAGCAAGGCAGTCTCATCTGGAATTGGTTCAAAATTAGGACACCCCAAGCTAAGTCGATCTTTCTTTCACTGGGACTCTTTAAAATAAGAACTACTTCCTTTCGCCCCTTGCAATCCTATATCGAGGATCTGGCACCACTCTCCAGTGCCAGAGGGTATTTGTAACACACAACAGCAAGGCCGCACTCAGAGAGGTGGTCCAATGCCAAACCTCGCACCATTGAAAATTTTTATTTTTTTAAAAACAAAATGACAATGAAGTTTTTTTATGACAAATTCTGCTTTTCCAACTCTGCTTAGACCTCTTCCAAATATTTTTTTCTGGCCACAACCCTGCAGTACACTGAAACCTGTGTAAATCAATACTGTCAATGAGAAACCTGTCACTAAAGATACTTAGTTTGGTTTTAACAGAATTCCTATTGACTCAATGTATTTTAGACCTGTCTACAGCGATAATCACATTTTATTCTTACCTATGTATAATGATAAATTTTAAGCATGCAAAAATATTGGTACTATGAGTCTTAAAAATGCATGAAGCAAATGTCATTTGCATCAATACATAAGGAAATACTTTTTTTTCTAGGAAAGTTAACTTTGTTATGCTAAGCTGTAAATTTTCTTAATTTCCCTTTTATGCTTACTTTTTTGTATATTGCTTTTAATAATTGTAACCAAAATTTTTTCTTTATTGAATTGTGAAACAAAATGTATATATACCCCATATCAAGACAATAAACATGTACATCTGTTGTGCTTCACTTCTACAAAACCAGTATACAAGGTGTGCCCATTGATGATTAAAGTGTTATTCAGTATAATATTACCTACGTAATCATTATAATATTTTATCTTTATTTTGATCAGTGGCACACACAAGGGAGGGGGTCCAAGGTTTCCGGACCCCTCCCAAAAGAGTTGTCAATTTCCCTTTGTTAAATCGTCATGTAATTTTTGATTTTTAAATATGTTAGAAGACATCAAATTCTTATTTTCAGCAGTTAGATATATAAATAAAAACACAGTAAAAGGGGGTTATGATAGATATATAAAAAATAAGCATTTTTTCAGGTGGTTGGTGTCACAGCTTTTTGGGTTAGACCCCCTCCAAGAGAAAATACTGTGTGAGCCTCTGATTTTGATAATTAGGTTACACTCAATTCTCAAACTCTTAGCCTGTTTACGAAAATAAATAAATAAAATGTCGATAGTGATATATTTTCAGGTTCTTACAGCATTGTTAAATACAGGTTCACTGTACAAAAAAAGCTGTTTTCACAGTCTGTTATGATGGTCCCTACTTTTTGAAGACTTGACTAAAAAAAAAAAAAAATCTGAAATTTTATATAGCAGCAAAGTTGTATTAATGGCCAAGAAATAATGAGTGTACATACAAAAGGAAACTAAAATTAGCATGCTGCTAAGTACTAAAGCAGTTCATTTTTTAATAAATGGTTTTTTGGGGAAAAAAGTATTTCCTTTGGTTTATATAATAATACATCTAATTACCATGTTTCTTTATGTATATATATATATTTTCAATTTCTTGAATCTGAATGAAAATAGAGTAATTTTCTTAATATCTCTGATCAAGTCCTCAAAATTCTAAAATCTGCCCTATGTCTGGTCTGAATTTGTGCAGATTTTGGGTCTTCTTATTGTATTAAGTATTGAAAAAAATGCCAAATTTTCCTTTTACTGGAATGAATTTGAAATTGAGACTCAAGCTGTGGTATCCAGAATAGTGCTAAAACAAGACTTTATTCTGAGTTATATATGTTCCATTTATGTGTATATTTTTAATCTTTTCATAATTTGGTATGTGTATCCGATTGCAGTTCCCATTAATTTAAAACGTCCCACAATAAATTATTTATTGAAATTTTAGCTTGGTATGGTAGATGTATGTGATCTCGCATAAATAAATGCATAATCTCTAACAATTTTGGTATAAACTTTTTCTGATTTATTAAAATATGCATATGATTAAAAAGTAATTAATAAGATTTGGACTTCATTTTATTTGCATCATGTTTTTTTTCATCCAATTATAATACAGCATTTTATGAACTCTAAAACTGGATAGTACAATTTATTTATTTAAAAGAGAAAAATGAATCAACTGTTTGTGACTTTCTTGACATATCTTTAAGCATCAAAATATGGAGATGTTTGAAAATGCCTAATAAGAAAATGTGTCGCATAACAATCTCTTGTAGTTCATGTTTTATGATTGAGAAGTGGATTCTTCTAAAATTTATATGTTGTGCATTGTTCTACTCTAGCTGTATATGATTGATTTTAAAAATTATCATTATGGAAATCATAAAGCTCCTGCTGTGTAATTATCTTCACAAAATTTAACATTTATAGAGTGTATTGCATTTATTTTATTTCTTTGTTTTTAGCTATCATTTTATTAATATTGGTATTTTTTGTAAAATTGACTTATGGGTTCAGTGAATGGGTATTTATACAGGATTGTCCAAAAAGGTGATGCCACTTACATGTGAAAGAGCTATGATTTATACAGTGCAAACACTTTACACCTGCATTGAGAACTAAGGTGCACAGGTTAAAGGTGTGTGTTAGATTCCTTTGATATCATATGTATTTAAAATAAAATCTCCCATTTATGTGGTAACATCTTTTTGGAGAACCCCTGTAAATAAAAGGCCTTATATAATGTACAGCGGGTTTTTAAAAATCTGATTTAACAACCTGTAAAGTTGTAATTGCATGTATAATTTATGTAACCATTTAAAAAGTATAAAACATCATCTGTACCAATTTAGACAAACATGACATATATACTGGCTTTCATACTTAGATTTAAAAAATAGATCCATAGTAGATTAATATTTATTAATTTGTATATTTATACACTTTAAGGAAAGGTTAAATAATATTCAGGCCTTATGTAATGCAATGCCTTATAAAAACACATTGCTCATCTTTTTGAAATGACATTTTGAATTTCTATACTGTAGTTTAGGGTGGTATTGAATGCCTGTATGAATTGGACATGCTGTGTTCAATATTTATGAATTGCAATATACAAGCTTAGTCATTTTTATTGCATTTTTAGTTTGTCTTCAGTACTTTTAAGCAAATCCACAAAAATTCTATTACTAGTATAAGAAATATTTTGAAAACTATAGTATATGCAAAGACATTTTTGCATATTTTTTTTTAATAAGCCTTCATGGTGCAATACCTAACTACATATAATGACAATGAAGTGAGCATAATTATTTCATAAACTGTATATTCTTAGGCTATTTACATTTTTAATGTTTTATTTTTTACTGTTTATTGTGTATACTTGAGTATATGTATATTTTGGTCATAATTTTGATTGAAATGTCAGGTTGTCCTTTTTTGGTACTGGAAAATCAGCACTTAAAACCTATTGAAGTCCAAATTACTATCAGATTCCAAACAACTCAATTGAATTCCGCTTCAGTCATCGGCACATCTGGTCAATTTTGTTGTCTTCCTCAGCCTCCAAAATATCCCGTCATCAAAAATTGTATCATCCTCAATGCCGTCCGTAGCATTGCTGATACAGTACTTCTTGTGTATGACATTTACAAGCAAGTACTTGTATGTTGAAATTTTTTATTTTTTAAAGGCAAAGCTTCTATGAAAATGGGAGACCGAGGCTGTGCACTACTGTCAAAGTTATAGATTCAGTACGAAATTTCCCCCTCTTTCAATCTATTACAACTTCCAGCAAAACAAGTATATGACATTTACAAGCAAGTATGTTTATCGAAACTTACTCGAAGGCAATTATTCGAGGCAATTACTCGAAGGCACGAAGGTTATTACTCGAAGGTTATTATTCGAAGGCAAAGGTTCCATGAAGAGGGGAGATATAGAGGCTTCACTCTCCAGTCAAAATAAATTTTCTTTGGCCCATAGCTGAAGCTGATCACATAATATGATCATGCATCATATTACATAATCAGCTGTCAAGAAAATTGTTTTGAGCGTTTAATGTTATGCAATAATTCTTACTGTTTTCTTATTACTTTGACACTTATTATGTTGGGATTTATTTGAAAAGCTGTCTGTAAAAAAGAAAGAAGGGACCTGAAAGGAGTAATTGATCAGCTTAGTGCTACATTTTTATACTTGGTTTATACTCAAGTATATATGTTACTTTTTTTACTTTTTTCTTTTGTATATTGTGTTGTCTGTCTGAATTTTAATTCTATAACACATTCACTTCAAAAACCTTGTGATTGCCCCCTATTAGCAGGCAGTCTTTTTACATCTATGATAGCCAAATACTTGCTCATTGTTTCTTACTATCAATTGTGTCTATTAGAGCATGTTTTTAGGTGTCTTACACTGATAAACTTTAAGCATTTTTTAAAATCTATTTATTATAAAGTTTATTTTTTTTCTATTAAGTTTAAAATATATAAGATGGGCATTGAAAGGGTTAAATAATAAGTTTACTTTTCCATATTTTATATTTTATGTTTTTAAAATTTTATTGCCTTTAACATACGAAAATATCTCTGAAATTAAATTATCTTGGCAAAGTTAGTAGATTAAGTTTTATGCAAATGTAAATAACTACAGGTTTTGTTAACAATTTCAGTCAAATTTATTTTATTGCATTCCTTGTTTCTGTGTTATTTCATATTTTTCTCCTGGATTTATCTGCATTTTAAAAATCAGTATTGTATGATAAAAACTACTTATCTAATTCACCCACACGAGTTGTATTTTAGGTAGAGTATGAATAAATTTTTAAGAAATTTATAGTAAAAGGTACACATAAACATTCTTCCTTCATTATTTTTAAAAATTGTGACAAAATATTTATCTTGTATGCTTTTGAGTTAACACATTGAAATATAGTTAATTTTGCATTGTAAATGAAAAAGGAATAATTGTATTGTTTTAATGTTACTATTATAAGTTTATATTTTTTATTATTTAAATGAAATGTTAAAATATTTATTGCTATTTTAATTTGTAAATTGGAGAAGATGCTTTTAATGATCTACAAAAGTTTACTAATGTGTTATTTCTCTTTGAAACTTATGTATATCATTTGCATTCCAATCCATATTTTTTATTTATAAGATTTTCTAAGTAAAGTAATTCATAATGGAAGCATGCAGTAATGCTAAAGATGAATGCATATAAATATTGTTTTGATATATTAAGCATGTTTGACTTTTGCAACTGATGCTACTTTATGATTTTAATGCTCCCCCTTAAAAAAAAAAAATCATTTCTGTCCAAAATCTCAACTGCCTCTTGCTCTTTTCAATGACATTTTAAGTCTTATGGGAAAAATGAGAATAAATAGTAATTCATTGTGTCAATTATATACCTCTGTGATGATAATTTTCTTTATAATAAGTTGTCTAAAATCATTAATTTCTTATGGACAAAAGTTAAACATTCTTATTAGTCATAAATATATGTATCATTCTTTTTTGGAAGGAAAAATTCATTAGAAAGAACAACACTGAATTTTTATCACCATTTAGCCATTTAATGCCATTGAAAACAGCAATATTTCTTGATATACTCTATTATATAAAATTTTTTGGTAAATTTTGCTAAAAATTATTGGTTAGCATATTTTCCCGTAGAATGTGAATGCTAAAACTTGTGAAAAGTAATGTGAAGTTTTCATATCATTCCAGTCTATTTTCTGAATACAAAAATCTGTTGGTGTCTTTGTAAAAAAAAAAAAAAAAAAAAAAAAAAGTATTGTGATAGCTTTTTGACAATTTTATAAACTATTGCTTTTATTCAGTGTTTGCTACTATAGTAATATGATATTTTCAATACTAGCATATTAGTGATAACTTTAAAGTGTAGTTTTTTTATTCTTTTTTAAATGTAATCAATGTTTCCATCAGTGCTTAGCAATATGTAATTTGAGATAAATTGGAGGAAGTGCATAAACTTATTTCCTCTAAAATACCAAAGAGAATTCAACTCTTGTGTTTTTTCTTATACATATTTGTGATTTATTCTTTTGCTGCCACCTTTTATAGCTCTTGATGTATATACCTGATTTTATAAAATATTTGGACTTTTGTAAACTGTGCTGGGAGTTTTCTACTCTTTAAATCATAAGATGTTGTGATTCTATAATCATGTGATTCTTTCTTTTCTGGGCTATTATGCTGCTGTTCATGTGCCTCTTTGTTCTTTTATGTAACTTTTATCACTGTTTTAGGCTATCTTCATGTATTTTGAAGAATGACTAAGCATCTTGTTAGTGAATAATTCGCTTCAGTACAAGCTCAACAATATTTAGAAATAGCAGTTTTGTATGTGCATAGTAGCCTGGAAGAATAAATTATGCCCCTTTGTTATCTTTCACTGGAATTTTTCTCAAGATACTGACACAATAAAAATGTGGATGCCAAATTATTCATTGTCTCTTTTTGTGGTCATAAATCTAGTTTGTTTATATTTTGCTTAATAGTTAATATAATTAACCTTTAACTACACGCGCTGGTGTATAAAATACACCATTTGCAGTAAACATGGTGTAATTGACTTTGGAATGTCTCCGCACCCAGCTGCATGCGCATCTAACCTATTATTGAATTGTCCTTGATACGTTCCATCTTGTTGTTGCAGCCATATTGATAAGTTGACTACTGCTGGAAAAGTTTTGTATGGTATACAGAATACAACATGCATGAAGTTATGTAAGCATATTTTGGATTATTTTGTTTGTAAAAAATACACTCTTATGACATTTAAAGTTCATAAGCATAGTTCTAGAGATGTTTTGAAATAAAATAATACATTTTCAGGGATCGTGTACCTGTAAAAAACCCAAATTGTCTTAGATGAGATTCGAGCTATGGTTCAGGTTATATGTGACGAACCTGAGGATGATGATGAAGTTGGGAGATCAGATTAGGAGATATGTTATACTTTGTATTGTGCTTTTATTCAAGGAATATTTGCTAGAAGTTGTAATTGTTAAACTGTATAGTATAAATATTTGTTCTTTTTTAACTTATTTCTATTTGCTCTGTTTGCTTTTTTTGTTGGTGTTCAAAATACACCACTCGTGTACTTGTGTTAATATGTTAAGCGCATGTAGTTAAAGGTTAAAAAACTCATAAAAAACAAATCCTATTGCAGGAAAGTTACTACGAGTAAATGTTGGTGCATGTTGGGTAGGGAAGAAATCTGAGAATGACATTAGTACCACATATTGAAAGATTTATAAAAGAATTCCATAATCATATTCATTAAATTTTTTTCTCCCACTGGCTTTTGAATTACATTTAGATATGTATTAATGCAATACGAAATTGCTGCATTGTGTAATGTTAAAACATAATTTATTATGTAAATTTTAGATTGTGTACTTATTCAGAAATTGAAGTGTTGGACAAAAAATTTTAGCACATTTTTTATAAAATTTTTGGGGGAGCTAGTAAAAGCTGATTGGGTAATCATAGTTATATGGGAATCTGAGTTGATATTTGAAGTCAAACCAAAAAGTAAAGATGAAAGAATGCACAATGGTAAATCATTTTCCAGCAAAATAATTTTAATTAAAAATGTCTGTTCTATTTCTTTTCCTTTATTCTGAACTTTAAAAAAAAATCTTTTTTATTCTTGTCAACTTATTTTTTTAACTTCTTGTTTTTTAGTCTTTTTTATTTTTAGATTTTAAGCAATTCTATGTTTTGAGTTGCTCATGTTTATTATCAGTAAATGTTCATAAATCAGTTTACATGTTCTGTTTTTCTATTGGATAATCTTATTTCTCAAAGTAGCTGTTGCTTATTTACCCATGGTATTTAAAAACAAAATGAACATTAAAGAAATAAATCTGCCGTTGATTATCAATTCATACCAAAGATGATCCTGGGCTCATGTAGGAATTTTATTTATTCAGTACACTAACTTTATTTATACTATTGGATATGGTACTTTTCCAAAATTGATGCTTTATTCCATATATTATGAAACTGAATGAAAAATGCAGATATTTTGAAACATTGCACATATTTCCTTTTAGCTGACCGTTTACAAACAATTTTTAAAAATAATTATTTTATACCATTTCATATTTAGCATGTAAATATTTCAACTTTTTACTAAAATCTTTTAATGTGATTTTAATATTGCATTCTCTAACATTAATGTTTTATGAAATTGATCAGTTAGATCAAGAAGATGATTAAAAGTATGGCAAAGTTTCTGACCACACAAATCAACCAACTTTCAAAAGAAAGTGAAAATTTTCTTACATTAGATATGTTCTGATAAATATAAACAGTAAAACTAAAAATTGTGTAACTTTACTTTCAAATGTCTAGAATATTGTTTTGAAATCTTAAGCAGTTCACAAAGCTATATAAAGTTAATTACTTTGATTTTTAAGTTATCTTAAATTTTGTTTTATGTTACAAAAGTTTGTGTACAAACCTTCAAAAATGGCTTGAGTTCATATCCTATTTTAGAATTTTTATGTGCTAATAAGATATAAATCTGCTGGGAAGATCTTTTTTCATTGGTGCATAAATAGTCAAATGTATGAATAGATATTTATATCTGTTCCTTAGAATTTTAGTAGGGTGAGTAAGCTTGCTTATTTATGCACATAAGTTTTCATTTATATATACAAGAAAAACTTGGACTTTCATTCATGAGTATTATATGCAACTGCATTTCGTATATTTGTAATAAACGTAATTTCATGTTCAGAATTTTTTGTTTACATTTGATCCTGTTTTTTAGTACAGCAACTTTTATTTTTTTAATTAAAAGAAAAAAAAAGCCTTATCTGTGAAACAGGTTTTAAACGGTATTTAAAGCTATTCGCAACAATTTATATTTTTTATGCATAGTTAGTAACTATTGGAGTAATGTTCGGCAATTCTTTTCACATTTGTCACATTGTAATAACCACCTTTCGTTAGTCAGGGGATCCCAAAGTGTGTGCCGTAACACAGTGGCGGCTCGTGGGTTATTTAATTGGAGGTTCACAAAATTAATTTTGAAAATTAAATATGCAGATACGACGCACCCAGGGGCATAGCCAGAAATTTTTCATGGGGGGGGGGTTTACAACTACTACAAGTCATATATATGTGTACGTGTGTGTGATAATGTAGTGAAGAATATACATTTTGTATTGCAAAAAATTTCTCATGGGGGGGGGCGGTTATGACTCCCCTAACCCCCCCCCTTGACTAAGCCCCTGGACGCACCTTACAAGTTAAAATAGATTTGCATTTCCAGCAGTTAAAGAAAAACAATGCACGCAACTGAAAGAAAACAAGTCGGCTTTTGTCTAATATTTCGTCACTAAGATAAGTTAGCAAAAATATTGTCTTGAATTCTTATTTCAATTTTTTTTTTCAAAGGATAATATTGAAAAATGTCATTGCTGCTGCTCCGAAACACTTATTTGACTCCCATCTTAATTATATACACTATTTTGTAAAAAATACTGTAGTGAAAAATGATAAAAATAAGGAAAATAATAAGAAAATGAAAAAAAATGGATTAAGTAACCGAACACAACAAACCAAGAGAGAATCCGGTGGAAATAACGGCAAAAAAATCTGCTGTGAGTACAATAAATTTGTGCGAACGGAGTGCCAACAGAAGCGCCTCGCTTCTCCTGCTATCTCTCCGCATTTTTCCTCAGAGACCGGTTGAGAGGGCCAGTCGGTCGATCGCACATGCGAGCCGTGCGAGCGACGAAAGACTTACGGGACAGTGCGTTAGCTATAATAAACGTGTTTCATGATGGGGGGGGGGGAGAGAAAACTCATCTTTTAAATTCACAAAAATCTAAAATTGTACTGAATATATTTTTAAAATTTAATTTGTTAATGTGTTTATTCTTTAGTTTTTCCTCTGGGGGTTCACGTGCTCATGTGCTCAAATGGAGGAGCCGCCACTGCCGTAACATCCCAAGATACCAGACAAACTGGAAAGGGGTGCCACGAAGCAACTAGGATTTCATTTAAATATTTGCTTGAATTTTAAATTATAATTTATTAATTATATATGCTTTCATTCATAATACTTAACTTCTTATATTTGTCCTTCACAATTTCACAAATATAAAATGATATATATATATAACAACTCTATATCACAGGCATTGTATGATGCGGGTGTCCTGGAAAAATTCTACTTATCTTAAGGGTGCCATGACTTGGATAAGTTTGAGAACTTCAGAGTTGCTGTACTAACAAATCACTTATCCCGAAATGTCTTGGTATAGAATAGAAATCTTTGAACCTATCTAATTGATCACTTTTGCCCACCTTCATAGTTACCCCCTTTGGTACAGGTTTACTTGAAGAAATTCTTGCATTTGGAATAGATATCACGGCCAGATCTAGCCATGAAGTGGTTAAATTGACAAGACTGACTGTCACAAGTGTCATCCTACAGCTGCAGGGTTTCTACAGACCTGGAAAGTCAGGGAAATGAGGTTTGGTCAGGGATTTGGGAAAAAAGTCAGGAAAATTAGCAGAAATTCAAGAAAGGTGAGGGAAATGCAAGAAAAATTGAATTTTGCGGTAAAATCAAGAAAATATTTGCTGTTTGAACCTAAGTATGGAAATTGTTTTATTTTTATTTTCTCATTCAACCTTATAAATAATTTTAAAATGTGTTCTTTATGGGCATATCTTGTGCAGTCGAAATATGCTTAATTTTATCCTAAATTATTATCAAACATGGTCTTTGTTAGAATCCAGTGATGTCAAATAAGATTCTTGTATATATTAATTTAATATTATTATTATTTGTAAAAAAAGGGGGCAAAATATATAAAGAATTGTTAATTAAAGGATGTAATGTTAAAAATAGAAACACAAAATTAAGGAAAGCACGCTAGATAAAGTCAGGGAAGAGAGTGATAGATGTCGGGGGAAAAGTCTGGGAAGTAAAAGCTGTGAAATCTGTAGAAACCATGAGCTGCTACAAATCACTTTTGCCATGAACAAGAATGTGGCTGTTTAATTTTGTCCCAGTTTGAATGACTAAACATATTGTCATTTTTTCATTAGGTAAAGAAAGTTCATGACACAAAGTCATCAAATATACCCAAGGGGTTAATGTTAACTATGTTAGTTTTTTTAATACCTGAAACAGAAGGAAATTTTTTTTTAAAGTTACTGTGACTTAAAAAATTATGGGAGGAAAGAACTTTGTTCATGATCAATTTACTAAAGTTTTGACATATATTTTCTAGAACATTGGAACTCTAGATATAAACATGTTAGGACTTTTGAATTTGGATAAATCATTGAAACCGAAGATATTCAATATTCAGCAGGAATTTTTAATAAACTTACTGAATAAAAAATGTTGAATTTAGTCTTATAATCACAGAATGTTTCAGTGTATATCGTAAAACACACCACATTGATTTTTCCTGCAAAGTTTAAATTACTTTACAGATTTATGGCTCCAAATTATGAGTCCAATTTAATCTTTTTAAAATGTGTTGCTTTTCAGATGTACACTTAGTCACTGAATGTTAATGTGCTGTTATGTTTGATTACTTGATGTTTCCAAATATATATATTAATATTGTCGGATCACTGATACCACATGGCTATTAATTTTTCAGTATGGTTCAAGGTATTATAATTTGAAGTATCTTTAGATACATCTTTTAATAAGTTAATGAAAATATATGAAATCAATTTGAACTAAGCTTTTTGGACGACTTTCTGCATTAGATAGATATTTGAATTATGTCTCCATCATTATTAAAGAATCAGATTTTTATGGTTCTGTGAATGGCTCTTAAGTAACTCTTAAATAGATACAGTTCCTGATACTTTGATCCATCACATTTTAGGAGTAAAATTTCAGTAGTCATTTCATGTCTAATTGGCAATCATTTATATTTTACCATCCCAGATTTTAATTAAATTTTGCAAAAAAAGTCTAGAAGTCGATGTGGAATGTTAGTTTAAATAGGATTTCATTTCTAATATATTGTCATTAATTTTTATGTTTTTAAAATTCATGCATGCAGGGTGTCTACCGGCAACTAAAAAAGGTGACTTTTATACTAATTTAAAGATTAGGCAATTTTTAAAAAAATAAAAACACCATTTTCGTACTATTTTCAAGTGTTTGGCTATTTGTACCTTAGTTCATTTGAAAATCAGATTTCAGTTTTTGTCAACCCCTCTTTCTTTTCAAATTTTCTCTATTGGTCGTTCATTAACCATTCAGATCTATTTTTTCGATTATGCTATAAAAATAAATCTTCTAAAATGCTCTGTTATATATAAGGCATGAAGTTTTTAAATTTATCACTTTATTCATTTCTTCTGAAATGAAGCTAAATTACGTATGTTTATTTCTTAACTACAAGATCATGCAAAAATGCTACTGTTTTGGCAGCTAAAATTATGAAAATGGCTACTAAACTGGCAACTTTTTTATGTTGGTGAGGTGACTAATGATACTATTTTTGCCTCCTGACATTGGTGGACACCCTGTACCACGTGACATACTTTTGAAGATTTTGTGACATTTCTTTTGATAAACATAATTATAGTACAATTTAACCAAAATTTTGAACTTAGAATAAGAAATGTAGGCTGCAACTTTTTCATCAAAATTTAGTAATTATACTTACATTGTATGGATATTCCATACTCTTTGTGCCCAGATTGTTAAGAATTTTTTTGGAAGTAAGATTTTATACTCTAATTAAGGATACAAAAATTCAATAGCACTTACAATTTTTTTGCAACCAGGGATGAAAATGCTGAAATTTGAGCTTCCTGTATATGGGACACTGGGCTTAAATGATTAACCCGTAAGCAGGCACGTCTACTTTTGTAACTTAAGCACTCGCATGGGGTAAATCTTACCCCATTTTATCTTCTTTATATTTTTGACTAAAAACGTTGTTTTGTGGACTTATAACGTAAAATACACGAGTTCTATTACGTTTCATGGGAAAAAATCATGCTTTTCATATTTATTAAGAGATTTTCTAGCAGTTCTTTAAATATCATGCTTTCTGCAAAGAAAATTTCATATGATATGCTTTATACCTAAAAACACTAATTACTTTATTAATATGATATTAATTTCATTTAATAGCCTTTTATCAATACATACCAGTAGTGTAACGTCAATTTATAATTAATTTACATTTAGTTTATACTTAGTTTACGTTAACTACGTAATGAAAAGTTGTTAGTCGCGCGGGAGTATTTAATCCCAATGTGGAATTTTCTTCCCTTCCGGATAACAGAGAAACGAAATTCTTTCACCCACCCCAACTAGACCTTGACCTTGAAAGGTAGAAGATGGGGCAAACTTATTCTCAAAAAATTTCTCCCATTTTACGAAGAAAAAATGCCACTGGGCTGAAATTTACCCCAGCGTGCCTGCTTACGGGTTAATTTCAAGAAAGCATAATTAACTGAACAAAAATGCTTCTTCATTTAGATGTTTCTTAAATTTCGAGAAAAGTGAGTGATTGAAGTAATAGATTATTAAAAACTGACTGAAATTAATATAACAACCCCCCCCCCCCCAAAAAAAAAAAAAAGTTTTGATTCAGAATGAAAATATATTTGAATGGGTCTTAAGTAATGCTGCAGCAAAATTTTGTTTGTTTGTTAGATTCTAGTTTGATGGCTTGATCCAATACATATTAGTGGTATGTTTAGGAACCAATTTTTTTTTCGGGGGGGGGGGATGTGGGTGATAAATTTAGTACATTTCTAAATAATAAGTGTTTTATTGATACATAATAGCATTAAAGTTCTGTTAATAGAGATAAATCCTCCTAAATAGCCTAAAATATATTAAAACGGTTGTTTCTAATTAATTTTAAAGATTAATTATGAACATCAAAATGACACGAATGGTTTTCTATGTTGATGGATTTGCAAGTAACTGGTTGTTCTGATAATAAAAGCTTAAAGCAAGTTTTGGTTTATTAAGAGTTAAGAACTTCTAAATTGTTTATTTTTAAATTAGAAACATAAATTGCTTTAAGGGTTTTTGTCTCATACAAACAAGTTTCTATCAACAAATTTACATTTTCTGCCATGAAATGTATGTGCAGTTTTCAGAAGGCTCCAGAGATCTGGATACCTTCTAAACAGTTTTCATGACTTGATAACTGTCCCAAAAAACACCATTGAATTTTTAGAAGATATTTTAATAATTCAAGTTTCCATTTCTAAAAATGAGGGGAAGGAATCGGATTCAGAATTCCTGCTAAAAAATACTGATTGGAGTGCGTATATAGTGCAAAATACATTATATTCATCAAACCTTTAGTAGAAAGGCATATGATTTTGGACGATTTACGCGGAAGAAAGTAAAATACAGCCTTTATAAGAACAGATCCTTAAAAATTTTCCTATAATAATTTGTCAGTTAAGTTTGCACAGCTTTTACACCTCTTCAAGTGAAAAACGTATGTGTTGCACCTGTGTGTGTGTCTACTGAGAAAAATTGAGATGCCTTAGAGAAAAGTAGAGAAACTTTTACACAAGTCTTTAATTTTAGTAATTTTAAAATTTGCTTTGTGTTCCCCATTACCACATCTAATTTGAAACGAGATGCTTATTTTTTTAATTGTGAAACGAATGAACACCAGTGACGTTTCAAGGAATGGATTTACTGAAATGGAAATAGTTTTAATTATAACAATAGGCTTTTTTTTGTTTGTTTCACATATTTAGCTACAAGCTATTTCTGTAAATCAAAAACTGTCAGTAGTTAATGATCGACAACCATTACAGGGCATTGGCCTCTCATTGAATATATATATATATAATATATGTGTGTGTGTGTGAATAAATTTTTATAGTTATTTATATTTATCAATTTTTTATATCGTAACCAATTTTATAATTTTTATATTCAGGTGTACCACAAATAATTCTAGATATTTTCAGTGTATCGTCGAACAAAAAAGGTTGAGAAACACTACTGTAGACGATCGATTTATTTTGTAAATTCAAATGAATTTAGGAGAAAAGGGAGCCAAAAAAAATTTTGTCCCCCTACCCGATTTTTTTTTCTGGATCCGCCAGTGCTCCGGAATATGTTTTTGGGGTGTGGAATTGCCTTGAAATTCATCTTTCGCATCTTTTTTTTTTTTTGTGTGTGTGTGATAGTGCTGCCATCTTTCGAGCAATCGAAAATAATTTCATGGTACCAACGTCGATTTTCGTACACTAGGTAGCAGCACAGTTCATTAACTATTTTGCATTTATCGTGGAAAAAATTCTATAAACATGGAACGCTGTTATTTTCAAATAAAATTGATAGAAAGTGCAATTGTGCTATTGAAACGATAGTACATTAAATGGATGTTTGGAGAGCGATGAATTTTTCCCCCTATATGTATATGAAATTAGTATTCATTAATGTAAAGGAGAATTCGTGAACTCTATTAAGATTTTACTTTCTTAAATGTATGCATGGCTTTTAAAAAATCAAATAACAGCGTTGAAAATATTGAAACGTGCATCAGATGCGAAATAAATCAGAATGTCTCTTCACAAGATATGGAAAAGTGTACTTGCAATTCAGAATGCCTATCGGAGAAACGGGGAAACCTACCAAGAGTCGCGAAACAATTAGAAGTAAAAAAGTATTTAAAAAAATATTTTTTGAAATGTGCCAGTACCAGCAAACTGTAATGTAATTTTATGATTATTTTTTCTCGAAACTAACAAATCAAAAAATCTTTCAAATTTTATGCTTATCGTTATTAGAACTAGAAGTACAGAAAGCTAGTGAATAAACAATTGAAATTTCAACATTGTCTGGTGCAGGTGCATAAAAATAACCTCCTAAGGCTAATTTCTGATATGATGGAAGGCATCTCATTGGTATTTTATTGCAGTATAAATATATGGTTAACTTTTTTTTTAAGGATTTTATTACAATTCCAGATCTTGTTGTTCATCTCGAGGTATTCTGTGGACAGAACGGTAGTTTTAAGTTTGTCCACTATCGGAGTCCTTGTCCCTGACGGCACGGCGGAAGATTTATATATTTGTCACAACTCGAAAAAAATCCAAGATTCAGCACTGTTCATTAATACAAGACAGATATTTCTGTTTGCGTAGTTTTTAAAGATATGCTGGATTATGGGCTACAATGACAGTTAGACATTAAATAGAGGAACAAGAACTAACGTAAAATGAATGAACATTCATAAAAACAAAATTAATGGGGAAAAAAGTGATCAAACCGACGGTCTTGTGTTTGATTCCCGTTAACCTCTGGATGTTTGTGTTTGTCCAAATACTGAGCTGTGAAAATAGTAGTTTGAAATAAAGTGAGCTTGTAATTAGGAGGAACAACTGAGATAAAGGCCAAAAGAGCCATACATCTTAATAAACTTTCTCATAATCTCTTAGTTGATCAAACAGAAAGAAAAACACGTGAAAAAACGATTATATTTATTTAATTTGTGTATAATCTCTCACTTAAGAGATTTTAAGTGCCAAAACACAACAGCAATTTGCAAAAAAGTTCAAATTTGAATTTTTGAAGTATTGAAGTCATTTGCAGGACACTTTAATGTGGGAGTTCATTTTTCTGATCAAACTTTTTTCTGGTCATGATAAACCTATATATATATATATATATACACACACATACATACACACACTCTCTTTAATGTACAGCCTTTTATCAATACCGGAGCATGGGAAAAATTTCGGGGGGGTTCAACTTCTATGTTTCAGTGTTACAGGTTTTTACTACCCTTTTACATATAGTAATGTATGTGACTGAAAGTTTCGGGGGGGGGGGGCTTTGGCTACGGCCTTGCCTCTTATAAAAGTGTAAAATAAGTAGTTAAAAAAAATGCCGCCCTAATCAGCTAGTTTGTAACAACCGGCGTATCTCAATCAGAAAAAAATAAAGTCATTGAATACCAGATGGTGAAAATTTTCAGCAAAGTACAGGATGTGTCACAATTCCCTCCCGGGTTTGAAAGGCTTATAAATATATACAGGGTGGCCATAATTAAACTGACAGTGCTCACAGTGTTCTGTAGCACTATCTATTTGCGAGAATGACGCCACATTTTGTAGGAAGATTAAACAAGACGGGGGACGAAGGATTCCGCGAAAAAAAAAATTAGTTCCAAAAGTCACCGATAGGGGAATATTTGGCGCTGTGTAATAGAAAATAGAGTGTTAACAAATGCAAATTAATACGGAATAAAATTACCTTTTGTTATGCACATTTTCTGATTTAGTTCAAGTGCAATATGGCAACACTTTTAAAAAAGCGTAAAATCTACATAGACACCGATAAAGTCTCGTGATCTGCAATATCACGTTACTCTGAGCAGAAGAAGTTCTTTATTCAAATTTCACGTTAAATCCATTGGCACAGTGCCAGCTGCTAGGGTTTTAAAAGGCAATGTGTTACTTTCCAACTGCATGGCCACCTCGGTCGCCCGATCTTACCCAGGGGGGGGGATATCGGGATATATCCCCCCCCCCGAAATTTTTGGATTAGTGATGAAATTCCGTCTATTTATACACATAAGTTCATATCCCCCCCCCCCCGAAAAATTTTCCTGGCTACGCGCCTGATCTTACCCCATGCGACTTCTGGCTATGGGGTTACCTTAAGTCCAAGGTCTATATCAAGGAGTGGTCCAGGACATGGCTACGTTGAAGGATAACATATCACGGACTGTACGGGAGATTCCTGCAGACATGTTACTTTCTGCTGCATTGGCGCACCCAGGATTTTAGTTTAGGGGGGGGCTGGGCTACAAATACTGCTGAAATCGGTTATAGTGACCTCAATTATAGTTATAACTCTCTTATAACGTCAAAATATTCTGTGCCAGTCTACTTGCCCGTAGAATAAAACACCACGAGCAATGTAACTCATTTTAGAATCAAATAATTATATGATCTTTTCAGTGATGTTGTAACCAAGTTTAACCGTGTTTCATGCTCTAATTGTAAGTTTTTATTTAAAAACTAACATCTTTTTTTGGTAAAAAGTAATTTAGAAATAATTTGAAGACAATTTTCAATACTTTTCACTTCTAATTTCCCACCTTTAGGGGGGGCTTCAGCCCCCATAGCCCTCCCCCCGTGGGTGCGCCTATGTTCTGCTGTTGTGCATAATGTGCACAGAATGCAATATGTGGTCCACAACAACGGCAGCCACATTGAACCTCAGTTGAATGCATAATAAAAGGTAATTTTATTCCGTATTGATTTGCATCTATTAACACTCTATTTTCTATTACACAGCGCCAAATACTCCCCTAGCGGTGACTTTTAGAACTATTTTTTTTTCGCGGAATCCTTCGTCCCCCGTCTTGTGTAATCTTCCTACAAAATGTGGCGTCATTCTCGCAATAGATCGCGCTACAGAACACTGTGAGCACTGTCAGTTTAATTATGGCCACCCGGTATATATAACCAATGCAGCAACAAAGTTGAATTTATTGGAGAAAGAAATGTTAGAAGTTTTATCTCACAAAAGTCCATTATGTGAACTTTTCGTGACAGCGACGGATTAAAGCAATTTTGTCGGGGTGGGGGTGGAGGGGAGGACAGTTAGTTTGTCAGTGGAGGCGGTTAGTTAGAAAAATTGACCCAGTGGCGGATCCAGAAAGTCTGTTTTGGGAGGGGCTAAATTTTGAAAAAAAGCTTATTTAACCAAACAAAATGTACAATAAAGTAAAATTTTAGTCTAAACCAATGCAAAAACTTTTGGGAGGGGCTAAGTGATTAAAAAAGATCACTTTACATACTCAAAGTGCATAATGAAGCCGAATGTTACTCTCTAGCAATCTCTTTTGGGGGGGGGCTGAAGCCCCCATGCCCCTCCCTTGAATCCGCTACTGTAATACACCCATTTTATGGAAGTAAAATAGGATCTTGTAATTAATTTCTTTTTTCTCAACTGAGGCGGTAGCCCCACCGACCGGTTTAGTCTCACTCTCCGCGCATCCAACCGGCCAACCTGTCATAAACCACTTTCCCCTTCATGCCCCCCTGATTTCTTTCCGTTTCTCCCATTCCTCTCAAAATGCTGTTTGGGCAACAAAAATCCTGTAGATGGTCCCTTATGCAGGAGGAAAAAAGTCCACCCAGGGTCAAGTTTGGGGGTCACGCACGGCTATTGTTAAATCGAAGCCGTTTCACTGAAAAGAGATTTCCGTTGAATGTGTTTTCTTTCGGAAGAAAACTCTCATTTATGCGTTCTTTTCTTCGAGTATGGAGATCCAAATTTATTTCAAAATGAGATTTCGTTTACCACAAGTAGAGCATCGAAGTCAAATAAATATTATTTTATCAAACATTCATAAAACCTACATGCATGCTTTCTCTCATCATTTACGAGGCAGTATATTTTTAAGCAAGTTATTGAAAAGATATATTTATCAAAGTCAATACAGATTCCGACTAAAATGCTAAATTAATGTATACGTTTAGTCGATACATGTATCTATTAAAGTAGGATTTAAACTTTAAAATAACGATAAGAGTTTTTATGATTTTATACATGTTTATGAAGGTACATAATAGTATTTAACTGAACATTTTGGATTTGCCAATATATATTACACTAAATTTCATTTAAAAATAATTTTAATCGAAAAGTAAATAGGGTGTAGATGAAATTAAGTTTTATTGTTATATAATAAAACTTGTCTTAAATAGAAAGACATACTTTTGTTTAAGACTTTCTGTTTACTTCATTTTCCGTTGAATAAAAATTATATAGAGATGGACTAAGTGTTCACTGGACCAAGAAATACTTTCTTAAATAATAAGTTTATGCTTAGTTAAGGATTTACTTAAGGCAGGTTTTATTCTGTAACGGTCCTGCCATGTGGGCGAGTGGATAGAACAGTGAATTTGGTAGATGCATGAAGCGTGAAGAACCAAGGTTCTTGTCTACCCGCGGGTGTCGATCTGACGGCCTACATTTTTGGGCGGTTTTCTCGAAATATAACGTGAATACGCGTTAGAACCCCTTAAAAGTGACCTCGCTCAAGGCATCCTCTCCAAGAACAGACACCCCTAGTGTTGATTTTCCTTACACACTATACAATATACTTACTATGCATTATTATTTCATCACATTTCAGAAAATTTTCGTTCATGTTTTTTCTTTTTTTTAGTTTTTAGTTACTGTATCTTGAAAAATGTTATTAACGGTGCCCATTATATTAAATATTTCGTTATGAGAGAATTTAAGACTTTTCTTGGGGGGGGGGAATAGAACTCTTTATAAATTTCAAAAACAAACTTAGTTTACTCACTTAGTTTAGTTAGCGATACTCAGAAGAATACACAATGTTACTATACAAGCTCTACTCTCGGACAAGCCAATAGGTAAATACTGAGTAAGTTTAAGAAAACACTTTGAGAAGCACAGAAATTGCATGACAAATTATCCTGATTCATCTTTCATTTCAAAAGACCTCAAAAAATATTGCATTTTAAAGATTTTTGCTGAATGTTCTTTAGCTCTTACAGGTCTGGTTTTTATAATAATGGTAATACGTCTTATGAGGGGACATTCTTAATTTTTTTGTTGTAACTTGATTCTTTTAACCCTTTACAGTCCAACAGGGGCGTAGCCAGAAATTTTTCATGGGGGGGGGTTAAGACAACTACAACTCATATATATGTATACGTGTGTATGATAATGTAGTGAAGAATATACATTTTGTATATAGCAAAAAATTCCTCATGAAGGGTGGTTATGACCCCCCCCCCTTGGCTACGCCCCTGCGTCCAATGTTCCTAACTGGGAACATCGAATTAAAAATTTATTCAAAAATGAAATTTTATCAGTATTGACTTGAAAAAATTAGCAGATAAAGTTAAAAATTGACTTCATTTTTTTAAAATAGAAGTTGCATTTCTATCATGACTGGGAAACTGGAAAAAAGTCATGAAAATAGCCTTTTTCATAAATATTTACAGAGCTATCTTGATGCACCCTCCCCTTCTTCAAACTTAATTCATATCTTTACTGAAATTCAAAAATAAATCTTTTATTAAGTCTTAGTATTTCATTTATTATTTAAAATACCCATTAGTATATTCATTTTTTGAAACCAATGTAAATTATAGTCAGAAATGAATCACGGAAAAAAGCGCACAATATTGAATGGGTTTGTATATTTAGGAGATAAGGGGGGGGGGGCATGAATTTTAAAAAAAGTGAGAAACAAGTGGGCGTCCAAAAGGACGTAAACAGAGGTACTTTAGTGTATTTTGTATTTATCTCTATTGAAAATTGTCATTCAGACAACTTTTCCAAGAACAGTGACCTAAGTATACAGTGTGCAGAGTAGCCCATAGCCGTCCGAAAGGCCTCATTGCAATTTTACCGTTTCATGATTTTTTTTTTAAATATTGTGAATTTTTTATCAGTTTTATACTAAATTTTTCATAATCTGAATGACCCTCCTTCTCCTCCCAATAATTCAATTTGTTTGTATTCTTAGGACGAAGTCCAAAACTAGTCATTCAGTAACAAATTATAGCAGTTTCGAAAATGTTAAATACCATCTCTCACCTAACAGGCAACCCTAAAAAATGAATCCAAGTCTCCACATATTTAACATGCAAGTTCTCTGTAATATGTTATCACATTCAGTCTGATTTGTAATCAGCTATGGCTTGTTATTACTGGTTTTATTTTTAAAAAAACTTCCTTAAAAAAACTGTTTGTATCAAATGTTAGTATAAGTGTAATGTTTTCAAACAAATTTTCATTTCTAAATGCTAAAAAAAACCCTTTTTAAAGGAAATTGGCTAAAAATTATTTAAAACTCATTTCTTAAAATGTAAAATATCGGCTATAATAACTGTAATTAAAATTAATTTTTAATTAGTTTTGTTGGAATAGTTTTAATAATTATATTTTTACCATTATTAGTATTGCAAAGCTTATTCCCCTTCACCAACTTTGATTAAATATGCGCACCGGCAAAAAAAGCGCATGATATGAATGGGTTTATTTTTTGAGTTGAGAGAGGGGGGTGGGGGGCGTTAAATGAATAAAATGTGAGAAACAAGTGGGCGTCCAGAAGGGCGTAAACAGAGGTACATTAGTGTATTTTGTATTTATCTCTATTGAAAATTGCCATTCAGATAATTTTTCTAGTAGCCCCATGGCTACCATGGTTGTCCGAAACGTCTCATTGCCCTTTAGCTTTTGATAAAGTTTTGGTTTTTTTTATAAAAAGAAAAGAAATTACTGCAAAACAAATTTGAGCCCAGTACTCAAGGTATTAGGTACCCCTAATTGAATGCCCTCACCTCCCTCTTCTACAAATTTGAACCCAGCATTTAATTGAGGGCTAAGTGAAAATACAAGTGTTTCCACAGAATTCAAGGGGGTAGAAAAGAAATCGCTGTGCTTAGCTTCGACCAGCTGGTCACATGATTTTAAATCCCCCCCCTCTCCCCTGGAGTTGCGGACTGTGTTAATTGGCAGCAGGGGCGTAGCCAGGGGGGATAGGGGGTCATAACCCCCCCCATGAGAAATTTTTTGCCATATAAAATGTATATTCTTCACTATATTATCACATATATGTATACATATATATGAGTTGCAGTAGTCGTAATCCCCCCCCCCCATGAAAAATTTCTGGCTATGCCCCTGATTGGCAGAAAAGCCTCTTTGCGTAGTTTGAGTGACAGCTTGTTCAGCAAATAGCTGACAATGATGATGGCGATTACGCAGAGCCAGCTTAGAAGGAGTAAAAAAAAAAAAAAAAAAAAAAAAAAAAAAAAAACGATTATTTAAGTAAGATGCAAAGTGAAATGGCGTAGCTCGATGATAATATTTATGTAGGATAATAAATATTTCAATCATATTTTTAAATTTCATTACATATTTTTCAAATAAAATGCTGCAGAATATTTTTGTATTTATCACCCTAATGTTTATGTCATAGCATTTATTTATAGTAACGTGACCAACATTTTTATTTTGAGGCAGCTAGTTAATTTTTAAAAGTCAAATAAAAGCAGAAACTACTGCAAAAGAGTATTCTGTTTTAAAGCTTTTTATAGACGAAACAGTTTTGTTTTCATTGAAGGAACAATTACTATTCATAGTGTTCTTAGTATTTAAATATTTGCTTTCAGCATTCAAGGCGTCCTCGAAAATAAAGAACATCTGTTCATTATATTTATTGTGAGATCTTCACTTTGCTCCACTAAGAAAGTTATTTTCTTTTATATGTTCCGACTGAAAATCAGTTCTATTAGTTTCCGACCGATCAACAAAAATCGCTACTTTTGACAAGGGCAAATGGTAAGTTTGCTCTGAATAATGGCCTGACGACACTGTGCTGTTTAGCTAAAAAATGTGTGGCTCTACCGTATTTACTCGCGTAATAGTCGCCTTCTCATAATTGTCGCACCCCCATTTTGAAGCAGAAAAAAATAGCTTTAGAGTTCCAAAAGTGAATATTTGTTTACAACGAATGAATGTGTAGTAAAACTGTAACAAACGACGATGACCATCCCTAGTGTCAATCTATGTGCTTACAATTCTCTTTTGTTGCTTTCCCTTTTGAAAGAGACTTACCATAAATCTTACCAGAAACACTTCAAATAGTGTCACTTCCGCATTTTATATAGAATGCGTCAAAAATACCGCAATAGACACGGCTATCTCGAAATATGAGATGGTCTATTCTCTAATCAATGGTTTAGGGGGGAAAGCAGTCATTAAATCCTCTTTCGTAAAATACTTCTGAAACTCCTGTCAAAAAGCCGACGAAAAATAATCAGTGATCGGAATATTTACTTTGCATTCATACTGCCTCCCAGGGGTTGAAAGCCTGGGTGGTCAAATTGTTTTTATCTGTAAATTGCCATTCATTTATTTGGCTTTTCCCGTTCTTTTGAACAAAATATTGCAAGGAAAGCAGATGCATGATTTTTATGCTTTTTTTTCTTATCAGAAACAGCTCACAAATGTATTTTTCTAATTATTGTCCTGGTTGGTTCATATTACTTACTTTAGGTGCAACATGCTTAGGGCAGTTGTTTTCTGTGTTGTTCCAAATCAGTATTTTAGTATATATGAATTCTGTACTATTTGAAATCTTTACGTTCTAAATGATATATGAACGCTGCAAGTGCATTGAGCAGTAAATAATATGAATAAAGTACAGACTATATTTTGTTGATGTTCTAATTCTTTTTTTTTTTTTCCCTCAAATTTACAAATTATGTCTTATAAGAGAAAAAAGGGACGAGGAGCTTTTTACTAAAACTAGGTGAGGAGTCTTTAATATTGGCTTTTTTTAGCTTCAAAGTTCCCAAAAGCTTACCCCAATCTTAAAACACACGCATACGGTGAGCGGAAAGAACAACACACGCAAGAAACGACACAAGAAAACTAGGACATGGTCTAGGGCTCCTAAAATTTTAAGGGGCGATTGTTAATATAATTTAAGAGAAGATTACTTAATCAAAATTATTTTTGGTAACAAAGGCCATCAATTCAAAAATATTAATATCAGCAAAGGAAAAAGAGGACGATAAATCACATCGAATGCATTGAGCATGCTGTGCCCCCAAAAATCTTAATTAGGCTTTACCATTAACATAGTTATTCATGATTATTAAAGCGCAACTATATATTTCGAGAGTCAACATCCCCCCACCCCAACACACGCACAAAACTTGAAAGATAATAAATTTTATTTAATAACCAAACATTTTATTTTTACTATAAGATACAGTAATAAAGTTTATTTTATAATAATGTGTTTAGATTTTAAAGTTTTCATGAACTTAAAAATAAAAAAAAAGATAATAAAACTATTCCTTCCTAGTTCAGTTTTATCTCCGGTCAGTTTTTTATGACTTAAATCACCTTATGTTAATTGCGTTACATTCACATTTTATTCACTTTCACAGTAACAAGACAAATTAAACACTTTTTGATTAGAAAAAGTAATCTTTTAAATGTATATTTTTAGTGATGTGTATCACTTAAAATGCTTTTTAAATATCTTATGCATTTTATTTCATTTATTTGACTACATTTTAAATGCTTCCAGATAAATGATCACAATTTTTATCCGCTTTTGAAGAACTCTCCCCCCCCCCTCACACACACAAATAAATAAATTAATTAATAAAAAAAACTCTTCTGAACAATAGTTTTGCTATAATTATTTCTATTGGTATCAAAATACAACAGAATTTTACAGTGTAAAATGATTCATACAAATAATACATGTTCTGTTGTAGATTAGGCATTAACAGAATTTCTTTTTCATTTTTACCTAAACAAGCACTTCCTCTTGAAAATAATCAATTAAAGAAATACTTAAACTAGTTACGTAACTTAATTCATTAAATTTATTATAATTTGTCACTTATTTCATTTGGTTGTTTTGTTGAACAAGAACGATAATTGATAATCCAGAATTGGCCATACAGATTTAACGGGCACAATCATCGTGTGTACATGTTTCTCTGAGATCCATAGTCCGATTCCCTATCAATGGCCTGTTTCTACCTCAAATTAACATTAAAAAAATCAGTGTCATTAAAGCCCATCCAAATAAAGCAATAATATAAATATATATAAGAAGAATTTTCCTATCTGTGTTTGTGTGTATGTTCATTAGATATAGGTGCCTAGTAGTGCTGTAAAAGTAACGACAAAATGAGTATCCGTATGTATTTGTTACTTAGATGTTCGCTATTCGTTACTAAGTATTCGTTACTCGTTACTTTCGTTACTACTAATAGAATCGGTAATAGGGTGTTATATGTGCCCCATAACAACACATCCGGGAAAGTGTTGTTATGGGTATATGCCGCCCATACATAAGCCCATAACAAAACCTAACCAAAAAGAATTTTTTTTAGCGAACTTGTACAAAGTTGTATTTAGAGCTTATTTTCTCTGATTTACAGATTGTTTTTATACACATTTATGGTTTTATACAATGCTAAATTATCCGAATTTCGGAGTGCACATAGAAATCTTCCAAAGACATATGCCATTCTTTTTTTTTCTCAACACCCCCTTTTAAAAATTCTGAACGCTGGTTTAACCTGTTCATTCTTATCATAAAAATTGTAAAGGAAAGCTTGTGACTCGTGCTTTTTCTGGGAGCGGGTTCTCGAATACTGAGATCCAGGGATTGGGCCACATATATTAAATTCACAGGGCAGGGGATCTCAGTATGATATCAACTACTTTGCGTCTCTACAAGCATAATATCTTTATTATTTGTGAGTTCTTATTTCATATCAAAAACTTCTTTTGCTGGACGATTTTTCGAAGTAAATTAAAAATTACCATATTTTAAATTAAAATTGTTTAATTCAGTGAGAATGATCTATTTTTAAGATATTTCCAGTTCTGTTTCTGCACTTTTGGGATGAAAGGGGTTAGCCCCTTCTGTGGGTGCATATATGAGAGCATTCTTTAAACAAAAATTATCACTCCTTTCATACAGAAAGAATGGTTGCACCGGACTATGCGTATTCCATGAGTTCATGGAATAAAATGTACCATAAAATAGGGCAGATGGCCCCCTAAACGCCGACATTTTAGAAACATACTGAACTTTATTGAATTATTTTAATACCAGTGGCTTACGCAGGAGTGGGCATAGAAATCCCGGGTAGCTCCCAATTTTTTACATATTTTTTAAACAATTACTTAAAAAATGTGTTTAGGTTTCCATGCTAAATATTTTTTTTAGTTCCATATAATATTTCAAATAATAAAAATGTGTGAATTCGTTTACTTTATAAAAATATATTTTTTTAAAAGGTGTATTTAAATAATTTGTTATTTATTACTCATATTTCGATTCTAGCTAAAAAAAAGAAAAAGTTAAGTTCGCAATGCTGCTTCGGAACCACCCTGAAAGAAAGAATTCTGATTGCACCACTATTTAGTACTAAAATGTTAGAAAGCCCGAAATTAGCACCCCTTACTAACATGCTTCTCTTATATGTATTGCTCCTCTACAATTATAAGAACCCCCCCCCCCCCCGCAAAAAAAAGTTCAACTGCGCATAAGAACATACTATACACCGGATCCTATCCCCCCATTGTACGACCCATATCAATAGAGCAGCAGATAGTATATCCATCTCCATAACTGTAACGAAACATACGGATTCTTCCAAACCTCATCAAAACAATACCATTCGGCTCGGCACAAACGAATTGCAACCAGAACATACTACTACTCAAATACCGAAACTGATTTTTCCCTTCAAACAGCGAGAATCCATACTTCCGGTATCTAGTAACGGAACGGAACATACTATTACTCAAATACCGAAATTCATTTTCTCCCTCCGGCAGTCTTGTAATCGAAGTTCGAACCTGGTCGATCCGAAATGCACACTCAAAAGTCATTTTCCCCCTTGAAACCGCGATCCGATATCCAGTAACAAATAGCAGAAGATATTAGTACCCGATTACTGGAACCCGTTTCCCCCCTAGTTCGCCTCGCCTGGCAGTCTGTATTCGAAGTTCGAAGCTGCTCGATCCGAAACAGCTTCGGATCGAGTAACGAGTAACGATATCAACCGCAAAGTAGCAATTCGTTACTTCGAGTCTGAGTGATTATCCGTATCTTAGTACCGAATACATGCGGTTTGCTTCAGCTCTAGTGCCTAGACCGTTTGTTGGATCTGGACTAAATTTATCACTAGTCTATTGAGCGATTTCCTTCTGTGTCCATCGTTGCTTCCCGGCACTGGTTTTTGAAGGAGTACGCTGTGGCCTCAGTGGGACTAACGAAGCCGGGAAACAACGGCGGACACAGAAAGAAAGACACTGCATTTGCGTCTTTGCAACGGTGGAAAGAGAAGCAGACAATAATTTTTAGGCTCGTTTAGGCTCGTTAACACCTGCAACGGGAGTTTATCTTTGTGTGTGTGTAAAAGGTGGTGGGCGTACACACTTTTTTTTATTCTCGTAAATGAATTTCAATTTACAAAAGAAATTAATCTTTAAGTCTGAAAATTATAATTCCGAGGGGCGTTTTTTCCTACATTTCACACACATACACACACACACACAGAGATAGAGAGAGAGGGGCGGGGGGGAAGATAAAGAAAAAAATGTCAAGTATAGAAATGCAATGTGGAAACAAATCTCAAGAGTGTTGTGTATCGTGCTCCAAAGTTGTGCTGAATAGTGTGCAGGTTTTTTATTTTTATTTTTATGCATGTAATTTTATTTTTTTCATGTAATAAATGAAATTTAAACGCAAAGCTTTAATATAAATAATTTATCTACACTTATGATAAGAAAACGAAAACGACAAAACGCATATTTATACAAGTAAATTACATATTTTTGGCATTTTTGCCAATATCTGGCTTTTAAAATTCTTTTGACTTTGTTATATCAGTAATTTCATTGAGTGGTCAAAATAATTTTCAAAATCAAGTGATATGAAATTATGTAAATAAGAAAGAAACATTTTTCAAAACACTGAAACACTTATCTTTAGCATAGTTTTTCTTTCCATGTAATTAATTTATTCTTTGTAACATTCAGTTATATTGATGGAATTCAATTACATTGACAAATGTAGGTTTATAGACTGGCCACATGCAAGCTTTCTAGCATTTTTAAAATGTTAATAATTTTCTCATTGTTATTATTAAATGGTATGGTCAATTGATAAATGAACACACACAAAAAAAAAAAGAAAAGAAAAGAAGAAAATTTTGAATAACCGAACAAATTTCAATCTTTCAGAATACTATATTCAACAATATAAGTATTTAATAAGCATGTAATATTTCTCTGAAAATCTAACGGAATATTGTTTTGGTGAATAAAAAATTTCGTTTTACAGTATTCTAAAATTCTGGCATTATAATTCTTCCTGTCCTATAAAATTTCTGCTCACTTGATGTATTTCTATGAATTTCCGATTACAAAAGTACTTATACATTCCACAACCAACTATTAACTCTGCAAAAAAATATCTCTCGAATTTGCTGATTTTTCCTCATTTAAAATTCTACGGAATTCCTTGTTTTGATAAGTGATCCGATCAGAGATAGTACATTAAAACTTTATTGATTTAAAATATTAAAACCCTTTAAATATTTACATAACGGGCTTTTAAAAACAGTCCAATTTGATACATCCAATAACGCACTGTTAAATTTGTAAAATGCGTTATAAAATATTAACAATTAAATAATTGATGAACATTTTCAGATGGCTGAAGCATGAGTGCCCAGCGTTCTGGCTTACTGCGCAGTTGTCGATCTGGAGTTTTGGGAGGTTTTTCCCCAGATGTAACGTAGATACTCGTTAGGCCTCCTTAAAAAGTGCTCGCTCAATACATTTTTCTCTTTGGAAGATAGCCCTAGAATGCTCTGCCTGAACAAAACAACAATATTAAATAATTGCGGGGATATTGTTTCTTTATCGTAGAAGAGGGAAAAAATCGCCCATCAACATCTTGTTTTCTTCCAGCACTTTACAAAGTTTCTGCAATTCACTTTATTTATGAATTTAACTTTGAAATCACCAAAATAAAATAAAAATGTTTAAATAAAAAATGTTAAGAAATGCAAGTTTATTCCGGGTATAAGTTTGAATTCAAGCATTTAATTTAAATGCATAATTCATTTGATAAAACTTATCGTAATCAGTATTTTGTTTTGAAGTTTGTGTTCAGTTAAAGGAAGTCAAAATTTATAGTTTATTCCAAGGAAAATACATTCTTGAAAAAACTTTCCGCTATACGCGATATCTGCAAAAACCTTTTAATTAATCTCTCTAAAAATGTAATTTCTGCTTACATTAATAATTCATATGTATTTGTATCAAATTGTCTCCTTAGAGTATTTATTATTAAAGCGGACTACACTCGAGATTTTTTCTTTTTTTTTTGGGGGGGGGGAGGAGCGGGGACATTATTTGTTGATAAAAAAATTCTTATAATATTTTTCATTTTCTTTCTAGGTTTGGTATTATGAAACACATTTCGGAAGAGGGGCAAAAGTTTTGTTATGCCACTGCTGACTGCTGTTCATAAGTTAAATGAAGGGGGCATGGCCATTTGATTAGACTAAATAAATATGATAATCAAAAATTTTGACCCTAGTAGCCCCCTTGCTCTACTTCCTGTGCGTCGTGTAGTGCAAATGAATACCTATATATGTATATAATTTAAATTGTATCGTTACTACAGTAATTACTTAACTATAATCAGTATTTTAATTTTTGTTCGATTATTATAATTTCGTACTTTTAAAGTTACAGAAGAATTCCTTAATTTTCTTTTTATAAGAATGAGTATGATTTAAAATTCCCTCAAAAAAGTTTTAGTTCATATTAAACCAATAGCTTTTTCCTAAGTAATGAAAAACATCGCTTTGAATTCATACCCATGGTCAAGTATTCTTCCATCCCATTCGGCTTTTGTATTTTGAAGACGGGAAAGCATAGAACGATAAGACAGCTCTAGGGAGGAGGGGGGAGGGGATGAGGGACTATCGTTAAGTTGAATTCTGTAATCCCACGATCTCGTTGCCGACCTATTGAATTAGAAAGAGTCATCACTTACTCTGCTCTCCCCAGCATTTTCCACCCCACTCTGGGGTTACCACGGGTTCTGGGATGACACCGACGAGAATCGGGGCTGTCTCGTCTCGTCTCGCAGTGGTAAACCTCTGTCTCGTCTCGCATCTCGTCTCGTCTCGCAAACACTGTGTCTCGTCTCGCGTCTCGCAAAGAAATTGCTGTCTCGTCTCGCGCGAGACGCGAGACGTCTCGCGAGTCTCGCAAAATTAAGGACTGCGATTTCGTTACCATTTTATACTAACTTATTATTGGGATTTTATTGAAAATTAATGTTAATAATAACAATTACTTACATATAGCCATATTAGTAGATATATTAATAACTATATCAGCATATATCGGCATTTGAAGTAAAAGAAATTGAGATTTAATCCGTATATATAATGTCACACCGAAAATATAGTATTTATTTTTAATTACTAGCTGCGTGCCCGTTCTTCGCACTGTAGTAAACGAAAATTTTCCCTAACATGAGTAATTTCAATTAATTCCAGTGATGTGGAATCTAAAATAAAAGCAAAATTATTTGACTCTTGATGTAAAGTTTGCGTCATGAGTATTAACCTGGCATCATTGCAATATAATGACTCAAAAAACTACGTCAGTGTCATTCGCGATCAGAAAAGTGAAAAGCTTAGCGGTTTGCAGAGAACTCCCGACTTTCAAAATGTGTTATTTCTACATCATACTGTAGTTCTACATCATACTGTTCAAGTTGTAGCATTAAATACCTCAGACACTACATGAAATGGACAACCGTTTGTTTTAAAATAGCTGCGCACCGAGATCGAGACCGAGCTGCAACCGAGATACTCTTCATACGAGAAGTAGCGAATATTTTACTAAAATCATATCTGCATGAGACAAAACAGATTTTTTTTTTTTAAAGTTCAAGTAATCTCCTCTGTTGAAATTACTGCGGGATATATTAACACAAATTAGAATTACTTATCGTTCAGTTGGTTGTAAGATAACCCTTGAAAAATTATAAACAAAACACTTTTAGTCTTTATTAAATCTCTACTATTTACTTTAACGTCAATTTCAAGTCTCTAAAATATGTGTAATTTTTATATTAATGAAAACAAGATTATATTAACGATAATTATAATTATTTGCCTAATATTTCCAATAACATTACCGTGTGTGCATTTTTAGATTTCATTATAGTATCTCAGTTGGTTAATAGACGTCTTATTTTTTGTTTATATTTTAAATTACTGAACAGTTAATTTGTTGACGACTATCCGTTTGTACTTTTCCACAATAATTTTTAGCGATAGTACTACAGTCGTTATGGTCGCCCTGTTTACAGAAAAATTAAACCATAATCCCCCTAATGTATATCCAGTGTGGATTTTTTTTAAAAATGAAAAGACATCTAACAGGCGAGGATAATTTTAGAATAGGAACCCAACTGCAAAATAAAATGATGGGGAGGAAAAAAAATTATAAAAGTTTTGCAAGCCGAAGGAAGGGAAAACATGATAATATAAACGAAAAGAGAAATAGTTTTTAAAAAAATTGCTTGCATTTCTTTCCGTCCGATATTAATATATAAGAATAAAAAATGTCATTTTAATCTCTTTAAAATAGGCCAACAATAGGGATTTAACCGCCCCTAGAAAGTTGTTACCAGGGTGGGCGCCCCCCCCCCTACGCACGCCGCAACGTGCGGGAAAGTTTGAGGATAATATCGGTACAAGGATATTCAACCATATTTCAACCTACTCAGACTAAGCATCAATGTGAATGCAAGTTGCTCTACTTCTAATCTCTCTCTGATATACCCGAAACCCGATTATCACAGGGGCAAGGGGGGGCGGTAGTCCGGTGCCCCTGAAGAAAAAGGGGGCCCATATATATCCCGATTATCTAAATTATAAATTCATATGTACTGAAATAGTAATTGTGGGGAAAAAACTGAATTTCCTCTATAATATAGGTATTACCTAATTGTCTATCACTAGATCAAGTTAGAGATATTTTTTGGGGGTGATAAATACGATTTGATTAAAGTACAAAAACTACAGTTAACTGAAGTGCAATTTTCGAGTACAACAGCGGTCAAAACTGGGTTAAAATGCTTAAAAAAGGGGGGCTCAGTAAAGGGGCTTAATGCTTAGAAAAGGGGATAGTAAGGGGGCCCCCAAACTTAACCCATTCGTGCCTGGATATTTTTGCGACTTTCTTAGATTTTTGCTTACACCAGCAGTAATTGATAAATTTCTGATGTCAACTTTTTGAACAAGGGATGATTTCATTTAAAATCATTATGTATAAAAATTGAAATTTCAACATCTTACTTGGACATATTAAAATATTTTGTGGAATTGAGGTTCAATACTCGCGAATAAAGGCTAGGAAAAATAAATAACGTTTTCGACTGATAGCGAAAATGCCGTCCCAAAAAAGGGACGCTAGGCATAAATGGGTACCGGGCCCCGGGCCCCGTCTAAAAGTGGTCAGATTTGAACATACCGTACCGCCTTTCCTATTTACTTATTATTTTTCTTTCAACTCTTCTCTGTTTTCTTTTTTTCCGCCTCTTTCTTTATCCACTCCTTTGTGTGTTTTGTATATCTTTCGTCTGTTTTAATTTTAAATGTTACGTGTTTGTGCGTATTGTAGAGTGCTGATAGTATACCAGGACCGAAAACGAAGGAGACGCAAGTTAAACGGTAGAGGCTTCAGGCAAATTGTCGCTTTTCAGATCGTATTTATGCGAGATGGAAAAAAATGCGAGAATTCTTGCGAGAAATCTCGCGCGAGACAAAACTCTGTCTCGTCTCGCGTCTCGTCCCGCAAAATATTTTCTTTCTCGCCTCGCAAAAAAATGCCTGTCTCGTCTCGCGAGACAATGCGAGAATTCTCGCGTCTCGCGTCCATCCCTAAAACTGACAGTGCTCACAGTGTTCTGTAGCGCGATCTATTTGCGAGAATGACGCCACATTTTGTAGGAAGATTAAACAAGACGGGGGACGAAGGATTCCGCGAAAAAAAAATTAGTTCCAAAAGTCACCGATAGGGGGATATTTGACGCTGTGTAATAGAAAATAGAGTGTTACAAATGCAAATTAATACGGAATAAAATTACCTTTTATTATGCACATTTTCTGATTTAGTTCAAGTGCAATATGGCAACACTTTTAAAAAAGCGTAAAATCTACATAAACACCGATAAAGTCTCGTGATCTGCAATATCACGTTACTCTGAGCAGAAGAAGTTCTTTATTCAAATTTCACGTTACATCCATTGGCACAGTGCCAGCTGCTTGGGTTTTAAAAGGCAATGTGTTACTTTCCAACTGCATGGCCACCTCGGTCGCCCGATCTTAGCCAGGGGAGGGGGGGATATCGGGATATATCCCCCCCCGAAATTTTTGGATTAGTGATGAAATTCCGTCTATTTATACACATAAGTTCATATCCCCCCCGAAAAATTTTCCTGGCTACGCGCCTGATCTTACCCCATGCGACTTCTGGCTATGGGGTTACCTTAAGTCCAAGGTCTACATCAAGGAGTGGTCCAGGACATGGCCACGTTGAAGGATAACATATCACGGACTGTACGGGAGATTCCTGCAGACATGTTACTTTCTGCTGTTGTGCATACTGTGCACAGAATGCAATATGTTGTCCACAACAACGGCAGCCACATTGAACCTCAGTTGAATGCATAATAAAAGGTAATTTTATTCCGTATTGATTTGCATTTATTAACACTCTATTTTCTATTACACAGCGCCAAATACTCCCCTAGCGGTGACTTTTAGAACTATTTTTTTTCGCGGAATCCTTCGTCCCCCTTCTTGTTTAATCTTCCTACAAAATGTGGCGTCATTCTCGCAAATAGATCGCGCTACAGATTACTGTGAGCACTGTCAGTTTAATTATGGCCACCCGGTATATATAACCAATGCAGCAACAAAGTTGAATTTATTGGAGAAAGAAATGTTAGAAGTTTTATCTCACAAAAGTCCATTATGTGAACTTTTCGTGACAGCGACGGATTAATGCAATTTTGTCGGCGTGGGGATGGAGGGGAGGACAGTTAGTTTGTCAGTGGAGGCGGTTAGTTAGAAAAATTGACTCAGTGGCGGATCCAGAAAGTCTGTTTTGGGAGGGGCTAAATTTTGAAAAAAAGCTTATTTAACCAAACAAAATGTACAATAAGTAAAATTTTAGTTTAAACCAATGTAAAAACTTTTGGGAGGGGCTAAGTGATTAAAAAAGATCACTTTACATACTCAAAGTGCATAATGAAGCCGAATGTTACTCTCTAGCAATCTCTTTTGGGGGGGGGAGCTGAAGCCCCCATGCCCCTCCCTTGAATCCGCTTCTGTAATACACCCATTTTATGGAAGTAAAATAGGATCTTGTAATTAATTTCTTTTTTCTCAACTGAGGCGGTAGCCCCTCCGACCTCCCTCTATAATCCGTCCTTGTTCCGTGATGTCGCAGATATCAAGTCTAAAATCAAATTCTTCCCACACTCACACGCTCGTTTTAACATGGTACCAAATGCAGTTGTGACCCTTTGGCGTAAATTTCGTCTTTGGCAGGATCACACGCTCTTTTGTGTAACCCCATAAAAAAAATCACTTGGAATTAGGTCCGGAGATCGAGGTGGCCACGAAGAAGGCGATTGTCGTCGGCAGAACCTCGTCCATTCCAACGACGAGGAAGCCCGATATTTGGGAAGCAAAACTTGCAATGTTTCTTTCTTGGAGAAGACTTTACTGGAGAGAGAAACATTGCAAGTTTTGTCTTTCTTGGTGAAAAATACTGCCCTCCCCCCCTCACCCAGGCCCAGTGAGAGGGGGGGGGGCAGCCGGGGCACTACCCCGGGGCTCATCGAACTAGAGGGGGCCCGTGAATTTTTCAAAATTCACTACAAATTTCCTTTCTACATCTTTACTTTTAAAAATTCACAGGGCAACGCAGTGCCGGTCCTAGCTATTTTTCTAAGTGGTGCAAAATACAATATGCGCCCCCTCCCTCACACATGCAGCTAGAAAAGTTTTGAAAGGGGTTAAAACGAAAATTTCAACAATATATGGACATTCAAATATATACTTGCACATAGTATAAAATAAGGTATTTTGACGCCCCCATAGAGTTGGCGCCTGTTGCGTTCACCCAATGGTGTTCTGTTTCGTAATTTCTTTTTAATATTATGATACGATCCTATCCTTCGAGAACATGTATTGAAAGTACAAGAATCCCAGAAACTAGGTGAACGACTGCAAGTTTACTATTTATCGTCTAAATCTCAAAATGAGTTTATTGCAGAATGCTCAGATCTTGTCAAAAAGCAAATTTTAGATGAAAGACCGTCGTCTAAATACTTTTCTGTAATAGTGGATGCAACTCCAGATTCCTCCCATAAGGAGCAAACAACAACTTTGTTAAGATTTTTAACTTCAAAAATAGGCATTATGAAGTTCAAGAACGATTTCTCACATTTTCGGATTGCAGCAACAAAAAAGAAGAAGAAATTGCTGAATTAATAGTTTCTACCTTGAAAGCTAACTCAATTCCACTCAGTGACTGTAGGGCTCAGTCTTATGATAATGGTGCAAATATGTCTGGGAAATATAATGGTGCCAAAGCGAAAATATTAGAACAGAATCCAAAAGCAATATTTGCACCTTGCTGATGCCACACGCTTAATTTATGTGGAAATGACGCTGCTGAATGCATACCAGAAGCAATAACTTTTTTTGGTACAATACAAACAACCTGTAATTTATTTTGCTCTAGTCCGAAGCGCTGGGAAATTTTACGGAAGCATATCGACTGCGCAGTTAGTTCACAGCATGTCAGATACCAGATGGTCAGATCGAAATCACAGTGTCAAACCGTTTGCAAACCAACTTCCTGGCATCGAGTTAGCACTGCAAGAATTGAAAGATTTAAATTTAACTCCAAAAACTAAAAATGAAATTAATGGAGTTCTACGGTATATGTCATCTTTCGTGTGTGTGTTAATATCAGCTGTGTGGTTCAAAATATGGCTTCGAATTGATATGTGCAATAAAGTCATCCAAGCCAGAATTACAACAATTGATGTCGAAGCTGAAAATATAGGAGCATTGCTCTCCAATATCTGAAAACACTTCGAAATGATTGTAATTCAGTCTGGTCTGAAGCTAAAACTGATTTTAAATATGGAGATCGAGAAAACATTTTCCCGTGGATATGATGAGAGACGCAGAAAACAAAAGATGCATCATCTGGATAGTGAAGAAACTGATAAAGAGTTAGATAATGAAGAAAAATATTTTAAAATTTACGTATTTTATCCTTTGGTAGATAGTGTCATAGGGGGACTAACTGTACGATTTGATGCTGTCAAAAACTTATCAAGTAAATTTGAAATATCATGACAGTATTTAACAATACCTGAAAGCAGTTTGAAAGAGAAGGCATTATTTCTATCGGAACAGTACCAAGATGATCTGAATAGTGTAGATTTTCTTGCAGAAATAATTCACTTACCATCCGTCCACAAAGCTAATTTTGGAATTAATGAATTAAAGCCTCTGGATTCATTGAACATACTAACAGAATATAAACTGAACGATATATTTCCAAATATTTGCATTGCCCTTAGGGTATTTTTAACCATTCCAGAAACGGTAGCTTCTGCTGAACGATCATTCAGCAAATTGAAACTCATAAAAAAGTTCTTATAATCAACCATGTCTCAAGAACGACTTGTAGACTTAGCAAGACTAAGCATCGCATCTGACATTGCCAGATCTATTAATTTTGATGATGTTATACGAAATTTTGCAAGTAAAAAGGCACGAAAAGCCATAATTAAAATTAAGGGGACAGCCTACTTTTAAAATGCCCAAAAAATCGATTTTGAGATTTTTATCTCATTAAATAGCTTACTTTATTCTAAAAAGATTGATACCAACCATTTTTCTGTATGACATTTATTTGTTGAGATAAAAAGGAAAATGTAAACGCAAGTTGGGCAGCATGCTGTAGAAGCTGCAACTAAGGTTGACACTCAAAGCATAAAAGAGGGAGAATAGAAATGTACAGAATTTAATTTAGAAACTCGAAGAGCCAGAAAAATGCTCATCAGTTCTCAGTTTGAGGCAATAAAAGAAAATGAAGGCATTGTGCATGAAAGCGGAAAATTTTAAATCGAAATTTCATAAAGTGAAATAAAATCAATTTTTTATGTTGCAAAGTAAAAATAAATATATATATATGGATATAATTATTAAAATAACTTCAAAACATGTACTTTACCAATATTAATGCCTTTATATCCTAAAAATGTATCTTTTGTTAAGGTATGTACATATATTTTCATATTTACAATTGTCGAGCTTTTCTTTAGACTGATGTTTCTTAAGCCATATTAAAACATATTTTGGGTTAATCGTATTAAGTACTCCGTAAAATTATTCTTAAATAGTAAATGTTTCATTAGAAAATGTTTTTAACTTTTAAAAATTAAAATTTATGTTCCAAAACAACAATTTGAACTTTAATTGGCGTTTTCTCAAAACACTGTTTTTCAAGTTTGCGCGCATGATATTTTAAAAACTATTTAAGATATCAACTTGAAATTTTTCTCAGGCATTTATTCTAATATAATGAACAAAATGAACTAAAATGAAATGGTTGCGTTTCATAGAAAAAAAGTTATGATTGTAAAACTATCAAAATTTTTATGGTAATTTAAATTTTCAGATTAAATGATTTTTTTAAATTTAAATTATGAAAATAATTAAACCATTTTAGTTTAGATTGTTAATTTGAATATCTTGTTTAATTTAGAAAAAAATTATGAGGTTCAAAGGAATTCTAATTGAGATATCTTGCGCGCAGTGGGAAAGTACCCTTGAATTTTTTTTCCAACATTGTGTGGTAAAATAATATTTTTAAAATTATCACCTTTATAATAAACTAAAATAATATTTTTAATCAATAGAGTAATGTCATAGTAGTTAACTGAAAAAAAAGATATGTTTCTGCATGCATTCATTATTTTTTTAAAAATTATGAAAGTTGATCTAAAATTTATACATTTTCCCATTCTTAAAAGTAGGCTGTCCCCTTAAATAATAAATATGCTAATTCTACCATTTATATATATTTTTAACCTTCAAGCATGAATGAAAAATCGCTAAATATGAAGATTTCCTTACTCATTCTTTTCTTTTAGCATCTATATAAAAATCACTAAAAGAAAAAAAATAATTTTCGAAACTGTGTGTTTAACTATAGAAAAATATGAACTGATGCATTTACAGATAAATAACACACTTTTGGTGATGGTGATTTGCAGCACATGTTAGACAGCGAGGGTGGTAAGGCAAAGGAAGATTTTGGAATCTGGTTATAAAAATACCATAATGATACTTCATCTTTTTATATTTTTTATAATACATTATTACAGGTTGTAAATACTATTATTAAAACTAAAATTTAGGTAAGAATAAAAATGACCCCACAATATTAACTTTTTATTTTTAATAACTATTTTTAAAGTAAAATTGGGCAGAATTTAAAATATATTTCTTGAGGCAAAAACAAGTTGGGGAGGGGAGGGAGGGGCCCGGGAACATTTCTGTCCCGCCTTATAAAATTTCTCTCGGAGACCCTGCTCCCACCCCCATCCCTGACAAAATTGCATTGATCCGTCGCTGTCACGAATGGTTCACTTATTGGACTTTTGGGAAATAAAACTTGTAACATTTCTCTCTCCAATAAAGTCAACTTTGTTGGTTTATTGGTTTTATATATTTTTTCATATATTTTTTCATAAGCCTTCCAAACCCGGGAGGGATTTGTGACACACCTTGTATAAAATTGTGACTCATACATCTGCGTGAAGTGTCATAGGCGAAGCCGGAATGTCTCCGGGTCAGCTTTTACTCTATACGCTATGAAAGCAAGGCCGTAGCTAGACCGTTTTTCTGGGGGGGGGGCTCAAAATTTTCTGAGGGGGGCTGACAAATTTACGCACATGCACACACACATGCGGGTGTGTGTATGTATGCATGATTAAAAATAAATATTCCTTTATTTTTATTATACTAGCAAGCACTAAAAGATTGCCCGTTGCGGAAGCAATTACAACAGGGACTAGAAAAAACATTTCTCAAAAGCATGTCTACACATAATATATTTAATCTGCGTTCACTTAAAGTAAATATCCTCATAATCAATTTTTGTTCCATATCGAATTTCATATATTCTGGAAGCTTGCGGAAAATTTTCGCGTTCTAACGATTTCGTTTCGCTGGGAATATCCACTATTATATGAATACCTCATGCAGAGTAAATCTTTTTATTTGTGAAAAAATAAATAAATAAACTTATAAATCTGGAAAAACTAATTTAAATGCGAATTGGATTTGCAATTTTCCTTTCAACTTTGACTTCAATATGACATAATTGGAACTTGCGACAGCTCATTTTGTCTCGATAATGATTCACTTTGTTTACTTTCGGAAATAAAATGGAGCTGAAAATAGCAAAAAATCGCTTAAAATGTGGGAACAGGTGAATTTTCTGTGTTAAAGAAGCGCAGAACCTTTTATGTATGTTTATACATAATTATGAAATTTTTCAAGCGGATCGTATAAACGATGTAGATGTTATGACGCTGTTTGTGCTTAGCTTTTTAACCTTTTTGGAGTTGTGATGGTAAAAGTTCTATCTTGGAGTGTTACCTGGAATTGTTACAGAATCATGACTATATAGTAGGATTTTGAATACAAGCGTTTAATAAGGGAATTTTGGTGTTATAAAATTTTCACAAAAACTGTCAAGATGATATAATTTCAATCAGATTTTTTTATGGTTATAATTTTTTTTTTATTTCAAAAGTTATATTTTTTATTTTTACTACTTTTCTGAAAGCTACTTACTTTAGTCTTTACATCACATCAAGAATTTATATTCCAAAAAGTTTTGCTAGCATTATATATGTGCGCGCACACTTATATACAGGGTGTCCCAGCCAAGGCAGTACACTAATACAGTTACGAAAGAGAACAACGGTTGCACAAACACGTAATACTTTTGCTATAATACAGTCCACCATCAACTTTGTTTAAACACATACCCGAGGCTTCATTTGACTTCTTTTTTTTCTAACAGCGGGCTCTTGCCGACTATAGCAGGTGTTGGCCACTATAAGGCTGGAATTGCTGTCCACTTTATATTGGAAGCACATAATAAATGGACCAGCGTTGCCTCCTATGAAGGAACGGACGAAATAACACTACTCCAAGAATCGAACACGGAGTCATGGTGTGATAGAACGAAAAAAATCAAGCTATTCTATGACATTAATTGAATTTTTTGTAATTAAACATAAATTTTATTGCTTAAAACTTAATAATTACTGTTTATTATTTTTTAAGTGAATCTTCTTTTGTTTGGCATAAAAATATCTCGATTAGATTAGTAATTTAAATCTATCAGTACGGATTAGGATCCCTTATAAAGTCCCCTTATGGAGGGCAGGGCACCCCTCTTCGGCTTTGATCCTCGAGTAGATAATCGGGCGTATCACCAAAATCAAATCAAGTCTATCAGCATGTGTTTAACTATTGGCTTAACTAGGTAAGTTTTTCTAATATTTCTAAGTGTCAGGCTTCATCTACCAGCCAAACGCTATCCATCTCTTATTCGTACAATAGAAAGTTTAATTTTCATATAGGGATCTAAAATCTTTTTAGGGAGGGCTTATGACCTCCCCCCCCCCTTTTAGTTATATAGTGTATGTTATTTACACATAATTATTCATGATTTTTAATGTTACAGTACAAGAACACCTTCATGTCACGATACAAAATTTTTCCTGAAAGTTTCTTAACTGGCAGAGGTTTATCGTTTATTATTGCGTCTAATACAGCTTGTGAAGAGACATCCTTAAAATTTTAAAGTGTCTGACATAGTAGTGGTATTTATGTACCAAAACAGCATGATTTTTTCGGACTTCTACTGTCTTAATGAGATAGTAATATACTCTATAAATTTAAAAATCCGCTTGGTTAGGTAGTAGTGTTTCGATAATTTAATGCTCATAAAACTCTGTTAAGATTGTTACAAATGTGGTTTAGACTACAACATTAATTTTTTAATCCATAGAATACACATGATCTGGCACAGTGTTAAAAGGTGCTGTTATACAGCTTTCCTTTGTTACATTTTATAAATTTTCTTGAAATAAAAGAAGTTGTAAAGGGTTCATAAGTTTCTCATTTTTCTTTATTTAACCTTACACTCAATACATATGTGTGGTAATGTGATTATACTCGAACACAAGCATTTTTTTTAAACCATAGTCTTAAATTGAAAAATAAAACTCATTTTGGGTATGTGCCCAGGCAGTGCCATAGTCAGAAATTTTTCATGGGAGGGGGGGGGTAGGACCACTGCAACTCACATATATGTTTACGTGTGTGTCATAATGGAGTGAAGAATATACATTTTTTATGGCTGAACATTCTTCATGGGTTGTGACCCCCCTACGCCCCCTTTGGATACGCCACTGTACTCAGGTATTTACGTTTAAAAATAAATATACTGGGGTATTTTACATCACTCCATATAACGTCGAAAAAAGAAATGGACCTTAAGAAAAGAAGGAGTTAGGGTGGGAGAGATGGAAATAAATTTAAATTGAAGACAGAGAATGTTTTTAGAAAAAGTGTTTCCGTATGCATCGATTATAAAACATTTTCCATTAAAATCTTGTTTGCCGAGCATTGGCTGAGTGGAAAAGACCATGAACATTGGGAAAGGAGGCTGAAGTTCGCAGGTCCAGTGTACAGACCTCTCGCTGCCAGACCAGTGGTCGAGCGCAAAGCGCTCTCAACTGGGAGACGGAAAGTGCTTGGTTCAAACCTAAGTTGCGTCCGTCGACCTACCCGTTTGGAGTTTTCCGTGGTTTTCTCCGAAACTTCACTTAAATACGGGTTATGGCACCTGAAAAAGACCTACACGGAGGATATCCCCTCGGCCTAGATCACTCGTGTAGATACTCGGCCATTATCCTACAAGTCAAATCAAAATCAGGTCCCTTGCGCGGCTGTCGATTTAGAGTTTTGGGTGGTTTTCTTCAGATGAAAAGTGAAGCTGTGTTAGAACCCCCAAAAAACTTCTCTGCCGAATGCTTCCTTCAGCTCCGCCCTTAGGCAGATAACTCTCGTGTAGCTTTGCCCTGATACCGAAATTTTTAAGAAAGGCAGGGGGCGAAGAAAAGAAAATTCCTACAACGGCGCTTTGTGAAATGGCCTTAGAAAGCAACAAAATTCGTGCCTTTAGAGACGGCCTTCCTTTTTTTCCCGCTCGCTTTTATATAGATTGCAGTTTACCAGATGTTGGGGGTGAGGGTGATCACTAACTGCAAGGATATCGACTATGTATCATGTCAGATTTGTAAAGAAATAGTATCCGCGACTGGCTCGCAGGAAGTTCACGGCATACTAAAACTTGACACTGGATCGCCCGTTACCCTTCTTTCTGAGAAGTTGGTTTTCCCCGCATCGTGTTTATGGGCACAATAAAATCACCAAAGAAAGTTTGCGATGTTTCAAGAGCTTGCAATTTGCACAAATTAGCAAAATTCTATTTTTGAGAGCAGTAGATGTTCACTCAGGGACATAAAATGTAAAATTTAAACCTTATAACCCCCCCCCCCTACGAAAAAAGCCTCTGTTCCTGGAGCTTGTTCTTTTTTCCTCAAGGAGGGGGGGGCTTTGATTTTTCCAGGGGGGGCTGAGCCGTCCATAGCGTCCCCAGCGCTATGGCCCTGGATGAAAGTACGGTGTATATATGTTTGCTGTCTTTTCAAATATTATCTGTGAAAAAAGTATCTATAAATAGCAAAATCAATCACAATTAAGTATGTGAAACGATAGACTTACTTACACTTTAATAATTCGTCTTTTAACCATACAGAAACAAATTCGACTAAATAATGTTTATTTACAAATGAAACCTATTTTCAGGCATTTTTACAACCTTTCGGTAAATTTTTATTAGGTCAGTCTATAAAATTTCTTGTTAAAAATGATGTTTTCTTATGTAAAACATTCCCCCCTCCCCTCAAAACATTCTTTTCCCAATCATTTCTCAGTAAATTCTATTTATTAATACATTTAAATAGCTCCTTTTTTATAAATAAAAAACGTTTGACGTTTATAGTAAAAAAAGATACTGAAACGTACAGGGTGTCCAGTGCTAACGGTTCCCAATGGCTACTTCCTAAACCGTTAGTCAGAGACGCATAGTTCCAGTTGCAAAAATGCTTTAAATTGTATAATCTCTTATATCAGAAACAATTGAAGTCAGTAAATCAATTCCTGTAAAAATTACGAAATTTAAATTTTTATACTTCCGATCAGTTATATTTAGAAAAACCTTTCCTTGTACAATTTCATGCAAAATTTAAAAAAGAACGCTCTTTTACGACCAAAATTCACCAAGCTATGAAGCAGCAAGCATGTTGACTTAAGTCACTTTTCCGCGTCTAAAAATGTCTCGTTACGGTAAACCGTAAGGGACCGTATAAATATTGGAATTTTAAATCATAGGTTTTAATTTTATTTTCTGGCGTACTACGAAGAAAGAATCAGAACTAATTTTAGAATACTAATCTTTAAGCAGAGGGCTATAGTCAGGCTCTATAAAAATCTATCCGAGTTTTTTTTATTTGAATGATTGATCAAAACCATGTACAGCTTCGGAAAAAAAAGTCCCACTTGCTCTTTATTTCGCCGTCGTTCGTCGTACACTAAAGTTATATATACCATTCGTTTGCAAATAACGCGTACTTTAATTTACTATTAATTTAATTTGCATCAGGGGCCGTCTTCATATTTAATTCTGCATCAACTTCGTTTTTCTCTATGACAACCCCATATTTTGACTTTATTAAACGAAAGAAAACCTTCAAATTACCCTAAATATAAATTTTCACCAATTTTCTACGATAATTTCCGGAGATATTGCGAATTCATTTTTGCGCGTTTTTAAGGGACTTTCTGCAAATTGAAAAACGCTATTTGTAGGTTCCGAACTTTTCGCCTTTCATTAATTTCGCTCGCGAGAGTTAAAAGAAATTAATATTATTTACACGGGAAATATTGTTTCCATCTCTCTTAAAGTTTTTTGTTCTGAGAATATCAAGGGTAGAAATAGAATATTTAGTCTGTGGTCCAAATGACCCGTGAGTTCATAACTTCCTTGGTTCGCACACATGATTTAAGGGAAATGCAAAATGACTGCTCACGATTTTGAAAATCTTTGTAATTTTGAAATTGTTATTGAGTATTTCCGTTGATGGTTCTCTTAGACAGGTGAAATGTTGGCAGGAGTTAGAGGCTGCTCTCTGCTCTTCTGACTACAAGCTTGAATATTACTCAGCTATGGTCGAACTTGAAGAATAATTTCCTGATAGAAAATTTATTTGTTTGAATTTCGTGTAAAAAACGCAATTACTTTTTTGCCAACCCAATATTATCACTGTGTTTGTTATTTCACTTTCTTCATTCAATACTATCGTCTGCAATGTGCAATATTCTTAAGACTTTTGGCGGTATTTTAATTCATAGTTAGATGAAAATTTAGACAGAAAAACGTGATGTTGAATGTTTGATAAAGTATGGGGAAGCCCAAAGACCTAATGTTTCCGAAATTAAAAAAGGTCATATTCACGCCTGGAAAGTTGAGGATGTTAGTTTTTCAGAAATAGGACGTTGTATTAGAAGACATACATCTACTGTATCTAATTCTATAGCTGGAAAATATTTTATTTGGGGGAATATAGTAGCGGACGCAACAATAGGCGCTTTATAGAATCCCTATCAAACTCTAAAAACCTCTAATTTATTTGCTTCAAAATTTGATATTTTTAATACTGGTATCTTTTACTGTGTTTTTACACAAAATAAATCTAATTTATGTTTATTGTATGAAATTTTCAAAAAATTTTCACTTAATAAATTTATATATGGTCCCTTAACTCATGAAAATAACACATTTTATTTAATATAAATTAAACTACTGAACGTAAAAATTTGAAATTTTGCACCGCCATGTAATATTAATTTCTGCATCTATTTCCATCGAAATTTGGCTAGGTCGCTATTCGTAATTTTTTTGAATATTAATTTAATAATTCATAATTCTTATTAATAATTTATTAAAAATCATAATTACATTAAATTATGTTTGGCTCGTTTTGTTCTAATAGTACGAATAAAAATCAGCTTCTTACTACCAATATTATATGAGATATGAATTGAAGTATGAAAAAATATTTTAACATAGGGGGAGGGGGATTTTGGGTACTCATAACTCACTCATTTTCTGTCCAAATTTATTGAAAATTGGTGTCCGGGGTAAAAATGAGCTAAATTTTTGAAATATGAAGTGAAATCTAGGGGTTGCTATTGAGAAAAAAAAGTTGGTACGAATTTTAATATGTAGATGACCCCTTATGCAATTTTTATGCATAGCAAATTAAAGTATACGTCAGTCGTAAACGATTGGTATCAGTAACTTTGCTTTACGACGAACGACGGCCGAAAAAAGTGCAAGTGGGACTTTTTTTTCCGCAGCTGTACATTAATTTTTCTCAAATTCATTCTGTATACAACCCCTATTTCGCTCGAAAAGTGCTCTAACTTTAAGCAGCTATAACTCGGTAAATTTTGGTCGTAGAAGGACGATTTTTTTTCTGTTTATGAAATTGTATAATTTTAATTTTCTAACTATAGCTGGCAGGATCGCGTAAAAATTTAAATTTCTTAATTTTATGGGAATTGCTTTATTGACTTCGATTGCTTTTGATATAATATAATAGATCATACAATTTAAAATTTTTGCGATGGAACTATGTGTCTCTGATTAACGGTTTAGGAAATAGCCCTTGGGCATCGTTTACACTTGACGCCTTGTACACCTTCCCAATATTAAAAAAAAAAATCATGAAAAGTACCCGTAAATCCTAGTCCACAGGGAGATGTTATGTTGTCTAAATAGCTCCGACATCAAAGTGTTACGGGTTCCAACGCGTAAGTTGTGACAATACATACAGAAATCTGAATATTTCTCAATTATTAACTCATTTATGCACTTAAGTTTTATGTGTAAAATAAACTGATACTGATAAAAAATTTGCTGATTTTCTTTGTTAGGTATTCTGATCGATTTTGTGAGTTTCATACATAACAGTAAAATCTTACAAATGTTTTCAAAATTTTGAATAATACAATTTTTTTCCTTTTAGAAATGATTTTATTGCACTGAAGTGAAAGACAAAATACAGAGCTGTAGAAAATATAGGATATGGATAGTACTGGTACAACAAATACATAAGGGAACAGGAAATACATATAATTTTCATGTCTTTAGACGAAAGTATTACACCTAAATTTGTTTACATGACAAAGTATTACAAACAGTTATAATATTTAATAATATGACGAGAAAGCGCGTGATAAAGCACTAACACAACAACATTTACATTATAACACAACAGCACTTTTTTCTTCCTACTACATCATTTGGGACATTATTATCTGGCTGAGCGTCATCATTTGTTGTACGCAGATAGGGTATCAAGCGTCTTCTGAACTCCAATAAACGTGTCGCCATAATAAAGGCTGCCTTTACGCCTGTAAATAGAGAAAGATGCAGACATTACTTATTAGACTTGTAAAGCCTTAATTTGAAAGACAAAGACAAAACGTTTACAATCTTTTAAGACTTGTTTAAGATCTATGTAACATTACAATTTAACTGAGTTAAGGAAAAAAAAAAAAAAAAAAAAACTGCTGCCGATGCACAAATCTGAAAATATGTCTAACAAAATCTAGGGATATCTAATATTGGGTTCTTAGGTTTTTTAAACATATTTAAGTTTATGCAAATTAAAATGGTATTGCTGAGATATGTTGCTATCCCACAAGTAACATCACATAGAATCGTCGAAATATTTTGCTCCATTAAGGCTTCACCAGCTTCGAGGTGCCTAAGCTAAGCGATTACCACGAGAGAAGAACAGAAAAGTCATATTCGCAAAGAAATTATATTTTACCTAAGGCAAAAATGTAAATACCTACATAATTCATCAAACATCCTATGTTGTGTGCAAGGGTTGTATGCAACAGTGACAACACAGTATAGAGCGTATTAAGTACATGTAGCTTATACCGTGTGTTATTTCTACTCGTAATATATCTTTTACTAAATAGATTAACGCAACAAACCGGATTGAAAAGAGTCGTGCGTTATTCGGCAATCTAAAGTTTTGAATCATTTTGTAGAAATTAAGCTTATGCTGAGTAATTTTTGTTGGGTTAGTCCCAAGCCTCGACTGGCCAGGTCGGATGGTCAGCGATTGCCGAGGGCCCCCGTGCCCCGACCCAAGGGGCCCCGGAGAGCACCCCCCCCAAATGTAAGTATTACATAATTAGAGTAATTATACATATATCAGAATATATAAGAGTTATTTGATTATTTATTTCCCAATAATTTTACGCCTTCACTCAGTGGCGTAGCTGAGGACACCGCGACGTGAGGGACCCCCAAAAAGTCAGGGGCTCCAACAGCTTTAAAATACTTAAATGGGGATTTTAGTCATGTGAGCCTAATTTTCAAATATTATATATGCTAATATTCTGTTTCCATTAAATTCCGCAGTAATGGACCTTTTTTTAATCTCTAACCGAGGGCCCTCAAAGGAGCCATTCCCGGCCTGGATCAACACCGGTATTACCTGGATAGTCCATTTAGTTTTGGTGAAGAACGAATACATTAGCGATTCCCTCTGACTTAAACAACTGGTGTAATTTCAACAGTCCGTAGGTCTCAATTCAGCCTCAAACAAATCATTACAGCACGAAACAGAGTTGGGCAAAATGCATCGAAAATGTATTTTCGATACAAAATACATTGATTGAAACACACTAAAATACAAAATATTTCTTGACTTAAAAAAAAAAAAAATGCAAATTACAAAATACAGTCGAACCTCGATTTAACGTAGCTTGATTTAACGAGTTCTCCGTTTTAACGAATATTTTTTTTGTCCCGACAAAAAGGGTGCTAAAATGATCTGATTTAACGAATTTTTAGCTTTGATTTAACGAACAACAATCTCTGAAATAAAATTCGCACATAAAACTAAAACTTTGAATTTTTCGCTCACAAAATTTTGAATCTTTCACACCCTAATCCAAGTGCGTAATACAATATTTTTTTTTCCTCATTTCTCCAAACGAAGCAAGTGCCTACGAAGACAGCGATACAGAAACAGTCATTTACAATTACGCTATGGATAACCATGATCAAATGGCTGGATGTGAAGATGTTCCTAGTAATGGAAATTTTTACAGAATATGTGTTTTGCGATGTACAGCAAAGTACCAGCGATAGTGACGAGAAAGAGCGAAGATGACGAAGAAACGTAAATTGAATTTAAAAAAGTGACCTCCCAAGAAGGAGTTTGCAGCTTGAACGCTTAAATTTCTTTTTTTTTGACTGATGGTTGATGATGTTGTTCTCATGAAGTTAGAAAATATAGACAAAGAACTTTGGAAAGTCAAAACAAAGCACTTTCAAAGATTTCTTTCCAAAGTGCCAATAAGTATGTATGTATTATGTATTAACTTTTAAGAGCAAGTAACATTAAAGAATTTAGATTAGTTTAAAGTTGATTGCCTAACGTATAAGTTATAATTTTTAAGCTCGTAGTTAACAATAACAATTCTTTTTTTCATATCTATATCTAAGTGTATTTTGCATTGATATTTTTATACCATACTCTTCACAGAAATTGATATTCGATTTAACGAATTGCTTCGATTTAGCGAACGGATTTGTGGGTCCCAATCAATTCGTTAAATCGAGGTTCGACTGTACATGTATTTTCAAAATACGCACAAAATACAAAATGCATGTAAAACTTTTGAAGGATTTGAATTTAGAAGAAGCTAAATTTCCCCCGAAGATCCCAATTTATTTTATTGTAATAAATTTTAAATAAAATAAATTTATTTTATTTAAATAAATTTAAACGAGAATAACAAAAGCAATCTTAATAGTTGTATGTTAAGAAAAGCCATTTGTTTTTTTAAAACGGTACCTTTCAAAATGTTACCTGTACAACAATAAGATTCGAAACCGACGATTTCTGAGAAATTGCATTAATACTCAAAACGCAATGAAAACTATATAATTTCAGCATGGGAACAATGAATACTAGTTATAAAAACTTTAATTTTCAAAAGTCAGGATGAGTAAAATAGTTCCTCATTAGCTAAAGATCGCAAGAGATCCTAACACTTCTTCGGTTACAATACCACCTGTAATTCTAGTGGAGTTTATAAATTACATCAAGAAAGGGGGGAAAAGTGAATATCAGCAATTTTATTATTATCATTTGCACATGCTATCTGAGCAATCTGTGGTGTTACGATTGATTCAATGTCAGAATACAAAATGTATTTTTTGTATTTTGAAAATACAAAATTCATTGAAAATATATTTTTAAATACATTCTCATAATACTTTGTTTTTACGAGTGATCATACAAAATACAAGATCCAAATGTATTTTGAAACTGTATTTCAAATACACGTATTTGCGATACTGCCCAACTGTGGCATGAAATAAAGAGTGTTTATTTCATTGCATTGAAAACATGAAATAGCATTAAGCGATAGCCTTGTAGGATAAAAACTGCGCGTAAGTAGTGGCGGATGTAGGGGAGAAACTACGGGGCTGCAACTCCACCTAAACGCCATTTCTTACGGATAATAATATTTTGGTTCGTTGTACACTTCGTTTCGGTTAAATGAACTTTTTAAAGTTAGCTCCTCCTAAAATAATTTACATTGCTTAAGAGTAACACTTTGCTTCATTGTACATTAAGATCAAATAAGCTTCTTAAAAAAAAAAAAATCGCTGCTGCCAAACAAAATTTCTAAATCCGCCACTGCACGTAAACACCTCACCTTTAAAAATGCCGCTGGTGGTAAAAAATGTTACATTTAAACTTCGAAAAAACCGCCGCGTTTGATCCTGAAATTTAAGCAGCTGTATTAACATACTTTTACTGAATTTTGTGATCAGCGTTACCTTCGTTCTCCTTCGCCGATACTTCGTGATAAATCGCTCCCCACGAAACAGCCAGGTCTTTGCCTTCCTCCTGGGTGACCACTCGGCCCTCCTTGTCAGTTTTATTCGCAAGTATACAAATTTGGCAATATTCGTGTAAGAATCTGAACTTTTTCATATCTGAAAGTCGCAAGAAAAAAGATTAGTACATGCTATACCGTTCAAATACAATCAATGGAAATAAAAAGCAGTGTCATTTATTACATGAATACATAAGCTAAGTAATGAAAGCAGCATTTTGAAACACAGTAATTACGAATCCAAAATTTTAGAACTGTTACAATAAAATTTGTGGTGTTCAGAAACATATTGAAATGATAGGCTTCTTCTAAGTAAGTGCGTTAATTTTTGGTGAAAATTTAATGTGATTATTAATTATTTAATGTGGCATAATTGGAAAATAAAGGGCTTCGTGACAAAAAAAAAATACTAAGATACTATTCGCAGTAGCCTAATAGTCAGATTGTCGGTCTAATAACCAGAGTGTTCCCAGTTTGATTTCTGACCGATCACTGAGGAGCACTGAGAACACGTGGAACACACCCATGCTACTCTGAAAACACAGAAATCCTTTTAGCGGTCATCTCCACTTCTTGATGAGTGGCACTATTCAGAAGTTCCTTCTCCTTCTGATGAAGATCTAAATCAGGTATGGACAACCTTGGAAAAGTTGCGGGCCAAACTTTAGGATGTTAGAAAAGTCGCGGGCCGTATAACTGGGACTTATGTGGGATTTTGAATAGTTTACATGGGTTTTATAAGGGGTTTTGATATGTTCCGCGGGCCAGATCAACAGCCGTGGCGGGCCTCATCCGGTCCGCGGGCCGAAGGTTGCCCACATGTGATCTAAATCGAGGGAGCCTTTGGAAAGGTGCATGTAGCTCTGAACGAGAAATTAAAGCCCAAGAATTGGAGGCAGCGTTAGCCAGTGGTTAAGGTATTGGACTGGAACCGAAAGGTTGCGAGTTCGATTCCAACATACCATTGAAGACCACTCGTGCACGTTAAATCCGTTGCTCTGAAAGTGCTCTCGGCGGTCGCTAGAAGTTTTCGAGGGGTGCCAATATTCAGTAGTCCCCCCTCCTTTGATGGGGATGCAAATTGTGGCGGGAAACTCCAGAAAAGATTCATGTAGCTCTAACTGACACAGTTGGTGACGCAAGTTGTCCTCTCCTGGCAAGCAAGTAAGCAAATTCAAAGACGCGAGGCGTGATCATCTGTTAAAGGCTTTTTGAAATACATCGGGAACCCTTTACCATAGGATTTTGGAAGTCCATTATTCTGCACATCTGCACCACGGCGGTTGTGATATTATTCTTAGTTCGTTGAAGTAATGTTCGTGAATAATAAGTTTGTTTAAAGATTTTGAATTCCAGTCTTTTGTTGAGCTCAGGTATACATACACAAGCACTGCCATTTCTCTATATGTTAACCCTCCAATGCATGATTTTTAAAAATGGGCTGAAAATGAAATTGCAACTTCATTTAGGCTTACTTATGCTAGGAAAAATATTTTTAAAAATTCAGCATGTAGTTTCCCAGAAAAATCATGAAAAAATTCACGATATTTGGCTCGATTTTATTAATGGGGCCTGTAATGTTTGCTTTTTTTGCAAAGGTTTTACGCAATAGCATTAGTATTACGCTATCAAGGTTCGCGCTCGATCCGGGTTATTTCAGAAGTGGAAACTCGAAGAATTTGCTCGAAAATTCGGAGACTATATGACAAAGGCAGATCATGTCCAAGTATTTCAGTTTTTAGTGAACGCTTATAGAGTACGCTGCATTTGAAAGCTTTATCGCTCTGTGTCATTTTACTGTGAAGGTTTAGTTTGTTCCTCGAAGCTTATTTTTGAAAGCTGTTTATGAATTCTTCATTTTTGCATACTGAAGGGCAGTTACGAGCCCCCTCACGAAAATTTCCACTGAAAATTTTGCCTGTGGGAGTATTTTATCGCATGCAAAATGCAATAGCTGAGGAAGAATCCGTGAATAGATGATTGTTACAAACGTGCTATTGCTTGCTAATTTTTGAGTTATGTGTACAGAAAATGTTTCGTAAATATTTCTGTAGAACTAATAAAATTTGTGTTTTGTCCTAACTAGTGGACTGTCTACTGAAACTTTCCATTTACACCGGACTTTTAAGTTACGAGCCTGAAAACTAAGTAGAGTTTACTCCAATTCTAATGAAAAGGGCAAATACATTATCCTTCTATTGGTTTTGAATAAAATAATCCAAAAGATCCAATAGTAATAAGCGCACATAACTTACAATTTTTTAGCAAGCATCTTTTTTTTTTCTATTTTATTGGGATTGCGGGTAATCCCAATGGGCACCTGTCCTAATTAATTCGGGTAAGTGGGGTTCTTTAGAACTTTATTTTGTACATTGGTATTTGTGTGAGGAATACTTTTTGGAGAAAATGCATCAGCGCCCAGTTGATATAAATTACTAAATTATTCCGTGCATGAAAATACGACTGTTTAGATATTTACTTTTGTTCAGTTAAATGAAAAAAAGTTTTACATATACCATATATTAACTTTCGAAGGGACTTGAAAGATTGCTCGTTGGTTACGTCAAATACTGCAAATACCAGCTTCGTTCGATTGTAGAACACGAATTCCTGAAAGAAAAAAATATGATTAATTTACATTATTATTGTAATACAATTATTTTCAAATTAAACTAAGCTCATTTTTATTATTTACTAGCCGCCTCCGGCGTTGGTTCGCCATCTTAATAAATCTTGTTCGGAGAGAATCCTGTTTCTCACTGGCTTGCTTGGCACTGAAATCTCTTAGATTCTGAATGGCATTTAAAATTAAAATGGTTACAAACAGGAGCGGCCCTTGGGTAAGTGTAGAGACCCCTGCTAACATAAAAAAGAAGCCTCTTTTTATGCTAGAAGTTCGAAAGTGACGTTCGAAATGACGCCCTTCGAAGTCGGCGCCCCGATGCGATGCTTACCTTTGCACCCCCCCCCCTGATTACAAAAGTAAGATGGGGTTTAATGATAAAAACCTACAAAAAGGTATAAATTATTTTCATCCTATACTAATTCTGAAGAGCTTCTGGATATACTGGTCTTTATCAAAAAACCGAAAGGAAAAAAAAAAGTAAGAAAATCTGAAACACTTTCAGATTTTAAAAAAGCACTAAAGCGCTATATATTAAAAGCGTATTATAATCCATGGGTCTTCCCTATTTTCTTTCTTTATTCCACTAAGTTGGAAAGTATATCATTATTCATGTAAAGCGCTTATTACAGTACCAGTTTAACACAATTTTATGATTTATCGAAGGGTATTTAACGGCACTATGCTTGTATGATTAGTCGGGTTATTTCGAGTTTTAAATACAAATTGGGAACCATAAATCGACAATAATCACATGTTTCACGCAAGATGGATAAATGAACATTTCAAAAATTAAATATCTTCAAACCAACTCTAATTAGTTGGAATAGCGTGTTAATGACTTCATCAGTCTTGTTATTAATATGGAGGAGACAACTTAATTTTGACAAACATCCTGGATAGTAGTTTCTGCTTTGCAGAAGTCAAATCAAGCGGCGTGATTACTTTGCTCGGTATAGTTAACTTTGTTTATGCTAAATGACTCCGCATTCAATTTTTACTCAATTTCATGGTACATTGTTCAATCCATGAAAGTCAAACAAATCTAAATAGGCATATTTCAATTAGAGCGCTGATTAAAACTTGTTGAAAACATTTCATACTTTAAATTTTTCTGGAAAATGATTTAGCTGTCAATGCCACCTATAAAGTGAAAAAGAAAATATATGCATGTTAATACTACAAAAATTTTGTATTGATTTTATTTATACTACTGATACAATTAACTGAATGCTTTTTATATTCAGACGAACGCTAGTAAATGTTTGTTCTCTATTTTGGTTATAGAATATCAGTAATTTCTAGCACTTGAATTGTTGTTAAGGGGGCCTCCATAAATTTTGTAAAGCTCGAAGGGGGGGGGGGTTAACCAAATGTGACAGTTTGAAAGGAAGGGAGGGGTGAACGGCGATGTTTCGTAACGCTTGTGTTATAATGAATTCCCAAATTTACATGCACTTGTTATTGCCCAAACTTTTACGTTGTTATAGCAGATTTATCAACAAATGTGTAGAATAATTCCAGCCGGCTTGGCATAAGCAAAACATATTACAAAGACGGAACATCGGCTACTGTTGTTGTTCTTCAATATTGTCAAAGCTACAGTGCAATCCTCCAAATGCTAATTTTAGGAAGGAGACTTCTATTATGAATACACATTTTTAGAGTTGAATTTGAGTAAGGATTTTACAAAAGGATATTTATTAAGGCTGTTACGTTATAGAGATAGGGAGTTGGGGGCTTGGTATCAAGCTTTATGACAAAGTGTGACGTACACGGTAAAAAAAAATTTCGGAAACGTTACCCCAAAAAAATGGGGCAGCTCTTGTAGTTTAAAATTGCAGAAAGGTTTCCGAACCATGCGGGTAAACTATTTAGAAACGTTTCTACATATTTCGGAAAAATATTGAGTAACCTTTCCATCTATTTCACAAAGGTTTTCGAAATAACGAGTAACCTTTCTGAGTTTTTTAGAAAAAAGTAACGTGCACTAGATGAAGCGTTTCGAGTATTTCGAGTATCTTACACTATATGGCAGCACCAAACTCTAACGGAAGGAGCGGTCAGGATAAGCGGCCAGAATCGAACCCGGGACGTACGCATTCGGTTTGGTTTGGTGGATTACGGCCGATTAGCTGCGCGTGGGCTCTAAACCGATGGGTGGGTACGCATTCGGAGGAGAGAACGCTGGCTCGACGCTGTGATTTTCTTGCCGTATTTTGCTTTAAAAGTAAACTGACTGCTGCAAAAGTTATTTGTGGTATGGCTTGTTTTGGAAACTTAAAATTTTTTTGGGGGGGATTTTATAAATGGAGAGAAAATACCATAATTAATAAATATAAATTAAAAATCATAAATCTTTTTTTCCACATAAATTATTTTTAGGAGATAATGTGCTGTTTTATTTAAGTATTCATAAATATAAATTTAAAATCTTAAATCTATTTTTTCCACATAAATTATTTTCTGCAGATAATGTGCTGTTTTATTTAAGTATTCATAAATATAAATTAAAAATCTTAATTTTTTTTTCCACATATAAATTATTTTCAGGAGATAATGTGCTGTTTTACTTAAGTATTCATCCGGCGACGTCACTTGGTGACTGGTCACAAATAAACTTCACAGTGACTACACAGTGGAGTTACATCACTTACAAATTACCAGACCCTTATTATCGCATGGGCAAATCGGGACTTTGCCCACGGCCCCCAGTTTCAAATGTTGTTCTGAAATATTCTTTTATATTTCAAAATTTTATGAAAAAGAAAACAAATTTTATAGATGGGAACCCCAAATTCATCAATGCCCGGGTCCCCTGTTGGTCATAATCGGGCCCTGCAAGTTACAATGTGACAGTCCTGTGACAATTGTGACCCTCTGTGACGTCACAGCGACTCTTGTGACCATCTGTGCTATTAGTGAAGACGCGTTCACTCTTTTCCCCCTGTTTCTTGGCACTTGGCGCATGCGCGCGAAGTCCCAAATAAAGATTTTCTTTCCCCCGTAAATACTTTACCCCGAAATGTGGGTTATGTTTCCGAAATCGTGAGTTCGAGTAGAGCATCGGTAGGTTACGCTATACTTTTGGAAACCTTTCTGCTATAAGTATGTAACGTTTCTGAATTTTTTTACTGTGTACAGGGGAAAGAGGGATCATGGAGAACGACAGTTCTATGAATGACGCAGCCTACACCAGCGAACCAACCGTCAACAAACTGAGACACTCTATGGCTAGAATCGGACTAGAATCGGGGCTAGAATCGGACTTTTTCTCGTGTCTACTTTTTATCTCGGAATCTGCTCTAACGATTTTTAAAAAATTAATAAATGATTTTAATCGGTGCTGAAATCGGTGACTGACGTCTCCCGTTCGTTTAGGAAAACTCGTTTTTTTTTAAATTATTTAATGCAGTTTAAAAAGTTCATCGGAGTAGTAACAAGGCAGGCTGTATGAATAGAGTGCTGTTGGCTCTGTGGTACTTGCGAAACGTTGTTCTTGATTATTTTAATCAAAGAAAAACTTCAGAAAAGCCTCATCTATTAATACAAACTTTAAGAATTGCTGTTTGAGAGTCTGTTAGCACCCCAACACGGAGTTAGAATGGTTAGAATCAGTGGCGGATCTAACGCCTGGCTGTCGCCAGAGGCCCCAATCACCTCCAGGGGCCCCGATCGCCACCAAAGGCCCCGACGTTGAAACTTCTTCAAAAGAAAAATTAAAAGCTCAAAAGCGAAGCAATACATTAAGAGGACATACCTGATAAGAAGGGATTAGTCTCCATAGCCTTTGAAGGAGCTGCTTCCACTCTCTTCCCTGCTGTCCAGCGTCTAGGCCATTGTCTACGACCTAGAAGCTATTTTTGGCTGTCCATGTCCTTTTAATAAGTCCAACGGAAAAGTCTCGCACGCTGTTGAAGGTGATTTATTATTCATTTCCGCGATGTGACCTCCCTATCCTCGATTGTTGCCATCAAAATAGTGAATGAAAAAACTGTCGGGTTAGCTTTTGTCCTGAATCTCGACCAATCATTAAAATCACGTAAATAATTTGACCCACAAAGCCTGAATGCACACATTGACATTATAAAACTCCCCTCATCGCCTGGAGCGTATGACAAACGGATTCAAATGCTCGTTGGCCTTTATTGGTATAGCCAAATCCCGTTCATTTCATTGATAAATTTGACTGCCCATAAATTTCGATCCCATACGGTTGCATGTCTTGTGTAAACCCAATTCATACGATAATTTCAGTCATAAATTTGGTAAGTATTCTAGTTTACGCAGATGCCCATTGCTTTTCTCCTGTGATTCTTATGCTTTTCAGTTACTCCTATTCAAAATGCTAACCACCATTATACCTAGTTCTTTCTATTGTATGTGCTGCGTTCCTTTTAAGTTGTGCTGTATTGTTTTCTTTTTTTCTAAGTTGCATTTAGAAGATGTGCAATAGTTCTTCGAGGCAAGACCAGTAAATCTTCAAAGATAAAATACTTTAATTTTTTTTTTTTTTTTTTTTAACACTAGGGGCCAAGGCCCCTAAGTCTCTACGCTCGCGTTTCGAATGAGGCATTAGGCCCCTAATAAGGTTTATTCGTAAAAAAGGTATAATTTCAACAGACAAAACCCAAATATTGGATCAGATAGAATGTTACCGAGCTACACATTGCTTTGTTCTTGCATGTTCATTGGCACATAAAAATTAAAACTTCACACTACAGTAGACCCCTCCCTATAACACGGTAGATACTTTCCGTGTTATAGGAATTCATGTTGTACGGGCCTGAGCTATCCTCCACCTGTAGTGCGGACTCCGCGTATAATCGCTGGAAAAATTATTTGCACTCCTCAGAAACACAATGATATTTAATGTTGCCATTCAAAGTTATATAAATTAGGAGCTAAGGCCATTATTCAGATAGATTTAGTAGCTACTAAACCTATTGTTTAGTTACTAAATTTAGTAAAGTCGATTCAGATAGAATTTGGAGGCGGAGATACTAAACACATGACCAAAACAAGCTGCTTAAATCACGCGACCAAACAAGCTTGTAAATCACGTGACTAAACAAACGTACATTTGGAACAAGCGCTCAGATTGGTCTACTAACTTCCCTGTTAACTTTTCCCTCATTTTCCCCCTTGGTGTTAGTCACGTGTTTAGTACTAAATGTATCTGAATTCCTATTTACTTACATTTAGTATCGCCGGCCACTTACTGACTTAGTAACTGAACAATAGGTTTAGTAGCTACTAAATCTATCTGAATAAGTGCCTAAAGCGTAATAAAATCTGAACATCTGTCTCAACGCCGACCGAGTTGTATTGTAGGTAAAGCACCACACTCCGGTTTCGGTTCAACTCCCGGTGGCCGGGGTTCGATCCCCGACTGGGCGTGGTTGTCATGTCTACGCCCAGTCGGCGTAGGTGGACCCATAATAAAGAGATACACAATTCCGGGCCTGTTGGGGCCAAAGCCCGCAACGCAGAGGCCGGCCATTAAAAAAATCTGTCTCAACTGTATTTTTAATTATGTAATATCTATGGGACACCATGCATAACCTAATTGCACAACAGTCCCCTGTGACTGAAATGCGACCACACGATACTGTCACAATAGAGTTACACACAGTCGCCGCGACTCCGCAGCAAAGTCACGCCAGAGTCCCTATGTCCTCTCGCCGTGTATTCACATTGCGACCGTTCAGAGAAGTCACTTTGGGGCAGTTTTGTGACAGCGAAAAAATTTGGGGAAAAAGAGTTACGGAAAACATACACTAGATGGCAGCACCAAACTCTCAGGCAAGAAAAAGTTCAGGTCCAGAATCGAACCCTCGAGCCAATGGTTAGAAGGCCAGCATCTTACCTCAAGGCTGTGATTACCTTGCTCGGGATACTTTAAAAGTAAACTGATTGCTGCAAAACCTAGTTCTGGCATGGCTTCTTTTGAAAATTTAAAATTTTTCTGTGAGTATTTTATAAATGGAGGGGAAATACCATAATTAATAAATATAAATTAAAAATCTTGGAAATCTTTCTTTTTCCACATAAATTATTTTCAGGAGATAATGTGCTGTTTTCAGGGCCGTAGCGCTGGGGGCGCTATGGACGGCTCAGCCCCCCCTGGAAAAATCTGAGCCCCCCCTAGCCTAAAGAAAACAAGCATCGAGGAACATTTCTTGAAAAAAGTAAAAGATAGGTATTTTTTTTTTTAATTTTGTTCCTGTACGTAAAAGCAAACATTTTATGTTATTTAAAGAGTATTAGAAAATATATTATTTCTTTTAAGAAAAATCGTATTACCTGAAGAGGAAATTGTAAACTTTGCAAACTTCGTATATTTTCTTTTTTGATATTTTTATTGGGGAGAATGCAGTGAAGACATCTTGTTATAAAAAGATGTGTATGGGTGGTCCACTACTAATTTTCTCACAAGTAGTCACTGCCCCGTCTCTACAATTAACGACCACCCTGTCGCCCCTCTATCAGCACCAGCACAAGCCCGTAAGCAATTGAGTGAGTAGGGAGTGAGAAAAACTTCAGGCCTTCCCAAAAGGCGAAAGTATTTCATAATTGATTGGTTTGGCACTAGCAATGTATTTTTCTTGATTAAATCGTTGATGGACAATCTTTTTCGGGATCAAAATGATTAAGCACTAAAATTTAATTTGTAGCTAGTCTATTTTCTTAATTGTAGTTTGTTTTAATATATTAATATATATTTCGTAAATTTGCGGCGGGATGGATAAAACTTTCAAGGAGGCAGGAGCTGGCCCGCGGGCCGTAGTTTGCCCACCCTCTGGTTTTAAGCAATCTTTTTTTCTAGATTTGAGACTTTTTTCGACACTGTAATGCTTCTGCTGAGTTCGGGCGCCCTTATGTGAAGTGAAGCTGATCGTCCACATCCGTATTGCGCGGTTTTAGATAGTTCCCTAAGGTTGTAGTAGGCTTTTCCAATGTAAAATTCAGTGGCGTAGCAACGGGGCGGCCGCAGCTAAACTTTTCTTCCTTACACTTACAGAGTTCTTTTTTTTTAATTGGAAACCTGCCCTCCGTGCGGGGGGGGAGACTGAAGGACCGCTCTGGGTGCCAATTACCCAAACTACGCCGCTGATAAAATTGTAATATAATCAGTGGCGGCTCTTCCATTTGAGCACATGAGTGCGTGAACCCCCAGGGGAAAAACTAAAGAATAAACACATGAATAAACACTATTATTAAACACGTTTATTATAGCTAACGCACTGTATCGTAGGTTACTACAGCATAGTCTTTCGTCGCTCGCACGTGCGATCGACCGAGTGGTCATCTGAACCGGTGTCTGAGGAAAGACGCCGAGAGAGTTGCGGGAGAAGCGAGGCTCTTTTTTATAAACTCATTCACTTGACAGTTCAACCAACTCAAATTCCTGATGCTGAATTTGAAAGTCCTCAATATGGACAGATATATTTCTGAAGTAATCAAGACGCTGTTAGTGAATGCATGAACAATCTCCATTGTATCAGCCAGATCTTCGATGACACCATCGCTGATGCACTCTCTGCGACAGAAGGAAAGGAGGCACCTTACGTTAAACTACTTTTTGCTCAACCCTGATGCACCGACCATCGAATATTTAGCATCTCTGTTCAAAATAAAGTATCTGCTATTATAACATTGAATGCTGACCAAAGCTTACCTGATAATGAATGAGTGATCCCACAGCCAAGCAAATCTTTGGCAATCATGAAGATTATTGAAACGTGTAAAGGCATTTACGTGCCCATTATTTTACACTTAAGGAATTTTTAGATACCGGGCAAGGCTCGGTAGCCAGGTACTTTTGTACTTATTAGTGATAATTTTTATTTTATTGTAATTAGTTGTTTCTAACTTTCATTTAGCAATAATATGTTTTTTTTATATTTTAGAGGAACAGTAATTTTTTATTTTCATTTTAATTCTACAATGATTTTATTTTAATAACTAGTTGTTTTAAAACTCATTATTTGTGTTTAAATAAGCACGTTGATTGTACTAAACAAAAGGCCGCCTTTTTTGTTTTTTGTTTTAAATAGCAGAAATACAACCTGTAGTAATCCAAATTACACGTAACCACATTTAAAAAAACTGAAAATGCATGCCGTGACGCCGGAAACCAAGTTATTACAGTGTACGTAGTATATAAACTGCTTACATTTGTCAGTTTTGGTAATTATAGTACTGTCTATTAATCACTATTCGGTTCTTTAGTGATTTTTAAAAAATATGTTGGGGCACGTTTTTAGAGATGCTTTCTGTCCTGTCTTAAACCTAGAAGATGTTTTTATGATATGTGAATAAATGTAAATTAAATTTTTTCAGACTGTAATGTGCGATTATTTTTAGGTTTTTTGCATGTTTTTAATCGACAATATTTAAACTTTCCATTTTGGGGACACCATAAAAAAATTGCCAAAATGTGCTACAACGTGCCGGATATATGCATAAAGGCTGCTATTGTTTGCAACCTTTTACGTCAAGGGAAAAAAAATGGCCTCCAAAAGTTTTGCGGCGCACCTGAAACGGAAGAGTATATTTTAAAAATATTTACATCCATGAGTTTTTTTTAATAATTGTTATTATTATTATTATTATTATTATTTTGTATTATTAATTTAAATATCATTTTACAAATGCACTCATTCTGGAATATTGGTCAGAAGAAATTAAAACGAATGTGCTTCCATGAAATAATAGAAAACTCATAATGGTATATGTGTGTATGTAGGGTGTATCGAAAAAACTTTTTTCGAAATTCGCTTAACCTTAGGGCTATTGTTTGGCCAAATTGGCTGAATAAAAAAGTGAGCTAAGTTTCAGCTGGATTGGTTAAAGTCTTCAGTTACCGCACTGGACCTAAATTTTGGGAAAAAATGAAAAAAGCAAATTTTTGAAATTTTTTTTTTGAAGATTTCTCCTCCCCAGCACTAATGTTTACTTTTAATTGACTGAATGATAAGTGTGTAAATTTTTAGCTTGATCGATTAATATGTTCAGTGAAAAAAAAGTGAAAAAACAAGTAAATTTTTCTGACACTGTTTAGGGACATATCAATTCTTTAATATTAATATTTTGGGTGTACATCAAGTCTCATAACGTAAGTAACGTAAGAAATGTGTTTGCAATGTACATTAACAAATAGCGCTGTAATCGCAAGCTTACGTAATTCCTCCCGATCTGACTCCTTGTGACTACTTTCTGAGGGGCACACCTAAGGTGATTCTCGGCCAGCGAAAACGAAGCTGCGAAGTCCCATGGAATCCTATGAAAAAATCTAATTCATAACATTGATAGTTATTAACACTCTATTTTTTTCCCACTATCCAGCTAGTAGTTTTCAATGCCTTTTCTAAAATTTTGGTATTATTTTTACTTGAGGGGAGAGGGGGTTGGAAGTTCCAGTCCCACTTGTCGAATTCTTTTCAACATAAAATCCATACATTTATCATTTTTAACGTAAAAATGTCGCATTTACATTTATGACCACCCTCCCCTTAAAGAAAGCCTGTGTATGCATTTATCTCCGGATTCAAAGACACTGTCTACCTGAACTCTCCCAATATGCTAGACAGCTTGAATTACCGATTAGCTCAGTATATTGTTACGAAAATCGCCAAGTGGGTGAATTTTGAAACAGTCCAATCAGCACAGTAAACAAAAATAACACTTCATTCACGGCTCGCAGCTTAATAGCTCAAAATAATACAAGAAGCTTTAGCATACGCTAACTAAATTAACAAATAAGCACAACAATAACGCTATTCATTTCACAGAATCAACCGTGCGCTTCAAAGTATATCACCCAACTGAATTCCCGGAGAGAGATCCTAGCGCTTTTATAGAGATTATGACGTCACCAGAATCGCCGAGAAATTTCTGGAACAATCTTATCAAATTGAAATATGGTCTCGAGACATGAATTTTCTAGAAGCCACCATTTGTCGCCAAGGTCGCCAAATCCGTCGCCAAGTCGCCAAGATGATCGCCAAATTTGTCGCCAAGACTACAGGGTTATCATTATCGGAGGACCGCTATTATGCTTGCAAAACTAGTTTCACGCCGGCACGTGCAATACGGGAGCAAATTAAGTTATTATTTCGCAACACTGCTCCCATCTTTAAAAAACTGACGACCCGGCAGTCTAATCACACAACATTATGATCAGTAGCACCATATGGAGCTAAACGATTAATGTGGATGACTCTCGGTTTTGAATTGGGCGACTTCTGGACTTGACAACTATATAAGGAATTTCTTGACAACTATATAAGGTCCTTCCCAGTTCTGTTGCAACTTAGGACTCAGACCTCTACTTCGTTTTGGGTTATACAGCCAAACTTGATCACCCTCCTTAAATTGGTGATTCGTTGCTTTGCGTCGTAACGAATCTTCATTCGGTCACTCGCCAAATTGATTCGCTCTCTGGCAAACGAATGAACTCTTTCTAATCGTGCTTCTAAATTACTCATGTAATCATTACTTGAGGAGGGCGTATCACATGGTCGTCCAAAAACAATATCACTGGGTAATCGAAGAGAACGGCCGAACAACATCTCTGATGGAGAATATCCGGTCGTCCCATGAACCGCACTTCTGTAAGCCAGGAGGAACAGTGGCAAATATGTATCCCAGTCGGTTTGATTCTTCGAAACAAATATTGAAAGATGATTCAAAATTGTTTGATTGACTCTCTCGACCATGCCATCGGGATCGGGATGTAACGGTGTTGTTCGAGTCCTTGTGATTCCCAGATATTCGCAGAGTTCCGAAAAGAGTGCTGAATTAAAATTTGTACCTTGATCCGAATGTAACATCATAGGCACTAAGAGATCCAGTTTCTGACCAGTTCTTCAGCTACCGTTGAAGCTTCCTGATTTGGGATGGCAATCGCTTCTGGCCATTTGGTAAAGTAATCCTTCAGGACTAAGACATATCGATTGCCTTTCGATGTTGTAGGCAGGGGCCTAGGATATCTAAAGCCACTCTTTCGAAATCCGCGCAAACGTTATAGCGCTGCAAACGACCCTTGGTTTTTATTTTAGGTCCTTTCCGGGCACCGCAATCGTGGCATTCTCTACACTATTTTTCAATATCGGCGCGAAGTCGATCCCAATAAAATCGCTCCCTGATTTTATTTAACGTCTTCATCACTCCAAAATGTCCTCCACTTGCACTATCATGAATCTCCCGCAGAACCTCTGGAATTCTGCTACGTGGGAGAATTAATTGCCATCGGCTGGATTATCGGCTTGATCTTCCGTCATCGCTCTCCCATTTCCGATATAAAACACCGTCCTTAAGATCTAAAGAATCCCAAAGAAACCAGTATCGCTTTGTAGCGGGACTCTTTGGCGCCATCTCTTGCCCAGACGGCCGATCCGCGGAATTTAGTTTCTTCTCCAAAATTGGCCTAATTTTGGAATGTTCTAACTGTGCTCTCTGTACTTCACTCGAAGCCCAGCGATCCACAGTCGTTGCAGTCAAAACCTTCACGAAAGTATCGGTCTCCGTCCCGTACTTTTTCTCGGAGTTCACGCAGTGTTTACAGTCCCCTTTACAAGGTCGTCTTGAGAGAGCGTCTTCATTTCCGTGCGAAGTTCCTTTGCGATGCTCGATTTCGAACTGATACTCCTGCAGCCTTTGGATCCAGCGAGCTATCTGACCTTCAGGTTCTTTAAAATTCAAAAGCCATCTCAAGGAAGCATGATCAGTCCGGAGAAGAAATTTCCGTCCATAGAGGTAGTGATGGAAATGCTCAATAGATTTGACAATAGCCAGTAATTCCTTACGAGTGACACAATAATTCTTCTCTGGCTTACCCAAGCTCTTGCTGAAGTAAGCTATGACACTTTCACCGTTTTCTGTTTTCTGCGAAAGCACGGCTCCTATCCCTTCCTTACTGGCATCTGTATCCAAGATAAAGTCTTTGTCAGTCCGGGGTTATGTCAAAATAGGAGACGTCGTTAACGCCTGCTTTAAACTGATGAACGATTTCTCTCATTCTTTTGTCCAATTAAAACTTGCTTGGGCTTCAGTCAATTTATCTAAAGGTCTCGCTATTGTTGAGAAATTTCTTGCAAAACGGCGATAATAGGTGCACAGTCCCAGAAAACTTCTCAGTTCATGTACCGTTTCCGGACGAGGCCAATCGACAACCGCTTTTTTTGGATCAGTCTTAACTCCGTCTGCAGAAATAACGTGACCAAGATAAGTAACTTCTTTACGTAAAAATTTGCATTTCTTTGAGTTTAGTTTAAGGTTAGCATTTTGTAATCTAAGAAACACTTTACGAATATTATTTAAATGTTCTTCAAACGTTTTGCCCACTATAATAATGTCATCTAAGTATACTAAGCAGGCCTCAGACGAAAGTCCACGTAATACCGTTTCCATTAGTCTTTCAAAAGTAGCGGGGGCATTGCAAAGACCGAAAGGCATTACCTTAAAGTGCCAGAGTCCTTGTCCGGTGGTAAAAGCTGTCTTTTCTTTATCCTCAGGTCGGATTTCGACTTGCCAATACCCGCTCTTTAAGTCCAACGTAGAGAACTACCGGCTTCCATTCAAAGCAACTGAAGTGTCATCTATTCGCGGGAGGGGATAGCAGTCTTTCCTCGTAATATCGTTCAGTTTCCGATAGTCGACACAGAAACGTGTCGATCCGTCCTTCTTTTTAACAAGAACGATTGGTGACGCCCAAGCCCCGACGATTCCTCTATTATGCCACCGTCCATCATTTCTTTAATCAGGCGTTCAGCTTCCTCTTTCTTTGCAAGAGGCAAATGCCTTGGATACTGCTTGATTGGTGGATGATCACCTGTATTAATTTTATGTTGTGTCACATTACAGTGGCCCACTTCAGCGTCACCGGTAGAGAATAAGTTTTGGAATTTCCTGGAGTAATTTTTGCACTGCTATTCGCTGCTCCTTACTAAGTCCTTCAAGATTCTCCAGCATTAGTTGAAAATGATGACTATTAGAATATCCTTGAGGACGGGCGACGATATCCACCACTGGTTCACACGGCGCAATGACGGCCCCTTTTTTACAGTCTTGGGTTTATCAGTAGTAAAGAAACGAGAGTTCTGCCCATGCGGATCCCATGTTAATTCTGCGGATCCGTTCGGATGCTTTTCCTAGGTCGAGAGAGAGAGGGGGGCGTGGTCTGAACGGATGTGGGGAGCGGAAGTGCACCGGATGTTCGAAGGATTGATAAGAATTTTTTTTTCTTTTTTCAAATAAGGGGACTTGTAATTTTTTCAGATTGTGACATATTTTTCAAATAAGGGGACTTATAATTTTTTCAGACATTAAGATATTTTTCAAATAAGGGGACTTGGAAAAAATTTTCAGATTGCGATATATTCGCTACTGAAAATAAGGGACTTTGTTATATTTTAAATAAGCTATACTTTATGAATTAAACCTGAAATAAAAAATATTATTATTGCAATTAAATGAGGACCCACCAGCCACCCGGTAGAACATCTACCGCCTCATTTCAAATAAAAATTTTTACTGTGCCTTTCCCCATCACGCTAGCCTCGCATGAATGGAGACAGGGCGTAGCACAGAGGATGCGTTGTTGTTTTTGTTTCTTTAAATAATAATTAACTATGTGGAGCAAAGAAATGAACAACATCCCCAGGAGGCCTACAAACAAAAGAAATCTCCACACAGTATACTACCATTATTAACGTGGTGCAATTTCTACCCTCCTTTTTTTTTCTTTTACAAGCACTCATAATGGCCATGAGCAAGTGTATGCACTCCATCTTCTAAAATATAGCGTTTGTCATCAAAGGCGCTTAGAGCAACCTTATTTTGACAAATGCTGTGCAGCTTATGCTTCTCGCTTTGAATGCGGTAGTTTAATTCTCTTGTTGACTGTAAGGTTTGTAAGCAGTTATAATAATGCTCGTGTGTTATACGCTTGCGTATAACATGACGTGCGACCCCCTTTGCAGTCTTTTTTTCGCATTCTTTCGTTAAGATGGAGTACATCTTGGGCTTTAACCCTACAAATTCAAGGATGGGTTTTGAGTTAAGCTCATCCTTTAAACATCCTATCTTCTTTTTGTTGATGGTGCTGTACAATGGATGATCCTGCGGGTAATCTGAAGTATCATATAGATGTTTATGCTGTAACATGTCTTGATAAAAGTCGTCTGTGAAAATCTCATAAGTGAGAGAGTGAGTATCTGTAAAGAGTAGTGTTGCATTGTTCCCGTATTGATTTTTTATAACTTTATAATGAAACTCATACATTATTAATTTGCTGAGTTCTAAAATGCAGAACCCAGCATAGATGGGACGATTTAATTTTAACGTTTTCTTGATTCTTTTCACTGCTACTAAGTTTTCATTGAAGACCTCGAAACCTTGAAACGACGGGCAAGCTACTCGTTTTTCGGCAATTTTCTTGCTGTTGACGAGTTCTAGATTAATTCTCTTCCTTACATTTTCCATGGTCTTGCCGTACACAGCATTGTTCATAAGCTTGAAGAAGTCTTTCTCGAAACTTGATTATGCATTTTTTCGTTTTTCGGTGTTAAACTCAATATAATCTTTTAACCATAGAGATTGGTCAAATTGCAACACTTTGTGAATTTTAACTAGTTTTAAACCAAGCTGTAAGTATAACTGCAAGTTTCTGTAATGGGCGATATAATTTCGTTTATTTTTCAAATTGGGGACTAACTTGGTGCAACCACTATATTTTGCATCATTTAACATGAAAATGGATAACATTGAAAGATCCTTAAGGGAGACACACATTTTCTCGGCTGCTAGGGGGTAGTCGTTATGGAGTTGGTGTAGTTCTTGAGGGTAGTCCAAGTCCACTTCAAAAATGCATTCTTGCGGCCCGTCTGCAGGTATCGATAAAATGGTGTTTATATCAATGTCTTCAGGTGATACCCACTTAAAATTACCGTGTGGTAAGCTCTGCACCATACTTGCGCCGTATAAATTGTTACAGTCAAGGTACATGGTGTAAGAACTCGCCTTTGAAGGGTCATAACCCTCTAAATATTTGTTATTGGCCTGCGCCCAGCGTTTGGTGATCATAGAAATGCCACCTCGAATGCCCCTCTCTATGAAGAGATGCATATCTATGTCCGTGAATAACTCTAGGGGTCGTTCCAACATTTTTAAAGAGCCTTGCCATGCGAGTCCAGGAGCTGTAAATAAATGGGCAGCATCCAAATCATAGTATTGTTTGCACAGCTTCCTAAAGTTTTGAAACACATCCGCTAACTGAAGGACATCACTTTTGACGTATAAGTCGTGATATTCCCCCCGATTTTGAATGTTAAAAGCTCGCCAAACAGTCTGTGCATGTGCATACTCTTCATCAGAAATAGTCTCCTGTGTTAAACTACTAAAAAATGCTTCTTGGGGAGGTAGGCAGGTCTCATCAAATTTCTTGAAACAGGAAATATATTCATAGGGGTAGATGTCCTTTTTTAACAATAAATCTAAACTTGGATGCTGAATATTTTCCTTTAAAATGTTAAACTGGTCCTTTGGCAAATTCTTAACGAGTTTTTCTAAAGAAGCACTTAGAAACTGAAAACTATCTATGAACTGCAGTGTAATTTTACTCTTATTGTGTTGCTTGGAAAGGGAGAAAGAAATATATTTCTCCATGTTTGTAGGAATGACCTCGATTTTATGGTCTTTAATTTTACCCAATCCTTGCATTAACAGATGCCCATCGTATTGCTTCAAATTGTGAAATACAATGGGAATTTTCTTCTGCAAACGATACTTCAAATTACATTTATTGTGTAAAGCCCCTCTGTAGCGACCGGTAAGGTGATCGTGATCCCTAACGCGATCCTTCTCTAAAAACTTCTTGCATAGGAAGCATCGTGTTGCTTGATTGAAATCAAATTCATTTTGAGGGGTCATACAAATGGGCACTATCTTCATTAAAATCTCTGCCAGTTCGTCTTTTTCTTGAACCAATTTTGTTAAAAAGTGGTCGACAGCATTTTCCCCTCTATAATACTGTATGGGTTTGAAAGATTTGCCATCTGGGCCTACGATAATATATATGCATATCCACAAGGAATGTGACAAGATGTTTTCTCTGTATAAGCGGTCTTCGGATTAGGTTGTGATGTATCAAAGGGTGCGATTAATGACTCAAAATCTGCATAAACGATATAGGGTAGAGTTGATACTGCTGTTTTTAAAAATATAATAATTTATCTTCTTCTGTGGGCATGTATATTTTCTGAGGCGCATGCATGTTACACAATGGTGTGTGTTCCTTTAAATTTTTTTCCTCCATAAATCGATGCATACATCGATAACAGTAATAAGTTTGACCATTATGATGTGTAAGATCTCCCAGCAGTCTTGAAAAACTTCTAATTAGACAATAATGTTGGGTCTCTTCATTGGCAATGAGTAATAAATTGATACAGTCTTCATCTTCTCGGTTTGAAATAAACAATGGAAAGACTTCATTCCCATATCCAAACACATTAATTCTTAAGTTGTTCAGTTTTTCTATTATAGGTATTTTTGATATGGGTACCGGATACTGAATATCCCCCATCTTGATTTCCTCTTCGAAGACCTCATAATGATACATTCGTTCAGGATAGTCCTTGCGATCGATATTCATCATATGAGCAAGTAAACACCATACCAAACACTTGTTATCTTCGTTTTTGATATTCAGAATGGCTTTCTTATCAACTAATTGTTTGGGAAGTGGCATGTAAGTGCTCGCCGCGAGTGGGTGGTATACTGCACAACAAAGTTCTAATTTTAAAATTTTGTGCAATACCCAACCGGAACCTCTCTGTGTGAACTCTTCAAAAGATTTCTCGATTTTTTCCTGAGCCTCTTCGATATGCCCTTCGATGGTAAAGGGTGCAAGCTCAATTAGGCATTTGGACCGGAAATGGCAAGTGATTATATCTTCCTCAACCTCTTGGCTTATGCGCGACATCTGAACTTTTAAAACGCCGTACCACTTTATTGGATTATCTTCTAACTCCTCTTGCAAATACTGGTTTACTTTAGGTGAAGCTTCCTCAAAAAACAATTTTAAATCCGCTTCATTCTCTTCACTAGGCTCTATCTCGTGGGATGAAAAAACATCCAAATTTTTTTGTTTCTTCGCCCGCTTTGAATTGGAAGTGGATGGGCCTGCCTTTCTTTTCTTATGTGATACGCGGATATGATCCTGGAGTTGACTTTTCAGTGAAAATTGCAGGGGACACTCGCTACACTTAAATCCTCTAGAGTGTATTTGTAAATGCCGATTCAAGTCATATTTTCTGGCAAAGCTTTTCTGGCAAACTTCACAAGTAAAGGGCTTGATCCCAGCATGTATTTTCATATGTCTAGTCATATTATTCTTTAGAGTGAAGGATTTTCCACACTGGTCGCAGATCTATAAAAGATCCAAAAAATGCGACTTTAGAATACTTATTTAAACCTACATACAATAAACCTACTAGAAAAAATACCCTAACCTATGTATTCATTGTACCCTTGTAAATAAATAGAAGTAACCTAGACTTAACACTCGTAAAATAGACTTACCATACTTTTTAACATAAAATACACAATAAAAAAACAGTCATAACTTTAGAAAAATCATACCTTAGAATATATTCAATGAAAACCCAATGCTATCAACACCAAAATTTTTTAAAACCATAAACACATTTTTTAAAAGTAACCAACTTAGAAAAAATATATCAATCCATTTTTAAATAAATAAACACAGCGTATCAACGCTAAATTTTTTTAAACCATAAACACATTTTTAAAAGTAGAATAAAAAAACCACATCAATCAATTTTTAAATAAATAAACACAGCTAAATTTTTTTTAAACCATGGTATGCATTTTTAAATAAATAAAAAAAGCGTATCAACGCTAAAAATTAAAACCATAAACACATTTTTTAAAAGTAACCAACTTAGAAAAAAATATATCAATCCATTTTTATATAAATAAACACAGCTAAATTTTTTAAAACCATAAACACATTTTTTAAAAGTAACCAACTTAGAAAAAACACATTGATCCATTTTTAAGTAAATAAACAAAGATAAATTTTTTAAAACCAGGATATGCATTTTTAAAAGTAACCAACTTAGAAAAAACACAACAATCCATTTTTAAATAAATCAATAAAAAGCGTATCAACGCTAAAAATTAAAACCATAAACACAATTTTAAAAGTAACCAACTTAGAAAAAACACATTAATCCATTTTAAAATAAAGCTGAGCGTATCAACGCTAAATTTTTTAAAACCATAAACACATTTTTTAAAAGTAAGCAACTTAGAAAAAATACATCAATCCATTTTTAAATAAATAAAAAGCTAAATTTTTTAAAACCATGGTATGCATTTTTTAAAGTAACCAACTTAGAAAAAACACATTAATCAATTTTTAAACTAAATAAACAAAACGTATCAACGCTAAAAATTTAAAAGTATTCACGCCTAAATATACATGAACCCTAAGTACTTTTTAATATAAACATACCTTACTAAAAATATATTTGCAGCATGCACACACTTTTATCATTTGAAATAATTACCTAAACTTAAAAAGTGCAAGTGCACTAAACATACAAATTTTTAAATATCCCTTTACACTAGGTTCATATTAAAACATGAACTGGTAGTGAACCAAACACGCACACAAGTCTTTACTAAAATAACTGCATATGACTCTGCACTTAAACAGCATTACATAATAAAATTTCATAATTTATTTACGTATTGAGCATAACGCTAAAAATCTGATGTATAGTAAAAGTGTTCTAAGTACTTTTTAATTTATGTCATTAATACACTCAATCTTACTGAGTACTTATTATCAGAACATGATACACACTTTGATAATCATCCTTCTAATAAAAGTATCAATTTTACTACGTATCGTTTATAAATAAATATTGAATGACCTTTTATTTTCAAATATACTGTCACGATGCTTTTCTTTAAAATATACTTTAAAATAACACTTACGTGACCAGTAGAGGGTCCTGCTTGTGGTTGTGAATCACTAGGTACCTCTTGAGCATCGGTGGGTCCTGGTTTTGAATCACTAGGAACCTCTTGTGCACCATTAGGCTGACTATCAAAACTCATAGATTTATCCAAATTCATAGGATTTTCTAGAATATCAAGAATTTGATGAAGATCCTCCAGGGGATCCCGAATTCACTCAACTGAAATATATAAAAAATAGAATTAGGTTATTGCAACATAATACTTTATTAAAAATTAATTAAACAACCTTGCATTGAATACTACTTAATTACCGAAACAAGCTTTTAATTACGCTAATAAATACTAATTAATTACCTAAACAAGCTTTTAATTACGCTAATAAATACTACTTAATTACCTAAACAAGCTTTTGATTACGCTAATAAATACTACTTAATTACCTAAACAAACTTGTAATTATGCTAATGAATACTACTTAATTAAATAAACATGCATATATTGTACATTCCACTAATAAATAAACTTTTAATTACGCTAATAAATACTACTTAATTAAATAAATAAACTTTTAATTATGCTATTACCTAAACAAGTTTTTATTTAACGAATTGCCTAAACACAAGTTTACAAGGAATAAAACTTATTAATAATAGCGTGCGTGAAATCTAAGCCTTAAACATAATGTACTAGAAACATTTAACTTAACAACGTAATCTCACTTTTAAAAATTAGTCTAAATAATACACCAAAATTTAAAATAATCTCATTATATTGTTAAATAAAATAAAATAAAATAAAATAAAAAAGAAATGTACTTACGTCTTGATCGGAAAAATCCAAAGTGTTATTCACTGAAGAAGTCATTGTAGAATAAAGGTTGTAGAATAAAGGCTGCTAAAAAGGTTTTAAAGAAAAAATAAAACACGTCTTAATAGTATGAGAGCTGAACAAAAATTCGTGCGCACTTGCAGGTGAACAGAATAGAAATGACCGATGCTACTATCAATAGATAAGGAACCCTCCCGATGACTAAATAAACATTGGTCATCTTAGAACTGCCCTCCTTCTCTGATAAACCAATGTGTGAAGATTAGAACCTCCCCATGACTCAATAAACAAAAAACAGTGGTCATCTTAGAACTGCCCACCTTTTCTGATAAGCCCACTACGTCATATAGTGCCCTTTGAAAGGTTAAATGTGAAAGATAAGACTGCCCCCTCGATCGCTGATAAGCCAATGCTACCCCCACTTAGTCATGCACTGCATTGATAACTAGTAGGAAAACTAAAGCCATTTCCAGTTTAAATTTCTATGAGATAGGACGCAATTTTAGTCGCTCTTGCTTTATAGTTTTTTAAAAAGTGTTTTAAAGTTCAAAAATGACTTCTTATACCGAGAATCAACTAAATTTTGATTATACTCCAGAGTTTTATACTCAAAGTGATGCAGATAAAATATTCAACGAGCTATTGGAGCTCCCATTCGAAAGTTTGACTCTGCAAATTTCGGGTAAACAATATACCCCCAATCGCAAGGTGCTGGCCTTCGGTGATGATGGATTAAGCTACCAGTTTTCCGGAACATCTGTTGAAACTCATCCCTGGTGCCCCCTTCTTCAAAAGTTGCGCGATGATGTGCAGAAAGTGACGAGTCAACAGTTCAACTATGTGCTGCTGAATTATTACCCTGACGGACTTCAAAAATTGGACATCATAAGGATAATGAAAGCAGTCTAGACCCTTCCGTGCCTATCTGTGTGTTAAGTTTCGGTGCTCAAAGGACCCTACAGTTTAAAAGACCGAATTGTGATATGGTGTCTATTCAGCTTGCTCACGGTTCCCTGTACGAAATGAAGCACCCAACGAATAAACTATTCACGCATGGAATACCTGCTGAACCTGACGTTAAAGAACCGCGAATAAGTGTAACATTTAGAAAATTAGCGCCTTCCACTCGTAAACGTAAATTAAACTCTATTAATAGCCCTGCTCAGAAAAAGAGTAACGTGGAGGACTCTTTTATACCCAGCGGTGACTGGTTGGAGCAACTCTATGAAGAGAGGAATAGTCTTCTTAGTTGGTGGAAACTCGAATGGGGTATGTTTATATTGTTATACTGTGATAAAGAAAAAGGAATTCGTCTGCATATTCGCGAGTGCCAATACTTTAACGAATATGACTGGTTTCCTACCAAAAGAGGGGTACTTATGTTGCCTCAGACTTGGGCTGAACTCAGTGAGAAACTTTGTGATTTCAATTTGCATTATTCTAATACCTCGTTTATTGCTAACAATCAGTTAGCTGTATTTAGACATGACGAGGAATATTGCGTGCTACAACAAATTTTTCGAAATGAGGATGTATACAGTTTAAAACCATCATGTGTTAAATTGTGTGAAAGCCAAATATTAAAATTGAATGAAATTTGAGCAACAATAACGCAAATTCTTGTGGATATTATGTTTACTGCTCATCTGCCAGACCTAATGTGTGTAAATTTGACACCCTGTCAGCAAGACATGCATGACAGTGCTTCAGTGAGTAAAGAAAACATTTATAAAGAGTGCGTACAAGAACTTAGATTTATTGTAAATAAACTCTTTTCGTGCGAAGGGTGTAAGGTAAACTCACCCGGCCAAAACAGACATTGCTGTTTACAGTTGTCCGATGCGAACAAATTTCATCGCGTTGGTAAAAATTGTTATCTTTACCTGAATATGCACACTATTGCAAAGACATTAAAAGATCAATATTGTAAATGCAACTTCAATAAGGAATTTTTCAACTCGCTGTGTGTAAAGGATTATATGCAATTTATTGAAAGTGAGTTTAAATTATAGTATGTAAAAATAAATGTATTGATTTGTACCTAATTTGTTTTTATTTCTGTGTATATGTGTCTATTTATTTTAAAATCTTTACTAAAATAATTTTTAATTCATCTAAAAATAATGTTAACCACACTCACAATAATATACATAACACATCCCTACACAAACCTTAATCCAGTTACACATATATATCACATTAAAAACAAAACATAACAAACAAAACACTATCAAAACCCACACCACACACACCCTCACAAACCCACAAACCACCCATAATAAAACCCTACAACCATTCCCCAATTATTCCACCTATATCAAAACCACACACCTCCCCCCCCCACAAACCACATTCTCATAATACCCACCCCACCAACACCCCAAAACCCACAAACACCTCCCCCCAAAACCCCACTAAAAACAACATCCCCTTAACCTCAACAAACAAACCAATACCCCACAAACACCCCTATCAACAAAAACCCACAACCTCCAACACCCTTTTCACCCAACACCCTACACCTAAAACAACCATCCATAACTCAACCCATTTACTACAACTCACCCCACTCTTAATACAACCCTCCCACCAAAACACTATTTTTACCCACAACAACACAACCCAGAATCCACAAGACACTCAAAAACCCCCCCAACCCCCTACTCCACAATCACCCTTCTCAATATCCATAAATCTCCACAACACAATCTCACCAAAATAAAAACTCAGTATGTGTGTGTGTGTGTGTATCAACCCACACACCACCCCACCACCATCTGAGTGATAGTAATGTATTGTGTCGCGGACCCAGCCCTCACGACTCTCTCTGATTGTGTGTAGTGTGGTGTGTTTTGGTGTTTATACTCTTCAAGTGTATGTATGTATTGATCAGCTACCTCTTGTGTGTGTACACAAACCATATGTCCCACACACCAACTACTTGTCTCTGTGTGTGAGCTATCATATGCGTCCGCACCATTGAGATCCTCCTATAGCACATCCACACATCTGCAGTGTGTGTGTCAGCTCTCTCACTCGTCATACACAACATCGCCTTCTATCATCATAGTGTGTAATCGCTAGAGATGTAGATAGATATAGTAGAGTAATCTCGCCACTGCATCCCAATATCCCTGCCACTCGCTACACACCAAACTACGCCCAGATACATATCACCTATTGAGTGAGTAAAGACGACGCCCACACCCAAACTCACACACTAAAAAACATCACACGCACCATGTGTGTGTGCTGTGAGAGTACCTGTGTGTGTGTGTGTGTGGTGTTACATAGAGTATTCTGAGTGTTAACTCACAACCACGCTCACTGTGTGTCTAAAACACAGTGTCCTGCTTCGCACTCAAAAGTGTGTAGAGTGTATGTGGATAGTTCTAATATAATATTGTTGGAGTTGTAGAATGAGTAGTGAACCCACCCACAATCGTATACTCGTCCCCCCCACACAACCTCTACCCCCCCCCCCCCCCCCCATAAATAAAATTGTTAATGATGTGTGTGTGTATCCCTGACCACATGTCGCGTGTTTTGTGAGTACCCGCAATGCATGTGTGAGTTGTCGGCTACGGTTCTTGAGAAACCAAGTGTGAAGTAACTTATGTGTGTGTGCCGTAAGAATCGTCACACACGCTGCGAAGCTCCACATACACCCACACTTAATTTTATTAACCAACAACCACCCATCTAATCATCTTACAATACATCTGTAGCCCGGGGACCCAGCACCTCCAACACACTCAGACTCTCATCGCTCACTGAGGTACTGCCACATGCACCTCCCCCTCCCTACCTCCACCTCCTTCCCAGCTGTAGAGTGTGAGCTTATAGATGTAAGCATGTAGTAACTCTATCATCACGCACACATGTGTGTGTGTGTGCAGGGCTTGACCACGTGTGGGTAGAGGGGGGTGGTGGGCTCGCTCTCACTCGCGCTGTGTATCGCTCTCGCGCAGCTTCTAGGAGTGAGTGTCTCCAGACTGTCAGTTTTTTATCGAGATTCAGAGGGCATAATGTGGAGTGTGGGGGGCGCTCACGAGCTGCGCGCACGACTACGTTGTGTGTGTGTGTATGATTGGATCGCATACTCTCGCGCCTAGTAGTAGATTGTGTGTGTGTGTGTGTTGTGTGTGGCCTATGTCGCTGTGCCTCTACTCTCTCGCAGCGATCGGCGCATACAGCTCGCGAGCATGACTCGCATAGTGAGTGTAGTGCACTAGAGATTATGTGTGATCTGAGTGAGAGTAGATGTGTGTGCGTGTGAGAAGCTCGCGCGCTCTGTTGTATGTAGTTGCGAGTGAGAGGACAGTAAAACTCCTGTTGAAATTGTCGACTGTAGTGTGTTGATGTGTTATGTGTGCAAGTGTGTTAACATATGCCTGGGGTCGCGCGCTGCGCTCGCGGATTCACGCAGTGGAGTATAGAGTGGAGGGGTATTAATGTGCGCGCGCGCGTTTTTTTTAGAGAATAGTGTGCTCGCGCGAGCAGTCTGCTTGTGTGGGAAGCGGACATCGCGTCCTACGCGCAGCTCTTAGTGTGTGAGTCGAGTAGAGAGATGATAGTAGAGTTTGGTCGGATATGTGAGCGCGAGAAGCTGTTTTTTCTTGGTGTGTCTGACGCGCTACTCTCTCGCGCTGGCTGAGGTCTCGCGCGCTCACAGAAGTGTGGACATGTGTGTGTGTGTGCGCGCTACCGGAGAGAGCTGTATGGTGGGTAAAAGTTGCATGGCGATTAAGATCCTTTTGCATGGTGTCATATGAAACTAAATAAAAAAATTTCAGAATGTTTCTATTTATACATTTTTCAAAACTGAATATTACACATATTGTCTTGATTTGTTCATATGTCATTGCGCAAACGCATTTTTTCATCGGTATGAGGGTGCATAAATCAAATAAACACGTTATTGAATAGCTTTTTTAGTCGCCGTCTTCGTAGACTTCTTGAAAAAAAATTTTAAATATCTAGGGAACAATGCCTTCCCAATGTGTTATCTAGACATATCTCTACGATTCTTAAAAAGTACACGTAATGTGTAGATCAAAGGTTATCTCCCTCATTGAGAACCTATGGTGAACACACAAGATTTGTGGTTATAAAAATACACTTATATTTAAATGATGCGACCCTCTCGTCAAACGTTGACATATGTTATTACTGTTTCCATCATTCATGCATGGAATCATCTACTATAAATAAGTATTATTTCCTATGTATTCTCAGATAAATCAGATGGAAGCCTTCTACAAAAGTTACACCCTCTATCTCATCGAACCAGCAAATATATCATCGCATGTCGAACACCACGCGCGAAGACATATATAAATCCGTAACATGTGAAAAACATTTCCGATTGAAACTGAGTTAAATGTTTCGATCAAAAACTTTTACCGGACTGTGTGGCGTGGCTACCGCAGGGTGCTGTTTCTAGGAAGGTGCTTTGAACGGTAGTTTTGCACAGGTGGGACATCCAATGTGGAAAGAAGAGACATGTGCTCCTCACAAGTGAGTGTCGTAGTAGAGAGAGTAAAATACGTTAATATTATAGAGATAAAAAGAACACACAACCGCTCGCGCGGCGGCGCGTGTTCTAGTGTGGCGAGCCGAGCTAGAAGACACTCTAGTGTAGGTAGATAGTCAGAGTGACTCATGATTAGATCGTCTTGGGGTAACAAAAGTAGACAAATTTGATTTAATGTATGACACTTTGGATTTATTAATAGAGATAAGAGTTGTAGCAGCTCGGGGAGGGAGGGTGGCCACAAGAGTAGGATTGCAACATCACTTTGTAACTTGAGTCGGGTTCTAAGTTTATATTGGGATATCTCGATTGCAAAGTCCAGTATTAGGTCCTTTAAAGGTTTCCGGTGCAATTTCGTAAGAATCAAAGACATACTCATTCTGGATAGGCGAATGTAAATTAAAAAGCAAGCCTCGAGACTTCCTTGTTGGAGTAGATCGCATCAACATTCTCCACGAGAGAGGCAGGGTACTTTGAAAATTTCTTCGGGTACCTCGTCACTCGCAAACACATCCAAAAAGTGCTTTTTTGTAAATGGCGATCCGTAGAGTAAGGATAGAGCTCATGTCGCACAGCTAGAAATGTGTTACATCTTCTTCTCTCTCATTGGGAAGATACGTAGTAGTCACATAAAGACAAAAACAGTGACGCGATTTTGAAATTATACTCTCAATCACAGATTTTATCGAAATTCTACTCGCGACTACATATAAATCACGGAAGCATGATGGTCTTGTTCCACGGCTTTGGCCAAATTTAATTTCTTAATCGAATAGATTAACCTTCGGTAGTTCGTTAAACTTAAATCTGCAGGCCGCACATACAACACGAGAAATCCAGCAAGTTAGTACAAGTTCGTAAAGCATACGAGGGAAGTAATGTGGCACTTGTTTGCACAATTCTTCTCGGGTTTCAGATTAAAAATATACACCATCTATCTATTCTTGGATTTATAAACTCAGAAAAAATAGAACGAGAATGATAAAGCACGTATGTAAAACTGTCTGCTTTCAAATATTATCAACTCTAGAGAAATGGCATTTTGCTTGGGACGAGGCAGTGTTCCGTCCCTACAAATATGGCTTAATAATAGGTCACGTCACAGTCGAATATCAAACAAAAAACGGATTATTAGGTTATATTGTCACGTCCCTCACTGCAGCATTATCTCAGGACATTCCCTACAAATCACACGTTTTGGGATGACTCCCAGAAAACACATTGTCTATGTAATAAAAGGGCACCAAACTGCCTGCAAGAGACCAATGATTTACAACTTGGCACTCATAACTCGATTCAATGGGATGTATTTTAGCTAGAAAGTTGTCTCCAGAGCACTTTTGCATGTCGACGAGCGGAAACAACCGGGATACCTCACTTTCACTTTTCTAATAACAAACACAATGTTGCCAAAATGCCTTCTAATATCTACGATCTATATTCATTAAAGCCTGTTAGCAAGACATCAAACAAAAGAATTGGGCTTCGTCATAACAGTCGCGTTCATTTTTTTAGCTTTACATCCATCCATGTTTCACGTATAAAAGATCTATTTTAGCTCGGAAAAAATATCGCAAGTGCCAATTGAGCCAATCATAATACTCTCAAAGTTCTAATACTTCTTAGGAAAGTTACTAGGTGAATAGCGTTGCTTGGAGGTACCTTCGTTTCTGGCACTCGGTCGTAGCCGACCATGGGTTACACGGCTCCCGTATGCCAGAATTTCGTACTATTTCCTTAGTACACAAACACAGGAATCAGGAAAAGTAAGCTTGTTCTTTAGGCATTCTTCCCCATAATTCATTAAAGGTTCAGATTATATAGTAAGGCTAACTGTAAAAACGAGGTATGCGTATTGCCTCGATGTACGAAATCTACTACGCGTCATTCAAAACTGCAACGTGGAAGCTTGAACCTGATAAAAAGGGAGTGTAACCAAATAATTTAACCAGGAGGCCCACCACGGCACATTACCTCTCTTCCGATCCCAGACGAAACGTCCAGGCTACCACCTTCCGAAACACTTTACTAATTTTTACTCTAATCACGTTAGATGTGTGAGACGAAGCCTTACTTGAATAAAAGAGAGTCCATATATATTCTTCTCCGATTCAGACCTATGTATTAAATTCTACAGGTCCGCCATTTTGATACATGATTGGGCAACCATAGGCATGGTGGACTATCTCAACAAACATGTCTTTTTTCGACTAGCCGTAATTGAGTTACTGGGGGCATCACAAATAAGTCCAACTCGGAATTTAGCGCAAGGCTTAACCGAAAGTTATCAGTCCTTTGTGCAATTAAACCGTTACCTGATTAAGCCAATAAAGATCGTGAACCTCTTCGCCTTCTGGGTTCGTTCTATCGACTGACGTTTTTCACACGTCGCTTCCCTCTGTTTTATGGCACGTCCAGATCCAATCTCATACGATTTTCACTATTACGCTCAGCTGCCTATTGTCGGTTGATACAGCTGCTTCCCTCGCGTCATGTTCATGCGATCGTCTTTGCAGGCTGTTTTTAAGGTCCTCCGGCCGTAAGATACCTTTTCATTCAACAGATATCCACTCCGCTTCGTTAAATAAATGTTCTACTCCAATCGTAACTTATTGCGCGCGCCTCCTTGCCAGCATCGGTACATAGCTGCTCTAAAAAAATGAATCTTAAACAAATGACCCGCCAAATCACGTTATCCTTCTTTGGAAAATGGTTGCTCATTGATAAAAATTAAAGTCCATCTTGACCAGACTGGATGGAATGATATAAGAATCCTCAAAGGATTTTTGGGCCAACACACTGATCAAGGCTCAACATACATTCTTCAACAGAGATGGTATTTTTGCCACCTTAACATGAAGTTTCTCTTCGTACGAACGCACCGTCCCGCAAGTTTCAATAATGGCTCACTCAAATTCACCAGTAGGGGTCGTCTTATACACGATTTACACGACTCGTCTGAAATTTTTCTCGAGAGCGGGGTTTATAGTGGCGGGCGATCAAACTGGGCACTGATTACTATCAACCGTACCTACCGGTCACATATGACACAATACGCAATACGCTCAGGCAGCGTCTACTACCTGTCGCCTACGATCTGCGATTTATTATCTCGACCGAATACCTTCAAGTCCTGTAATTGAGCACGACGGGTCTTGAAACATACTTGGCTTTCCTAAGTCCGTTTCAGTATTTTCTTCAAAAACATTCCAATTTCGCAAGGATCAAAACCCAACAGTGAGGATAAGTCAAGGTACAAAAAACACTCTAGGCCTTGTTTTTCATGACACAGCGCACGCGCTTTGTTACGTTGTTATAATTCAAAAAAATATTTTATTTTCAATATCTTTAATGTGGAATGGCGCTTAAAATTTCATAACAGAATCATAAAAACCGTGGGGGTACGCGTCTACCAATATTTTTCCGTCGCCTAAATCCAAATAAACAATTAATTGAGCATTATACAACCATTGAAAGCTTAAACAACAATCCGACAAAACCTCCACCCATAAGCACTGTATTAAAACAAAGGGGGTTTTATAAATCGAGCAAAAAATCTCACAAATTCAAACTGGACAGATATCCATGCGCTGTACGGCTCGGTGAGTGTTAGAACGATAAATCTCTTATACAAAATTCAGTTTCTGGTATAGGATTCACTTTACTAGAGGATAAACAAATCGAAGGAAACAACCAACCCAAAAATTTTTACAAATCCAACCCAAATATAAAACACTACCACTCCTTAACTAAGTCAAATCCCAAATAAAACACTCATGTTAAATAGTTCGCGCCCTGAATCTCTGTGTGTAATTGTGCTCCTTCGCAGCGTGAATAGTGCTGTTCTCACCCCCACGCAATAGTTCCCGCCCCCCCACATACACCTCCCCCTCCCCTTCTACTCCCTTCTACCACTCGTCGCCCCCGACAGCAGCGACGAATTGCACTCACGCACTTCTCACGCTCCACGCGACTCCCACACCGCTGTGTGTCCGAACCATATTTTATCGTACCAATACACCGACATAGTCGAATTAGTGTTGCGCATGTATGTGGCCTTCTCCTCGACACCCCATATTACCCCTGTCTTTCTAAAATAAAATGTTATTTATTCCCATATCACCGTACGTGATGTTGTAAACAGTGCTAGAGTTCCTCACAGTGCTGTGTATATTGTATAGCACGTACTCGCAACATTCGCTGTGTGTCTGTTTAGATGACCTCACTCGACGTGAAAGGTCTATATCTGTATATAGCACCAAAAGTGTCCAAAAGTCTTAATCTATCGCCGGTCGTTGTTACCTTTTTTTCCTTAGCCATGCTTTAGGATCGGCTCGCTAGACTTGTATAGTTGTCACATAATATGTGTGTTGCGTCGAAAGCGCTACGATGGAAACCTCTCTAAACGGACGCTTTGTATTATTGATACGTCGTGATGAACATCGCACGTTCTGTTGCATTAAAAACAAAATTGGGAACTTTGCCTATATTAAAATTCGGATACATGATCCGAGTGTAAAGTTTAGGTTACGACCGCAAATGAAGGAACGGAAAGCATTCACCATCTCCTTCCCGCTACGAATACTGGCCCCGCTGGAGGCCACAAAATATACTTAAGTGAGGCCCGCTCGCGCTCGTTCGATCGATTGGAAGTGCGGTAACGGGTCCTATGGTATCGCTCTACTCGCGCGCACTGAGAGGCCTTGGTGATACTCCGGGCTTGTCACATCGTAGCATCTGCCCACGTGATGGTGCCAGCTAGATCCGCTATTGCACACTGTGTGTGTTGTGGTGCTAACTTTCGCATTAAACAATCACTGCAGCTTGTCGGGAATTTCCTGCGCGCGGTCAGTGGAAACGAGTTCTCGTGTAATGCGTTACCACCACCTTTTACTCACACCAATCGCAGATGGCCTGCCCCCGTTTGTTTCCACTCATCCTACGCCACGCCCCTCCCCCTCCTGCCTAGCTAGCCATCGACAGTAATAAGGCATTTACACACCACCAAACTCGCCTCGTGAGCTGGGTCGTGATACACTTTCTTCATTCAGCAAAAAATATGATTATTCGTTATATTAATCCTCAATCACAAATTCATCACAGAGAAAACGATTACGTTTCCCGTTTCATTTAAGTAGTAAAAACAAAAATTCAACCGCACACCAAAATTATCACTTCCGGTAAAAATCAAGATGAGCGTTTCAAAATTATACACCTACACATATATCTATGTGTTGTCATCTACAACTCACTCGACCAATTCATTTTTGAAACTAAGTATAACTACATACACCTAACAATTTTATTACCTGAAAAAAATAGCAATGGATCACTTAGAGGATTCTCGGCCTTATGGTCTAAGCAACAATCATTAGTCCTATGAATTCTTGTGTTACCGACTATCATATCTGAAAAATTTTCCAAGTCCTTATTTTAAAAATATATTTAATGTCTTGAAAAAAATTTACAAGTCCCTTATTTGAAAAATATCTTCAATGTCTGAACAAATTACAAAGTCCACTTATTTGAAAAAAGGAAAAAAAAAATTCTTATCAAATACTTCGAACATCGGTTTAGATCAGTCCCTATCGATTCAACTATCCGTTCCGACACGCCCCCCTCTCTCTTCGACACTGGAAAAGCATCACGCTCTCGCGCCTCGTCCGCCCACGCCACAACCTCGTCTCTCTCCCCCAAGGATACCGCATGTCAGAACCTCTCGTTTCTAACTACTTTATCGTCCTAATTCAAACTCGAATAGGTTATAGCTTCCCCATCTTAAATTCCACGAGTGCGGCGGGCACATGACCCATTTTAAGGTGAACTGGATGGGGAGAAAGTTCGTTACGACACATACGGAAATGTCCAGACAGAGGCTTCAGGAACCCCTTGGAATAAGAAATTCAGATCTCGTGGTATAGTCGTCTTCTCTTTCGCGAATATGAACATGATTTTGAACACTTGCTCGCTTCCCTGAAACAAGGGAATTCCTCCCTCTTCCGTATCTCGTTCTTTCTTATGATAAACAGGGTTGCGAATTGACGGGGGGGTAGCCGGGGATCGTTCCCGGCTGAAGAATGTAATATCCCTGGCTAGAGAAATATTAATTGATCCCTGCCAGGGATACTATTTATCCCTGCTGAAGAAATGTTAAACTGGTGAGGGAAGATTTGGGATTGAAGTCAAGAACTCAAATAGTCGGTTGTATGTCTATCGTTATGTTAGTGTACTCTAAGGCGGACTGCTCTTTTTTTTAAAAAAAAATTTCTGTCTCTTATTTCTAAGCTGAAACCCCTCAAAGGTGTGGCTTCCAATGCAGTGTAAATTGTATGTTAGCTTGTGTATCTGTGATTCCATGAGACAACAACAATCTATCTGACTTTAGTTTGAATATAAGTCAGTTCCCACACGTGTCTGGCGACTGCAGTTTGTCAAGTAATATCATGTGCGTAAAGGCATTTGCCACCTTCCCTCGTTTCCTTTTCAAGTGTCCCCACCCCTGGAGAATGTTTTCTTCAAATGTCCCCCCCCCCCTGGAGAAAAATGTTCAGTACGCCCCCCCTGACGGAAAAGTTAAATTTTGAAGGAAATCCAGCCCAAGGATACAAGGGGTCAGTGATGTTACCAGTAGACCCTGGCCCGGAATTTCTTGGATCCACATTCAAGGGAAATAACCCAGTTTTCCTGTACCCTTGTCTTTTCACCGGTACGGTCTTTAATAGAGACGTTTGGAGTGTAGGCAATTGCCCTTCAGTTTCATGGGGAAGTCCGATTTTAGAAAGTGCATTCGCCCCGTATCCACTACATCAAAACAAGGGATACCAAAATAGTTCCTTCAACATAAAATCCAGTTTTCCTCCCTAAGTGCGGAAACTTTTCCAAATTTTTCTTAGGGGCTTTATTCAGAAAAGGCACCCCGCGCCCAAGACGCCTAAGCCTAGTTTTCCTTTTTGGGGAGAAGTGTCGCATTTCTTTGCAGGGGCCCCTTTTGGGCATTAAAGGCGGGGTTTCGATTTTTTCGGGAGAGCCCCTTTTCCCAACACGAATATCCAATAATTCCGGAGTGCCTTCAGCACAAAAAATCCCGTTTATCATCATTTTCCTTGGCGGGGTTTCCCCCTTTATCCACAGACCTTTCATGCCTGAGTGGGTTTTCGAAACGGTTCTCGGTTTTATTTTATGCTATCGCCCAGGTGCCTTCAAATCTTTTGGGTTACCGTCCCGTGAATGCTGTGTATCTTCGCCCCGATAGGCGCGACAAGTACTGGGGCTGCTAAATTTCTCGTACATTAGGGACATTCCCCGTAAGCTAGGCCATCAAACGCTCAACATCGGGGAAATACTGTAGGGTTTCTCCAGCCTTTGTCGCCTTTCTTTCAATTCATCCTATAAAACTGGGTTTAAAAGGCTATTAAAAATCGAATTCGAGAGCCTTTTTGACGGGCGTGGTGTTAACTTGTCATTCGGTTTTTCCCAGGGGAATCTCCGCAGCTGATCCCTTTCAGAGAGGCCACAAGTTGACGGCCTTGAAAAATCCGTCCATCCAATTTTAGACTCACGACGTCAAACTGAATCTTAAAACAGTCCAGATGTTTGCCCTCAAATGTTAAATGCTTACA